>BSBK01001580.1:0-702500 GCA_027943335.1 Chamaecyparis obtusa
ATAATCAACACAATAAGAGATAATCAAAAATAAAATTGTATTCTTAAATAACTGAGCTTACGGGTAATATGTCAAGCTATAAGGCCTTCCTGATTATGGCCAATTACATCAAAAATTACAAAAAGAACAACAAGGATCCAATCTTTTGCTAGCTAGCCCAGATATGCAACAATAGCAACTGGTTGGAACACAAAGGTGGATCTAAACTTGAGTTCGCAAGCCTCCAAGAAATCTCCTTGTTACCAAAACAATACTAGCTCTACTACTACCAAAATCAAAACTACTATCCCTCGAGAACTTCTAACCTCATGCTCCTCTCTCTCTCTGCCTCTATCCATCTCTCTACTAAACACTACCCATACCTTCCTTATATACTACTCAGCCACAAGTCCTCTTAAAACAATAACTAATTAAAAAACAACAGTCGACTCTCAAATAGCCTTTACAATATTTATTTCTTCATGTCGGCCTTCAAACGATCATCAAATCCACATAGAAGAATGCAACATGCTAGATTTAGGTCCCCCACACGTCTAACAATCAATCCATAACTTGAGGAGCGTGACCCAAATTAATTAATGCACCAGTCGGCCAAGATAATTCATCCAAACAAACAAGTCAGTAAGCAAGAGCACCAATCACCAGTACCAGTCGGTAATATAACACTGAGACCGAGTCGATAATAGAGCACCAAACTCCTTAAATGAGCACAAATACACCGAGTCACCAAGTCCATTGGTGAAGCCGAGCAGACTCCCAACTAAGAACTAACATAAAGAGATCGAGGATCTCAGATCTCCAACTGACATACAATAGAAATCCAAAACCAAACACAAACATGTTTTGGTTGATACAGGATTGCTAACTACCCTAGGATGCTCCTGCATCATCCACTCACATGACTATTAAGTAAAATTTAGTCAATTAGAAAGGAAGGGCTTACCCCTATTGAAGAAGAAAGGTAAATCTATTGTCAAAAAAACAAAATTCATAATTCAAGAGATGGGGTCTAATGATGATATCATGGAGGAGACAAGCACTTTAATACACTCTCATAGACTTGACACTTGATCGTCTGAGAAGGGAAAGTTGAAGGAGGTTATGGATTATGATTCTGTTGATGATGTGGGCCATGAGAGTGAGGAGAATGAAAGAGAAGGGTGGGGAGGTAGAGACAAAAAACATCTCGGAGATGGCTAAGAGCTCTACCCAAGTCTTTGAAAGCCTGAGGTTTGGCCTTTTGGACCTCACCAACAACATCATGTCAAAAGAGGAGGAGGTTGTTGCTGGGACCTATAAATATATTCAACCTAGGACCCATGTCAACTATAATGTAGTGACTAAGGAGGTGGACAAGTTGAAGGCTAGAGTGGAGGATCTAGAAAGAAAGACTGGGAGCATCTCAAGGTTTTAGTTTGAGGGTAATGCACAACTCAGCCATTTCACTATGTCTTCTATAGATAAAGATTCTAGGAGAGGATGCCAACAATGTGGGGAACTACAAGGAACTATTTAATTTTCTTACTAATGATTGGTCCAATGTCTTGCAACAAAGTGGTTGCAAGATTAATTGAGCTAGGTGAGAGTAGTTTCTAGGGTGTTTTTTATTTTTTTCTAATAATAGCCACAATGGCATGATGTTTAATTTCTTTATGTTTATTTTGTTTATGATTAAGACCGTTAGTAGCTATATGCTATTGGTTAGGTATGACTTGTTGGCAAGTGGTGTTTTGGGGCACTAGGGATCAGTTGAGGGTTGTCATTCATGGCAACACTTATGCTGGAGTGATCGCATGTAGATAGTTTTGCTACTGGAGTCACAGTCATAAAAATGACTAAGTCCAGAATCAAGGTAACAGGGTACAGTGTTACAGTTTTGGTTAGCGATGAACGTGTATGAGGTATTATGGCCTACGAAGTTAGTCAAAGGTATTTTGGGATATGTACATGCTTCAGTTAAGAGTTCATCTGATGCAAGGCAGGGGTCAAGAGGGGCCAAATAATGGCACACCCTAATGATCCAAGCCTTCTCAACACATGCGAAAGCCAACAAACACAACAGTGAGAGAGAGAGAGAGTGCAGAATCCTTCAAATATTATCATCAATTAAATCATACATGCCATACTGTAAGGCCTTCCTAGTTACGACCTAATATTACAATGAATATCAAAAGTCCTCAAACATGCGAGGATCTATTACAAATATCTAATCTAATGTCTACTATCTTCTATCCCCAAAACTGCCTTCTAACTCTAAACCAACAACTACATTTATACAAGATACTACCAAACTGAGTCGGCCTTCAGATCCACAATCAATGGAAGAAATGGTTAGATCTAGGACCACATGCCTCCCAATGATTGATTCCAACATAAAATCTATGATCCAATATAAATGCACAAGTTGACCACCAAAGAAACTAAAATTGAACCCATTGGTAAGTGAGATAACCGAGCAGCCAATAGGCAATGTCGAGTGCCAGTGAAATAACCAACCACATAGGAGAGAACCGACCACACTTGGTAACCAAAGGAAACCAACCAATGGTCAAAGCAGAAACTGAGTAACACAGACAAACTTCAAATTGTTTTTGGTGACACGGGATTGCCAAGGACCCGAGATGCTCCTGCATAAGACACCTAGGGTTATTTTGAAATGATTCTTCAAATCATTTGGTAGGTCTGGTCTGAGCTACATCCAACTCAGATTGTGAAATTCATGAACTATCTTCCATCGGTCTACTCTTCCACTTTACTAGATATTCCAAATATTGTTTCCCTCTTCTACTTTTGCCAACTCTTTCCTTCAAAATCTGTTCAACCTTATCATTTTACTTCTTAGGATATTCTATCGGTACAGTCACTTCTTCATCAGGTTCATGATACTCCTACAAATCAGCAATGTTGAAAATAGGTGATATTTCCATGTCATCGGTAACTCAATCTCATATGCATTTCCACTATCAAATTTCTTCAAAATCTTGCAAGGTCCAAACTTCTTCATCTTCAGCTTCCCATATGTTCCAATAGGAAATCAGCCTTTCTTCAAATGAACCATCACTTCATCACCAACATCAAAAGTTTTATGTCTCCTTGATTTATCAGCTCTATTTTTGTATTTCTGATTACTGTCTTCCAACTTCAACTTCACATCTTCATGCAATGTTTTCATGTACTCCACAAACTTTACTCCTTCGGCACTTTTCTTATTCTCATCAGCAATCTCTTGTAAATCAGATATTCCTCTTGGTTGTGTGCCATTCACAATATCAAATGGTGTCTTTCCAGTACTCCTATTCATTGAATTATTGTATGCAAATCCTACTTGTGCCAACACAGAATCCCAATTACTCAGTGTGTCTCCAACTAAACATCTCAAAAGATTTTCCAAACTTCTGTTCACAACTTCAGTCTGTCCATTGGTTTGTGGGTGAAATGTAGAACTATATTTCAACTCAGTTCCAAATTTCATCCAAAGTGTTTTCCAAAAGTATCCAACAAATTTACTGTCTCGGTCAGGGATAATACTCCTTGGTAATCCATGCAATCTGACAATTTCCTTAAAGAAAAGATCTACTATATGTACTGCATCTGATGTCTTTCTACATGGTATAAAATATGCCATCTTAGAAAATCTATCCACAACAACAAATATTGAATCATTACCTCTTACTATCTTCAGTAAGCCAAGAACAAAGTCCATACTAATGTCAATCCAAGGTTTCTCAGGAATAGCAATCAGTGTATACAATCCAGTATTTTGACTTACTCCTTTTGCAACTTGACAAATTCCACAACTTTTCACAAATTTTTGAACATCTTTATACAACTACGGCCAATAGTATTTCTCCTTAAGTAAATTCCATGTTTTGTCAATACCAAAATGTCCAGCCAAACCACTAGTATGTTTCTCCTTTATCAAATTAGTTCTCATTACTCCTCTCGGTACACACAACTGAATACCTTTAAACAACATACCTTCCTAAATAAAATATTCATCCCATTTAGTGTCTTGTTGATCTTGAATAGATGCTCTGCACTTTCTCCATGGCTCAGAAAAATTAGGGTCAAACTCATAAGAATCTCTCAACTCATCAAAACCAAGAACTTTAATTTTCATCTCGGTCATCAAAGATCTTCTTCTAATCAATGCATCAACAACTCAGTTAGTGACTCCAATCTTATGCTTTATCACAAATGTATAACTCTGCAAATACTCAACCCATTTCATATATCTCTGATTCAACTTATTCTGACTACCCAAATATTGTAAAGCCTTATGATCAGTATACAACACAAATTCACTTAGTATCAAATAATGTCTCCATTTCTTCAATGCTTGAACAATAGCATAGAATTATTGATCATACACAGAATAATTACTTCTAGCATCATTCAACTTTTCACTAAAGAAAGCAATAGGTTTACTTTCTTGACTCAACACAGCTCCAATTGCACTTCCACTTGCATCACATTCTACTTGAAATACTTTACTAAAATCAGGTAATGCCAAAATAGGTAATTCAGCAACCTTCTGCTTCAGAGTCTCAAAACTTTTGTCAGCTCCATGTGTCCACTTTAATTCTCTTTTGTCTCCTCTCATAGTCTCAGTCATAGCATTACAAATTGAACTGAATTCCTTATGAACTTTCGGTAAAAACTTGCCAAACCATGAAATGATCTTACCTCACTAGCATTCATAGGTGTAGGCCAATTCAAAATAGATTCAACCTTTTCAGGATCCATCTTCAGACCATCAACTAAAATTAAAAATCCCAAATACAAAATCTCCTCTTTCATGAATGAACACTTTTTCAGATTTATCAGCAACTTTTCCTCTTTCAATCTCTACAAAACTTGTCTAACATGAAACAAATGTTCTTCTCTAGTCTTACTAAATATCATAATATCATCAAGATATACAATCACAAACTTACCCAAGAATTTCTTCAAAACCTCATTCATTAACCTCATAAAAGTACTCGGTGCATTAGTTAAACCAAAAGGCATAACCAACCACTCATACAAACCTTCTTTTGTCTTGAAAGAAGTCTTCCATTCATCACCTTCTCTGATTCTGATCTGATGATACCCACTTTTCGAATCAATCTTTGTGAAATAATTTTCTCCAGTCAAACTATCCATTATACCATCCATTCTTGGTATAGGAAACCTATACTTTACTGTTATCTTGTTGATTTCTCTAGAATCAATACACATTCTCCATTCTCCATTCTTCTTCGATGCCAATATAGCAGGTACTGCACAAGGACTCAAACTTTCTCTGGTCAAACCTTTCTCCAGCAACTCTTGAATCTGTACAATGATCAATGCTTCTTTTCAGTGGCAAACCATTAGGTACATTATTAAAAATGATATCACTATACTCAGTGAGTAACTTATTAATCTCCTCAGGAACATTATCCTCTTTTTTTCTTACTCAGTTTGTTAGGGATCATAGCAAAACATACATCATTCTTCTTCAAAGAGTTAACAAACTTTCTTCCCTCCATCAAACAAACTTTCACAAATGTGAAAACATTACTAATAGGTTCTTCCATCAATGGTAACAAGATTTGTTTCTTTCCATCAGCCACAATAGTATACTTATGTAATCTCTCATCATATATAGCATGTCTATCATATTGCCAAGGTCTACCCAACAAAATATGACAACAATCCATAGGTATGATATCACATAACACCTCATCATAGTACTTTCCAAACTTCAAATTCACATAACATTGTTCACTTACTAGGAGTGTATGCTCATCTTTGATCCATGAAATCTGATAGGGCTTCAGATGTACCAACCTTTCCAACTGCAATTTTGTGACCATCTCTTCAAAGGTTAGATTCTCCGAGCTACAACTGTCAATTATTACCTTTCAAACTTTGTCAGAAACTCTACATCTGGTCTTGAACAAACTTTTCCTTACTGGATCTTCCTTCTTTCTTTCATTCCATAGTGCTCTCCTTACCATCAATTTATTTTCTTTCTCAGGTTCATTCAGTGACTCTTCTTGCACCAAAGCATTTCTACTACTACCAGCCTTCTTACTAGCATGTGTACATTCAAAATATCTATGTCCTTCTTCTCCACAATTATAACAAGTTCCTCGTAAACTTCCTCTATCATAACCACCTCGGTAGTTACTACCTCTACCTCTAGATGAACTTTCACCTTTCCACTTAGTCTTGCCTTTGTCCAGATCTTTCTTTTCTGGTTCAAATCTACCATTTTAACCATTAGATCTACCTCTTCCTCTAGGGAATCTACCACCTCAACCTCTTTGTCTTTGCTCATGTCTCTTTTTCAATTTCTCCTCGGCCTTCAAAGAAAATTGATAAGCCTCTTCAATGTTTTCCAACTTGACCATACTAATTTCCTCTTGGATGGAAATTCTCAGACCATTCATGTATCTATTGATTCTTTCTACATCATCTTCATCATGTCCAGATCTGATAACTAATCTATAGAATTCCTCAGTATACTCCTTTACCGAGCTATCTTTCTGTCTCAAACTTTGCATTCGCCGAACTAGGTTAATCTGATAATCACAGGGTAAGAACTTTCCTTTCAATTTATTTACCATTTTACTCCATACCTTGATTTTGTCTTTGCCTTTCCTCTTTCGATCCAATTGCAGATGTTCCCACCATAAGGATGCATGACTTTTCAATTTAGTGCTTGCAATCTTCACCTTCTTATCCTCATGAATGTTTTCATATTCAAAATACTTTTCCATCTCGGTGATCCAGTCCACCAATTCATCAGAATCTAGCTTTCCACCATACTCAGGAGGATTGAAATGTGGTGTTGACTTCAAACTTGTCAAAGCCTTCAAAAATATTTCTTCACCTTGATCCATAATAGGTGCAAGTTATGCATTCACCTGTTCTTCTTCAATTTAATCATCACTAACATCTTCAAGATGTCTTCCTCTTCTCTGGGTTGTTTCAATAGCTTCTAACCTAGCAACAATCTACCTTTGCATATCTACCAATCCTGGATCTGCATCTCACCTTCCACGAACCATCTTGACAACCCTCTACAATTGTAGGTCAGATCGTAATCTGCTACCCCACAACAATCAACGAGGGCTTCAAGAGGAACCTACAAACCTAGATCTGCAGACCTAGATCAAGATCTCACCTCACTCTAATACCACCTAATGCAAGGTAGGGGTCAAGAGGGGCCAAACAATGGCGCACCCTAATGATCCAATCCTTCTCAACACATGCGAAAGCCAACAAAAACAATAGTGAGAGAGAGAGAATGCAGAATCCTTCAAATATTATCATCAATTGAATCATACATGTCAGGTTGTAAGGCCTTCTTGATTACAGCCTGATATTATAATGAATCTCAGAAGTCCTCAAACATGTGAGGATCTGTTACAAATCTCCAATCTAATGTATATTATCTTCTATCCCCAAAACTCCCTTCTAAACTCTAAACCAACAACTACATTTATACAAGAAGCTACTGAACTGAGTCGGCCTTTAGATCCACAATCAACAAAAGAAATGTTCAGATCTGGGACCACACACCTCCCAATGATTGATTCCAACATAAAATATGTGATCCAATATAAATGCACAATTTGGCCACCAAAGAAACTAAAACTGAACCCGTTAGTAAGCGAGATAACCGAGCAGCAGACAGGCAATGTCGAGCACCAGTGAAATAATCGACCGCCCAGGAGAGAACTGACCACACTAGGTAACCAAAGGAAACTGACTAACTACCAACCAACTCGGTCAAAGCAGAAATCAAGAAACACAAACAAACTTCAAATTATTTTTGGTGACACAGGATTGCCAAGGACCCAAGATGATCCTGCATCAGCATAAGTTTGGTGACCAGATCATTGAGATTCAGTTATCTGAAGGTATGCGAAGATAGAGAATTAGTATAACAGGGCATATGAGCAGTTGTGAAGATTAAGGCAAGATTAGTTGATATGGTAATGTGCTAAGTCAGGTGAATGAATTATTTTGTCGACACTTGGGTAATATAAGATCTCTAACTCCATACTTATCATTTACATAATTAATTATTATGTTTTGTGTGGTATTTGTGAAGTTGACTGGATGACAATTTTTGTATAAGTATAGAATGTTTTTGTGGAAGAAAATATATGTATGTGATGTGATGATAAAACAACATTTTGAATCTGAGATCAAAGAGCAAATGCGAGATTAGTAATAGATAGTGTTGACACCTAAAAATTCAGGTCCAAAAATTGCAAACGTGTTAGGGAAGTATGATATTTTATTTTTATTTTAATATTATTTCCCTATTTTCTAAAAATTAAATAATTAAGAAGGGGTCCATAATGTTTATATGGTTTGATTTTTGAAGCAAAAGTTAATTATTTTATTTCCAAGTTTTAAAAGCATTTATTTTATTTTTTTTGGAATAAAATAATTATTAAAAATTAGATAAAAGGGGCGGCAATTAGGAGTTGAACACTCAACCTCTCAAGCCAATCCCCTTTTCCTACCTACCTACCCTCCTACCCCCTAACCAGTTAGTCTATTTATGTTCCTTGAGAGGGTTAAGAAAAGTTATTTATTTATCTTTGTTTTTGTGTGCAGGTGAGATGCAAAATGACTTTTCACACAGGGAGTAGTTTATCCTTTTATCATTTTTCCTTTTGCAATAATGTGAATTTTATTTATTTTATACTATTTATTTTTAATGTTAAAAAGGAAAATGGGGAGAGGGAGTTGAACACTCGACCTCTCGACCCATTCCTTCTTTCCTACCTAACTACCCAAATCTCCCCCCCTAACCAATCGTTCTATGTTATTCTTCAAGAACGGATATGTAAATGAATGTATATATTAAAGAAATTCTTATCTTGTTCAAAATAAATAGGTTTTGTTTATAAAATGGAATTTCATATGTTATGGTCACTAACGATTATTTTATTTTTATTCTATCCCCACAACCCTAAAATAAAATCATATGATTTAAAATAAGGATATAATTTGATAAATATTATTCTTATTTAGGGTTTTGATAAACTCTTGATATTGATTTTGATTTTCTCATATCCTTAAATATAGTTCAGTATTTTTTCACTCTATATTATTTCTTAACGTAAATAATTTTACTTTAGGGTGAGAAAGAATTTAAGTGAGTTACATTATTACTCATTTTCTTGTTTAGGGTTTATGTTTAATAATAAAAGACCTAAGTTGGCTCTATATGGTGTTATTAGTATTAGGGTTGTTATTAAATGTGCATTTTCCTTATGCTAAAATTATGTAAATAAAACGTAGTAGGATCAATGCTACTTTCTAAGATTAAATTATAAAATCTTTTAACCCTAATGTCTTTATAATTTAATATTACACTACATTATATTTGTAGATATATTTTAAAAGATATAAATATAAATGCATTATGTTTTACCCTAGAAAAATAAAAATAAAAATGCTAAAAGCATAATGTTATTTCATTTATTAATTTTGAATATTGTCTCATTAATATAATGCTTTATGATTTGACAATTAAAGTGATTGCTTATAACATATGAGGATGACATAGAAATAAATATTTAATCTTTTATGCCCCATTTTTATCATCAAATATATTTATAAAATTGTGGCGTTAATAAATTATTGATTATAAATGGATAATTTTGTAAGGATCGTATTGTTATTAATATAATCATTTAAATTTTTAAAGGACTATCTAATGTTGATTGTTTTTGTGTGCAAGAAACTAATAGATAAACTATTATGCACAAGATACTAGAATGAAATTAATTTAGGGAAGATTTTCCCGAACAATCATTGTAATAGTTTACTAGGCATATTTTAGGGTTAGTTGCCAGGATTAGGTTTTGTGAAAGGTTATGTATTTTCACATAAAACCTTTGGTAATTACATTTATAGGGAAACATTTGATACGAGGGACATCATCATTTTTATCAACATTAAAATATTTCAAACAATTTTGTGATGGCATATACACATATTATGGACTAATTTTTTATGGGTGAATCTAGAGGGCTAGTACATGAAGTTTGATTAGTACTGTAATGTTGCCGCAATGAGATAAGTTTAAATTCTTTAATGTTATAATTCATTGATTTTGATGATATTTATGTGTGGATGAATTCTTTCGAGTTCCTTTAATGTGATCGGTTTGAATTCAATTATCAATATATTTGATGAAACTATTGGTCTCCCAGGATATGTTTTTAGTTAAATTCTTCCAAATTGCACAATTGGTTGGTCTATAAACATCGGAGTTAAATTCAATAAAGTTGTCTATATTGATGATTTGGAATTCATTTCTGTCTCCTATCACATTTCAATTGTCAAGACTCTGATGCCCAATGTTATAGGCACTGATCTCGTATACAGTACTGCATTTTACATTTCTGATTGTTTCATTTACTAGTTTCCAGGTTTTGCCCTCATTTCAATCTTAAAGCATTTCAATCAATCTTTAGGACTTAGTTTGTAAATTTCCAATTCACATTTTATTTGATTATTTATTACATTAATATTCTAACTTTCTAACCATAACTAGCATTAGTGCATAGATTTTAATTTTGTTAGTGTAGTTGTAATTCAATTATTTCAATTTTTAGTTTAGAATCCTAACCTAGACTCGTTAGTTGTTAGAATCTTTAGTCCTTAAGTTATCTTCAAGTTTTCTGTTATAGGGTACACCCGCCCTGGTTACTAACCTAAAGTGCAGGAATTCAACCTAAATAAAGGTTGAATTCATCAATTGGTTTCTTGAAACTACTAAGAAGAAATCCAATGATTTCAGGAGCCAACAGACAGATCTATAACCATAACTATCTAAGAAAGATAAGTTCTTGTATTGTTCACTTTTTGGAGAACTCTTTGCAATAGTTTTTAATTGTAAGAGCAGTTTTCTCACCACCTTTAACCAGGTTTTTTGTATACCCCTAATAGGTTTTTTTATTCCTCTAACAAGGAAATGTACTATGTAACAATCAACTCCTAACAGGGCTAGATCTCCTAATAGGGATATAATATTTTAGTGCATAGTTGTGGGTATCATCCCCACTGGGATATTCCCTTGGCCAGGGTTTCCTCGAGAACAAATTAAGGTGTCATGAGTTATGTGTTATGTTTTAATGTTCTTTTCATTTCAGTATTATTATGGTTTATTTAAAATTGGTTGAATTTTAAAGTAAAGTGCAGTAATAATGATTCACCCCCCTCTCAATATTACCTAATCCTAACAATTGGTATCAGAGCTATTAGCCCTTGGAGAGAAAGCCTGACAGCATAAGGGAGATCAAAATGGATTCAGAAAGTTTGCAAGAGAACTTTGATGCATCACTTGAAGATCTGGACAAAGACAAGGCTGAGAATGGTATATTGAAATTAAAATTGAGAAGAGAAAAAGGTTTCATCAAGAAACTAAAAGAGCAGCTTGAAACTTCAAGATGTCAGAAACAAGACCTTATGGACAAAATTAGTGAAGAGTCAGTCAATAATACATTAGATCAAGTGAAGAGGCTGGAGCGAGAAAAAAGAGGAAATCAATCTTTTAATGATAAAATAGATTCAACATGAAAAGGATGCAAGGAACAAAGTTCAAGAGTCACTGAAAGAAGCAAATGAGTAGATAGATAAATGAAGACTGAACTTGACCTTTATAAAGACAAATATCAGCAATTGGAGAAATATAATCAGATCATTAAAGGTGAACTCACTCAAGCCAAATTACACATTGAGAAGTTGCACAAGAGAAGTGATAAAATTGATGAGCAAAGAGCAAGACATAAACCTAAAGGAGACATGACTGGAGTTGGATTTAATGAAGCAGAAAGTTCTAAAACCAATGAAGAAGAAAGTGAAGCAAAAAATGAAGAAAAACTATTGGTGCCCAAAAACAATGGATTCACTTTTGGCTAACTGACAGGTATAATGGTGATGCACCACTTATACCTCTGCAATTTTGGCTTAATCAAGCCAAGGCTGGTAGGCCTAATTTCTCTTTGAACTATCAAATTTTTTGTGCCCCACAACTGTGTACATAAACAAACAAAGTTCCTCCCAAGGTGGTGAAATATAATCCCTGGAGGAAAACAACAAATCTCCTGATAATTTCTAATATGTAAAGCTTAAACTAAACAAGATAACCACTAAGAATCCTAATTGTAAGGTTTTGAAGTAAATGATTTAATGATCTACAAACTACAAAGCATGAAATAATGTAACAATTTCCAAATAATGATTAGATCAGTGCCTTCTAAAAACTTAGACTATGGAGTCAAATAATTTTCAATCCTACGTACGATCGGAGACAGTTTTAAAAACTTGCTTTAATAAGACAAGAGTATCATCCCAAGGGCTTCCACTCAAGATATAACTCAAAAAAAATTACACAGTTAGTATTATCGAATTTAACTCTTGTTCAAGAGACCGACAAAAACAAAGGAAGATTTGTAGATCTTTCAATTGATATTCAAACTATATATTGATTTTGAGTTATAATATTTAGGCAATTTAACACAATGAAACACTCTATGAAATAGAATATCCAAAAGACTAATTGAAAACATATAACTTATAAATAAAAATGAAAAGAAGAGCACTTATCTTTATGGTATTGAAAAACTAGTACATAAAAGTTCAGGGTTACAGTCGTGAAATTCATCCCTGTCAGGAGTTTTAAAAATAATTTCTAATTGTATATTCTTTGAATAAACAACCTAATATTTATATTTGTTTTTAAAGTTTTCCGTGAAAGGTCATACCCTTTCATAAATACCTAATCTTACAACTAACCCTAAATAATTACAATATTTTACGCATACATATGGTTTAAGGGACTAAAACATTTCCCGTATTTTCAAATGTTCAAGTAAGTATTTGTCCAATCTTTGGGTAATTTATTTAGTTGTCATTACTTGTTTCGGGTATACATCTCCCTGTTATGATGTCCTTTCATTTGGGTAATTTTACCTACACATTAATCAAATATTAGTGATGAATTTATCTACCATGAAGCCCTCACTAAAATTGATAGCATGAAGTAAAATGAAATAAGATAATACGTCTAATTTTTGTTATCAAAACACCCAATTATGAAAGCATAAATTAATACATCTTCAAATAAATTTTTCCTTAATATCATATTAACATAATTTTAAAAATATATATCTAATTAGACATAATGTCATTTTGCATAAATCATACAACCATTCTTAAAAAACAATTTGATCATATGGATATGTATTTTATAAAATAAAACCAACATTCCTCATAATGATTATCTTATTTATTTTCTAATATAAGCAAAAACATTATAACAAAATGTAAAAGATTATAACCCTAAGAATATTATCAACCATATGTCACAGGGTAAAAAATAAAAATTGCATTTCTTATTGAATAAATTATGATGTTAAAACATAATGCATTTTCACACTCCAAAAATTGTATTTATTTACTCGAAATTAAATGCTTACCCACATTATTTTACCTTTAACAAATGACTTAAATTTAACATTAGGGTAAAAGTATTCTAAATAGATTCTTTCACCTTAACCAATATTTTCAAGGAATATAATAGAGCAATTAGTTAGGGTAGGATGGGTAGTTAGGATAGGAAAGAGGGTAGGGTCGAGAGGTTGAGTGTTCAACTCCCTCTCTACACCCTTTTGTAAAAACATTCTAATTTAAAACTATTTATTTTTGTTTTCAAATAATTATTCCCCAAAATGAAATAGGTAAGAAATACTCCATGTGTGAAAATTGCTTTGATTTTCTTACCTGCACATGAAAAGTGAACAAAATTAATTCCATACTAAAACCCCTCAAGGAATAGTATTAGACTAACTGGTTAGGGAGAGAATGGGTAGGTAGATGGGAAAAGAGGGTAGGCTTGAGAGGTCGAGTGTTCAACTCCCTCTCGCCACCCTTTTGTTCAAAAAGGAATATTTTACTTTAAATCACCCCTTTTGCCTAAACATTATTATTATTCTTTTATAATTATTTTTTATTTCAAAAAATATAAATGCATTTAACACATTGAAAAATAATTAATTTTTCTCATATAGTTTAACAAGGAAATAAATATAAAAATGAAACAATAATAAACGCTTCCCTAGAAAATTTGTGCCTATAATTTTGGGCTCCACTAGTGGCTCCAGTTGGGGACGTGTGTCCATACCTGGACACAACAAGGATCCAGTTGTCTTTGGGAGAAGCAGACCACTTGATTTGTAATGTCAATAAAAATTATTCAAAATCACTCACATTTATCAGAGGGTTAAATTGAGGACAAAAATAAAAGGAAAAAGTATTAATCTCATTAATGATTCTCTTAATGATTTTCTGTTAAAATATTTCATAATAATATATTTTTCCTTTTAAGAAATTAAATAAATAAACCTTAAGAAAAATAATAAATAATGAAATAAAATACTTACCTCTCGTATGATTTCTAGAGAAAATCATTTGAATCTTTGGGTCCCACTGCTTATTTCTTCATCGGCATAGCTTCACACTTCAAGATAACTCATAAAAAAATTTACCCCGATATCCGATAGAAAATGGTCCATAATGCCTATTGGCATAGCTTAGCAAAACTAGGATAACATTTTTAATACTACCCCAATGCCCAATGAGTTCATATTATCTGTAGTTCCACCAACTATTTTTATCGGAGTAGCTTGTTAATAACAGCACTACTCCAAAGTACGATGGCTTTTATCGATGCATGTTATACCGATGCAAATGTTAAATTTTGATTTTATCTTTTTTTTATTGACTTTAGGTTTAGGGTTGCTATCTGTCAACTCTTTTCTTTCTCATCTAAAATTGTTCCTTGCACTAATTCAAACACTTGAGACGATGCCATTTATATGGTTGTTTGCTAGATAATCCCTCATAAATTCTGAAAGCTTCTCATGTACCACATCGCATAAGTCCGCAGCTTGGTGATGTCAAAGCTCCCCTAATTGCTTTTCTCCTTTCCCATTTTTTGACCCAAAGTAGCTGCAAATTTCTTAATCCAACTCACAGGTATCACGTAGCATAAGTCTTGTATTGCACCAAATGGCATCCCTTTTCTACTATTCACACTACGCTTTGATATACGGAAAGTTTCACACCATGATGTCCTCCTTCAAAAAGCCTGGGTAAATCGAACATATCTATATGTGATCTATCTTTAGTTGCCTTACAAACTGGCTCATTCTATTATTTACAAAACAAGCATTCTCCGCCATATATTTTCCAGAATCAATGGTTTTAATTGCCATCGCACAGTCCAATATTTACTGCAACAACAATCTTGTAGCACTAGCAACATCTTGAATGGTGTGAACATAGGATTCGTATCTAATAGAGTTGCAAATCAGTAATTTCTAAATGCTTGCTGACTGATACAAATTGTGAAACTGTTGTTGATAATTTATCATTCAGAAATACAATCCACATTATTTATGTATTAATTAGTATCTCTTAATCGATCAAAGCTTCAAACTAATAAATTCAAATCTTATTATGCAAAACTTTACAGCAACTCCAAAATATTTATGATATTTTCACAACTCTATGTTGTTGGGTCATTTTTGAAATGTTCAAATATTTTGTAGCTTCACCGGTGCTTCAAAATGACTTGTGACCAAACGAAATTACTCCCACCATATAGTTAATAGTTTCGAGAGAATTTTTAAAATGTAAACCTTCATTTATAGCCATTAAATATGTTGAAAATCTTGCCTGAAAGCATGAAAACGGGATACATCTCTCTGTTGTACTTTCCAATAATCTTACCCGAGTGTAATTATTTTCAAATGCTCCTAGCATTTATATATATATATCAATTGCTTTTGTTCTGCCAATTAATCCAGCTGTATTCTTTAGTTGCAAATATAATAACCAATAACTTATAATATTTGACCTCCAAAACAAATATTCCATATATATCCAGCACATATTGTTATATGCATACATTTTGCATATATGATAATAACATTTCATGCACTGTATAAAACCTAAGTCATGACATATTGATGAAATGTATCCACAAAATGCAAAAAATTATATTTTACTCCAATAATCTCACTGTCATTGAATGCAAGTGTAATACCTCAAAAATGGGCTATAGGTTCATTAACCTCCTACATCCTCAAATTGAATGAAATCGACATCAAAGTCCTAACCTAAGGCACATCTGCACATCATTTTATCAAAAATTGATTATCTTAATTTTGCATTGGGGAATATTCTTTGAATATTCCTAATTATCCTAATTATCTTTAATTAAATATTATTTGGCGATAAATCATATTTATCCTAAAATTTGTTTAATTGAATATTCTGGATATTTAATTAATTAAGTTTAATTATGCCACTTAATTATTTAATTAGATTTAATTATATTTATTCCTAAATTATATTATTTAATTTTGACAATAAATCAAAAATCCTATGCATAATTGATTAAATTCTTATTTAATTAATTAAATCAAGTTGTCAATTTTTAATAATATAGTTTTTGAATAAAAGTTTGATTAAATAATTGATTAATCCATAAATCAATTGTTTTAATTTAAAATCAGTTAAGTTGAGAATAAATCACTTTATTTTTAAATTAATTCATATTAAATCATGCACAATCTAAAAAGCAGTCAACTTTAAATCAATTTTCAATTTCAATTTGTTAACTTTCCAAACTCAACATCTGATGATGAGTTGAAAAAAAAAGTGAACTAAACTCTATTTTGAGATAAAAAGTGCTTTTGCATGATTTTATGAGTTGATCTTTTCCTGATTTCTTGTTAACTCAAAAATCAACCTAAGTTTATCAAGAGTGATTTATGGCTTTTCTCAATGCATCCTCAAGCCGTGGATTTCTATAAAATCAAGCCTCGGCTCTTCACAATAACATCTCTCGAATTCGCACAATTACTCTGGCGAAATTGCATTTGAAAAAATAAACACTTGCGACAAGTTTCATAATATTGTAATGTCTTAGTCATTTAGGTTTCGTGGGACCATATCTAAGAAATATGTCAATTAATTAAAATTGCATTATAATGTACATCAAAATGGATCCTATGGCATTTGTAACCATCTATGATTGTCTATTATTAGACAACACTGTGTAATCATGGAAACAGTTTTGAGGAGACATTAAGTTTCATAACTACCTAGAATCTCTTTAAAGAGACAAGCATGTAACCGAATATGATAGATAGAGAGTGGAAAAAAAGAAGTTACAGGTAGATAGTGAATAGAAGAGGAGAGAGAGTCCAATCGGCTCTCTCACTCCTGCCAAAGAGCCAAGCAAATTGTAATTGCAGTTTTAATGTAATGAAGTTTATTTGTAAGAGTGTCAGTTTTGCTATCTTGCCTTGTTAATACTTTTTGTAGTTTGGTTGCTTGGTTTTGATCTTTCTTTTATGAAATAATTTTCAACAGTCAAATTAAATTGAGTTTTTGAATAGCCATGCAAAATGTTTTGTTTACATGTCGAGTCTTCTCAACAATCCCAATTTGGGATGTTGGGCTAGAAAAGTCTGCAGCTTATTTTCATTTTTAGGGAAGGATTCAACATAGAAATAGATCAACCTTCAAATTTGGACAGTCGATATTAAAAAGTCCTTTTGGTTATGTTTCGGGTTCTTGAGTACGTTGGTTCTGAGGAACCAAATCTATCGAAATGATGATAATGAGCAATTGCATTCATGAACAATATTTAATATTATGTTTGCATGCCGATTGTTTTATGCCAATCCCGATTTGGTACAATGGTGGACGTTTTATGTTTTCTTGGTTTTTTCTAAAATGGTTTTTCAAGAAACTGTTATGCTAATTTTGTATTAGCTGCATGCAATGATATCGGGAAGGTGGTTAGAAGTTTGTTTTTTTTCCCATGAAGAGACTGTGGTATGGAACTTATTATCCACGTGAAGGAGGCCTGAGAAATATGTTTGGAAAGATGTGTGTATTTATTACAATTGAATGATATCAAATATCATTCCTAGAGCTACCAGTGAACTCCATCATGGTTTGAGCTCAACCATTATGTTCGAGCAATGTGTGGCTTGGTTTTGAACATAGGAAAGGTAGAGAGCATCTATGTTGTGTAGAGTCCAATAAAATGGTTCGACAGTCACTTTGGAGGAGTCTGAGGAAGATATGTTTGTAGAGTTGCGTGTACTTGAAGGAAGCCAAATATTATGAAGAGCATTCCCAATGACATTCGAAGACCACAACATTTAGCACTCGACCTTTGAGAATAAAAAGGTGGTGGATATATGATATCTATGCATGCTCGAGCTGTGACCAACATGGCGATGGAATTATAATCTCTATTCATGTTGAATAGATCCGTGAGCTCTATATGCAGAGTTATGTGGTCTTTGAACAACCAAGGGATATGGGATGTCAATCCCAAAGCAGCATCGTAGGATGGCTATTGAAAATGTGGTGAGTTTGTTCTTACTGTGTGGAGCCAAAAAGACACGGGTATTGAAGCTTTATCTTTGCTTATAGCTGAGCCTTTGCAATGAGAAAAGGTGGTGAACGTACCACCTTGTTCATTGTGAAAATAAGAATTAGTGACCATAAATCAGGCATTGAAGGGAGTTGGTCAGTGAATATACACTAACTATGGGTGAGTTGAGGTTCTCATATGCAGATTGAAGAAAGATATTGTTAAGTTTGCAAATATGAAGGGGTGGGTCAATTAGCATTACATCAGAATGGTATCAAAGCTCAGAAAGTTCTGAGTGTATAGAAGGCAATCTACACCAGGCAGTAGTGTGGGTTCTTGGTTGCAAGTTGTTCCATCGAAGGTGCAGAAGGATGAAGAGGTTTTTATGTGAAGATCTCAGGCTAGGGTCTTAGTATTGTCTCCACCAAGATGAAGCTGGGTAGAAGGTGCAATGAGAGAAACCACTAAGAGAAGGGTGGGAAGCATCTTCTAGAATCTTGTGTGGGTCAAATGGTAGTATGGTCTTGTGAAGCAACAACATGAATAATGGTGGATAGCAACCAGCATAAACTCCATTGATGGGAGTCCTATAATAGCAATAGAGAAAGCAGCGAAAGCATTGATCTAGTGATGAAGACATAGAGTCAAAAGATTTGTTTTCCAAATTCTCACCTCAGCATTTCCATGGGACATGGAAATGTTTTAAGCTTGGGAGTATGGTGTAGGGGTACCTTGACTCTTGAAATTTATGACAAGTTTCATAATATTGCAATGTCTTAGTCATTTAAGTTTCGTGGGACCATGTCTAAGAAATGTGTCAATTAATTAAAATTGCATTATAATGTACATCAAAATGGATCCTATGGCATTTGTAACCATCTATGATTGTCTATTATTAGACAACACTATGTAATCATGGAAACAGTTATGAGGAGACATTAAGTTTCATAACTACCTAGAATCTCTTTAAAGAGACAAGCATGTAACCGAATATGATAGATAGAGAGTGGAAAAAAAAAGTTACAGGCAGATAGTGAATAGAAGAGGAGAGAGAGTCCAATCAGCTCTCTAGCTCCCACCAAAGAGCCAAGCAAATTGTAATTGTAGTTTTAATGTAATGAAATTTATTTGTAAGAGTGCCGGTTTTGCTATCTTGCCTTGTTAATACTTTTTGTAGTTCGATTGCTTGGTTTTGATCTTTCTTTTATGAAAGAATTTTCAATAGTCAAATTAAATCAAGTTTTTGAATAGCCATGCAAAATGTTTTGTTTACATGTCGAGTCTTCTCAACAGTCCCGATTTGGGACATTAGGCTAGAAAAGTCTGCAACTTATTTTCATTTTTAGGGAAGGATTCAACATAGAAATAAATCGACCTTCAAAGTTGGACAATCGATATTAAAAAGTCCTTTTGGTTATGTTTCGGGTTCTTGAGTATTTCATGAACAATATTTAATAATATTTTTGCATGCCAATTGTTTTATGTCAGTCCCGATTTGGTACAATGGTGGATGGTTTGTGTTTTTGTGGTTTTGTCTAAAATGGTTTTTCAAGAAATTGTTATGCTAATCTTGTATTGGTTGCATGCAATGATATCAGTAAGGTGGTTAGAAGTTTGTTTTTTCCCATGAAGAGACTTTGGTATGGAACTTATTATCCACGTGAAGGAGACTCAAGAAATATGTTTGCAGAGATGTGTGTATTGAGTACAATTGAATGATATCAAATATCATTCCTGGGGTAACCAACGAACTCCATCATGGTTTGAGCTCGACCATTATGTTCGAGAAATGTGTGGCTCAGTTTTGAACATAGGAAAGGTAGCGAGCATCTATGCCACGTGGAGTCCAAGAAAATAGTTTGATAGTCACTTTGGAGGAGTCTGAGGAAGATATGTTTGAAGAGCTACATGTACTTGGAGGAAGCCAAATATTATGAAGAGCATTCCCAATGACATTCGAAGACCACAACATTTAGCACTCGACATTTGAAAATAAAAAGGTGGTGGATATATTATATCCACGCATGCTTGAGCTATGACTAGCATGGTGATGGAATTATAATCTCTATTCATGCTGAACAGACCCGTGAGCTCTATATGCAGAGTTATGTGGTCTTTGAACAAGGATATGGGATGTCAATCCCAAAGCAGCATCGTAGGATGGCTATTGAAAATGTGGTGAGTTTGTTCTTACTGTGTGGAGCCAAAAAGACATGTGTATTAAAGCTTTGTCTTTGCTTATAGCTCATCCTTTGCAGTGAGAAAAGGTGGTGAACATACCACCTTTTTCATTGTGAAAATAGGAATTAGTGACCATAAATCGAGCATTGAAGGGAGCTGGTCAGTGAATATACATCAACTATGGGTGAGTTGAGGTTCTCATATGTAGATTGAAGAAAGATATTGTTCAGTTTGCAGATATGAAGGGGTGGGTCGATTAGCATTACATCACATAAGCTTTACATCTATTTTCATATCAATTCATAGCATTGTTAGAATAATCTGCATATCAATTCTATACATTCTAGACTAGTTTCATACAGTTTTTCATCTTATTGCATAAAAAAATACAAAAAAAAAAGATTAATTTGCATTTCATATTCATTGCTTTCAATCATTCAAATCCTTCATTTAGGTGTTGCATCATCACTGATCTCGGTCTAATCTGAGAATACCATACTCGCACCTACTAGAAGGCAGTAAATCACCTGGTTAGCTTAGTTTCATTTATTTACAGATTTCTCAATTTGCTAACCTCTAATGTTTTATTCAAGTGTTGTGTCTACAACTAGGTACAATTTTCACTCACACATTTATGGTGCCGACTGTGGGGCCCTAAAATCAGTTTCCATTTCTTTCTGATCAATTTTATATCATTTTTCTTTCAAAACTATGATTTTTACTTTCTATCTGTATATTTTTTGTATAAAATTTGACATATTGTCATACCAGGACTCCCTGTCTGTCGTACAACAAATGACAATCTAAAGTGTCATGCCGACTATATGTGGACTATCGTATGAGTTTTTGAAAATTCATGTTGGAACTAACCCAATGTCATTTCGTGTCTGAAGTGTCATACGAGTAGAAGTCCACTGTCGTACGAGTTTTTGCACTAGTATTTCAATTTTTCATATCAGAATTGCAAAAATAGTATTTCAGATTTGATTTCATATTTTGACAGCTAACCTTAACAATTGATATCTACTGTTTCTGATCTCTTTTCTCATGGGATTTCTCAACATAGCCAAAAATTAGGTAAAAATCTACTAAGTGCATTGTGAAGGAACTCAGGTATTCTGTTGCATCTAATAGCACTTCAATTTGGGATATAAAACAAACTCTCACATGTCAAGCTTGTGTGCCTTTCCTGCTTTCATAAAACAAACTTCAATTTCGGGCTCTAAAACAAACATAGATTTTCTTTTTGTGTATCTGTTACACATAGTAATTAGGCCCTATGAACACTATTTGTGGATGATCTTGAGAGAGTGGGCTTCATTCACTTTTTTTGCATGCTAAGCTCTTCTTGATGACAGATCTCCTTGTAGGTATGGAGGATACTATTGTTATCTCACGTTCACTTGGTTTGGTCCTCAACTTTGATCAGTACATTCTCTCTTGGTCCCACTTAGAGAGCTCAGTAGACATCATTGTTGACATCACAAATCTTGGTGAGGTAATTTTAGTCTTAGCGTGTCAAAGAATCTATCTTCTTTGTTTGCATAAAAGTGAAAAGGCTAGAGGACTATGCTCTACTCCCTTTTTGGGTAGTATCAAAAACTTAGATCCTTGAATCTGGACCAAGTCCCCATGTGGTATATTTTTTGAGTCACCTTTAGAGAGGGTTAACTATAGCAGACATTCCCTTTATTGGGTCAACCACTTGGACAGAACCTCAAGCAGTAACAGCCATTTTCATCATGGTAGCAGCAGCCGCAATATAAATGTCTTTGTGGAAGAAATCTCCACAAGTGTGGTCTCTTGTTGGGCTATTAGATCTCCCTAATAGCTCTTGATTGATTAAATTCTCAGACTGTGTCAAAACACCGGTGCACCTGGATTGGAGTTCACCCTCTTGAGATCACAAAAGTTGCAAAGTCGTACCATTACTAAAATCCCTAGCAAGGCCAATTTTTCATTTTCTAGGACTATGTGTGTTATTGGAAAACTTTTTGAGAACATACACAAGTAGCATTCCTAGGGTTAGAAGAATAAGTCACTTGATTGTTCATGTGCAAGGTTGCTTTTTCCCTTGCTCATTATTTTCAAACGTGCTTGAAATCACTTGCTTGCTATTTTGTGTGCTTACTATCTACTTGGTCATTTGGAAATGAACGAACCCGAGATGAACTATTACATAGATCTTCAAACCTGGACAGAAAACCTTGCAAACAAACTAATTTTGAAGACTAAAAAATTGTAAATTTGAGGCAAAAAATCCTTTTTGGATTCAAAAGTCATTCTGCAGTCTCACAAAGTCATACGATTTTTGCCCAAGAGTCATATCAGAACCCCTCAATTGTCATACAGGAGCCTATACATTGTCGTATGAGTTTTTTCTCAAAGTCAAGCAAAAACAAAACCTTGGTGTCAATTGTCATATGGGTTTTGTCAACTGTCGTGCTAGAGCCAACCCAGACTCGTACGAGCCTAGAGAAACTCGTATCAAAATTTTCAAAAGTTGTCAAAAAACCCCAGAATTTGTCAGAAATCCAATTTTTGTAGCCAACTCCCAGATTCTATCAGAAAATTCACTATGTTAATAATAGAGCAGAAACCAGAAAGAATCCAATCATTTTTTCAAAAGTGGTCTCTTGAGTCTGATTAGTCTTCTAATTTATCAATTTGAATCTCATTCATCTTGTGTCAAAAACCTTGTCAAAATCATCTTTAATTCTATCTTCAAAAAAATGGCTAAGTGTTGTGAGCTTGTGTCCTCCATCTTTTGGGCATCTACCCATACCACTAGGACATAGTATCCTTCATTTACGTCCAAATCAATCTTCAACCAGTCCAATCTTGACAAGGTTGCACCATTTGATCTTCTTGAATCAAGTCATTCTTCAGTTGTCTTAATCTTTCTCTTTAGCTTCACTCAAAGTTAATGGTGGAAACTTGAGCTTCCTCACAATGAAAACAAGGAGAACAACCCAAATTCTCGTCAGCAGCATCTTTTGTGATTGCCCAGACATTTCATCAACCTTACGACACAACTAAATTTGGAGAAGATGCTCTTGGTAATCTCTTTTTGAAAGGTGGTTACGTCACCCCTCCTACATCAGTTCATGTAGGTGCTCAACAAACTCCACATCAATCAATCCTTGGTAGTCCTCATAATAACATGATGTCTCAAGGAGGAGCAAACCAAGGCTCCCAAGGACACCAATCTCAACATGGTGCAGATCAAGATCCTACACCTTCTGAAATTGCCCAATATCAAAATGATGATAACTTCAAGAAAATGATGAGGCTTTTCTTGTGAGAAGAGAAAGAGGCATATTTCCTAGATCTAGCTCGGCAAGGAGCCAAACTTCCTCCAAACTTTAATGTTGAAGATATCATCACTCAAGAGGAAGAAACTCCTATCACAACCATGATGAAATAGATGCATGTTATGCAAGTCAAGCTCAACAAACTAGAAAAGGAGAAGGAACCTAAGGAGTTATCCATGGAAGCTCTATGCCCTTTTCCATTTGATAAGGACTTGTACATGCCACCATTCCCAAAAAGAGTGGATATACCAAAATATGATAAGTATGATGGAAACTTTGATCTCCAAGATCATGTTAGAGAATTATGTACTCAATCTATGGAGTTCATGCATGAACCAACCTATCTAATCTATCTTTTCCCATGATCTCTAGGAGGAGCAACCATTCATTAGTTCTCTAAAATGCCTCCAAGAATCAAAACCTTTGAGGAGTTAATCAAACTATTTTATCAACAATACTCCTACAACATTCAACATCTAATCACCATGATCGATATCTGCAATCTGAAGAAAAACTCAAGAGAACCCTTCCTGACTTTCCTCAAGCAATGTAGGAAGAAGTTTTCACTCTATGCTCGACCCATTCTGGAAACTGAAAAACTCAAAATCTTTATCAAAAATTTGGTTTCGGAACTCAATTACCCCTTGAAAATGCAAAATCATACATCCTTTGATAAAATGGTAGAGAATTCCATCAAGATTGAGAATGTGCTTGTGAAAAAGGAAGACATATCGCTTCATAAGGAAAACAAGTATGAATCTGGTTCTAGTTCCAACAACAAAGACAAAGGTAAATTATGGAACAAGAACAAGAATTTTGTAATAGATGGTGTTGTTGATCACATCAATGCTCCATCAAAGGCACCATCATTCAATCTCACCATGGGCACTCAAGCCATAAAATATTCTAAACAAAAGGCATCTGAACCTTCTCAAAAGTCAAAAGACTATAAGCCATGGGTTACAACACCTAAGCGCGAGTTCACTCCTTTGGGTGAGTCCTTAGAATCTGCCATGAAAACTCTCTTGGAGAACAAAATCATCTCATTGCCTGAGATAAGAGTATTTGATCCTGAACCTAAACCAAAATGGTGGAAAGAGACTGATTTCTATGACTTCCATCAAAACAAGGATCATAAAACCAATAACTGCATACACTTGAAACATCTCATACAAGACAAAATTGATAATGGAGAAATTGTGATTGACAATAGTAAGAGCATTAATGATCATACAACATTCATGGAACCATTTCTAAAACATGGTCAAGGGGATTCATCTTCTTAGCCTAACATGGGTGCTAAAGTCAATTATGCCTACTTTGGAAACAATGTTGTCATAAACATGGTTGAGCCATACCTATCTGAACATTGCAATGTCATCACTATTGTGAGAAAGGATAGAGATAATCAATCAGCAAATGTAGTAACTCAATCACAAGCTCAGACACATCTACAAGGACAAAACTCAGGTTCATCAAATGCCCCTAAGGTGCCTTTCAATCTTTCATCTTCTTCTAAATAGAGGGCTGCCTAAAAATCATCAACTCCCAAAGAGACCAGACCTACATCATACAGTATTGTCCAACAACTCCAACATACTAATGCAAAAATATCCATGTTTGAGTTGCTTCGGATATCTCCTGCTCATAGAGCCATTCTGGATAAAGCTCTGCTCAGTTCCAATGTTCCTGACAATCTTGATCTAGACAAATTCTAGACTATGCTTGGTCATCTAAAATCCCCCCAGTATATCTCCTTTTCAGAGGAAGATGACAATTCACTGAGTCATCCGCATAACCAGCCCTTACATATTGAAGTCTTGATCCAAATCCATCATGTCAAATGTGTGTTGATAGATGAAGGTGTTGGTTTGAATATCTATTCCTACAAATTGATCACCCAGCTGGGATTATCAGAAGATGCTATTGATTCTAAGAAGAAGATAACCATAAAAGCATATGATGAGCAAGAAAGATCTTTCAAAGGAACAATTGTCCTACCTATCAGAATAGGACCTATTATCAAAGACATCACTTGTCAAGTTCTAGATCTTCCATTGGCTTACAACGTTCTTCTAGGGAGACCTTGGATACATGAAATGCAAGCTATTCCATCAACATACCATCAATGTGTGAAGTTTCATTATGATGGAGTAGAGGTTACGATTCCAGCTAACATATCCACATCTTGCAATGCCTTGAAAGAGAGTGCTGACAAACTCATTCCACATAATAGAGAATCTTTCACTAAACAAACAAACATAGCATCTACATCCAAGATGGAAGACATTGCCAAAGAGGTCAAAATCAAGGACACAGGCATGGGAGAATATACCATGGAACCAGTCTTATCTCTCACATCTCTCCCATTGTCTCCAAAATCTTATGGACAACCATTAGACAAAGTGAAACCTACTGCTAAAGAATCTCAGGTCATATTTAATGGAAGTTTTGTCACATAAAACATACCCAAGCAAGAGTTTGAAGAAGATGAAGTTGTTCTTGCATGGCTATACAAAGATGAGTCTCAATCCCAAACCATTCAAAAATGTGACTCTAAAACACCAAAAATTCCTTCAAAGTCATATGGACTAGGGAATAAACTGATGACTAAAATGGGATATCCTAGTAAAGGACCTCTAGGAGTGAGAGGTAATGGTCTCGTGGCACCCATTGGACATGTTTTTTGACCAAACAAAGATACTATAGGTCTAGGATATTGGAAGAAACCCTTTTATCTCAAGGGGGACTCTTCTCATGTGATAGAATAGATAAAACTAGAAGAAAACAACAATGAAGAAGAAGAAAATATACAGAGTGATAGTGATGATTCTGATAGCATAGATGTCTTCCCCTATGAGCCTCTTTCTCAAAATATCCTAGACATGCTCTAAGCTAAAGATGAACCAATAAAAAGAATCAATGTAGTAGAAACACAAGAACCTATTGCTATACAAATGACAGCCACCACACAAGAACTGGCTGATCTTGACTCTAAACAAGAGGAAAGTAAGCCTATCACCATAGCTAAAAATTTGGGATGTAGTAGTGATTCTAAAATAGACTCTCATGAGTATGAATTCAAATCAGAATCAGAAGGAAATCCTACTTGGGGTATTCATCCTGACTTTACACATGTTCTCAAATTTCCCAGAGGTCTAGATGAAGAATCAAAAGATGAATCAAATGACTATGAATGGGGAGTCATTCCAGAAGAAGATGACCTTATCACTAAGAAACACATTGATGTCATTCACCAATATTCACCTAAATCTAATGTAAGTCTAGAGCGAAATGATGAACTTAACGAGTCTAATCCACCTACGGCTGAAGTGGAATCCAATAATGACATTGAGACTATTCATGAGTTAAACATTTTGAGAAGTAATATCATCTTTGAATTCAAGAGTCGGGTTAAGACCAATGATGACAATTCCATATGTGTGAACACTATTTCCCAATCCTCCCATACCTTGACTATCCAACATCTAGAACTTATTGACCAAACATTTGCTGATCTGAGCCAAGATATATATACCTTTAGAAATGACTATGCTCTTGCTTGCTACCTCAATGCAATGGAACCTATGACGACTTCCCTCGGTGAACCTAACATTAGCATGACAGAGTCAGATATCAATATCTCAATCAAAAGAACAAGAATAAAAAGAAAAGGAGTTCTGAGGGTGAAAACCACTTTGTGGCAGTCTCAAAACCTAAAATAGTAAAAAACAAAGACATATCCGAAGGTGAAGACCTCTCTGAGGTGCCTAAGGATGAGATATTTGATGTCCTTCCAAGTCATTTATAGGACAAATCTCATGTATTGATAGAGCCCACTCAATCTATCAACTTGGGTACAACATAGGAACCACAACTGATTCATGTAGCACAATGCTTATCAAAGGAAGAAAAGAAAGCATTCACTAAATTCTTAATAGAAAAGAAGTTCAAATTTGCATGGATATATTTAGATATGCCTGGGTTAGATCCTGATCTCATAATGCACCATTTATCTATTGCTCCAGGAGTCAAACATGTTAAACAGAAGTTGAGAAAGATGCATCCACATGTTGCACTCTTAGTCAAAGTTGAATTAGAGAAGTTACTACTAAAAGCCAGATTTATCTGAGTTATTGATTATGTAGAGTGGATCTCCAACATTGTTCCTATTTCAAAACTAGATAAATCTATCAGAGTATGCACAAATTTTAGAGATGTAAACAAAGCATGCCCCAAGGATGATTTTCCATTACCAAACATTGATATGATAGTGGACATGACTGCGGGCTTTGAGATGTATTCTTTAATGGATGGTTTCTCTAGATACAACCAAATTAAAATTGCTCCAGAAGATCAAGAGAAAAAAGCTTTTACATGTGCATAGGGAACCTTTTGTTGGAATGTCATGCCATTTGGTCTTAAGAATGTTGGTGCTACATATCAAAGAGCTATGACATCTATCTTTCATGACATGATACATCAAACTATGGAAGACTATGTTGATGACACCTTGGCTAAATCAATGATAAGATCTTAACATTTGGATGATTTGAGAAAATACTGGATAGAATGGAGAAGTTTAGTCTCAGACTGAACCCTAAAAAGTGTGCTTTTGGTGTCACTTTTGGAAAGCTCTTAGGTTACATTATTTCAAAGAAGGGTATTAAAGTTGATCCAACTAAAGTTAAAGCTATCATGGAGATGCAACCTCCCAAAAACAGCAGTCAAATGAGAACCTTACAAGGAAGGGTGCAATCAATCAAATGTTTCATATCTCAGCTAGCTGATATCTCGCAACCTTTCACAAAGACATTACATAAAGGTGTGACTTTTGCATGGAATGAGGAATGTGAAAATAATTTCAACCATATCAAGTAATATCTATCAAATCCTCCTATTTTGATGCCTCCTATTCAAGGGAAGCCATTTATTCTATATGGCTCCGCCATAGATACATCACTGGGGGCATTACTAGCACAACATGATGACAATAAAAAAGAAAGAGCTATTTATTATATCAATAGAACATTGGTAGCATATGAGAAGAACTATTCCATGATAGAAAATCCATGTCTAGCTGTCATCTTTGCATCATAGAAACTGAGACATTACATGTTAACTCATACAACACATTTGGTAGCTAAGATTGATCCACTAAAGTACCCACTAAGAAAATCTACCCTCATAGGTAGATTAGCTAAATGGGTGATGCTATTGAGTGAGTTTGACATAGAATATGTTGAAAGGAAAGTTATCAAAGGACAAGTCATTGTAGATTAGTTAGCTGACACGCCAATGTTTGATGATACACCATTATAGATGGAATTTCTTGATTCATCCATCATGAACATATCTTCTAAGACTTGGCATCTTTTCTTTGATGGATCTTACACACAAAATGGATCTGGAGTAGGCATACTATTCATAACACCTCAAGGCTACTCCATCCCTAAAGCATTCAGACTAAAATTTCCTTGCACAAACAATATTGTTGAATATGAAGCCCTACTTAATGGAATGATGATAGCAATCAAGTGGTGAGTAATAGAATTACACATTCATGGAGACTCATAGCTTGTAATACACCAAGTCAATGATGTGTACTAGACAAAAGATGAGAAACTTGTTCCATACAAATGCATGGTAGATGACTTAAAGAAATATTTCATATCTATCATGTTTGAGAAAATTCCCACAATAGAGAACAAGGCTATTGATGCCATGGAAATGCTATCATCTTTACTACAACAGCCCGAACATGAGCTATGTTGTGAGTTCCTGGTGGAAGCATTATCATTCCCTACATATGATTCTCCTGAAACTTGCATGATCTACACTGTTGTTGGTCATTATTCCTCCAGATACAAAAACCTTTACTCCTACCTTAAAGACCAAATCATCCCTGATTCCTTCAACTGACATGAGAAACATTACCTTATCCAAAATGCATCCCGATATGTCATCATTGGTAATGATCTATACAAACAGAGTCTAGATGGTACACTTCTTAGGTGTTTAGAATGAGAAGAGTCTCAACGTGCATTAGAGGAAGTCCATGAAGGTATATGTGGATCACATTCCAACGGTTTAACACTAGCTTGAAAACTTATTAGGGCTGGGTATTATTGGCCTAAAATGGAGAAAGAGGCTATCAAATTTGCTAAGAACTATCAAAAGTGTCAAGTCCATGCTAGCTTGATTCATGCACTAGGGAGAGATCTTATTCCCTTTACTACACAATGGCCTTTTCAACAATGGGCATTTGATCTGATAGGTGATATTTATCCACATTCTTCTAATGGACATACCCATATCATTACAGCTACAAACTATTTCACAAAATGGGTAGAAGTAGCTCCTTTGACTCAAGAAACCCGCAAGAAAATCTCTATGTTCATTCTAAACTACATCATATGTCGATATGGTATTCTACATTCTATAGTCATAGATACTGGTGGCCAATTCAAGAACAAGGACCTAGATTCCTTATGCGCTAAATTCAAGATAACACAACATTGGTCTTCCATATACTATCCTTAAGGGAATGGACAAGCAGAGGCCTCAAACAAGAATCTGTTGAAAATCTTACATCGCATAGTTAATAAAACAAGAAGAGACTAGCATCTCATGATCAATCCAACTCTCTGGGCCTATAGAAAAAGTATCAGAATTCCCACTGGGGCTACACCATTCACTTTAGTTTATGGGTCTAAAGCGGTACTACCTATTGAGGTTGAAATCCCATCACTAAGAATCAGAATGCATGGTCTAGTAACTGATGATGACTACAAAGTGTCTAGGTTGTAAGAACTTGAACTACTAGATGAGTGCAGACAAGCAGCATATGATCATCTCATAGTATATCATAAAATAATGTCTACAGGCTACAACAAGAAAGTCAGACATAGAGAATTTCAGGTTGGCGATCTAATCTTGAGAGAGAATCCTAAAAATCAATCACAAAGAGAATGCAAGGGGAAGTTTGAACCCAACTGGTTGGGTCCATTTGTTATCACTGCTACTTTTGACTCTAGAGCTTATCAACTCTCAATGACTGAAGGAGAACAGCTCTGAGAACCAAACAACGTTCTCCATTTGAAGAAATTATATGCCTAAGACATTCAGTGCTCAAAAATGTCCTGAAAAAAATTAGAAAAATCAGAAAAAGTCTTGAAAAAATGAACATCTTGGTGAAAACCTAGCAATAGGTGCCTTGATGTATCACAAAGAAATTGAAAAATAAAAAATTACAAAAAAATTGAAAAAATGAAAAATACAAAAAAATAAGAAAAAGAAAAAATGCCTTGGTGAAAACCTGGAAATAGGCGCCTTGGTAGCAAAAATAGAATCTTTGCCAAGATGGTGAACACCCGACAAACAGGTGCCACTTGTTCAAAATGCTCCATCTATCAGCACAATCTTGGTCTTTCCTAGCTTTTAGTCTTGCTTTAGTTTGTACATACCTCCTAGTTTGTTTCCGCATTCATGTTTTCAATAAAGTATGTCTATACACCAATCAGCAAAGCATCTGTATCCTATCAATGTTTCAAACTTGGGGGCAATCAATGTCATATCCTATGGTCTCCAGTATACCTCAGATGAGTCATATCCAGTTAGAGTCCTTTGAAGCCTCATCCAAGTCTGTCTGTCTGTCTCCTTACCAAGAAGGATTTTTGCAATCAAACATAAATAAACATCAACATGAATGAAAAAAATCTTTACTACGTGCTTTAATCTTCTTTGTATGCTTACTGATTCACATTAAGATTTTTGCATATTGTGTCCTTTCGAGCTCTTCGATGATGTCCTTTACAAGATTTAGAGAGTGATGACTGGGGGCATAATCTTTTCTTTTTTTTCTGCTTTGAGTGAAAATCTAATAACTTTGGAAATTCTGGATTGAATTGGTGTCCACTATAAGTGCCTCCATCATGATTGGATGGCCACGTGTACCTTGACCATTGATACCCAAAAAATTCAAGGAAGATTGATCTAACTTTGTCTTTTTGAGTGATTTCTCCTTCTCTACTATAAAACATGTTGATACCCAAGGATGTGAACGATAAAGGGTCACTGCGGGTAAATTCATGTAAGAATGAGAATGATCTCTCCTCTTCATGGTGTGTTTGTATGCAAGGTGTATTCAGGTCATCACAAGGTTTATGTTTTGATGCTTATACAAATTGCAATATCAAAATGGACATGATATTCAGGTCATCCCAGTGTTTATGCCTTGGTGCTTATATCTAATTCGATATTTCTGACTAAAATTCCATATTCATATGCCCATGGATGTCTAGCCAATGGACATTGTATCAACTATTCGGTTACCTAATAAATATTCAGTGATGAAAAATACCGACACATGATTAGTAACTAAGTCCTAGGTCCTAGGTCTGCATTTCATTTTGCACTTTGCATGGTTGTATTTATCTCACGATTTCTATTCGGCTCGATGCTTGATAATTCTCCAAAACTATGCTAAACATATCATAAGGACTGAGTATCGCACAAAGGTCTTTTTAAAAGATCACCAAGCAGGTACTCCTGGCTAATTTCGATGTTCTGAAACCATTTTCGGGATCAAAATCGATATTTGAGATCATTAATATTGTCAAAATTGCGATTTAAAATTTTCGGACCCAGGACGGTCAATTGCTTGCATAATCAACCTTTTAAATATCAATGAAATCCAAAACTCAACTTAACTGATTATCATACATCAAACTATTGAAATTTCCACTTGGTCAACCATGGTCAACTCATGGTCAACCTAATCAAACTTGGTCTCTAGGACCTCTAAATGATGTAGAACATGTTTTCGAACGTGTATAACCAATTCTCAAATCAATTAACATGCTTCTAAACCATTCAACACTGACTTTTCTTGTCAGATTTCAATTTTCATCCTAAAGGGGGCATGGTATTACATATCAATCAAATCTGTAAATCAAATTTCTTTCCTCGGTAATCAAGCCAACAACCAAGTCTAGCTACTGATTCATCAAAAGACCTGGTCGCTTAGGGTACATCACTTGGGGCATATCAGATTCATCAAGATCCATATCAATCTAGTATCCTAATCTATCTTCTAAACTATATCAGCTTTTCGTAACCATCGGTTCATTAGTGTTATTTCCTTGGTTCTTCATAACTAAAGGGTTTGGATGTGATACCATTTCAATTCCTTTGGACAATCAAGTTTGGAATCAGGTCACTCACTTCTTCGTAATCATATAGGTTCAGAATCAGGCATTTTGACACTTCTTTGTAATCACCAGTTCATTGTTGATATAGTTAGCATCATCTCAATTCTCTGGTCAATCAAGACCTGAATCACCAATATCTTCAAATCTTTCAATCAGTTTCTGTCTCAGAATTGGTTAATCTTTCAGGATCATTTTTTCCACCACATAACTGAGTCATCGTCATCTTTATCAAACACATTATTCTTTGAACCACTGCGCTTCACACAGTAATTCAAAGAGGGGCAAAATGTAATACCCCAAAAATGGGCTATAGGTTCATTAACCTCCTACATCCTCAAATCGAACGAAATCGGCATCAAAGTCCTAACCTAAGGCACATATGCACATCATTTTATCAAAAATTGATTATCTTAATTCTGCATCGGGGAATATTCTTAATTATCATAATTATCTTTAATTAAATATTATTTGGCGATAAATCATATTTATCCTAAAATTTGATTAATTGAATATTCTGAATATTTAATTAATTAAGTTTAATTATGCCACTTAATTATTTAATTAGATTTAATTATATTTATTCCTAAATTATATTATTTAATTTTGATAATAAATCAAAAATCCTATGAATAATTGATTAAATTCTTATTTAATTAATTAAAGCAAGTTGTCAATTTTTAATAATATAGTTTTTGAATAAAAGTTTGATTAAATAATTGATTAATCCATAAATCAATTGTTTTAATTTAAAATTAGTTAAGTTGAGAATAAATCACTTTATTTTTAAATTAATTCATATTAAATCATGTAGAATCTAAAAAGCAGTCAACTTTAAATCAATTTTCAATTTCAATTTGTTAACTTTCCAAACTCAACATTTGATGATGAGTTGAAAAAAAGTGAACTAAACTCTATTTTGAGATAAAAAGTGCTTTTGCATGATTTTATGAATTGATCTTTTCCTGATTTCTTGTTAACTCAAAAATCAACCTGAGTTTATCAAGAGTGATTTATGGCTTTTCTCAATGCATCCTCAAGCCCTGGATTTCTATAAAATCAAGGCTCAACTCTTCATAATAACATCTCTCAAATTCACACAATTACTCTGGAAAAATTGCATCTGAAGAATCAAACACTTGCAACTAGCAATTTTGTGAGATCTTTCATTGTTTTTTATAAGCTTTGCATCTATTTTCATATCAATTCATAGCATTGTTAGAATAATCTGCATATCAATTCCATACATTCTAGACTAGTTTCATACAGTTTTTAATCTTATTGCATTAAAAAAATACAAAAAAAAATATATTAATTTGCATTTCATATTCATTGCTTTCAATCATTCAAATCCTTCGTTTAGGTGTTGCATTGTCATTGATCTTGGTCTAATCTGAGAATACCATACTTGCACCTACTAGAAGGCAGTAAATCACCTGGTTAGCTTAGTTTCATTTATTTACAGATTTCTTGATTTGCTAACCTCTAATGTTTTACTGAAGTGTTGTGTCCATAGCTAGGTACAATTTTCACACACACAACAAGAACATCTGATTAGTTAATTTAAGCATAAACCATAATAAATATTCAAATGAAAAGGATATTATGCTTAACTTAACTTAGAATACATAGTTGCATAATAACGTGATAATGTAATAATATAATAATCTAAAATTGGCTTATGTAATACATATAATTTCAACATAATGAATGCAAAATTATAACCTATAATTTCAAAAAAATTGTGCAATTATTCAACACATGAAAACATAAGACAATAGAAGAAAAAATATACTTCCCTCGAAAGTAATCAATTATTTCTCCTTTCATCCCTTCCCTAGTGTAGATGACAATCCGGATGCCATTATTTTCCTCTGTCAAATTTTTTTTTTTATCAATTAGCAATAGGATTATTTTGAATGAGTTATTTCTAGTTCAAAAATTTCCAATCCTGCAACCACTTGCCCAATGTACCCTTTTCTCCTTTGAGAATTTATCACACCTCATTGCCTCTGAAGAATACTTTAAATCACTTCATGTATCATACGGAGACTGCATCATATTACATATTTCATAATACTAGTGAGAAATCTGAATGCCATGAATCTCACTATTCCCTTCATTGTATAATTTATTTTCTACAAATGCAACATTCTTCTGAGAAAAAATCTTTGGTAAAGTTTCATTATTCCCTTTAAAATATTTTTTTGAACCACATTATGCAAATTAGTTTTCACATGTTCTTCATAATTATCCCTATGCTCCCAATGTAATTGATTATCACAACAAATCTGTTGAAGTAAGATTCTCCTTTCACGTATATCATGTATGATTTTATCATTCTCCATATATGGTTTATTGAAGTTGTCTTCAAATACATATTCATCAATCCTTTATGTTAAATTTTTTTTTTGCTCATACACTATTTGTTTTCATAGTCTGGCGAAATATCATTTATTTCATCAAATATCACCTCTACATTCTTATCCTGATGTTTGTAGAAGAAGTTTGAACCATTCTTTTGAACATACTTTTGATACTCAATACCCAACAAATTTGAAATTTGTTCTGTACTGAGGAAACTTTCTTCAGGGTCATGAATTTCACAAGTCTCATCTTGCATGTATTTGTCTTCCCTATTTTCCTCATTTAGTCTTGCAACATTTACAACTTCTTCTAATATATTTATTATAAATTTGACCTGAGGATCATTGTGAATTCCTAACTATCTCATCTTCTCTGAAAATGAAGGCCTAATATATGAAGGTATCTCTTTACAGATGTGAAATAACCTCAGAAAGACTTGTGTTGCTGTTTCATTTTCATATATTTCCAGATTGTGAAACTCATCCAAAGAAGATGAACAAGATTCCTCTTTCATATTAAAATCATAGTTTTCTCTATGTTCATAACATAAGGCATTCTTATTATCTGCATAATAATACTCATCTAAGAAACATTTCTCAAATTCAGTCCATGATGAGATGCTCTGTGAAGGCAATGAAATAAATGTTTCTCATTCATAACCCTCCAATGACTTGGCAAACAATCTCATGGTACCACCTTCTGTATCAATTTCATAATCATCAAGGAATGTGTAAAAAGCATCCAAATGATCAGAAGCTGATTTATTACAATTTCCATAGAATTTAGGAACCTTGTATGCAAATTTTAAAAACCATTCATTTGTACTGCATTTAAATTCTATAAGATCCAAATGCATGAAATCAATAGGGATAAATATACTTCTAATCCAATTCTTAAACATGGTAATAAAATTTCAATAATGAGATGAAATTTCATCTCCCTTCTAGATCTCCTCCCTCAGTGGAGTCACTAACCGAACTTTTGAAAAAAAAAAGTCACCACCTTCTTAATAGAAGGAAAAATATAAACTACTCTTGAGTCCTTATTTCCAGCAGAGTCACTTCTTGAAAACTTTAAATACAGTCACCACCCTTGTCTCAGGGGGAAATTTTTTAACTAAGTTCTCTTCTCTAACAAAATCTAACCAATGCTTCAACCAGAAATCCTGAATGATGTTTTTGTAAACAATTCCCCAGCGGAGTCACAAATTTATTGGTGCCCAAAAATGATGGATTCACTTTTGGCCAACTGACAGGTATAATGGTGATGCACCACTTATACCTCTACAATTTTGGCTTAATCAAGCCAAGGCTGGTAGACCTAATTTCACTTTGAACTATCAAATTTTATGTGCCCCACAACTGCATACGTAAAAAAACAAAGTTCCTCCCAAGGTGGTGAATAATCCCTGGAGGAAAACAACAAATCTCCTAATAATTTCTAATATGTAAAGCTTAAACTAAATAGGATAACCACTAAGAATCCTAATTGTAAGGTTTTGAAATAAATGATTTAATGATCTACAAACTACAAAGCATGAACTAATGTAACAATTTCCAAATAATGATTAGATCAATACCTTCTAAAAACTTGGACTATGGAGTCAAATAATTTTCAATCCTACATACAATTGGAGACAATTTTTAAAAAATTCTTTAATAAGACAAGACTGTAATCTCAAGGGCTTTCACTCAAGATATAAATCAAAACAAATCTTTCAATTGATATTCAAACTATATATTGATTTTGAGTTATAATATTTAGGCAATTTAACAAAATGAAACACTCTATGAAATAAAATATCTGAAAGACTAATTGAAAACATATAACTTATAACTACAAATGAAAAGAAGAGCACTTATCTTTATTGGTATTGAAAAATTGGTACATAAAATTTCAGGGTTACAGTTGTGAAATTCATCCCTATCAGGAGTTTTAAAAATAATTTCTAATTGTATATCCTTTGAATAAACAACCTAATATTTATATCTGTTTTGAAACTTTACCGTGAAAGGTCATACCCTTTCATAAATACATAATCTTACAACTACCCCTAAATAATTACAATATTTTAACCATACATATGGTTTAAGGGAATAAAACATTTCCCATATTTTCAAATGTTCAAGTAGGTATTTGTCCAATCTTTGGGTAATTTGTTCGGTTGTCATCACTTGTTTCGGGTATACATCTCCCTGTTATGATGTCCTTTCATTTGGGTAATTGTACCTACACATTAATCAAATATTAGCGATGAATTTATCTACCATGAAGCCCTCACTAAAATTGATAGCATGAAGTAAAATGAAATAAGATAATACATCTAGTTTTTGTTATCAAAATACCCAATTGTGAAAGCATAAATTAATACATCTTTAAATAAATTTTTCCTTAATATCATATTAACATAATTATAAAAATATATATCCAATTAGACATAATATCATTTGGCATAAATCATACAACCATTCTTAAAAAACAATTTGATCATATGGATATGTATTTTATAAAATAAAACCAACATTCGTCATAATGATTATCTAATTTATTTTCTAATATAAGCAAAAACATTATAACAAAATGTAAAAGATTATAACCCTAAGAATATTATCAACCATATGTCACAAGGTAAAAAATAAAATTGCATTTCTTATTGAATAAATTATGATGTTAAAACATAATGCATTTTCACACTCTAAAAATTGTATTTATTTACTCGAAATTAAATGCTTACCCACATTATTTTACCTTTAACAAATGATTTAAATTTAACATTAGGGTAAAAGTATTCTAAATAGATTCTTTCACCTTAACCAATATTTTCAAGGAATATAATAGAGCAATTGGTTAGGGTAGGATGGGTAGTTAGGATAGGAAAGAGGGTAGGGTCGAGAGGTTGAGTGTTCAACTCCCTCTCCCCGCCCTTTTGTAAAAAACATTCTAAATTAAAACTATTTATTTTTGTTTTCAAATAATTATTCCCCAAAATAAAATAGGTAAGAAATACTCCCTGTGTGAAAATTGCTTTGATTTTCTTACCTGCACATGAAAAGTGAACAAAATTAATTCCATCCCAAAACCTCTCAAGGAATAATATTAGACTAACTGGTTAGGGAGGGAATGGGTAGGTAGATAGGAAAAGAGGGTAGGCTTGAGAGGTCGAGTGTTCAACTCCCTCTTGCCACCCTTTTGTTCAAAAAGGAATATTTTACTTTAAATCACCCCTTTTGCCTAAACATTATTATTATTCTTTTATAATTATTTTATATTTCAAAAAATATAAATGCATTTAACACATTGAAAAATAATTAATTTTACTCATATAGTTTAACAAGGAAATAAATATAAAAATGAAACAATAATAAACGCTTCCCTGGAAAATTTGTGCCTATAAGTTTGGGCTCTACCAAGACCTACACATGAAGAAAGACCTACTCATGAAGAACCTAAAGAACAAATCAGACCTTTCAGAGGTAGATGCTTTGGATGCAACAAAGTTGGTCATATGAAAAGATATTTCAGAAGTAAAGGTACCTCTAAACCCGTTACCAGTTACTACTTTAATTGTTATGATTATTGACACAAGAAAGAAGATTGTAGAAAACCAGATCAGTCTAGGTATAAGCAAGATTATGTCAGAGAAGAATCAACGGCCAAGATCACATGTCAAAAATGCAATAACTTTGGACATACTGCGAGATACTGCAAGCTACAAGTAAATTAGGAAAGAAGGAGACCACCTACATGATACAAATGCAACAACCTTGGACACATTGCGAAGTTTTGCAGATACAATGGAGAGGACAACAAAAGAGGACCAAGAAGATCAGGTGAACCAAAAGGACCACCTCATGTGGTTATAAGAAAGAATCTTGGTGACAATGGTAAGAGTCTTAATGAATACATGAATGAGCTTGAGAATCATTTCAAGAAATCAGAGAGCAAGGAGGATGACAAGATATAGAAGGTGAAAGTCTTAAACAAGGCATTGGTTCAGGGAGAGACAGTAGATGAAATTGTCTCTTTGCATAATGAGTTCTTTGAGGCATTGACCTAGAAGGACGCATGGCCTTAAGGGGAGCATTGGATGCAGAGAACATACTATATCCAGCCCATGTATATGTGGAGTAAGCTCATGTGAGCTTAGGTGTGGTCTATGCAAACACTGGGGAGTCTGTGGATGAGAGCGCAACACTTGGAGGTTCATTTTCCATGTTCGCGAGTTTTATATTGACTAGACGGAATGTGAATTTGAGCTACTTGTTTTAATGCACTCACTCAAATTGTGAAGGATAAAAGGTTTTGGAAGATATCATTTCTACACCATTTGTTGATCAATGACTAAGGAGATCAGAATTGTGAAGCATTTAAAGTCATCTAGCGGAGAGATTGTGTGATCGTGTGAAGCAGAGATCTAGATTTTAGCATATTAAAGGCATTTAGACCTATACTCATTGAGAAGTTATGGATGCACCAGTAGTTTATGATGTCATGGATAAACCTAGGTATAAGTTTAAGAGACATTCATTCAAGTCTTGTGAGGATGGTCCAGAAGGAGCATTTTCACAAACCCCTGTAGGCGTGTTGCACGTTGAAGAAATTAGGGCATACATACACTGCAAGTATGAAATCATTAGGGATGTAAACATTTACAATGAATTGGATAGTATGATAGAAGCATATGGATCCATGGTAGAAGAGTTCAAACACCTAAAAGACCAATCTATCATTAAACAAACCCTACTCATGGAATTCATGGAGACAGAATGGTTCAAGATTATCCTCAGTAGGATACGTGATCAGTTTTTTTGGATTGGAGAACAACCAATGAAAATATGTGCACAAATGATCCATGATATAATAGGTCTTGATAATGAAGGAATCATTCATGTTGCAGAGAAGAAACTAAGCAAATAGGCAGAAACCCTAACCCATTCCAAGTGGGATAAGAGGGCGATGACAGTCAATGACATCTTTCAGCAATATGTTAGGTTGGTGGCAATGTTATTAGGGTACAAAATATTTTATAGTAGCAGACCAAACTCTGTATTAGCTAGATTCATCATAATGGCATATAGAATGGTGAAAGAAAATTTGATTGTAACCTTTGTAAGATTTGAGAGATACAAATCCACAGAATGCCAAGAATACCTGCATGCAAATAACTTGTTACAGGAGAGAAGCAGAAAGAAGCAAAATGAAAACTCAGAAGTTACTCAAAATGTGAGAGTAAAATTATGATCCAAGTTAATAAAAAAAGAATTACAAGGTTCAACCTATAAAGGTGAACAAAACCCTAAAGCCTAAAAAGGCTAGGTTGCACATTAATAATTAATAAAAATTAATTATTAATGCACCTAAGAGAAAGCTTAAGCACTAAAGAGTAATAGCTTAACTAATTAAATCAATATGATTTAATTAGTAAGTAAACTAAACATTACTCTAACACCCCCCTTAAGCTAAGCATAGGGGGTAAGATAACCTAGCACAGCTATGAAAGAAGGAAATGGGTCCTTGGCAACAAGGCCTGATCAAGTACCCAATACAAGGAAATCTCTGTAAACTGGAGGCAAAGGAGAAAACCTAGTGGTAAAAACCCCTCTCCAAAAAGAGATAGAAAAAGCAGAAAAAGAAATGGCTCAAGAGACTCTCTCAAAACCATAAGTACAACTAGCCCCCCCCATGAGAGAGGGAAGAGACAACAAAGCCCCCCTAGAATGATGGAACCCCTGTGGAAATGATCGAACCAATGGAACTCCAATGCAGAAGAAACAAAGGCATGAAACAAGGAAACCCTTGAATAAGAGGTGAAACTGGAAGACCTAACTGATGCTCAAAGGAGAAAACATGAGGATCTTGAAAGGGAATCCCCAATGTAGATGGTGTGATAGGTGTGCTAACACTGTCATGAAAGAGGAGATGAATGTCCTCTTTAGAATCCTCAACAAGTGCACCTGGTGGCTCAATGAATGGAGCTGGAGGGTCAGGCAGTGCTGAAGAAGAATCATGCTGAAGAGAAAAGACCTCAATAGGATGTGGTGTGGTAGTCATAGCAGTGATCTCAGGAACAATACAAAGGTTCAAACGACCTGACTGCACCACATGATGCTCTCGCAAAAGAGAAGAGTTGGGCTCCAACAATGGAGATGATGGACCAAAGTGTGAGGTGTAGAGACGGGTGAAATGATCAACTATCCCTATAGCAATAATGCCTCATGTCACACTATCCTAGATGAAGACTGAATCTACCATGAACTCAACTGTCTTCCCTGACCCACTGAGTGTAATCTGATAAATTGAGAGAAGGTTTGCAGACAAAGATGGAACATACAATACATCATTGAATGTGTCATCTTGAATGCCTATAGAACCTTTCCCACAGACTGGCATAACAGTGTTGATATAGAGGATGATATAGAATGAAGAGACTTGAACTTCATCAAGAAGTCCTCAATGCTCATGAATGATTCAGGTACCAAGGAGGTGAACTCTGCATCTATCTGGAGAATCTTGAACTGATTCATTGTGCCAAACAAGGTGGAAAACTTGTTCCACATATCCCTGGGTGTGGTCAAACCATCCAGGTGGAACAACAACCCATCTGAAATATTCATTGCAATTAGGCCCATTGCCTCATCCATCCTATTTCTCTACATAAGAGCCTCATAAGGCCATTGTAGAACTGGCTGAGCCTCATCGAGGCATGACCATAACCCTTTTACCATAAGCAATCTGGTCATCTATCCTTTCCAAGTGTGATAGTTGTGAGGTGTAAGGTGGGCGATAGAAGAGTCTGCCATTGAGAGAAAGTAGAAGGGTCTCTTTGAAATAAATGACAGAAAGAGAATTTGCACCCCCCCTCAAAATATTATACTATCTCCCATACACTTCAAATAAGTATGTAAGCACAAAAAAATAAGAAAAAAACTTGATTTTTAGATGCCTCCACTTTGATGCCAAAAACAACTAATCAAATGACAAAATTTGAAAATGAAACTAGCATGGTTGGATCAGGCTCGGAAAGAGCTTTCCAACAATATATCACACTTTGATTTTTGATACCATATGCCAAAATTTTTCAAAAATGGGTGCCAGTTTCTAACAATCCTTTGAATCCATTAGTGAGGTCAGTTTCAGCCCAAAAATGCATCCAATAAAAAACTCTTCAAAAACTTGAAACCCTTAACCTCAAAACCTGCTTCAAAAACACCAGAACAAGCAGCAGCAAGGGAGCTCTGATACCATGTAGGATTTGAGAGATACAAATCCACAGAACGCCAAGAATACCTACATGCAAATAACCTGTTACAAGAGAGAAGCAGAAAGAATCAAAAGGCAAAACTCAGAAGTTACTCAAAATGTGAGAGTAAAATTATGATCCAAGTTAACAAAAAAAGAATTACAAGGTTCAACCTATAAAGGTGAACAAAACCCTAAAGCCTAAAAAAGCTAGGTTGCACATTAATAATTAATAAAAGAATTAATTATTAATGCACCTAAGAGAAAGCTTAAGCACTAAAGAGTAATAACTTAACTAATTAAATCAATATGATTTAATTAGTAAGTAAACTAAATATTACTCTAACAACCTTTGCAAAGTACTTGCACAATAGTTCCTTGAAAATCTAAAGGTGATAAAGAAAGATAGGACTAAAACATTTAGGTTTGGATCCTTGTTGGTCCATATGTACATTCATATAATTGACAAGTTTCCTAATATGCACCCTAGGGCATGGAAGGATAATGTACCCACTGGGATTTAGATTTCAGAGAGTTACAAAAGGCAAGATAAGAATTGGGTTGATGGTGAACTTTTTGTTGGAGATTTTCTAGCAAGCCAATGTTGACTATATGTTTGTCATTGATGACAACATATGGTAAGCAGCATGCATGGAAGCCTGATGGAGAGAGCCTTGAGCATATGGTTCCTAGATATGTTATCAGCATGATATCATAGACGCAGAGGTTGATTCTGAGTGAAGACAGTAATACAGTTATTTATATCAGTAAGTGTTCCTGATAGGTCCTAGGAAGAGTTCAGTATGTGATTTATAGTATGGTTTTAATGGAGCCTTGTGCATTTATATTTATGTTGTAGACATGTTAGTGAAACTATGTTCATGGACGTAGAGTCAGTTGTGCAGTACAAGTTGAGTTATGATGTTTCTAGTTGACAGTTACAGTTTCCTGAGTTTATCTAACAGAGCCGACATTGTTTATATTGTTGTAGTAGTTGCACCTATCATTATGATATGTGTGCTTGGTATTGTGTTTGGATAAGAGTTAAGGATGTTTGGTTCAGAGCACATAATGTATCTCAACATGAGAAGAAAGATTTAGTTAATTTGGTAGAGATGATAGTGTGAAGCGATGCGTCTACTCATATGGAGTTGCACAGTCCTAATTTGTGTTGCATGCTTAGTATAGCCGTTGGAGATTTTGTTGAAGAGATATATTGTTTCTCTAATATGATTTCAAGAAAGTTCTAATAGGCTGACTTTATTATATCATTTAGAGACAGATACTTATAACCAGTCAAGTTGTGATCGCTAGGTATGGAAGATAGTTGAAAGAAGAGTGCAGAGCAGAAGGTGTGAAGTATTGAGCCATCAGTAGAAGGTCTATGTGACTAAGAAGGAATTCTATGCTATTCATTGGAACTGATCCAGACAAAAGGTCTAACTCGTAGTTCACCAAGATCCAGATATAGTGTGTATCTATTAAGCAAAAGGTTGCAGCCTTCACCCCTTTGAGGAGTGTGCTCTCAGACAATGTGTCCTCGCCCATAACAAGGTTAATTATAAAAGACTCCTGACAGGGTCCAACGTTTGACCAAGTCACTATACTTAATGCATTGTAAAGATCAACTCCTAACAAGGTTTTAAGATCTTCTAACAAGGATCATTATACTCTAGTGCAGTTCATAGTGGGTGCTAATTCCCATCAGGGTTTTTACCTATTTGGGTTTCCCCGTAACCAAAATTATGGTGTTGTGTTAAGTGTTCTTATGTTGTGTTTATGCTTAATGTTCTTCTATACTTAATTGAATAAAGAATTGAATCTTGTAGATAGTTGACTCACCCCCCCCCCCCCCTCTCAGTTATCTCTCAGGACTATTCCTAACAATTGGTATTAGAGCTGAGTGCCTTAGAGATAAATTTTAACAGCTTGAGGTTGATCAGATGGAATTCTTTAGAAAAGAAAGTCCTAAGTTTGATGGAGAGAACTATCTAGATTGGAAGAACAAAATGATCACAAATTTGCAGTGCATTGCCTTTGAGATTTTTGAAGTAGCTACCAAAGAAGTTTAGATTCCCTCTTTGTCAGATCTTGCAAAGGAAGATGCAACTCTCAAGAAGAAGGAGATGTTCACTCAAAATGCTATTTCCAAAGAATCCCTTAACAGCACCTTGTCTGATAGTGAGTTTTCAGAGATCAAGAAAGTAGATAAAGCTTACAGCATATGGAAGTATCTAGAAGACATGTTTGAAGGAGATATCCAAGCCAAGAATGCACGCAAAAAGACATGGAAGAAAAAGTACAATACATTGGAGATGCTACCTGAAGACAACATCAGATCCTACAATCAAAGGATTAATGAAGCTTTTGCAGGAATTAGAAACAACAGTGGAGAGATTTCGGAAGAAGAAATAATGGATAAGTTGATGACTACCTTCACACCAAAATATGACAGCAAGTTAAACATCCTTAATGAAACTATGCAGTCCACAAAAGACTTCAAAAGAGAGACCTTAATCAGCAAGATTTCAGCATTTGAGATATCAAGATTGAAGACGGAGCCTATAAGTGAGACAGCCTTCAAAGCTTTAGTCCATGGTAAGAAATCCTTGAACACTTATGGTAATTTTGATGATGATGATGAAGAGAAAGCACTAGATGATTTCATTGCTATGATTGCTAAGAAAGAAAGGAAAGGAAAAGGAAAATATGAAGGTCAGTTTCCATTCAAATGCTTTTCATGTAACAAGATTGGTCACTTTGCTTCTAAGTGTCCTACAAGAGTCAAGAAGTTCAAAACTAATTACAAGCCTAAGTATACAAAATAATGTTACTATGCTGGAGATGGAGTATCAGATGAAGATTCAGCAGAAGATGAAATTGGATTCATTGCTCTTGAAGATATGGAGAAAATGTTTGATGAAATGGACCTTGAAGATTAAAAGAAAGCACAAGAGTTAGCACTGATTTCACAAGCTGATATCAGGATAGATTGTATCATTGACAATGGTTACTCACATCACATGATAGGAGACAAGGATAGATTTGTACATCTGGATAGATACAAAGGCAGCATGGTTAGATTTGGAGACAACACTCCTAACCTAATCATAGGTAGAGGAGCTATCACTTGGCTGGAAAGAACAACACCGATGATGTTCTTTATGTTGATGGTTTGTAGCATAACTTACTAAGTGTTGGATAGTTGCTTGACAAAGGATATCAGTTGGAATTCAAATACAAAAAGTTCATCATTAATAACAAGGAAGGAGAAATGATTGCATCAGGTTCAAAGACTAAAGGTAATGTTTTTCAGCTTAATCCTGAAGCAAGTTGTTTTGTTGCTAAAGTATATGACAGTTGGTTATGGCACAAAAGACTATGTCACATCAATTTTGACAACATAGTAAAGATAAGAAATGTAAAGGCAGTAAGAGACCTTCCTAGTATTGCAAAACTGGTTGACACAATATGCGGGGAATGTGTGATGGGAAAGCATGTGAGGAATTCATTCAAAAGAAAGCATAATTCGGTATAGAACAAGTTGGATCTAATACATATAGACCTATGTGGACCAACTCAAACAAGATCATACTATGGTGAAAGGTACTTTATTTTGTTTGTTGATGATTATTCTAGAATGATGTGGGTTGCATTCTTAAAAGACAAGTTAGAAGCATTTGAGAAGTTCAAAATATTCAAAGCTAAGGTTGAAATTAAGTCTAGATTGAAGATAAAATGTCTAAGATCAGATAGAGGAGGAGAATTCACCTCTAATAGATTTTATGAGTATTGTCAAGAACATGGGATAAAGAGATAGCTAAGTGCACCTAGAACCCCTCAGCATAATGGAATTGCAAAAAGAAGGAATAGGATCATACTTGACACAATGCGCACCATCATGATTGAAGGAAAGGTCGCACACACCTATTGGAGAGATGCAGTCAATACTACAGTATATACTATCAATAGAATTCAATTGAGGCCAGACACAGACAAGACACCTTATGAGCTATGCTTTGGTATTATACCTACTATGAAATACTTCAAAATCTTTGGAAGCAAGTGCTACATCAAGAGAGATGAAGCTATTGGCAATTTTGATGCAAGAAGTGATGAAGGTATTTTTCTTGGTTACTCTACTAAAAGAAAAGCTTATAGATGTTTTAATTTAAGATTGAAGAAGATCATTGAAAGTGATCATGTTAAGATTGATGAAAAGTTTATGATTCAAGAGAGATATCATGATTATGCACCTATGATTGAAGAAGAACCTAGACCTACCACTAGAGAAATAGTTGTTGAAGAAATGTTTGACAACATTGATGTATTATTCAATGAACCTAAGACTAGTGAAGAAGAATCACAGAAGTCAGATGAGAGAGTCACACCAAATGTTCTAAAATTCACATCTAGATACCATTCAAAGGAAGATATCATTGGAGATAAAAATAGAAAATTCATGACAAGATCAAAAGCAAAAAGTTCAACAGCTAATGAAGAGGTATGCCTACTTTCACAGATTGAACCTTTAAGTGTTGAAGATGCATGTAATGATTAAGATTGGCATGAAGCAATGAAAGAAGAGATAGATTAGATAATTAAGAATGACACATGGGAATTGGTCCCCAATCCTAGTGATAAGAATGTGATTGGAACCAAGTGGATATTTAGGAACAAGATGAATGCAGATGGAACAGTAGTAAGAAACAAAGAAAGACTAGTATGTAAAGGATATGTGAAAAGAGAAGGAATTGATTATTCATATACATTTGCCCCTGCAAGCAGATTGGAAGCCATAAAGTTGTTTCTAGCCTATGCTACATTCAAAGACTTCAAATTATATCAAATGGATGTCAAGTCAGCATTCTTGAATGGAGAGTTGAAGGAAGAATTTTACATAGAGAAGCCTAAAGGATTTACTTTATTAGACAAACCTAATATGGTATGTAGACTAAAGAAAGCCCTATATGGACTTAAGCAAGCCCCTAAAGCATGGTATGAATGACTTGATGGATACTTGACAAAGATTGGATTCAAGAAAGGAGTAGCAGATTGTAACTTATTCATAAGAGAGACACCTGATAGATTATTGTTAGTTGCTATATTTTTTTATGACATTATTTTTGGTAGTAATGACAAGCTTAGTGCAGAATTTGCTAAAGAAAAATAGAGAGAATTTGAAATGAGCATGATTGAACCTATCAAGTACTTTTTGGGACTGAATGTGTAGCAGACAGACAAAGGTATTTTCATTAATCATTCTAAGTATGTGAAAGAGATATTGAAGAAGTTCAAGATGGATGATTACAAGCCAATAAGTACCCCTATGGTAACAGGATGCATGTTTTCAAAAGAAGATTATTCAATAGTAGTAGACATAACCTTGTATAAGTCTATGATTGGTAAACTAATCTATCTTACTCAATCTAGACCTGATATCTATAATGCAGTTGGTATAGTTGGAAGATTTGCAGTTGAACCTCAACAAAGTCATCTTATGGTAGTAAAGAGGATATTCAGATATTTGAAAGGAGCTATAGACTATGGTTTATGGTATCCTAATTCAAAAAATGTAGAACTTCATGTGTATATAGATGGAGATTGGGCAGGATGCGTGGATGATAGAAAGAGTACCTCAAGAGGAGTAGTATTTCTTGGAGATAGGCTTGTTACTTGGACAAGAAAGAAGCATAATTGTATCTCTTAGTCCATAGTAGAAGCAGAGTATTTAGCAATAGCATTAAATTATTCTACAATTGTTTGGATCAAGTAGATGATAAAAGATTTTGGAATTCAGATTGATTATCCTATTGTTATTCATTGTGATAACACTAGCACTATCAATATGTCAAAGAACCCTGTGATGCATGCAAAGACAAAACACATTGAGATAAAATATCACTTCCTAAGAGAGAAAGTTGTAGAGAAAGAAGTGAAATTGGACTATGTGAGTACAATAGATCAGCTAGTAGACATATTCACAAAGCCTTTACCGAAGGATAAATTTGAGTATCTCAAGGAGAAGTTGGGAGTAATTCCCTTCCCTAAATCTGATTAGAGTTTGCAGGAGTGCATCAGTCCTCAGTGACTAATGAATGGTTGACTACTCTACTTCAGGAGTAGTATAGGCACTTTTTTTTTTTGGCACCCTTTGCCATTGATGTCAAAGGGGGACTGAGTATATAGTCATGAAAAACAAAATAGTCAGGGGGAGTAAGTATTTAGCAAGAAGAAACAAAACAGTAAGGGGGAGTATACAGTAAGGAGATAAAGCAGTTGATATTCAGAGCATTCAGCAATAGATGGAGGATTCATCCTTGGGGGAGTTTCATTGAGGAAATGGAGAATTTTATAAAAGAATTACTCATTTGTATTGGTGGTGTTTTTCATTCCATATGTTGCCATCAATGCCAAAGGGGGAGATTGTTGGAGATTTTCCAGCAAGCCAGTGATGACTATATGTTTGTCATTGATGACAAAATATGATAAGAAGCATGCATGGAAGCCTGATGGAGAAAGCCTTGAGCATATGGTTCCTAGATATGTTATCAGCATGATATCATAGACACAAAGGTTGATTCTAATTGAAGACAATAATACAGTTGTTTGTATCAATAAGTGTTCCTGACAGGTCCCAGGAAGAGTTCAGTATGTGATTTTTAGTATGGTTGTAATGGAGTCCTATGCATTTATATTATTTTTGTAGACATGTTAGTGAAACTATGTTCATGGACGCAAAGTCAGTTGTGCAGTATAGGTTGAGTTATGATGTTTCTAGTTGACAATTACAATTTCCTGAGTTTATCTAACAGAGCTGAAATTGTTTACATTGTTGTAGTAGTTGCACCTATCATTATGATATGTGTGCTTGGTATTTTTTTAGATAATATTTAAGGATGTTTGGTTAAGAGCACATAATGTATCTCAGCATGAGAAGAAAGATTCAGTTAATTTGGTAGAGCAAACAATGTGAAGCAACGCGTCTACTCATATGGAGTTGCACAGTCCTAATTTGTGTTGTGTGCTTAGTATAGCCATTGGAGATGTTGTTGAAGAGTTATATTATTTCTCTAATATGATTTCAAGGAAGTTCTAATAGGCTAACTTCATTATATCATTTAGAGAAAGATACTTATAGCTAGTCAAGTTGTAATCGCTAGGTATGGCAAATAGTTGAAAGAAGAGTGTAGAACAGAAGGTGTGAAGTATTGAGCCATCAGTAGAAGGTTTATGTGACTAAGAAGGAAATGTATGCTATTCATTGGAACTAATCCAAACAATAGGTATAACTCACAGTTCACCAAGATCCAACTATAGTGTTATCTGTTAAACAGAAGGTTGCAGTCTTCACCCCTTTGAGCAGTGTTATCCTGGATAGTGTGTCCTCACCCCTAACAAGGTTAATTATAAAAGACTCCTAACAAGGTTCAACCTTTGACCAGATCACTATACTTAATTAATTGTAAATATCAACTCCTAACAAGGTTGTAAGATCTTTTAACAAGGATCATTATACTCTAGTGCAGTTCATAGTGGGTGCTAATTCCCACCGTGTTTTTACCTATTTGGGTTTCCCTGTAACCAAAATTGTGGTGTTGTGTTAAGTGTTCTTATGTTGTGTTTATGCTTAATTTTCTTCTATACTTAATTGGATAAAGAATTGAATCTTATAGATAACTGATTCACACCCGCCCCCCCTCTCAGTTATCTCTTGGGACTATTCCTAACACTTTTTGCTATGACCAAGATCTTACAAAGGCAAATGAAGGAAAGGTATAGAATACCTAAGAACATTGTTGAGAATTATGAGGACACAATATGTTTCATAGTTGAAACTAATTGTGGTTCTTTTGAGGCTGTAGAACCAAGAATGAAATGGTGTTACCCTATGGGGTATGAATTCAGTGCTAAAATCTTGAATATGCAGGTTGAGCATGTGTTAGCAGCAGAAATAGACCCTACTCAAGAAAGATGGGGAACTTATAGAAAGAAATGAGGAAAGATCATAGAAGAACAAGAGAAGGTAACATGGAAGAGGAAAATTAGTAAAATGGTTAAAGATATCACTGCGAAGGTAGGAATCACCAAGGAACAGTTGATAAACATAAGAAACAAGATGGAAGCATCTTCAAGCATGGCTATTGATGCTCCTATTCCTTCAAAGGTAGAAAATATAGTAAGTCTTACTATCAATATTGTTGACTTATCAGTTTCACAAGAGGAAACAATTCAATAAATTATACCTGTGAGCATTCCTAGAAGATCCACAAGATCTAGTAAGAAGGATAGTCCTAAAGAAAAAGAGGTAGAAGTAAAAAGGAAGAAGAAAGAAGAAAAGGTTCCTAAGAAAGAAGAAGAAAAAGTAGCACCAAAGGATCCACAAACCTTATGGAAACCTGACCTTAAGTCACTACAGAAAAGAATGATTAAAGATGGTAACTTGAAGAAAGTAGATAGGTACTATGAAAGGTATGATTCTGAGAATCAGTCAGTCATAGAAGATAATATCATTGAGTATCTCTTAGCTTTTAAGAAGAATATGTTAGAAATTGAAGGGAGTATCCCCAAAGAACTATATAGAAAACTTGAAATCAGGAAGCAGTTGGCACAATCAGAAGATGAAAACATAAGGAACAAGGCTATAGAAGACATGCTACATGTTGTCTCTATATAAGAAAGGGAGAGGATAATAAATGCATTAAAACCCCTGTGGAGGGAAAAGGCCAAATTAGTAAAAATTATGGTGAGAAAATATGATGAATTAATTGAGGATGCTCAAATTGCATTAGATCAGATCCTAATGAGTGATATGCCAAAGAAGACATCACCTCCTAAGGTTGCCAATCCTATATCTCTAGGACTAGGAGAAAGTTCTAAGGCAGTAGAAGGAAGTGAGCAAGCTAGCATGCAACCAGACTTCTATGTCTCTGGTGTGCCTATGACCCTTGACACTTTACATGACATAAATGATCCATTTTTGGATAACTTAGACAGTGCGATGGAAGTTGAAGTCCAAAGATAGGTAGAGAAAGAGAAAACAAAGGAGAAACAAGAAGAAAAATCACAGAAAAGGAAGGAAGAAGAGACTGAAATAGAGAAGGTAGCTGAGGTAAGAATAGACCAAAAACCAAAGCCTGACACCTCTTATACTTTATTATTGGAAAGCATGGCCAAACTAGTGAGTGTTGATATAGACAGCATGGATGAGGATGAGCTTATGAGGCTATTCTTCATGGCCTTTGCTAAGACTAAAGAAAGATCAATGTAGAAAGGGGATAAAAGAGCTAAAATAATGACTAGGGCTATAGAGATAGTAAACAAGTTACTTCCTACACCGATTGACCTTCAAGGAAAGGATGAATCAGAAAATCTAGGTATGGTACTGGATAGTTTTGACAGCCACTTTGGCTCACTACTAAAGACTACAGAAGAAAAGGTAGAAAAGAGGTTTTTAGAGAAGAAATTGAGAGAAGTATGTCAGTCCATCTCATTGGACTTAGACATTCTAAAGGCCACTACTCTTAAGGCTAAGATTTGTGTAGCTCAAGGCATAAAGCTTTACAGTTATTGCATAAATCCTCGTAGTCATGTAAAGAATATTGAGGAGATTTTAGTCAAGGATAGGGCTACTCTTGATAGCTTGATGAATAGTTGTGAAACATCTTCACTAACTGTGGGAGAAATGGACAAAGAGGCATTTGTGTGTGTGAATTTTGTACCTATTTTGTAGACACAACACTTCAGTAAAACATTGGAGGTTAGCAAAAATGAAATCGTGCAATGAATTGAAAGCTAAAATAACTAGGCGATTTACTGCCTTCTAATAGGTGCGAGTATGATGTTCTCAGATTGTTATTGAGATCAGTGACCTTGACAACACCTAAATGAATGATTTGAATGCAAAACTGATATGAAATATGAATGCAATTAATCTATTTTTTTTATTTTCTATGCAATGATATGATGAAAATTGATATGAATCTATGATATGTAAAAAAAACTGATATGCTATGATGATCTAAAAAATGAAAACTAATATGATATGAAAAACTATGCAATATTGATCTCACAAAGCTTGGATTCGCAAAGATGATTCTTCAGTCTCCAATTCGACAACGTGATTATGCAATTCTTGTGGATTTGAGACATGATTTGTGAAGAGCTGAGCCTTGATTTTATAGAAATCCAGGGCTTTGAGGATGCATGAGAGAAAGCCATAAATCACTCAAATTAACTCAACTTGATTTTTGAGTTATCTGATTATAAAGATAATTTAATTCACAAAAACATGCAAATCATGCAAAAATAGTTTTTTAACTCAAATTAGAAGTTTAGATCAACTTTAAAACTCAAAAATGATGTTGAGTGCCAAAAAGTCAATAACTTGCATTGATTTTCTGATTTGGAGTTTAACTACTCTTTGATTGTGCACATGGATAATTATGAATTAATAAATAAATAAAGTGATTTATTCTCAACTTAACTGATTTTTGAAATAAAATAATTGATTTATGGGTTAATTAATCATTTAATCAAACTTTTATTCAAAAATAATATCATCAAATATGACAACTTGCTTTCATTAATTAAATAAGAATTTAATCAATTAATGATAGGAATTTTGATTTATTGTCAAATTTAAATAATAATACTTAGGAATAAATACAATTAAATTCAATTAAATAGTTAAGTGGCAGAATTAAATCAATTAATTAAATATTGAGAATATTCAATTAATCAAACTTTAGGATAAATAGGATTTATCGCCAAATAATCACTAAATTAAAGATAATTGTGATGATTAGGAATATTACTAGGAATATTCCCTGATGCAGAATTTATGATAATCAATTAGGATTCGATGATGTTCAGATGTGCCTTAGGTTAGGACTTCGATGTCGATTTCATTCGATATATCGATATATCGATATAGGAGGTTAATGAACCTATAGCCCATTTTTTGGGTATTATAGCATCCAGGCTGTTGGATAAAATCAGTGTGTTGGAAATGGAGAAAGGGGGAGTGGTAGACAGATTTGGCTTGTTGAGGAGCCTGATAACACCTAAGCTTTCGATCTTGGAAACTTATCTATCAAAGATGGAAAAGGTGGAACGATCAATGTCACTATCTACACCTATTGAACTCAAGGTAGCAGAGACAACATCATATGCACTGAATGGATTGATCCATATCAGTGAACTATTGATCAAATCATGGGCTGAGGAAGTAAATACCTTGGAAAACTCTTTCCAAGATATCTTAAAACTGGTGAGTAAGAACTAAGTCCTTTTGCACTTAGTAGTTTTTAGAAATTTTGAATACACCTTTGCCATTGATGTCAAAGGGAGAGGAAGAGAAAGAGAAAAATGTAAAGAGTAAAAGGAAGAGAAGAAAAATAATAAGTAGAAATAAAAGATGTAAATTTAAAAAAAAAGTAAAAAAGAGGAAAAGAGAAAAAGAGATATGTATAGTTAGTGCTTTAACACTTAGTCATTTTTCTAAGTGTTGCCATCAATGCAAAAGGGAGAGATTGTTGTAAAGTGGTGTTTTGGGGAACTAGGGATCACTTGAGGGTTTTCATTCATGGAAATACTTATGTTGGAGTGGTCGCATGTAGACAATTTTTCTACTGGAGTCACAGTCATAAAAATGACTAAGTCCAAAATCAGGGTAACAGGGTACAGTGTTACAGTTTTGGTTAGCGATAAAAATGTATGAGGTATTATGGCATGCGAAGTTATTCAAAGGTATTTTGGGATATGTACATGCTTCAGTTAAGAGCACATAAGTTTTGGTGATCAGATCAGTGAGATTTAGTGATCTGAAGGTTTGCAAAGACAAAGAACCAGTATAACGGGGCATATGAGCAGTTGTGAAGATTAAGGCAAGGTTAGTTGATATGGTAATGTGTTAAGTTAGGTGAATGAATTATATTGCCAACACTTGGGCAATATAAGATCACCAACTCCATACTTATCATTTACATAATTAATTATTATATTTTGTAAGGTATTTGTGAAGCCGGCTAGATGGAAATTTTTGTATAAGTATAGAATGTTTTTGTGGAAGCAAAAATATGTATGTGATGTGATGATAAAACAAGATTGTGAATCTGAGAGAAGAGAGAAAATGTGAGATCATTAATAGACAGAGCTATAACCGAAACTATCTAAGCAAGATAAGTGCTTGTATTGTTCACTTTTTGGAGAAATGTTTGTAACAGTTTTTTATTGTAAGAGAAGTTTGTTCACCACCTTTAACCAAGTGTTTTGTATACCCTATATCATCTTAAAATAGAAGAACTTCCATCTTGATAGGTTTAGCACCCTCATTTAGTGCATTTTTCATGATAGATTTGAATTTAGGATGCATTTGTACTTGATTCTTTGTTTCTAGGTGAAATTAGGGTTAGGATCCTAAGGATTCTCCTTGATTTCCCTTCTCTATAGCTCTATTTTCTAGGTAGGATCTAGGTATTGGTCCTCCTAGACTTCATCACATTCATTGTAGGTCTCTGTGCCCTTTTCTGGCACTCTACCATGTTTTCTCATCATTCCAAGTCTCTTGCCGATCTCAGGACTTCCCTGTTTCCAAAGTTGACTGGGCCTGAACCTTTGGGTCAAGGTCAAGGTCAACCTTGACCCTTGTCAGTTTTTGGTCCCCCTTTTCAAATTTTGGTCATAGCGGGCCCCAAAATCAATGTCGGGCCTACGGATCCAAATGTGGAAGGGTTTTAATTTAAAATTCATTTAATTATTTTCCCTCCTTAGTTGTTTATTGTGATTGGACCATAATTTGAGGTGAAATTTGAATTATGGGCCCTTACATTTCCCGAGGATCCTTGCTTTGAAATCTCTATATAAGCACTCTCTTTTGCCTTCATTTACAATGAAGTATCCATCAAGTGGAGACATAATCAATTAAAGCAAGCAAGCGATGGTGAAGTGATGATGCAAGATTGCAAGAGGATGATATAGAAGATCAAGGCATTGTTGATATCAAGCATTTTTGTGGACAAGCCATTGTGGACATTCATTTGGAGCAAGAAAGATTCCTTCTTCCTTGATCCACCATTTTCAATATTCAAGCATTCAAGGATACAATCATGGGGTAGCAATTACGGATTGTGAGTTTGGTAGGAGTACTTTAGCCTTGGGGGCTTGGTATGATTTCTTTATCATATTCAAATCTATGCATTTTCTCTCTCATTACAATTCATGCTAGGGTTTCAATCTAGAGGATTTAGATCTTGGCATTGCCCTTTCAAAATACACACACATATTCTATTACATTTGGCTATTTGTGGAGGTGGAGATCACCAAAATAGGGGTTTGACCAAGGCAAAACCCTATATAGCCACCCCAAAACACCATTTTTAGATATCTATAGTCATTGTTTCGAGAGTTGCAGAGCTGATGTAAGTACCCTTTTCAGAAAACTTCCAGGATTCGCAAATAGAATTTTTGTCAAAGGAGTGCAGGTCAAGGTCGACATAAAGGGGCCTGATTGTGCCTCAAGGTAAGATTGTGCCCCCGTATTTGGGTCAAGGTCAACCTTTCTTAGAAAAGAAAAAGCTTTTTGGGTTTTCTCTATCTCTGTTTTCCTGTCCTAGATCCAGTTACAAAATTTCCTGAAACCCAATACAGACACCAAAAAATAGGTATTTTCATATCATCTTTATTATGAGGTATTTATTTCATCTTATTTAAGTTCATTATTCTTTGCAAGCATTTCCAGATTTACTCTACTTATCATTTCAATTTACATGTTAGGTGGTAAATATTGGCTTAGGATCTCTATTAGGTGCATTGTTCAAAACCCTACCTATCCATCACACATATTTCCACCTTACATTTTGGTGAACCCGTTTAAGATAACTCTTTCTTTTTGGTGTTAGATTTTCATTTTGTGTTGGATCTTACTTGATTATAAAAATAGATTTCTTTTATGCTCTTGCATTTATATTTCAAAAATACAAAAATATTTACATTTTTCATGCTTGTAGTGTTACTTTGTGTTCAACATGTATGATTTTTGTTTTGAATACTTTGATGAAGTTTTTATTCCAAAAAAGGATAGATCCCTTAATGAGGTACATGGACGTGAGGATGAAAATTGTTCGGGTGAGATCTCCATTGATCCTATTCCTATTTCACTCTCCTCCACAACCTCTTCAATTGACCTTTACCATAGGGTGTGTGCATGGTTACCTTCATGTTCCACTATTTGCAACATTGATACACCTAAAATGATATATCCTAAACCTTTGTTGATGGTAAAAGGATGTCCTCAAATAACAATTAAGGGTAAACCTAAAGATCCTTTGGATTTCTCTGATAACACGGATTCTGTTTCACATACTTATTACACATGGAATAACCCTCAACCTACTATTTTGGTTTCTTTACCACCTTCTCAACCTGTGCTTCCTCAAGCTCCTAGGTTCCCATCTAACTTTAAGGAGTATGACTTAGTAGAACAATTACGTGGTACTCCTGCTAAGATATCTTTATGGGAATTACTTCAAACTTCCCTGACATATCATGAGGCATTACAAAAGACTTTATCTACCCTTCCTTCTTCACCTCCTAATCAAGAGAACATTAATTCCTTCTTGGAGTGCATGCATACTATGCCTTTTGTACCTCCTATTGTGTTTACCAATGATGATTTACCTTCTGTTGAGGTACAGAATCAATATGATGCTCTTATGGTTGTTGTTTCCATTAATCAGAGTATCATTCGTAGAACATTAATTGATAATGGATCTGGGCTTAATGTTTGTAGCATGGATATGCTTAAGGAAATTAAGGCTGATCTCACAACTATTTAACCTGATAATGTCCCTATTCGTGGATTTGACAATATTGCAAAGCGAACTTTGGGCATTATTACCTTACCTATTAAAGTTGGTCCAGTTATTCTTAATACACCTATTCATGTTATGCCTGGACCTCTCAATTATAACCTTCTTTTAGGTAGACCTTGGTTACATACTATGCATGCAGTTCCTTCTACTCTTCGTCACAAGGTTAGGTTCATTTATAACAACTTAATGTATACGTTACATGTGGATGATGCATTGAATCCTTGCTTAAATACAAAATATGTTAAAGTTTCTGAGCCTCTCCAACCAAGCAAAGAGACTGAAAAGCAACCTGAGATTAAACAAACTGAAGCTCCATCTTCTTCTTTAATTGGGGATGATTGGGGAACATTGGACTTTAATCCTTCTTTTATTGGAGAATATAAATTCTCTGATTTGGAATTCATGAAACAAAAAAATGAGTTTGAAAAACAAGTTTTTACTCCTTCCCCGCTTTCTGAGGAATTAAAAAGTAACTTTGTTGCCGCCTCGATTGAAGAAACAATTGAAATAATAAAACTTGATTGCTATGATATTGTGACGTATGCCACTCCTTGGACTCCATCTGATATGGCTGATAGATATGGTTCCGATTATCATCTGCTCAAGAAATCAGGATTTAATGGGAAAGGATGTGGTAAATATGAGCAAGGTATAAAAGTACCTTTGGAAAATGAATTTTATGATTATACATATGGATTGGGGTTCAATCCTTACAAACAACCATCAGATTTTCCTCTCAATGTCAATCAAATCTATGGTGGACATTTGAAGTTGGTTAACCCACTCCTCCTTGACATTAATCAAAGACCAACCTTAGATGTTTTTCCCGAAGATGAAGCCTTAGTGGATTTTTTAGGGGTTTACGAGGATTTACCTACGTTTCATCACAAACGATGGAAGCCTTATTGTTTAAGTACATAATCTTATTTTGGAGAACATGATGAACAAAATATTTCTTCTCTACTAATGGATTCTCTGATAGAAAGTGATTTGCTAATAACTAAGACTGTTGAGGTTCAAATGGATGAAAATAATTATGAAAAGATGATAAAATTGGGAAATGTTTGAATCAGGATGAACGTGATCAGTTGGTTTCCCTTTTACTTGAATTTAAGGATATTTTTGCATGGACATATTCAGATATGTCGGGTATAGATTCTAAGATTGTTACTCACAACATTGTTCTCAAACCAAATGTTAAACTTGTGAAGAAGAAAATTTGAAAGATGAATCCATGAATTGCTTTATTAGTTAAGGCTGAAATTGAAAGATTATTGGATGATGGATTCATCCACTCTATTGATTACTCAGATTGGATGTCAAATATTGTGCCCATTTCAAAAGGAGAAAATAAGATAAGAATGTGTATTGACTTTAGAGATTTAAATAAAGCATCCTTAAAAGATGATTTCTCATTACCTAATATTGATATGATTGTGGATTCAACAACGGTTCATGCTTTATTATCTTTTATGGATGGATTTTCTAGCTATAATCAAATTTTTATCCCTCCTAAAGATCAATTTAAGACAGCATTTATAACACCTTAGAGAACATTTTTTTGGGTCATGATGCCTTTTGGAGTAAAAAATGCGGGATAAACTTATCAATGGGCTATGACTTTGATTTTTCATGATTACAGTCATAAGATTCTTGAGGATTATGTGGATGATATCTTGGCAAAATCTATACAAAGAGAAGATCATGTTAGTATTTTATGAGAGATATTTGAAAGGATTAGAAGTTACAATATGAGGTTGAATCCTAAGAAATGTTTCTTTGGAGTTGATTACAGTAAATTATTAGGATTTATAATATCTAAGTGAGGCATAGAGGTAGATACTAAAAAGATTAAAGCTATTGCTAATATGCCTCCTCCTAAGAATATTTCTCAGTTACAAAGTTTACAAGGAAAAATCCAAGCTATGCGTCGCTTTGTTTCCAACTTAGCTGATAGAATTGTTCCTTTTACTTCCTTTCTTAGAAAGGATACCACTTTCTCTTGGAATGATGAATGTAAATAATCCTTCAAGCAATTTAAGGAGTATCTTTCCAATGCTCCTATTTTGCAACCCACTCAATTTGATAAACCCTTTTATCTATATACTTGAGCCCATCTGAAAGTGGTGAGTGCGTTGTTAGCTTAGTATGATAGTGAAGATAAGGAAAGACCTATGTACTACATTAGTCGAACTTTACTTGATTACGAAACAAGATAAATAGATTTGGGAAGACAATGCTTAGCTATAGTTTTTGCTTGTCAAAAACTCAGGCATTATCTCTTAAATATTGAAGTCAATGTGATTGTTAAATTTTATCCTTTGAAACATCTTTTTCTCAAAAAATGATCTCTCTGGCCATTTGGCAAAATGGGTGATGTTACTTACATAATTTTATATTAATTCCATTTCTCAAAAGTTGATTAAAGGACAAGAATTAACAGATTATTTGGCCAAAGCTCCTTGTCATCATTCTGATACATGTGTTACTACGATAGAGTTCCCTGATGAAAACATTCTAGCTATTAAACAGGATGATGTTTGGGAGTTATATTTTGATGGATCTAGATGTAAGATAAGTTCTGGTATTGGTATTATTTTGATCACTCCTATGAAAAATCTGATCCCTTTATCATATAAATTGACCTTTCCTTGTACTAACAATATTGCGGAGTATGAAGCTCTTATAGCTGGCCTATGAGCAGCTTCATCCCTTAACATTAAAAACTTGGAAATCTATGGAGATTCGCAATTAATTGTAGAACAAATTAAAGGAGGTTATGAGACTAAGAATGATAAAATGACACAATATAGAGATTTGGCTCTTGATGTGCTTTCACAATTCTCTTCTTATACAATTCAAACTTTACCTAGGAAAGATAATCGACATGTGAATGCCATGGAAAGTGCAACTTCACTGGTTTGTCTCAAGAATAATGCTGAAAACTTTCAATTTACAATACAAACTCTTAAAAACCCTGCAATTTCTACTAAGGTTACCTCTGATTGTTTCAATTTGCATTTAGATGAATGGTATTCTAATATCTTTCATTTCTTGAAAGATGGTACTTTTTCTGAATCGACAACAATGAACATGAGTAATCATATTAGGAAGCTTACAGCCTGTTATATCATTTTAAGAGATACGCTTTTCAAATGCTCTTATGATGGTTTACTATAAAGATGTCTTAATCAAACTAAAATTCTAGTAGCTTTGGTAGAATCTCATTTTGGTTCTTGTGGAGGACATTTTGGTGGAAAATATTTAATTAATAAACTTCTTAGAATGGGATATTATTGGCAAACAATCAAACAAGATTCTTTCATGTTTGTTAAGAAGTGTCCTCAATGTTAGCAACATAGTAATTTGATTCATGCTCCTGCTTGTGACCTTCGTAATCAAGTTTCTCCATGGCCTTTTAGTATTTGGTGTTTTCACCTTATTGGAAAAATCTCACCACCTTCCTCTCAAGGACATACATACATCTTGACTGCTATAGATTACTTTATGAAGTGGGTTGAAGTTGTCCCTCTTCGTTCAACAATTGTGGATGTTATTTTTTATTTCATCCTTAACAATATTATAGCACGATTTGGTATCCCTTCGACGATAGTTTCAGATAATGGTACCTCTTTTAAGAATAAAGAAGTCATGAAATTCTTGGAGAAATATCAAATTCAACATTGATTTTTGACTCCTTACTATCCTCAATCTAATGGTCAAGCTGAAGCATCGAATAAAATCATTGAATAAATTTTTAGAAAAATGGTTAATAAGCATGTGAAAGATTGGCATACCTAACCTACCTATGCTTTGTGGGCTTATAGGACTAGTGTTCGTACTTCCATGGGTACTTCTCCTTACAATCTTGTCTATGGTATTGATGCTATTATGCCTTTGGAATTGTAAATACCTTCTTTATGTGTTTCATTTCATGGGATAATCAATAAGGATACATTTTGAGAACAACGATTACAAGAATTGGAAATGTTGGATGAACAACGAATAAACGCTTTGGAACATATAAAAGCTTATCATAAATCACTTCAAAAGAAGTATAATCATAAGGTAATTGAACAATCATTTTCAATAGGTGATTTAGTATTGTATGAGAACCAAAGAAATGTGAATGCTTTACCTAGTGAAAAAGGAAAGTTTAGCCCTAATTGGCTTGGACCCTTTTGTTGTAATTGAGGACTTTGGTTCAGGTACTTATAAAATTGTTGATATGGATGGTGTTTCTTTTAAGGAACCTATCCATATTATGCATCTCAAATGTTATTATCCCTAATTTATCTTTCTTTCCTTGTGTATTTATGTATTCCTTATAAAATAATTATGTTTGTTTTATAGGTTGTGGTTCTAGAAAATTACATTTGAATACATTTATACATGTTCTTTCTTTCTGTTAAGTGTTATGTTATTGATGAAAATATAGTAATCAAACACAAAACTAACTAGTAGAGAAAGTTTTTCATTTATAAACTCTTTTGAGTTTTGATACATATGTGGCACAAGGCCCTATCTATCACTTTGTCTATCTCTATGCTCTGATGGTCGATGGCTCCCAGATCTCTTTGATCTATGATGAGAGAATGTAGATCTATGTCCAGTAGTCCATGAGTGGCTCCTCGATGTGCTCATATCACACATGCACTCCTAGGCCCTCTGTAATTCATCCATCAGTCTTTATTCTCTCTCTACACAACCTCAGCTCTCTCTGGACACACACCAAGATATTGACATGTCTGCTAGGATATCTGTGACCAATGGGAAACTCTTTCTTACTGGTTGGTAGTCAGTATGATATACATGTATCCTTCAGAACCTTGGATACAAAACTCCTCCATTCCACCATGCTAGCTGAAGAATGAAAACACATTTATCTTTTAGTACTTTTCTTCATCAATTAAGTTAATTTTCAAATCAAATACATTTTTTATACCTAGATCTCCATCCTGGGTGTCACTGAAGGATCTAGATGGTGGGGGCATGGAGCGACTACTCTCTCCATGCTCATTGTGTCTAGGTCTCGCAAGTGGTGTCTCTGTATGGGCACATGGATTTTTCATGATCTTAGTGGTGATACATGGAAAACATGCACATTCGCACATGTACTATCAGTTGGGGAAATCTCCTCTATTGTGCCACCATCCTAGTGTGTCCTCTCTAAAAATCCTAGATCACCTATGGAATAGTCATTAGGGAAGATAGGGTGGGTTCCCTTCAGACTCTAGTTTCTAATGTAGTCTCAGTTGATGCCTGAATAGGCCACATCTGGTGATACTTTTATATCCTATGTCTCATCTATATCACTATGTACAATGTCTTCTACTGATGGTCGATGTATGGCATTGGGTCTCTAATAATACCTCATCAGATGTGCATACTGAGGTACTGCTCTAGGGACCCCCTATATCAGGTCAAACTGTCTCATCACTCGATCATAGTAGTATGGCATCACCATGTGACTCTGATGACCCTTTAGTAGCATGTGTTGTTGTGAGTGCCTCATCCGGTGTCGCATATTTTGCCACTCTGTCACGTGATAGTAGGGGCTTCATATCACATATGTGCCTAGAATATGGTCTAGACATATCCTCCAATAAAGGATATCTATGTACTGCCAAACATCTCTCAGTGGATAAGAAAAGCCTTCGGCGTGCTAGCATCTACCATCACAGGAACACCCTGTGGTCATGTACATGTGAAGTGCTCAAACAACCAAATTTTTAAACGTGTGTATACCATGAGACTCTCTCACTGATATCTCACTAGTTGACATAACTCGTGGTATAAGTGGGCTAGCATGTTGTGGCCCACATGAATATTGTCCTATCACTCCCCATCCTACGTACGAGATAGGTGAATGGTGTTGAAAAGACTATACCCTTTGTGTTGGATACTAAAACCAAGGACAGTATACATAGCATCACTCTCTATACCAAAGGTGTAGGGCCTGCTAGTATGGTTGATAGAGTGATCTGATCTGCTCAGGTTCACATCTGTGGAACCCGTCCCAAGAAATACTTTGCATCTATGTGGATATCCTCAAGACCCTCATGTACTCTTGGTCTAACAGGCTCACCTCAGAGTGGAAGTCATAGGATCCTATATACATCCTCTAGTGTCACAGTGATCTCACCTTAGGGAAGAGGAAAGGAGCATGTATCCTCATCCCACCTCTCTATGAGAGCTAATAGCATGGCTCAGTGAAGTCTAATCTGTGGTAGGACTATTACCCAATATAGTCCTGCCTCTCTCAATAACTATATCTCATCCTCGCATAGCTCAGATAGTCTCTCTCTGATAACCAATAGTGGCCCTCCAAAGGGATGCTCTTGGAGATGAACTAAGTCCTATAAGCACAAACAAACATCATATCAGCTCTCTAGAACAAAAAATCTATAAATCCAACTTGTCTAGGTCAAATTTGACCTCAATTAGGTCAATGTCAACCTTCCTGGATCAAGGTCGACATTCCTGGGTCAGGGTCGACCTTTTTGGGTCAATGTTGACCTCATTCCAGAAAAGGTGAAGACCTTCCAATTCATGTTGACCTTTTTGGGTCAAGGTTGACATAACTAGGTTAGGGTCAACCTTTAAGGGTCAAGATCAACCTTGCCTACAAAAAAATAAGAACTTGTGAAATACAAAGATTAATAACAGTCTACTCACCCCGGGAATTGGTCGTTTGGTAGCCAGACACTGTCTCAAGAGCTCCATTTGTGTCGCTTGAAGTTCTTCTCTACTTGGCATTATGTTTTCTCTCTTCAAATCTGTAAATGGTAAGAATGAGTAAGTATTGTATACACCTAAAAATGGTCATCTAGACTATTAGCCCCTTTTGCTAAATCATCAATTACTTGCTCTTGATCAAATCCTAGCTCTATCATTTATTCAATTATTTTCTATGGGCTAACCATCTTATCCTAAGTCTTTATTTATTTAAAAGGAATATTTCCTCCCCTTTTAATAAATAAAAAGCCCCCACTTTTCCTCTTATCCTAAGTTGCACAAATAAAGCATTATTCTTATTTTATAAAAAGGGAAAAAGCACTTTTTGTCTCATATGGACACAAAAGTCAACTCCTATTTTCTCATTGGAGGATACTTGTGCACATGGATTTCTCCTCTTTTAAGCTCCACCATTGATTAAATCTTTTGCCTCTTAATCTCCATGGTCCATTCCTCCTCATTTCCTTTAAAAGGAGAGCTCTCTTCTTCATTCTAGATCATCTTGGAGCTTTTGAAGATTTGGAGCATTTTTGGCTTTTGCATCTACATGTTATCATAGTTTCACTTCTTGCATTATCATGGCATTCTTAGCTTAGATTTCTTTTATGCTTTAGGTTAATTCATCTAGCTTAACTAGGAGGCTTTGTAATACTTGCATCTTTCATTTTTATAGCTTAGCTTGCATTTCCATTTCTAGCATAGCATTGCATTGCATTTCATTTGATTCTTGAGGATATTGGCATTCTTTCCCTTGTCTTCATTTGAATCTCCCATTGCATGGTTTACTAGCAAGGTTATTGGCTTAATAGCTCTAGCTGAGAGCATTCTTAAAAACCCTTGCACTCCATGCCTAGGGAGCTATGGATCAATTTTTGAGACCTCATTCTTGAGTGTTCTTAAATGTAATGATTCATAGAAGTGTAACACAATTATAGCACACATTTTTTGGCGCCCACCATGGAGCAGAGTAGACTAGCTTTGTCCCTTCTTTTTCTGCATTTTCATCATTTTTCGTCAATTTTTCAGCAAGTTTTTAGCTTAATTTTTGGTCTCTATTTTTTTTTTCTCAGACTATCATACGATACTTTCCAGAAGTATCGTGTGATACTTCTCTGTATGCACGTGCGATACTTTGCCTATCAAAAGTATCACCTAGCTATTGCAGAGAATATCGCCTGGTCTCGAGCGAAGTATCGCCTGGTGTAAGGTGAAATATTGCACGAACAGAAAGTATCACCCCAATATACTACGAAGTATCGCGTGATTCTGGTGTCTATACCTGACAGTGAGCTATTTTTGAGTTATTTTATCTATCTTGCAAGTTTTGGGTTCGCTGCTAACTTTTTGAAATTTTTTGAAAATTTTAGCATTTTCAAATCCGTGCCTAATTTTTGAAAAAAATTTGCAAATGGTATCAAAAATCAAAGTGTGATATATCATTGGAAAGGTCTTTCTGTGCCTAATCTAACCATGATGATTTTATTTTCAGATTTTGTCATTTAATCAGTTATTTTTTGTAGATTATCTGATTTTTCATGTGCTAACCATTGTTAGATTTTGGGTTTTCCTAACCATTGTGGGTCTAACCAGTTGTGGTTGTAGGTGCACTTTCTTGAGATATTTTGCCAAAAGAATGCATGTCAAAGAGGGCTACTAACGATTTTTGTAGGGCTGCCCAAGCATAAAAACAAAAAAAAATCTTGCTTGTTTATTTGCTTTCCTTTTAAGTGTGGCAAAAACTAGTTGTTTCATTTATTAGGCACTTAATACCTTGTTGTAGAAATTTTGAGGTGGTAGGAGAGTATGCTCTTCACCCTTGTGGTGAAACAGAAATCTTGACCCATCTTGAGATTTTGAAAGCAAGGGGGTAACTAAATCTTTGCTTGGTGTGTTTGGGTGAAGTTTTTGAGATAGGGGAGTATGCTCTTCACCCTTGTGGTGAACCAAAAACCTTGAACCTCAAGAATTGATCCACTTTTTGTTTAGATTTAGAATCCTTTAGCGGGCCTGCTCTTGAGCAATCAAGAGGAACAACCCAAGTGGGAACAAGCTAATACCAAGCTATTCCAACCCACTATAATCTCAAGGCTATCGAGGACACAAAACCTTGGTAGACATAGTACTTATCTTCGCTTAATGTGAGTAACTTGTGGGATTGTGACCATAAGGAAAGCATTGGGCAAGAATGCTTAAGGTACTCTTGAGGCCGCGAGGTCCTAGTCCTTTATGAGGAGCAAAAGGGGTGCTATGAATGGAAGCCCTTACTACGAAACTTTAGATAGAGGCCACCTTATTTTAGCCTCTTAGCTTCTTGGTGCAAGGATTGATCCAAGTGGACTTACCCGGATCACCCCAAGACATTCACCATATGTGTTCCTTTGGTTGTGTTTTTGACACTTCCATGACAATGCCAATATCTCTTGTGGGCAACCACTTGGTGTGAGGCAAGGGAGCATCAAGTTGTGGGCCACGTTGCTAAGTAATGAGCCTTGTCCTTCTAGGTAGTAATTGCTTGAATTGTCTTCGATTGTGCTATACCAGTGTAAATGTTCTCAACATTCAAACAAAATGGTAGCACTCATAGAATTTTTCTATTTTGATATCACAATTGCTTGTCTTGGCAAGGTTGCTTTTGCCCTTGTTTCAAGTGTTCTATGACATGTTTGATCCTATACTGTTTGCAAACCTATCTTTTATCTGCTATTACTGCTTGTCAAACTGAGAAATTGCACTATCCAACCTTCAAACTTGATCAAAATGCTTCAAAACTGAGATTTTTATGTTCACTGGTCAAAAAGTCATACAATTCTACAACAGTATTGCGCGCTTTGCGAGATATATCACGCGATAGTTCACTTCTACTGGACTATCACCCTGCTAGCATGGTGTCTATCGCCCAGCCTTAGTGGAAACTATCGCCTAGTTTAAGGCGAAGTATCGCCTGATTGAGAAGTATCACCTTGTTTTCTTGAGAACTATCGCCTGGGTCATTTCTACTGTCCTGTCATTGCTGCAATCCGGAGTTGCTAAAATTGCACTTTAACCTATCGTAGAATGTCTTTTTATGTTCTTACCTGAAGATGGCTTGTTGCCTTCATGCTTAGATTTGTTCTAGACTGAAAAAAAATGAGCTAAAACTATTGGATTTGAGCTTAATGAATGCTACTCTTGATCACTTGTCACATCACGGTTACCTCTCTAGCTACTTGCTCACTGCTCGGCTTTAGTCAATTGATTGTTGTAAGTGCTTGAGCACTTTTGACAAGCCATCTCTCTATTTTTCTACTTTGACAAGTGATCTTTATTAGCTTTGCTTATCTCAAATCTGAGAAACTTTGTCTCATTCTATTAGTCAACCAACATCTCTTTTCATGCCAGTTACAACTCGGTCTAATTTGAGCAGGAGAGTCATCCTCCGTTCAATTATACACAATTACCTTCTCCAACTAGATGCTCACGAGTGCCCATTAGCAACAATAGTTCTAGTTCTAACCAATTTGAGGATTCTAAGGCTACCCCATGGTACAAAGGAGGTTTCCTCTTTTCCGCATTCAAGACCCCCAAAAACACGAACAGTGTCTCACTTACTTTGACTGAACAAGAAAAATTTCAATGCTTGCAAGAACATTTTGAGCATAAAGATAACCAAGCGCGCTTAGACAAAAAACACAATCAACAAAGGATGGATGCTGCTAGGCACATGGCTTATAGAGGAATGTCTCATGAGCAACCTGAGACTAGTAACCATGAGCATAGATCTCTTTTTATCAATGGCAACAATGGCAACAACATGCCACCAAGCTCTCCTCCAAGACCCACTTTTGGTATGCCTTCTTCACCTCCTAGACCTCCTCCCTCTCAACATGAGGCAGAGGCTGATGATGAGATTTCTAGTGAGGATCTTATGAGATTTGAATAAGATGTGGTCTCCCAACGAATGATGCATAAGCTTTTAGAGCGTAATGGCGATCAATATTTTCAATATATGACTTCTAGAGGATACAAGCTTCCTCCCGGCTATGATGTCAGACAAATTGTCCAACAAAGAGTACCAACTGAATTGTAAGTCCTTCAAGAAGAACTACATCGGACAAATCAATGCCTTACCCAAATGGCAATAGAAAGAGAGCCTCCAAAGGTCTCTTTTGTAGAATCAATTTGTGCTCTTCCCTTTGATAAAAGTCTATACATGGTCCCATTTCCTAGGGATATTGAGGTTCCCAAATATGACAAGTATGATGGAAATGGAGATCCCCATGACCATGTGCATCACTTTTATGCTCTTAGTATGGACTTTCTTCATGAAGACACATTTCTTCTATGATTATTCCCTCGAAGCTTAAGAGGACAAGCTTTAGAATGGTTTGCAAAGTTGACACCTCCTTTGAAGACTTTTGATGAGTTGACTATGCGCTTCACACAACACTATTCATACAATATCCAACAACCTATCACCATGATAGATCTTGGTGCTTTGAGACAAAACCAAGGAGAATTATTTGCTACTTATTTGCAACGTTGGAGGTCATTGTATTCTCAATATCCTCATCAACTACCCGAAAGGGAAAAGATTGATATTTTTGTCAACACTCTTGTGCCTGAGTTGTATTATGATCTAAGGAAACAATTGTTCTCCTCTTTCAATGACATGGTTGAAAGTGCATATCAAATTGAGGATGTAGCTATAAGAAAAGGGGATATTGTTATTAATAAAGATGCTAAAGGCAATGGCAAAGACAAGAACAAACCTTGGAATAAAAACAAGTATGTTGTTAATGATGGGGTTGTTGACGCTCCTAAAGCTAAAGAGCCTGCTTTCAATCTCTCTAATGCTATCTATGCAGAAAAACAACAAGAAGCTGCCAACGCTCACGGTGCTCCTAAACCTCAATATGCAGATAAGCCTAAGAAGTCATTTCAAAAGCAAGTCTATACCAAGTTGGTAGAACCTTATGATGTGATCCTTAAGACTTTGGTTGACAATGGATATCTTGCACTTCCTGATAAACCTAGTAACTGGGATCCACTAAATAAGCTTGATTGGTGGCGAGAGGATCATTATTGTCTTTATCACAGAAACAAGGGACATCTGACAGATAATTGTTTTAAGCTTAAGGATGATATTCAGGATCTTATTGAGAATGGCACAATCTCCACTGATGGCTTAACTAAAAATTCTGATCACACAGCTTTCAAAGATCCTCTACCTAAGCATGATAAGGGGGAAACCTCTCAAACACATAAAAAGAATCATGATGCAAAGATCAACTATACATATACTTTTGATACACATGTGATCAACATGGTAGAGCCTATTGAGAGTGTTCTTATGATGAGATCTCAAGATGATAATAAAGCCAATCATGGTAAGCAAAATTTGGTCTTGCAAACACATGGTAGTTCATCTTCCCAAAGTGAGACATTGAATGTTGTTACTAGGGGGCAAGCCAAGATTGTCCTTAAAACTATGCAAAATCCCAAGCAAGCTTTGCCTTCCAAACAAGTGGCTCCTTCATCCACCCCTAGTTATGATCTTGTCCAACATTTGCAAAAGACACTAGCATAGATATCTATCCTTGAGTTGCATCGATTATCCCCTTCGCATAGAGAGATTCTTGATGAGGCTCTACGTACAACATGTGTTCCCAATGACATTGATCTAGATCAATTTCAGGCTATGGTCAACCACATTTCATCTCCGCTATCTCTCTCCTTTTCTGCAGAAGATGACATATCTATTGCTCACCTGCATAATCTAGCTTTACACATTGAAGTTCTAGTCTACAATATCTGAGTCTGCCGAGTCTTGATAGATAATGGTGCAGGGTTAAATATTGTTTCTTTCAATGTCATACAACAATTGGGTTTGTCAAAATTTGCTATAGATTCTAAGAAGAAGATTACTATAAAAGCTTACAATGAAGTGGAAAGATCTTCCAAAGGTCTTGTCACACTGCCTGTCTAAGTGGGCCCTATCATGAAAGATATTAGCTTCCAAGTATTGGACATCCCACTTGCATATAACACTCTTTTGGGTCATCCTTGGATCCATGACATGCAGGCTGTTCCTTCCACTTATCATTAGTGCGTCAAATTTTTGTACAATGGCACTGAAGTTGTGATTCCTGGAGACCATACTATTGCTATTAATGCTCTTGCTACTGCTGAAAAATGTGTTCCTCACAATGAACCTTCTGTTGATCCTAGTACGTCTCTAGTTGCTACTGAGAAAACACTTAAGATGATGAGCCTTGGTATGGGTGAATATACGCTGGATTCTTTTGCTTCTATGCCTATTTCTCCTAGGTCATATGGGAGACCCTCTGATCAGATGAAGCCTTCCACTTCTACTATGATGATCTTTGATACTTTTGTTCCTTCATCTATTCCTTTAGAAGTAGAAAGAGAAGAACAAGATATTCAAGAGTGGATCTATAGAGAAGATGAGGGTAGATTTTCCCTCCTTGATAATTCCAGAAATAATCCCATGCTCAGTAATTCAGACACGGATACAAATGAGTCACCGCTACAGACTATGACTCAAATGGGAGATGATCTTCCTTCTACTTCACTTCTTTGGGGAGAAGAATGTATATCTACTGATGATATAGCTAAGGCCTCTATGTCTAGAACCTATGTGCCTAAAGAATCATTGAACTATGATAGACAACATCACAACATTACATGGCTACTACAAAGAGGTGATCTCTCACATAATGACATGAGTATCTCTACTTCTCGGCATCTTAAGCCTCTTCCAGAAGATTCTTCGATGATAGATATGGATGTTGATGTAGTTCATACCTCTCGTAACCCACCTGACATAGTTGATGATTCTCATGTAGGGTCTGATGAGTTTGTTCCCCGTATTGCCTTAGTGGACTACATTGGTCCTTCTATGATGAATCTAGATCTAGCTACTTTTGGAGCCTACCCTACAGCTCAACCTCTCATATCACCAGAGATGACACCCCTCATATAAATGTTATTGAACCAGTCACTTCATTTTATCTCGCATCAACACCTGTTACTTCTTCCACCAGCGAACTAGCAACAAAAAAGATTGAATCAGCAATCAAGTATCACAGTCATCACATCAAAAGAAAAGAGCAATGGTCGGATGGCGAATACCACATTGTGGCAGTATCCGAACCTAAGAAAAGTAAAAATAAAAATTTTCTCAAAAATAATGATTCTCAAATAAAAGATGACAAGCTGATTCTCTACAAAAAAATGGTGCACTACTTCAAGCATGATCTCATATCTGTTACACTTCAGCCCATTCCTAGAGCTAAGAACAAAGTTTCTAATGCCTTGGTTACTTCGACATCCATCTTACAAATGAAAAGGCATAAATCTTGCTTCAAGTTCCTGGTGGATGAATTACGATATCCTGCTTACAAATCCTACAATCCTGCCATCTTTTCATGTCTTCCACCACATATTCTTCCTAAAAATCCACCACACCATTCTTTTCACCATCCCTTACACTTTGCCTTTGTCTCTAGTGACTTGTATAGGAAGGGTCTAGATGGAACTCTCCTTAGGTGTCTAGAAATAGAGGAGTCAGAAAAGGTGCTAGCTAAAATCCACAATGGCATATGTGGATCACATTCTAATGATCCTCCACTAGCTCAGACATTGCTTAGGGCTGTTTATTAATGGTCAAACTGGTTGAGACCTCCTATCGTCATAGTTGCAACATTTGGGCCTAGGGCCTATCAGTTCTCTACATTAGAGGAAGTAGATTCTTGATGCCCATTTCTGTCTGGGGCATTCTTTGTACATACTTTATGATCCTGAAAAAATTTCAAAAAAATTGATATATGATGCTGAAAAAATCCTAAAAAGCATAAAAAGTACTAAAAAAATGAGCATCCTAGTGAAAACCTAGCAATGGGCGCTTTGATGTCTCACCAAAAAAATCCAAAAAATTCAAAAAATTTGAAAAAATTGAAAAAGTGCCTTGGTGAAAACCTAGAAACAAGCACCTTGGTAGCAAAAATACAAAAAAAATAATAATAAGTCCTAAAAAATTACAATAAATCTATCAAGTGATGAAAACCTGGAAACAGGCGCTGCTTGAGACCCTCTGCATCTATGTCTATCAGTCTTGCGTGGCACTCATTCACTCCACTTCTCGCTTTGCCTCTCCTAGCCTGGAATTGATTCTTGTCTTAGTCTAGGGGGCATCTATCATTTTGAGCTTATCTTGGGTCTCTTTGTGTGTCTGGGTTTCTTGGGCAACTTGGTTTAAATAGTATTTTTCAACACTACCCTTGCCTCAAGTGTTTCTCAACACTTATCAAATATCCTACCCTATAGTCTAGTATGATATGATATTTCTCATTTGCAGATGCGATACTCAAAGCTTAAATCTATGACCTACACACACACACTTGACTTGCTGAGACTTGCTTGGCTTTATTTTCTTTGTGTGATGTCTATGATGATTTCTTTACTGAGTGTTCTCCCCCTATGATCATTTTCGATGATGCATAGCTAGAAGATTGAGGGAATGAGAACATGTTTTATTGCTTTTTCTGCTTGTGGATATATTTTGTTGGTCCTACTTGTCATTAGCATTTATGCTTGTTCCACTTGACATTGGGATCTACAAGGTATTATCCTTGACTGTTTTGCAAGTGCATGCTTATAGTCATCTTGACTTTCTTGTGTCTCAATGCGATCATAATCTTTCTATATCAAACTTAGGTAATCTCACTGCACTAGTCATCTTGACCTACATGTCTCTGATGCCTAGGTGAGATTTCCACATTTCTATCTGATATAGATCATATTCAGATTCACATAGTTATGCTAGTGTGTATTGTATGATCTTGCGACGCTACCAATAACTCTTGATGATGAATATTAGATGTCTATTAGCATTGTGACCTTGCAAGTAAACCACTTTTCATGTAGCTTGCATTTTTAAGTTCATGTTAGTTTAGTTTTGCATCTTGCATATGGAGAGAGCTCTCCTTTCATCTTTCATGGACTTGTTAATCAACTGCGTTCACCTTTCGCTTTTTCCCGATCATGTCTTTCACTTCTAGTCTTTCATATCCCATCATTTTCCTTTCATTTTAGGATCAAAACCAAAATCTGAGTTCACCTTGATCATCCAAATCACCTTTTCCCCCTCTTTCACATAGTTGGCTGACCTTTTGAGGCCTAATCCTTCGATCTTCGCTGGGGCATTCTTCACCTCTTCATCTCCATCTCTTTCAAACTTCTAGTCTTTCATTCACTTTCAATCCCAAGTTCAAATTTTTCCCCTCCATGGTGTTTTTGGGTTGAGGGACCGCTTGGTTCGTGCCCCAGGTCCCATGTGTGGGGCATACCTTCACTACTTGATGGTTGTTCTATTCTTTCATCTTCGATTATGATTTCTAGTGATTTGATCATGTCTCTCTTGCTTCTGCATTCCCTCTACCCAGATTTCACTTTTGATCCCGAGGGGGTAGACACATCATATCTTATTAGCTATCTCTTTCCTAAGTGTTCAGTACTGTCGCTACCAAGCTGACCATGCAGGATTTGCTATTTTTCTACACTTCATTCTTTGGAGTCAGAATGCTATTGCTTGCCTTCTTGGCTATCTCTTGCTTTCTTGGCTAATCTGAGTTGCTTTGTGAGCCCAAATTGATCTCACATTTCAACTTCATTCTTTGACTACATGTGTTCCCAAATCAATCACACATTAGTCAAAGAGGGGCAAATGTATACACCTAAAAATGGTCATCTAGACTATTAGCCCCTTTTGCTAAATCATCAATTACTTGCTCTTGATCAAATCCTAGCTCTATCATTTATTCGATTATTTTCTATGGGCTAACCATCTTATCCTAAGTCTTTATTTATTTAAAAGGAATATTTCCTCCCTTTTTAATAAATAAAAAGCCCCCACTTTTCCTCTTATCCTAAGTTGCACAAATAAAGCATTATTCTTATTTTATAAAAAGGGAAAAAGTACTTTTTGTCTCATATGGACACAGAAGTCAACTCCTATTTTCTCATTGGAGGATACTTGTGCACATGTATTGCTCCTCTTTTAAGCTCCACCATTGATTAAATCTTTTTCCTCTTAATCTCCATGGTCCATTCCTCCTCATTTCTTTTAAAAGGAGAGCTCTCTTCTTCATTCTAGATCCTCAACTTTTTATGCTAATGTTATGCTGCAGGTTTTCTAGGTCATCTTGGAACTTTTGAAGATTTGGAGCATTCTTGGCTTTTGCATCTACATGTTATCATAGTTTCACTTCTTACATTATCATGGCATTCTTAGCTTAGATTTCCTTTATGCTTTAGATTAATTCATCTAGCTTAACTAGGAGGCTTTGTAATACTTGCATCTTTCATTTTCATAGCTTAGCTTGCATTTCCATTTCTAGCATAGCATTGCATTGCATTTCATTTGATTCTTGAGGATATTGGCATTCTTTCCCTTGTCTTCATTTGAATCTCCCATTGCATGGTTTACTAGCAAGGTTATTGGCTTAATAGCTCTAGCTGAGAGCATTCTTAAAAACTCTTGCACTCCATGCCTAGGGAGCTATGGATTGATTTTTGAGACCTCATTCTTGAGTGTTCTTGAATGTAACGATTCATAGAAGTGTGACACAATTATAGCACACAAGTATGAGTTATTTTTTCTTATTTATAGTCTAAATTAGGGTTTTTTAGGGTTTGTTAGAGTTTACTTGTGTTAAATTTGAATTTCCCTTCATATGCATTTAGATAGACATTCACTGTTTTCATCATAACTTGAGTTCGATAACTCTATTTTCAGTGTCATTAGCGGCATTAGAATCATGATTCAGATACCTAACCCCTTCAATCAGTTTAGGAAGGATAGGAATCCTTATAATTGGTTTAGAAAAAGGCTTTCTCAACAAACTGCATATCTAGTGTATAAGGTTATCCTTATCACCATGTTTCACCCTTCAGAAGTAGAAAGTCGAAACATGGGAGGCATAAGGGGCTCTATGCACTTATCAATTTCATTCTAGTAAGTCTTAGGTGATTTATGGATTTTCATTAACCTTGTGTTCTACAGGTACTAACATTTTTCTGCAGGATCTCTACATTGAGGACTTGGTTATATCATTTTTATTTACTATGATGTTTTCTTACTTTAGCTTGCATATTCACATAGTGTCATATCTAAGCTAAAGTGGGGGCTAAATGTATCATTTTAAAATGGAATCACTTCCATCTTGATAGGTTTAACACCCTAATTTAGTGCATTTTTCATGATAGATTTTCATTTAGGATGCATTTGCACTTGATTCTTTGTTTCTAGGTGAAATTAGGGTTAGGATCCCAAGGATTCTCCTTGATTTCCCTTCTCTATGGCTCTATCTTCTAGGTAGGATATAGGTATTGGTCCTCCTAGACCTCATCAAATTCATTCTAGGTCTTTGTGCCCTTTTTCGACACTCTGCCATGTTTTCTCATCATTCCAAGTCTCTGGCCAACCCCAAGACTTATCTATTTTCAAAGTTGATTGGGCCTAAACCTTTGGGTCGAGGTCGAGGTTGACCCTGACCTAGTTCAAGGTCAAGGTTGACCTTGACCTAGGTTAGGTCGACCTTGACCCCTATTGGGTTTTGGTCCCCCTTTTCAAATTTTGGTCACAGCGGGCCCCGAAATCAATGTCGGGCCTCCAGATCTGAATGCGAAAGGGTTTTAATTTAAAATTAATTTAATTATTTTTCCTCCTTAGTTGGTTATTGTGATTGGACCATAATTTGAGGTGAAATTTGAATTATGGGCCCTTACATTGCCCGAGGAGCCTTGCTTTGAAATCTATGTTGGCAAGTTGACTATATTGATTATATATGACTAAATATAGTGTTGTCATTATGGAAACAAAGTCATATAGTGTTTTGGAGTTAGTGCACATTATCAAAAGATCAAAAATTGGCTAAGTATAGAAGACTGGATAGTTAGCAGAGTACTAGAACGTGAGAGCATCAGCGCACGTGCGTATGATAGAGTTATGGTATGCACCCTAGAAGATAAGATGGTAAGAGTATATTCATGCTTAGTCTAAGAGTGCATGATCATAAGATTCAGTATGATGCAGGAGCATCCTAGGATTCTTGGCGATCCTATATCAACTAAAAATATGTTTGTCTTTGAAGGTAGATTGTTAGTTTTGATCGTGGTGGCACTAACTGCTGAAGAAGATATTGTGAATGTTGCAAAAAAAGGTGAGACACTTATCACTAGGAGATTAGATGCATGTGTCCATGGACTAGTATAGAGAATAAATCTCTTCAGAACTAGATGTAAGTGCAAGAATAAGGTATGTAATGTCATAGTTGATGGTGGTAGTTCTGAGAACTTTATTTCAGATGAAATGGTTAGTAAATTAAGTTTGGAAAGAAGGAAACACCCTAACCCTTATCAGGTTAGTTGGATACAACATGTTTCTAAGGTTAGAGTTGAAGAACAATGCTTGGTTAATTTTTAGATTGGATCTTACCAGGATGAGATATTGTGTGATTTATTACCTATGGATGCTTGTCACCTATTGCTTGGTAGACCTTGGTAGTTTGATAGGAATGTTTTATTTGATGGTCGTGCGAACACCTATGTAGTTACGCATGAAGGAGCTCGACATAAGCTGATACCTTTGTAAGAAATAGGGACTAAGGAATGTGGAGTCATCAGGTGTTGTCCATGTGACAGTGATAAAGCTTAGAAGCACAGGGTTGATGAACCTATTCCTGCAAAGTCTAGTTTGAAGGAGAAGGAGAATGATATATCTGAAGAGTTTGTTGAGATCAAGAGATAGATGGTCTTTCTGGTAGAAATAGTATAGAAGATGGTGGCATTTATGACACAAAGGGATGCAGATGATATTGAGTTGATTGAGGAGTCCAGAGAGGATGAACCTTATCGAGACATTGATGTGATCGGTAGTGGTCAGATTCGGTTGCTATCAATTTCCGACTGGAAGGATAAGGAAAGTGGAAAGAAGAAGAACTTGTTGTAGGGAGAAATGAGTGAAGTGAAAACTAATTGGGAAGAAGGACAAGAGGAGATATGGGTGAAGAATAGATTTGTCATACCTGTTCTGATTCCCTTGAGACGTTCCTGATTTCCTTATGAGAAAATATTTCTTACCTAGTGTATCTGATGCAAGAGCATCCTAGGATTCTTGGAAATCCTGTATCAACCAAAAATATGTTTGTCTTTGAAGGTAGATTGTTAGTTTTGATCATGGTTTGGTGGAGTACTTGCTCAGTTTTGGAGTTGGTTGCTTGGTTTCATTGTTTACTGGGTTTCTCGGTCTCTGAAGAATGCTCGGTAATTGAAGGTGTCAGTTTCTCCTAGCACTTGGTGATAACTATGTTGCTCGGTCATGCTTGGTGTGGTCAGTTTCTGGTGCTCGGTTATTTCTCTATTGCTCGGTGTTCTTTCTTACCGACTTAGTTTGTTTGGATGGATCAGCTTGGCCAACTAGTTCTGTTGATTTGGGTCACGCTCCTTGTGTTATGGATTGACCGTTAGACATGTGGGGACCTAGATCTGGCATGTTGCTTTCTTCTATATGGATTTGATGACCATTGGGGGCCATCTTGGAGAGTTTATTTATTTGTAAGGCTATTTGAGAGTCAACTGATGTTTTGGCATTTAATATTTGTATATCTTGTAGAGCCGACTTGTGGTTGGGATTTAGTATTTAAGTGGATGTTTGGGTAGATGTTTAGGGAGATAATAATCAAGGGGTTGGTAGTGGAAGTTAGTAACCTATGAGCTTAGGAACAAGAAGATTGCTTGGAAGTTTGAGTACAAGTTTAGATCTTTCCTGGATGCCTACCAATGTGTTGCATGTTGCAAACCTGGGCTAGCTGAATACTGATGTTGTGGAAAATATTTGGATCCTATGAGATCTTGTAGACTATTACTTGTTTTGTATCTGGTCATAGTCGGGAAGGCCTTATAGCCTGGCACATTACATGTAATCAGTGATTTGATGAATAAAGATTTATGTTCTATTTCAGATTTGTTGTTGTTGTTGTGTAATTTTGTTGCATATTGGTTTGGCTGCAAGTTCGGACAGTCCTTCATTGGATTCCCCAACCTTGACTACATCATAGTATGATAAAGATACAAATAGTTGAAGTTACATAGACAGCTAATGCCAGAACATAATAGAGTATGCAGTCAACTATTGGTAATAGTGATGATAAAAAAATTTTGTAAAGGCTATGCACCTATTGTATTTAGGTTGTCAACATGTAATTATGTTTGTATGTAAACATGCTTGATTCAATTCAATTGGAAGCATTGTGTGTAATCAGTTATAGGTCGGCCTAGTTAATTGTTTTGGTAGCGCATATAAATATGAGATGCACCCGTTGTAATAAGTATGGAAGTTGGATATAGAGTTGAGATAAGTAGATGAGAAGTATGTGAAGATTTGTTAAGATGTATTAGAGCTTTACAAGAGGACAAAGCATCAGCGCATCAAAGGAACTGATTAGACAAGTAGTGTCACAGTGCCAGCTCATCCAACAGATATAGTGTGTATCTAAGATCAAAAGGTTGTAGCCTTCACCACTTGAGAAGTGAGCTCTAGGATAGTGTGTCCCCACCCCTAATAGGGTTATTGTAAAAGACTCCTAACAAGGTCTAAACCTTAACAAGGTCACTGTACTAAAAGCATTGTAAAGAAAACTCCTAACAAGGTTAAGGATCTTCTAACAAGGATCATAAGACACTAGTACAAATTATTAGTGGGTGTCAATTCCCACTAGGGTTTTTACCTATTTGGGTTTCCTCGTAACCATATTAGTGTTATGTGCTATGTTCATCTATCTTGTTTATGTTAATGTTCATTTTAGTATTTAAGCATTCAAATTAAGTTTAAAGAGAAAAAAGAAAAAGATTAAATTCAGTGAACACTGATTCACCCCCCCCCCCCCCCTCTCAGTGTTCCCATTCCTAACAATTGGTATCAGAGCTCTGGTCATCAACAAAGAAGTTTAACCACTTGAGGAGATCATGGACAAGACAGAAATTAAACATCTGAAAAGAAATCTTGAAGCTACTCTTGAAGACCTAGACAGATCTGAAAAAGAAATTGAAGAACTAAAAGAAAAAGTCAGTGATGCTCAAGTAGTCATCAAAAGACTAAGAAAAGATTTTAAAGAATGTTCTACCAGTGATTTAGGGATAATGGTCAAAAAGATAAATGAAGAGAACACATCTCCAAAAGATCAGATTGAAGAGTTGGATGACAAGATAACTAACAATCAAGAAGTCTATGATGAACCTTCAACTGAATGAATAATTGAGGAAAGCAAACATGGAAATATTGGAGCTAAGAAACAACAAAGAAAGCCTGGAATCTGAATTGAAAGAAGAAAAGAATCACATTGATAAATTACACACAAGCAAGGATTTGATAGAATTTCAGTTATATGATCGGAAGCTTAAAGGAGTTACCAGTGGCATTGGATTCAATGAAGCACAAAATCAAATTGATGACATGCGAGAAAGGATGAAAGTACTAGAAGACACCACAGATGCTAAGGAGACAAGAAATCAGACTAAAGATAGTATTGAACCATCTAAGGATGAGTGCAAGCCAGTAGATCGAACCTGTTATGCATGTAACAAGCATGTACATATTGCAAGGAACTGTAAAGAGGTAAGACCTTTCAATGTTTACTTTTATTCATGCAATAAATTTGGTCATAAAGCTATGAATTGTAAAACAAGTCAACAGAACAAGACTCAGCATAATCAGAGAAACCTGAATCAACCAAATGCAAGAAGTTCCTAGAATATTACATGTTAGATATGTAACTATAATTGTCACTCAGCTAGATAGTGTAAAATGGTAACCCATGTCAATGTGTCGAGGAATTTAAGACCTACAATTATTTTTCATTCATGTAACAAGGTTGGACACATCTCAAAGTTTTGTAGATCAAGAACGCAAAGTTAGGAAAGCCCTAAAAAGATAGAAGAATCAATATTGGATACCAAAGGAGAAGTCAAGTTTGTGAAAGCTTTAGAAGATGCAAGCATGATTTGGTCAAAAGAGAAGAAGGATAAGGTTGATGAGTATGTATTGGATGCATCCGCAGTGGATGCACCCTCTACATTTGGATAAATGGCCCCCAGGGTCATAGGGGGAGCTAATTTAGTTCTAAACCCCTGCGCGGCTGATATACTCACCCTTAGAGTATGTGCCTTTGGATTTAAACTTTTGAAGACTAGAAAAACCTATGTGCAAGAGTGCACTAGCTGATTGATTGTAGAATGAAAGTTAGAGATTTTCAGTGAAAGTCTAGTTTACACGGTAAGCATTAATGGAAAAATTTTCACTTTAAAGTACATAGAGACTTGTAGATCACTCATTGCATTTGAGTTTGAGTGATTGAAGAGCACAAGAGACCTAGAAGTTGTTTGTGAAGGTTTGAAACTTGATTCACCAGCAAAGAAGTGTATTTGATCATTTGTGGAAGCCCTAATCCATCGTGACGATTCAGAAGCTCTTGGAAACCATTAGGAAATTGATATACAAGTAATTGATGGTGACTCCTATTGTATTTGATGTTTTGGAGAAGAACATATATATATTTAAGAGGCACCTATTCAAATCTACATTGGATGACCTAGAAGGGGCATTCTCCCACACTCCTATGGGTGTTATGCATGTAGAAGACATCAGAGCATATATTTACTACAAGAAGGAACAAGTAGGACTTGACAGGATAAGGGTGCACTTAAAAACCATGGTGAAACCAGATAAAACCTTCCTGGATGAGTATGCGCAGTTTGAAAACCATCCAATAATTGAATATGCTACAGCATATGAGTTATATGAGTCTGAATGGATAAAGATTCTACTTAGTAGGATTCATGATGACCTATTCTGGATAGGTGAAGTGTCAGTCAAAATAATAGGAGACCTAATTCATGAGATGGCAGGTCTCTCTAAGAAAGGTGTTGTTCTTCTAGCAGGCAAGGATGTGAGAAAACTTGTTGAGAAAACATGCAATTCAAGAAGTGATAGGTGCGGAATGACTATAGAGCCTATAGAGGAAAATGACATCAAATTGATGTCTATGATACTAGGGTATAGGTTTCAACACACCAACAAAGTGAACAGTGTGTCAACGTCCACAATTCTTGCAACAATAAGACTTGTGAGAGAAAATGGAGAGTTTAATCTATGTGAAATCATGCGTGCACAACTGATAGACAACATTAAAGCCATTAAACATGACAAGACCAAAATATTTAGGTTTGGATCTTTGATCATGTACATGTACTTCCACATTCTTGGAAAGGTGTCAGATTTGTATTTGGACAAGAGTATGCCTACAATGCCTCAGATATCCTTTAAGGAAACTACTGAGAGTACACTAAAAGACTACATAACAATGGAATAGAAGACATTCAAAATTAGAATGCAGATGAGGTATAGGATACCTAAGAAAATATTTGAAATATATAAGGACAACATTTTCTTTATGGTGGAGACTGATACAACATGTATGGAAGTAGTGGAACCAAGAACAAAGTAGATCCATCCACTTGGATATGAGGTTGAGGATCCAATCCTAGAGGCATATTCTCAAGTACTGTTATCAGCACCTAAGGACCCTAATGAGCCAAGATGGGGGACTTATGAAGAGAAAACAAGAGAAGTTGATGCATTTTTAAATAGCGCAGCAACTAAAAGAAAAGTAACCAAGGTTACTTTTGAGATATTGAAAATTCATGGAGTAACTCAAAAAGACCTGGACAAAGAAAGACAATAAAAGATTGCTTTGGGAATTGAGAGTGCATTTTAAGTAGAGGCAAAGTATAATGATCCAAAATTGAAGAAGGTAAAAGTGGAGAAGTCTGATTATCTGAAGGGTAGAACAGATGATACCCCTGCTATGCCCAAGGAAATAATTGATCTTACTACTCCTCCTGAGTATAAGGCAATTCCTAAGAGGAAGAAGGAAATCAGCACTAATCATCCATCCTCACAAGCAACAAGAAGTAAGAAGAACACTCAAGCACCTCCAGAAGTAAGTTTCAAACCCAGTCTTAGTGTGTTGAGTTCAAGGATTGTTGATGAAGGCAGGATTGATCAAGTAGGAAAATTCTATGAGAAGTATAATGAAATTGACAAATCAAAAATTCATGGAATGATTATCAAACACATGTTGAATTTTAACAGGACAGTCCTAGAACTAAAGACAATGATTCTAGATAATGTATGGAATATCTTAGAATTCTTAAAGAGACAGGCTATTGAAGAGGATCAAAGAATAAGAGAAAAGACTTTAGATGAAACCCTCCTAGTATGCTCTCTGGAAGAGAAAACCTTGCTATTAGATTTGGTGAAACCACACCTCTGGACAAAGAAAAGAACACTACACATCATGGACAAGAATTATGAGTTGGTTGCAAAGGAAATAGAGAAAGCCTTTGAGAAATTTTTTATGAATAGGCACATGTACCCACCTACTATGCCCATAGCTCAAGTACCCACAAAGGTAGCCAAGGAGTCAGAGACCACCAATGTACCATTTAAAAGTCCTCAAGATTCAATGCCTATAGTTGAAACACTTACAGAGGTAGAAAATTCTACGCCCATGACAGAGACGCAAAAAGATAGCACTATCATTATTGATAATGTTGAGATTGCAATGACAGCCACAGATAATGACTTGGACAAGTTTGAAGAGGCCTTTGTAAGCTGAAACACTATGCGGTGACAATTCACCCAAGATACAACAAGAAGGTAAAGAAGAAGAAGAGAAGGAGACAGAAAAATAAACCCAAAAAGAAGAAGAAAAAGAAACACAAAAAGAAGAAGAGAAAGAGACATAAAAAGAGGAAGAAAAGGTAGAAGAAAAGAAAGGAGAAGAAGATGTAAAAACAAGTGAACCAATAGACAAGCCATCTATTGAAATGAAAATAAGAGTATAACAAGAAGTGGTGGATAAAACTCCTATCACTCCATTACCCTCAGCATCATTGTTGACAAGATTGACATCGGACACCACTAGTTTGGATTCTCGGGGAGAAGAAGACCTTATCAAGATCAGTGTCTTAGCCATGGAGAAAGAAAAAGAAAAATAGGTAATGAGGAACCCCTTGTTTTTTGAATCAGTCAACATATTGAACAATCTATTACCTTCAGACAAGAAAGTGTTTAAGGTTAATACAGTTGATGATATGAACCACATTCTTACAGCCTTTAAGACTAATTTTTCTAGTTTAGAAGAGTCTGCATCTCAAGTTGCAGAAGAGAAGTATATGAAGAAGAGGCTAAATGAATTGGTTAGCAAATTTTCACTTGAACTAAGTTCCCTAAAGATTGGTCAAGAATCTTTGAAGGAGTTTGTAGCAAAGGGCAGAAAGATTATTGTTGACTATATGGATCAGGATAAGCTGATAGATGATCATTTCAAAAAGATCCAAGAGGCAGAGGTAATGATAGAAAATATAAAGAAATCATTGGAAGATCCCTCCATAGATGTCAACATGTGTAATAATGTGTACCAAGGGAAGATGGATAAGATTGAAAAAGCTGAGAAAGAGATGTCTAAGATAAGGGCAAGGAAGACACAGCTCAGGAATGTTCTTGTGCCCTCTCTAGATATTCTAAATTAGAACATCAAGGAGATCCATGCCACCATGGTGACATATGATCAAGGTCCTAGCATAGACTTGGAGAAGATGGAAAAGCTAAAATATGTATTATGCACCCATCTACAGATTGTTAATGCACTGATTGCATTCTGGAAGCAAGAGATACAAAACTTATAGATAGCATATTTGGATGTTCTAACATTGTAAGTACTTGTTATAGAGTCATAGTTTTTGAGACACCTTTGTCATTAATGTCAAATGGGGAGTAATGTATAGAATATGGAGTCTTGGATTCTTATATGTAAAGATGTATAGTACAGAGTCTAAGGGAGATATAAGATAAAGCATGTTACAAAAGTTTTTTGTATAAGGGTACAGTTAGTAACTTTGTCATATTCCTTTGTTGCCATCAATGAAAAAGGGGGAGATTGTTGGCAAGTTCACTATACTGATTATATATGACTAAATATAGTGTTTTCATTATGGAAATAAATCATATAGTGTTTTGGATTCAACGCACGTTATCAGAAGATCAAAAATTGGCTAAGTATAGAAGACTGGACAATTAGCAGAGTACCAGAAGGTCAAAGCATCAGCACACGTGTGTATGACCGATTTATGGTATGTGCCCTAGAAGATAAGATGGTAAGAGTATATTCATTCTTAGTGTAAGAGCATGTGATCAGAAGATTTAGTATGACAAAGATACAAATAGTTGAAGTTACACAGACAGTGAATGCCAGAACAGAACAGAGTATGCAGTCGACTGTTGGTAATTTGTTTAGCGATGATAAAATTGTTTTATAAAGGCTATGCACCTATTGTATTTAGGTTGTAGACATGTAATTATGTTTGTATGTAAACACGCTTGAGCCAATTCAATTGGAAGTGTTGTGTGCAATCGATTATAGGCCAACCTAGTTAATTATTTTGGTAGCGCATATAAATATGAGATGCACCTATTGTAATAAGTATGGAAGTTGGATATAGAGTTGAGATAAGTAGAGCAGAAGTATGTGAAGAGTTTTTAAGATGTATTAGAGCTTTAAAAGAGGAAAAATCATTAGCACATCAAAGGAACTGATCAGACAAGTAGTGTCATAGTGCTAGTTCATCCAGCAGATATAGTGTGTATCTGAGATCAGAAGGTTGTAGCCTTCACCACTTGAGCAGTGAGCTCTAGGATAGTGTGTCCCCACCCCTAACAGGGTTATTGTAAAAGACTCCTAACAGGTTCTGACCCTTGACAAGGTCACTATACTAAAAGCATTGTAAAGACAACTACTAACAAGGTTAAGGATCTTCTAACAAGGATCATAAGACACTAGTACAAATTATTAGTGGGTGTCAATTCCCACTGAGGTTTTTACCTATTTAGGTTTCCCCATAACCATATTGGTGTTATGTGTTGTGTTCATCTATCTTGTTTATGTTAATGTTCATTTTAGTATTTAAGCATTCAAGTTAAGTTTAAAGATCAAAAAGAAAAAGATTAAATTCAGTGAACACTGATTCACCCCCCCCCCCCCCTCTCAATGTTCCCATTCCTAACAATCTCTATATAAGCACTCTCTTTTGCCTTCATTTACAATGAAGTATCCATCAAGTGGAGACATAATCTATTAAAGCAAGAAAGCAATGGTGAAGTGATGATGCAAGATTGTAAGAGGATGATATAGAAGATCAAGACATTATTGATATCAAGCATTTTTGTGGACAAGCCATTGTGGACATTCATTTGGAGCAAGAAAGATTCCTTCTTCCTTGATCCACCATTTTTAACATTAAAGCATTCAAGGATACAATCATGGGGTAGCAATTACAGATTGTAAGTTTGGTAGGAATACTTTAGCCTTGGGGGCTTGGTATGCTTTCTTTATCATATTCAAATCTATGCATTGCTCTCTCATTACAATTCATGCTAGGGTTTCAATCTAGAGGATTTCGATCTTGGCATTGCACTTTCAAAACACACACACATATTCTATTACACTTGGCTATTCATGGAGGTGGAGATCACCAAAATGGGGGTTTGACCAAGGAAAAACCCTATATAGCCACTCCAAAACACCATTTTCAGATATCTACAATCATTATTTCAGGAGTTGAAGAGCAGATCTGAGTACCCTTTTTGACAAACTTCTGAGATTCGCGAACAGAATTTTTGTCGGAGCAATGTAGGTCAAGGTCGACATAAAGGGGCACGATTATGCCCCAGGTAAGATTGTGCCCCTGTATTTGGGTCAAGGTCAACCTTTCTCAGAAAAGAAAAATCTTTCTAGGTTTTCTCTGTCTCTATTTTCCTATCCTAGATCTGATTACAGAATTTCTTGAAACCCAATACAGACACCTGAAAATAGGTATTTTCAGATCAACTTTATTATGAGGTATGTATTTCATCTTATTTAAGTTCATTATTATTTACAAGAATTTCTAGATTTACTCTACTTATCATTTCAATTTACATGTTAGGTGGTATATATTGGCTTAGGATCTCTATTAGGTGCATTGTTCAAAACCCTACCTAGCCATCACATATATTTCCACCTTACATAGCCCTAATAGGGTTTTGTATTCCTCTAACAAAGAAATATACTATGTAACAATCAGCCCCTAATAGGGCTAGATCTCCTAACAGGGATATAATATTTTAGTGCATAGTTGTGGGTACCATCCCCACCGGGGTTTTCCCTTGGCCAGGGTTTCCTCAAGAATAAATCATGGTGTCATGAGTTATGTGTTATGTTTTAATGTTCTTTTCATTTCAATATTATTATTGTTTATTTATAATTGGTTGAATTTTAAAGTAAAGTGCAGTAATACTGATTCACCCCCCCCCCCCCCCCCTCAAATTACCTAATCCTAACATGACCCTATATAGGTTGTTCATAAGAGTAATATTACTTATATTATCTTAGAAGGTGGGTATATTTACAAGACTCATAATAGCTTTGTTAGCTTAGATGGTAAGATCAATACTACTTGATAGTTTTGCTCTCTATTTTGTTAGTAGTGGTTTTTAATATTGTTAGAGTATTGCTAATGTGTTGTTAATGTACTTCTTTAGTGTTTTGGAGTGGTTGTAATGGGACAACACCCTATTTTTTTTGCTTCTAATATAAAAAATAACTATAATGTAAATGAATTGAGAAATGTTAGAAGTGATGAGGATGACAAGAGGAGACGAGAGTGGATGAAGTTAATTCCCCTATGTAGGGTGATCAAGTGAACAGTATGTCAGTTGAATAATAAGTTTGCGAGGAACATGTTTGTGGGGAAAATGATGTTTATAAGAAGAATGAGGACTGAGATGAGAAAATTATTGGTTGAATTCAAGAAGGTTCTTTAGGGTAGGTTGTTCTTTCTTCTTGGTTTCTCTTTAAATTTGACGGTGTTAATGAGAAGCTACAAGACTTTCATAACAAATTGGAAAAGGTGGAAACAAGGGTGAACGTTGAGAGAAAGATGAATGATAACTCCAAAAAAACTTATATCCTAGAGACAGTGGCAATGGATGTCAAAGTTCTATGAAATGATTATGAGTCTAGGATAACCAAATTGGAGGAAAATATCAACAATGTGAATTGTAGGCTAGAAACTGTAGTGAAAATTAGTCATTCTTCTATGATGGAAAGTGTTGAAGGGCTTAATGTCCTCAATGATAAAGATAAGAATCTGAAAATTCCAATGTCAATCAAAGGAGGTTCTACCAGTGGTTCTATCAATGTTGTTGAATATTTAGAGACCAAGCTAGCTAAGACATTTAGGGACTATGTTGCAACTAGAAAAATGTTTGAGGAGGAGCTGAAGAAGAATTATATCCTGGAGGAGATTGTAAAAGGGCTAAAAGATGAGGTAAGTACCCTAAGGAATCAGCCCAGGGAGATCAAATAAGTCTCTGATGCTGGGGTCTAGACTAAGCGAATGGAGGGCATAGCTCCAGAAATTACAACCGAACAGGTAATAATGGACATTGATCAGCCGATAGATAGTAAAATTGTTGAAAAGGAGACTTTGAAGAAGGTGTTATTGCATACAATAGATATTCTAAACGGGAAGTCCTAGGCCATTCATAGTACTTTCATTTCTTTATAGGGTAATAACATCATTGTTCTAATTCCTTGTCAGTACTAACTCCATTGTTCAATTCTTGGGGCCCATACTTGTAATTCTTTAATAGACTGATTTTACTAATGGCATAGAAGTTGGACCTACCTGTCAAAATAATTTATTTTAAGGAAATACTGCTATTAGTAAAGGAATTATATGCATTTTTCACTGGAAAGTTGAAAAATGTCCAAGCAAAGCTAAAGGTTTTTGCTAAAGAATCTGAAGGATATATCCTTGCCATTGTGGACATAGGACATTTAAAGGACTGGTAGGAATGGGTTGATTCTTTCAACCAAATTTTGGATGCTAATAAGGTGGTTTCGTATTTTTTTGTTGATGCTGACATCTCAACTTTTTATGAAGTTGTTAATGAATTATACAAATAAGAAATGGATATAAATAAGTTTACTGTTGATTCTTGAGCCATAACAGATGCTAAGTGGAATAAATACCTTCAAGACTTGGATATTCAACCTGGAAGGGACGCTTAGTAGCAAGGTGGAAGGTTGGAAGCTGGAATCCCAATCCTATGTGTGTTCACCCACCCTCAAGTAGATTATTTGGCCTCATCACCCTGGGCCGATTGATCAATGAGAGATTGCCCCTTCTAGATTATTATAGGTGACCCCTCAAATATATTACTCGGCTATGCATGTAACGTAGATAAATAGGCATACCTATCAAGAATTCTACCCCTTAGCGACCACCCTATAGACAAGCCTATTCTATATCCACACGAACACCCTCCAAACTTTATTCCAACCACCCACAATAATCTATTTGAGGGCCTTGCCAATTATAGTGCTATCTTCTACCATAAAGTTACGGGGCCCACCCATGTTACGTATAAAATCTAGAATCCCCATGTTATGTATAGAATTTATAAATTGTGGGTTGGGAGACCATTAGAGAGATTCAAGCCTTGTTTTGGATTATTTTCCTTTGGGGTTGGTTGTAATGGGACAACACCCTAGTTTTGTTGCTTCTAATATAAAAAATAACTATAATGTAAATGAATTGAGCAATGTTAGAAGTGATGAGGATGATAGGAGGAGATGAGAGTAGATGAAGTTAATTCCCCTATGTAGGGTGATCAAGTGAACAATATGCCAGTTGAAGAATAAGTTTGCGAGGAACATGGTTGTTGGGAAAATGGTGTTTATAAGCAGGATAAGGACCGAGATGAGCACATTATTACTCAAATTCAAGAAGGTTCTTTAGGGTAGGTTGTTATTTCTTCTTAGATTCTCTTTAAATTTGATGGTGTTAATTAGAAGCTACAAGACTTTAATAAAAAATTGGAGAAGGTGGAAACAAGGGTGAACTTTGAGAGAAAGATGAATGATAACTCCAAAAAAACTTATATCTTAGAGATAGTGGCAATGGATGTCAAAGTTCTTTAAAATGATTATGAGTCTAGGATAACCAAATTGGAGGAAACTATCAATAATGTGAATCATAGGCTAGAAACTGAAGTGAAAATTAGTCATTCTTCTATGATGGAAAGTGTTGAAGGGCTTAATGTCCTCAATGATAAAGATAAGAATCTAAAAATGCCAATGTTGATCAAAGGAGGTTCTACTAGTGGACACTTAGGGACTATTAATGAAGAATGTTATGAAGTTGTGATATGACATCTAATGGTTAGGCACGACTTCAAAAAGGTTATAACAAGAGGATGGTTTGAAGTTACAACATAACATCTAGCAGTCAAGCATAACTTCAAAAGGGTTAGAAATGTATTAATACATGAAGTTTTGAAGCTACGATAGTGAAAAGAAAATATTTATGTGGGACTTCGTGAGGTAATGTTTGAGTGTTTGTTACACAATTCCACCCTTGTGAAGCTATTAAGAGAACTATTTGTGTAACTTTAGAAAGGTTTCAAGAGATCAAGATCTTCATGTAGTGAAGTTAAGACATGGTCAAGTTAACCGATTGCATAACTTTGGAACCAGGCCAACTTAAGTTTGAAATAGCATGACCTTTTATACAACTATGAAAAAGTACAACTTGTGGGCTCTTAATGAATAAAATAATGACATACTGGCGTGAAAGGTTGATGATTTACTCTTGGATCACCGCCAAATCTAAGCTGGAAGGGACACTTTTCTAAAAAAGGGAATTTCATGTGTGTGCCCTCGATGAAAATTTAATACAGTAGGTGGTAAGTTGCTAATTAAAGAAATTTTTAGTCATTAAGCACTCTAGCATTCACAGAGCATCCATAGTTTTTAAAGTTGTAGTAAAAGAGAGTGTTGAAACCATTAGTTGCATAGAAAAAGTTCAAAGTCTAGCATAAGAAAAAATGGCAGAACAAGGGCCCTCTAAGGTCATTGAAATACTATAAAAGAGTGTACTATCAAGAACAAATAGGCAAAATATATATGTTGAGGAGAGGATGAAGCTCTTTCCTGGGACTTCCAATTTACAATCAACTAGCACCTTTAAATTGAAGGACCCATATGCATTATGTAGAGATGTTGTCTCCCCAAGCACGACTGGGTATGAACTATTCATGTTCTTCTAAAATAATAGATTAAGAGGGCCACCTGTTTCAAACCCATGGGACATAAAATTGGGTAAATTGATACTGTCAGAGGTCTTTGTGGATGTGGATTTGATGAAAGATGTGATTGAAGTTTATAATCTGGTAACACAAGCTTTCCGTAAAAAAGACAAAATTATACTCTGCATGTTAGATAGAGAAACTTTTATTCAAACATTTGACCTCCAGGGACCTATGAGTGTAGATATTGACCTGGTAGCAGAAGAATCTCTATTCAAAAGACATAAAAGCTACTACACTAGAAGGGTCTTGAGAAAGCATGTCCCTAGGGAGAATAAGGAATCAAGATTATTGCTAAAGAAAGTAATAGACACAATTGATATTGAGCTTTTCTTTCCTTACTTCCAGTATACCATCTATGGTTTACATAAAGTCATTGGATTAGATGAAGGATTGACAATGACCCCAGATATATATGTCATGGCAGCTGGCATCCAAGACCTATACACTAATAAAGCATTTGATTATGTGGGCCACATAATCAACGTAATGCACCACAAGCTAGTGACTGCAAAGATGGACATGAGCAATTTCAAGTTCACCCACTACTCCATGTTGATGCACTTACTCCTGTATTGCAACATTAGCTATATCAACCCAAAATTAATCAATGAGATAGAGAATGAAGGAGGGACTATTCCATTATAGCTTTGGAGTAGGTTATGGGATAAAATTTACCATTTCTCTAATTCTATTTCTTTTTATAGTGATTTTTTGTCTCCAATTTTGAACATGTCAAGTATTGAAAGGGACAGATTTCCCTTAGTTGTTAGGAAACTACTTAGACCCCATGCATTTGATAATGAGATCCAATGAAATTGGAGTGACATGTTCATGTTTAAGAATTTTTTTGTCATTAGAGTATATGCATGCCCACAACCTCCTCACATATGGCCCAAATATATCCCAAAAAGATTGGGAATAATTGAGTTCCTATGGAAGATTATCATAATGGGTCGGGAGCATCTAGGCCCTAATAGGCATAAGGGAACCTTTCTGCGAAGAAGGTTCTAGATAGGTGATTTCTCCATAGGAAAGAATGTTGTTGACCAGATCCATGAATTCCCAAGACATTTTAGATTACCTTTAGCTAATGCCAGGATGTATGACCCTGAAGATTTTATTAGAGGAGCACGGAGAGAAATGAGGCTCCAAATCAGCCCATGGTAGAGGAGGATGCCATTAGAAATGTACTTAATGAAGATATCTATGAGGAGAGATCCCTAAAATGGTGGAACATTGTGAGGGTAGAGGAAGATTTAAAAAAGGCAGACCCTACTTTCATTGGTTTCTTCCCTGATATCTTGTACATGCCTAGGATTGCAAAGTGTTTAGAAAATTATGAACATATCATGTCAAAACTGCCAGACATCCCTGAGAAGAAGGAAGAAGATAGGGTAAACCTTGAAGAGGTTGAGTTTGATGTAATTTTTGTTGAGGAAATAGAAAAGGTTGAAGCATCTACATTAGAGCGGGGGCCAGCCAAAATGAAAAAATTAATCAATGTACCAAAAAAGGCAAGGCAAAAAGCACTATAGATCCTGCCAGTTACATGTCATTACTTTTCTGATGCAAGGAAATAATTTCTAACTTCACAGGAAGATGAGGGAGAGAATGTCCTAAATGAATTGGAATTATCTACAGTGAGATTGGATGACAGGGTCATCCAAGCTAAAGAGTTTATGAGTAATGATATGAATTTATCAAGTCTGATGAATTCAAGAGTTTTCTCTTCAAAGTAAAACAAAATGAATTGACTCTTTCTTTAAAACAAGGGGAGTCAGAGGAGAAGGTAGTGGAGTTAATTGATAAATTGAAATCCTATACTTCCAATAGTGAAACATTAACTGTGGAGGAGGCTAGATACCTTGTTAAGAGAAGTGGCATGTTGTTGATCCCTGGATGGGACTTGGAGTCCTCATTCTTGATTGACCAAATCAAAATATAGGGAAAATTTGTAGCCTATGAGGCTTTTGGCTTAGATGGATTTCAAAGAGGGTCTTGATTTAATATGGACACCAAGACATTGGCAGTATGGTGTGTGGCCCCTCAATCAAACAAGCTGAGATTGGTGGATATCCAGGACACACCACAGGGTAGCCAATTGATATGGAGGTTGTAGGACACCACTAGATCAAAGATAGAAAATCTCTTGCACCATGCATCCTCAATGAATAAAGAAGTTGTTGAAGATTTGGAGACCATGCTAGCCATGACATTCAGGGACTATGTTGTAACTAGAAAAAAGTTTGAGGAGGTGAAGAAGAATTATGTCCTGGAGGAGATTGTAAAAGGGCTAAAAGATGAGGTAAGTGCCCTAAGGAATCAGTCCAGAGATATCAAACAAGTCTCTAATGCTAGGGTCTAGACTAAGCCAGTGGAGGGCATAGCTCTAGAAATTGCAACAAAATGGGTAATAATGGACATTGATCAGCCGACATAAAGTAAAATTGTTGAAAATGAGACTTTGAAGAAGGTGTTATTGCATAGAATAGATATTCTAAAGGGGAAGTCTTAGGCCATTCACAGTACTTTCATTTCTTTATAGGGGGGAAAACATCATTGTTCTAATGCCTTGTCAGTACTAACTCCAGTGTTTAATTCTTGGGGCACATACTTACAATTATTTGATAGCTTGATTTTACTAATGGCAAAGAAGTTGGACCTACCTGACAAAATAATTGATGTTAAGGCAATGTTTCTATTAGTAAAGGAATTATATGCATTTTTCACTGGAAAGTTGCAGAATGTGCAGCAAAAGCTAAAGGTTTTTGCTAAGGAATCTGAAGGATATATCCCTACCATTATGGACACGGGACACTTAATGGACTGACATGAATGGGTTAATTCTTTCAACCAAATTTTGGATGTTGATAAGGTGGTTTCTTATTTTGTTGGTGATGTTGACATCTCAAATTTCTATGAAGTTATTGATGAATTATACAAACAATAAATGGATATAAATAAGTTTATTGCCGAGTCTCATGCCATAAGGGATGCCAAGTGGAACAAATACCTTCAAGCCTTGTCGCATGGAGAGATTCAAACCTTGCCACATGGAAACAATTGAGACAGTTCTCGTATTTAATGAAGAGACAATAGAGGGAGGTCAATTAATTCAAATAGGGTATATTACCTTTGTGGTTCACCTATTGTGGATACACCTATGGTGCAAACCAAATATTGATTCTAAAGAATTCAGGCTGCCAACTATCGCTTTTGGTAACTGCTTCCAAAGTTGTTTGTTAAATTGTTCGATGTTGACAACTCTTACTTTTCCCACATTTGAAGATTTTTGCAATCCATCATTATAAATGGATTTCCAAGATTGGGAAAAGGGATCTAAAATATATTTATCTAGTTTTCTTGTTGAGAATAAAAGTCTCTATAGTCGGTTAAGTACTATGTAGAGTTTTTGTATTTTTGGCTTGTGCAAAAAGCTTAATGAAATAGATGGTGTTATGATTATTTTGGTGTGTTATTTTAATTCTGGTCCAATAATGTGATGTAAAAATTTCAAGGAAATTAATACAAAGATTCAACATAAATTTGTTGCTCTAAATATTATCTCCTCCTGTGATATTTTATAATTTTATGTGTCTTGTGAACAAAGAGCTCAAGATCATAGTTGCAATTTGTTTAAAAATTGTATGTCACATTATGCTTTGCTTTTGATTCAAGGAGTTAAGTAATTTCTTAGTGTAACTTGACATAATTATAGGGTATTAGAGAAGGATTTGTCATAAGAAGAGGGTTTAAAGTAACAATAGATTTTCACTTACAAGCTAGGTGAATAGATCATCAGTCATGGTGAGGATTAGTTCAAAGAGCACCCAATGGATAAGGCATTGATCTAAGAAAATTTAGTTAAGATGATATTCATTGTGTCTCACAGTTAAATATCATAGTTTTATCAAATCTTTTAAATTCAAGTTGTAGATCTAAATTGTTAAGAGCATGCTTAGCTTATAAGTGAGTTGGCACTGTGGTTAGCTCTCACAGTACTACTTAAACTTCATAAGTAAGAGAAGAATTATGGGAATTTATCTACTTTTTAAAGGATTAGTGAAAAGAGAAGTTAAGAAGTAAACAAGTCTAATCCTATGTTTACTCGCCTAAATTTTGCAGAGTTCAAAGTGTAGAAAGCTTAATTGCTTTGTTAGTTGGTCCTTGTTCCTATTTGAATGTATTAATCATGTGGTTTAGTTAACCCCTAGGTACATCTCTTAACTATTCCAGGTGGTTCAAATTATGTCAAATTAGAAGCCAACAATACACACCAACTAAAATTTATGATACATTGGGAAATGTAGTTGGCATGACTATGATACACTTAGAGGCTTGGAACCATAGTTACCAAATTCAAATTTGACACATATTTGGTAGGTTTATTTTTTATTGAGACTTAACAAATTGGAAAAATGATGAAATATAAAGTTTTTTAAGGATTTAAATTTTTGTATATGTTATTTTGCTAAGTTAATTCTAAATACTATAAACTAGTCGATTATAGATCTAAATTTTAAAAATTAATATTCTATAGATCTACAAATCATAAATTTTTATTAAATGTAAAACTTTCCAAAACCATAAAGCCAAAGGAATCAAATTAAATATGAATCTATTAACACATCCAAATCACACAAATATTAGGACCAAAGATTCACTATATAAATGATAGAATAATAGAAATTTACATCTACCATGTTGAAATACTATGAATCTACAATATGTAAGTACACACATTATGAATCTATATCATGTAAATACACACATAAAAAGAACTAAGGTGTTGTCCAAGAGCTCCAAGCCACCAACAACCAACTCTAAAAATGTAAGCATGAACTTTGATAGAAGTAACATGATCCATAATCCTATCATGATCAATCATACGCACACACATATGCATACACACATACATATGCATATTCATATGCATATACATATGCATATTCATATGCATATAGATATGCATATTCATATGCATATAGATATGCATATTCATATGCATATAGATATGCATATTCATATGCATATACATATTCATATGCATATGCATATGCATATTCATATGCATATACATATGCATATTCATATGCATATACATATACATATACATATACATATATATATATACATATACATATACATATACATATACATATACATAGACATAGACATAGACATATACATATACATATACATATACATATATATGTATATATAAATATACATATACATATAATTCTAAAGCTCAAACTATGTTCTATTGATCCTCTTCACCTCCATCATAGAAGTCCTTACCATAGCTAAAAAATCAAATTATTTATATTCTTTCTTTCCTAATTCTAAAGCTCAAAGTGTGTTTTATTTATCATCTTACCTCCATCTTAAAAGTTTGTAATCTTAACTAAAGAGTTTGGAACAACTCACATTTACCACTACCATGATGGAACTCCTTGCTACACATACTTGACACCAATATGCAACTCTAATTCTAGGACATTTTCACATGTATTTCTTTAAAATATTGGGTCTGTAACCATTAATTTACCTTTGAAGTTGTTGTTTATATTTTATCTCTCAACTCTATGTAGATATTATATGACGATGTGGATATGGCATCAACATGATTCTCAATGAGCTACCAAAAATGAAAACTTTAACCCAAAATTATGTTCATGCTTTTGGCTCAAAGTATCTCAATCCATGATGGTAAGATTTTTCTTCTTTTATTCATTTCAAATTCAATGTTTTATAAATCAAGATGTTTAGTTTTACACATCAATAGGGTACTTTTTGTATGACAAGGAACTACAACCTAAACAGGGAGAGAAGATGAATGTGGTTTCTATTTAAATTGGTAACTAAGAAAAGATACATTTGTATAATCATGTGACTAATGACATAAATTCTTGTATACTTCTAAAAGGACTCTAATCTTGTAAAATATTAAGGGTTTATTATTTTAGAATCTATTATTTAGAAAAATATATAAAAAATGTTCTAATTCAACCCTAATTCATTCAATTCTATACTCTAACCAAAAACCTAATACTAAATTTGACCATAAATGAATAGTAGCCCTAATTTAAATATTAATATTAATTAAGTTATAATCCTAACGTTAATCCTTATTCTTATTGTAACCCTAATATAACACTTTCCTAATTAAAATGTAACCATAATCCTTATTCCCAACCTATAATAATCTATATGAAATATGTTAAAAGATACCCTCTTCATGACATCAATTATTTTTATGTTGGTTATGTTATTTAGTTTAATTGAAATAATTTTAACCTTTATTCAATCCTTAACCTGTTAGAACTTTCAAAAGTTACAAGCAAGTTAATTAATTAGAATATTATAAAGTTTCATATTTATTATCTTTTGTATTTTCTATTAAAAATATTATAAATTTAAATTTGATATTTGTCACTCTTGTCTAATTTTCTCTTTCATTTTAAGATATATTTTATATATTATATCTTTTTAATTAATTCTGAAAGGCATTCTACAATGGCAACAATAGGTGGAGCATAATGACGTGAGCATTAACGTAAACTCTTACATTAAATTTGACAATCATTTACATGTCAAAATAGTAATATTAATTATAAGAATTATATTTACAAAATAAATACCAAAGAAGACAAGATATACCCTCATCAAAATATTTTAGCTAAATGTATAAATATAAATTAAAAATAAAGATCAAGCTCTTTGCTTGGCAGGGGCACCTTTTTGGCGCCCTGTCAAGCAGAGAGCTCAGAATGATTTCAAATTATTAATAGACATATTAAAAATTATTACTTTAGTTAAAAAATTATATTTTATAAGTTAATTTTTAATACTTTCAAATAATGATAAGAAGTTTAAATTTTAAATATAAAAAATTATTTGTAAATAATTAAAATTTAAAACTTTGAATAAAAAGTTGTAGATACAATAAAACTTAAATATCTTTGTATGTAGCAATTATAATTTAAAAATCTTTGTATGTAACAACTATATTTTAAATATCTTTGTATGTAACAACTATAATGTATACATCTTTGCTTGAAAAACCTTGGCCTTAAAGTTGCCTCCTGCCAAGCTAGCCCTCCACTGACACAGTCAAGGTTGGTGGATCCAATTAAGGACAGTCCAAACCTTGTAGCCAACATCAACATAGCATAAAATAATCAACACAACAAGAGAAAATTAGAAACAAAATTGTATTCTTCAATAACTGAGCTTACAAGCAACATGTCAGACTGTAAGGCCTTCCTAGTTATGGCCATTTACATCATAAATTACAACATCAACAAGGATCCAATCTTTCCCTAGCTAGCCCAGATCTGCAACAACAACTACTGGTTGGAACACAAAGGCAAATCTAAACTTGAGTTCACAAGCCTCCAAGAAATCTCCTTGTTACTAAAATAATACTAGCTCTACTACTACCAAAATTAGAAATACTATCTGATTTGCTATCCCTTGGGAACTTCTAAGCTACTCTCTCTCTCTCTCTCTCTCTCTCTCTCTCTCTCTCTCTCTCTCTCTCTCTCTCTCTCTCTCTCTCTCTCTCCTAAACACTACCCATACCTTCCTTATAAACTACTTAGCCACAAGTTGGCTTACAACAATAATTAATTACAAAACAACAGTTGGCTCTCAAATAGCCTTTACAATATTTATTTCTTCATGCGAGCCTTCAAACAGTCATAAAATACACAGAAGAATTCAACATGCCATATTTAGGTCTCCACATGTCCAACGATCAATCCATAACTTGAGGAGCATGACCCAAATTAAATGCACCAGTCGGCCAAGCCGATTCATCCAAACAAACAAGTCTGTCAGCAAGAGCACTAAGCGCAGTACCAGTCGGTAACATAACACCAAGATCAAGTCAGTAACTAAGCACCAAACTCCTTAACCAAGAACAAATACACCAAGTCACTGAGTCCGTCAGTGAAGCCAAACACACTCCTAACTGAGAACTAACACAAAGAGACTGAGGATATCAGGTCTCCAACCAAGATAAAATAGAAATCCAAAACTAAACACAAACATGTTTTGGTTGATACTATTGGAAAGTTGGCTATATTGATGAATATGACTTGATATAGTGTTGTCATTATGGCAACAAATTCATATAGTAGTTTGGAGTCAGCGCACTTGATGTAAAGATCAGAATTTGGTTAAGTGTTGAAGACTGGATAGTGTACAGAGTTCCTGCAGCTTAGAGAATCAGTGCACGTGCGTACGGATGAATTATGGTATGCACCCTAGAAGTTAAGTTGGTTAGACTATATTCATGCTTAGTCTATGAGCACATGATTAGATGTGAAAGAATGAGGAAGTTATAGTCAGTTGAAGTTGCACAGCCAGTATGTGCCAGTGAAGGACAAAGTATGAAGTCGACAGTTAGTATTTTGGTTTGCGGATATAATGTAATGTTGTAAAGGCTATGCACCTATTATATTTAGGTTGCTGACACATATACTCTTTTTTTTGTAAGCACGCTTAAGCCAAATCATTTGGAAGTGTTTCATGTAATAGGTCTAAGGGCCGACCTAATTGTTTATTTTGTATGAGAGTATAAATATAAGTTGCGCCCATTGTATTCAGTATGGAAGTTGATAAAGAGTTGTAATAAGTAGAGAAAAAGTGTGTGAAGACACTAGAAGATGTATTAGAGCTTTGCTAGATGTCAAAGAATTAGCACATCAAAGGAACTGATCTGACAAGAAGTTTCACAATGACAGTTCATCATATAGATATAGTGTGTATCTGAGATCACAAGGTTGTAGCCTTCACCACTTGAGTAGTGAGCTCTAGGATAGTGCATCCACTCCCCTAATAGGGACTATTTTAAAAGACTCCTAATAGAGTTTGACCCTTGACAAGGTCTACTATACCAAAATCATTGTAAAGCAACTCCTAATAGGGTTAAGGATCTTCTAACAAGAATCACAAAACACTAGTGTAGAATATTAGTGGGTGTCAATTCCCATCGGGGTTTTTACCTATTTGGGTTTCCCCGTAACCATATTGGTGTCATGTGTTGATTTCATGTTTCATGTTTATGTGAATGTTTAATTTAGTACTTAAGCATTTAAGTTCAGTATAAAGATTAAAGTGAAAAGTTAAAATTCAGTGAACATTGATTCACCCCCCCCTCTCAGTGTTCTCATTCCTAACAATTGGTATTAGAGCTCTGGTCCTCAACAAAGAAGTTTAACCACTTGAGGATATCATGGACAAAGCAAAAATGAAACATCTAAAAAGAAATCTTGAAGCTGCTCTTGAAGACCTAGACAAATCAGAAAGAGAAATTAAAGAACTAAAAGAAAAAGTCAGTGATGCACAATTAGTTATCAAAAGGCTAAGAAATGATTTGAAAGAATGCTCTAACAGTGATCTAGGAGCAAAGGTCAAGAAGCTCAATGAATAAAATGCATCTATGAAAGAACTACTTGAAGAATTTGATGATAAGATGATCAACAATCAAGAAGTCTACAATGAACAAGTCAAAGAGAACCTTCAACTCAATGAAGAACTAAGGCAAGAAAACATGGAAATCTTGGAGCTAAGGAATACCAAAGAAAGCTTGGAGTCTAAATTGAAAGAAGCAAAGAATCATATTGACAAATTACACACCAATTCTGATTTGATAGAATCTCAGTTGTATGCAAGGAGAGCCAAAGGAGACACTAGTTGTATTGGATACAATGAAGCACAAAATCAGATTGACAACATGGGAGAAAGAAAGGATTCACAAAAGGACTCTACTGATGCTAAGGAGATTGAAGATCAAACCAAAGATAATGGTGGGCCACCTAACAATGAGCGCAAGCCTATAGACCACACTTGTTTTGCTTGTAACAAACATGGACACATTGCTAAGAACTATACAGAGGTAATACCTTTCAATGGTTACTGTTATTCATGCAATAAATTTGGTCATAGAGCTATGAATTGCAAGACTAGTAAGAAGAACAAGTTTCAACAAGATCAGAGAAATCAAAATCAGAAAAATATAAGAAGTTCTCAGAATGTTGCATGTCAGATATGTAACTATAATGGTCACTCAACTAGACAATGTAAAATGGTGACTCATGTTAATGCGCCGAGGAATATAAGACCTCCAGTCATTTGTCACTCTTGTAACAAGGCTGGACATATCTCAAAGTTCTATAGAACAAGGACGCAAGGATAGGAAATCCCTAAAAAGGCTGAAGAACTAGTTTTGGATCTCGAAGGAGAAGTTAATTTTGTCAAAGCCTCAGATGATGCAAGCATGATTTGGTCAGAGAAAAAGAAGGACAAGACTGATGAGAATATATTGGATGCATCCACAGTGGATGTACCCTCTACATCTAGATGAATGACCCTCAGGGTCATAGGGGGAGCTCATTCAGCTCTAGACCCCTACATGGCTGGTATACTCATCCTCAGAGTATGCACCTTTGGACTTAAGCTTTGGTACCCTTGTGTAAGAGTGCACATGCTGATTGTGAATAGAACTCAAGTCGGAAATTTTGAAGTGATAGCCTAGTTTACGCAACTTGCATTAATGGAAGAATTCTCACTTTTAGTACACAAAAAGTTGTTTAATTACTCATTGCATTCGAACTCAGAGTGATTGAAGAGCAGAAAGAGCCTTGGCAGTTGTTGTGAAGACTTGGAGATTGATTTATCAGTGATTTGCAGTGCATTTAGTCAGTTGTAGAAACCCTAGTTCGACTCACTGATTCAGAAGTCTTCAAATCATCTTAGAGTATAATTGGAAAGTGATTAAACAAGTAAGTCATGGCCACTCCCATAGTTTTTGATGTTGTTAAGAAGAAGAGATATGTATTCAAGAAGCATCCTTTTAAGTCAACTCTAGATAATTTAGAGGGAGCATTCTCTCACATGCCTATGGACATTATGCATGTGGAAGACATTAGGGCTTACATCTACTGCAAGAAAGAACCAATAGGGTTGGATAGGTTAAGGCCGCACATGGATACCATGTTGAAACTAGACAAAACATTCATGGATGAATGTGTTAAGTGGAATGATCACCCTATAGTTGAGTATGCTATGGCATATGAATTCTATGAGACCAAATGGATTAAGATATACTATTGAGCAAAATTCATGATGACCTATTTTGGATAGGTGATGTATCGGTCAGAATCACCAATGACTTGATACATGAGATGACAGGCCTTTCTAGGACAAGCACTATCCTTCCTATGGGCAAGGATGTTAGAAAAATTGTTGAGAAAACTTGTAAGTCAAGGAGTGATAGGCGAGGGATGACAATTGAGCCTATTGAGCAAGTTGACATCAAATTGATGTCTATGATACTTGGGTACAGGTTTCATCACACTAGTAGGGTGAATAGTGTGTCTGCGGGCACTATTCTAGTAGCCATTAGACTTGTGAAGGAAGATGCAGAGTTCAACTTGTGTGAGATCTTGCACACACAGTTGATTGATAACATCAAGGCAATCAAGTATGACAAAACCAAGATATTCAAGTTTGGGTCATTAATCATCTACATGTACCTTCATATTGTTGGGAGAGTATCAGGTTTGTATTTGGACAAGTCCATTCCAACCATGCCACAGATATCTAACAAAGCATCCACAGAGAATACATTGAGAGATTATGTAACATTGGAATTGAAGACCTTCAGGGTCAAGATGCAAATGAGGTATAGAATTCCAGAGAGCATTGTGGAAAAGTATAAGGATACTATTTTCTTTATGGTAGAGACAGACACAACCTGTATGGAAGCTGTTGAGCCAAGAACTAAGTGGATTCATCCACTTGGTTATGAGGTAGAGGAATAGGTCCTTGAAGCATATGCATAGGTTCTACTATCAGCCCCCAAAGATCCTAATGAACCTAGGTGGGGAACTTATGAGGAGAAGACAAGGGAAGTTGATGCTAAACTAAACAGTGCAACAACTAAGAGGAAAGCCTCTAAGATTACATCTGAGATACTCATAATTCATGGATTAACACAAGTAGACCTTGACAAGGCAAGGGAAGAAAAGATTGCTTTTGAAATTGAGAGTGCATCCATAGAAGATGCTAAGTCTGATGATCCTAAGTTGAAAAAGGTAAAGATTGAGAAGACTGATGATCCAAAGGATAAACAGGGTAAATTTGATTATATCAGTCCTGCGCCCACTGCTATAGTTGATATTGAGTCCATAGATGCATCTCCTAAGATGTCCAAGAGGAGAAAACAAACCGCCACAAATCACCCTTCAACTATAAGTGCAACCACAAGAAGCAAATTGAAAAATGTGCAGTCACCTCCGGAAGTAGGATTCATACCTGGTCTTCAAGTGTTAAGGACTAGAGTTGTAGATGAAGGAAGGCTAGATCAAATAGCCAAGTTCTATGAAAAATATCATGAAATTGATAAGTCAGAGATTCATGAGATGCTGATCAAACACATGATAAAGTTCAAGAAGATAGTTCTTGAATTGAAGACAATAATCCTAGATAAGGTATGGGAAATTATGGATACCTTGAAGAGACAAGCCATTGAAGAAGATTTTAGAATAAGGGAACAAACACTTGATTCCACTCTTCCAATATGTTATGTTGAAGAAAAGTCACTATTGTTGAATTTGGTAAAGCCACACTTAAGGACAAAGATGAGAACACTACACCTCATGAACAAAGAATATGAGCTGATATCTAAGGAAATAGAGAAGGCCTTTGAGAAGGTATTCTTAGAGCAGCACATGCAACCTAAGTCTGCACCCATCACTCAAGCACCTAGAGAGCAATTCAAAGAAACAAAGACCATCAAGATACAATCCACAGGTCCTTAGGATTCAGTGCCTGCAGTGGAAGCACAAACAGAGGTAGATAAGTTTGTGCCCATAAAAAAATCACTCAAAGATAGCACCATTATCATTGATAATGTTGAGATAGCCATGGCGGCCACTGACACTGACTTGGATAAGTTTGAAGAAGTTTTTGTGGGCACACAAGAAGCTGAAATGTTATGTAGCAACACACTGCCCACTCATCAAGAAGAAGCATTGATTGATGATGAAAAAGAAGAAGAAAAGATGGAAGAAAAAGAAATAGAAATAGAAAAAGAAAAAATAGAAAAAGAAAAAGAAAAAGAACAAGAACAAGAACAAGGAAAAGAAATAGAAAAAGAGGAAGAAAAGGTAAAGGAAAGTGAGAAAAAGGATGAAATGTTAATAGTGCAAAAAGTGTTGGACAACACTCCCATCACTCCTTTAGCTGCATTTTTGTCAAGTTTGACACTTGACACATCCAGTTTGGACTCATGGAGAGAAGAAGACTTGATTAAGTTCAACATCTTAGCTATGGAGAAAGCCAAAGAAAAGTAAGTAATGAGGAATCCCCTCCTGGTAGAATCAGTAAACATGTTGAACAATCTATTGCCAGAAGATAAGAAAGTGTCAAAGATACACTCAGTTGATGATGTGAGTACAGTTATCTCACATTTTAAAAGCAACTTCTCAAGCCTTGAAGAGTCTGCATCCCTAGTTGCAGAAGAAAAGTATCTGAAGAAAAGATTGAATGAATTGGTGAACAACTTTGCACTTGACCTCAATTCCCTCAAGACTGGTCAAGCATCCTTGAAAGAATTTGCAGATCAAGGAAGAAAAATCATTGCAGAATTCATGGATCAAGATAAGCTCACCGATGCTCATTTCAAGAAAATAAAAGAGGTTGAAGCTATGATTGAGCAAGTGAAGAGTTCAGTGAAAGACCCATCCACTGATGTGAACATGTGCAATAATGTCTACCAAAGTCAGATAGACAAACTTGAGAAGGCAAAAAAGGAGATGACAAAGTTAAGGGCTAGACAGACTTAGTTGAGGAATGCTCTTGCACCCTCATTAGACATCCTCAATCAAAACATCAAGGAGATTGATGCCATAATGGTAACATATGATCAAGGTCCTACCAAAAACTTAAAGAAGATGGAGAAGCTTCAATATGCATTATGCACTCATCTCCAGATAGTAAACTCTTTTATCACATTTTGGAAGAAGGAGATCCAGAACCTAAAGGTTGCATATCTGAATGCTTTCCCTCAGTGAGTATGTATAGATACAGTCTTTTGTAACACCTTTGTCATTAATGTCAAAGGGGGGAGTTGTGTATAGAATAAGAATATGGATCATAATATGTATAGGGAGATACAAGTATATGTATAAATGACAAAAAGTTTTTTTTGTATTAAGGACAGTTAGCAGCTTAGCCATATTCCTTTATTGCCATCAATGAAAAAGGGGGAGATTGTTGGCAAGTTGGCTATACTAATGAATATGACTTGATATAGTGTTGTCATTATGGAAACAAAGTCATATATTAGTTTGGAGTTAGCACACTTGATGTAAAGATCTGAATTCGGTTAAGTGTTGAAGATTGGACAGTGTACAAAGTTCCTGCAACTCAGAGCATCAACACACGTGCGTATGGATGAATTATGGTATGCACCCTAGAAGTTAAGTTGGTTAGACTATATTCATGCTTAGTCTATGAGCGCATGATTAGATGTGCAAGAATGAGGAAGTTACAGTCAGTTGAAGTTGCACAGCTAGTATGTGCCAGTGAAGGACAAAGTATGAAGCTGACAGTTAGTATTTTGGTTTGCAGATATAATGTAATGTTGTAAAGGCTATGTGCCTATTATATTTAGGTTACCGACATATATACTTGTTTGTTTGTAAGCACGCTTAAGCCAATTCATTTGGAAGCATTGTATGTAATAGGTCTAAGGGCCGACCTAATTGTTTATTTTGTATGAGCGTATAAATATAAAATGTGCCCATTGTATTTGATATGGAAGTTGATAAAGAGTTGTAATAAGTAGAGAAGAAGTGTGAGAAGACACTAGAAGATGTATTAGATCTTTGCTAGAGGTCAAAGCATCAGCGCATCAAATGAACTGATCTGACAAGCAATGTCACAGTGACTGTTCATCCTACAGATATAGTGTGTATTTGAGATCAGAAGGTTGTAGCCTTCACCACTTGAGCAGTGAGCTCTAGGATAGTGCATCCACTCCCCTAACAGGGACTATTGTAAAAGACTCCTAATAGAGTCTAACCCTTGACAAGGTCTACTATACTAAAAGCATTGTAAAGCAACTCCTAACAGGGTTAAGGATCTTCTAACAAGGATCACAAAACACTAGTGTAGAATATTAGTGGGTGTCAATTCCCACCGGGGTTTTTACCTATTTGGGTTTCCCCATAACCATATTGGTGGCATGTGTTGATTTCATGTTTTTTTTTATGTGAATGATTAATTCAATACTTAAGCATTTAAGTTTAGTATAAAGATTAAAGTGAAAAGTTAAAATTCAGTGAACACTGATTCACCCCCCCCCCCTCTCAATGTTCCCATTCCTAACAGATACAAGATTGCCAACTACCCAGGATGTTCCTACATCAGACACCCTAGGTGTGAAAATATGTTCTCAGCAGCCCAACGAACATCTTTTAGGATTCAACAGATAAATCCTGAACTGGTTCTTAGTATACATGTCCTCTGAGTTCACAACATATTTTTTCCGGTTCCACTTCTGTTTTCTTTGCCTCCTCAAATCCTTCCTCCATATGCTATAGGTCCATCTTCCATTATGATCACCAATCCTTTCAGAATCCTTCAATTCATTCTTCCCACCGAAACTCAGGTTCCTCTTACCAAGTTTTGTATCTTGCAAAGGCATCCGGGAAAACTTCCTAGCATACTTCTCCACAGTAAATACATTCTTGACACAATCATGTGTAGCCTTACAATCATATTGCCAAGGTCTACCAAATAATATGTGACAAGAACTCATGTCCACAATATCACATAACACTTGATCAACATATTGTCCAATTCAAAAATCAACAAAACATTGCTCCCTTATCTCTAAAGTGTATTCATCTTGCACCCAACTAATCTTATAAGGATAAGGATGTCTCAACCTCTTCAAACCAAGTTTCTGAACCATCTCCTCAAAAAAAAGGTTTTCAGTACTACCACTGTCCACAATCACATTCCAAAGTTTACCTCCTAACTTGCACTGAGTTTTGAAAAAATTCCTCCTTTGACAAGGTTCCACCTTAGTACGGAGCAATGTTCTTTGAGCCAACAAGTTTTCTGAATCCACTTTGGGTTCATTTAGTATGTTCTCATTCACCACAACATTTTTGCTATTACTGAGCTTCTCATCTACATGGGAACATTCAAATGATTGATGTCCTTCACCACAATTATAACAAGTACCCTTGAATCCACCTCTCCCTGTTCTTCTCCTTGTTGCAACAGGTTTTGGTTCATCTTCAGCCTTCAGTTTGTCTTTCACCAACTATTTTTATTTTTCCTTCCCTTGGTAATTACCATGATTTCTTCTCTTTAGCTTCTCTTCTGCCTCTAGGGCATATTGATAAGAATCTTCTACTGAATCAATTTTCAACATACTAATCTCATCTTGGATATTGAATTTCAAACCATTAACATAGCTTGCCACCTTTTCTTTAGAAATTTCTCTTTGCCCAGACCGAATTGTTAACTTATAAAACTCCTCAGTATAATCTTCCACAGTCATTTCCTTTTGTTTCAGATTCTGCAATTTCTTAAACAACTCAAGTTCATAGTTTGCAGGGATGAACTTGGCTTTCAATTTTGCCACCATCAACCTCCACCAATTGATCTTCATCTCACCTTCTTCCTCTCTATCTTTTTGCATTTCTTTCCACCATAATGCAGCATGTCCTTTCAATTCTATTTGTGCCAACCTCACTCTAAGAGGATCTTTAATGTCTTTTAGCTCAAAGTAATCTTCCAACTCACCAATCCAATCCACCAGTTCCTCGGGTTTCAATGTACCTGAGAAATTAGAAATCTCCATTCGGTAAGATGTACTCAACCGAGATCTAGGTCTTTGTAATTGATCAGTTCTATCTCCACTAGATATATCCACCTGGTTAGCTCTGTCACCACTAGATCCAACAACTTCAAAGTCTTCAACAGATTCCTCATAACCATCATCGGTTCAAAGATTCCTTAGCATACCAACAATAGCCCTCACAATCTTAGTGACCATTTCATTTTTCATTGACATTATCTCAGATCTGACATCTGACTTCAGTTTCTCTACTATCCTCATTTCCACAGCATCACAAAGATCTTCAATTGCCCTAGGGTCCAATCTTCTTAGAGGCATCTCCAAAGATTTTTGAAAACCCTCTACAACAAACCTTAAGTTGATCACCTTGTAACAACCTTTGATCTATCTGCAAGTCAGATCACAACTTGCTACCTTATACAAACAATCAAACAGGATTTCACAAGTATAGGAACACAGATCTACAACATGAATTTCTGAAGGAAACTCAACTTTCACATAGATCAACCCAATCAAGCTTCGGGTCAACAAGGTCAACTTATTCCCAACAAGATCAAACTTCGCTCTGATACCACCTGACACAATCAATGTTGGTGGATCCAATTAAGGATAGTCCAAACATTGCAACCAACATCAACACAATGGAAAATACTCAACACAACAAGAGATAATCAGAAATAAAATTGTAGTCTTCAATAACTGAGCTTACAAGCAACATGTCGGGTTGTAAGGCCTTCACGGTTATGGCCAACTACATCAAAAATTACAACAAGATCAACAAGGATCTAATATTTCCCTAGCTAGCCCAGATCTACAACAACAATAACTGGTTGGAACACAAAGGCAGATCTAAACTTGAGTTCGCAAGCCTCCAAGCAATCTCCTTATTACCAAAACAATACTAGCTCTACTACTAACAAAATCAGAACTTCTAACCTCTTGCTCCTCTCTCTCTCTCTCTGCATCTATTTGTCTCTCTCCTAAACACTACCCATACCTTCTTTATATACTACTCAGCCACAAGTCCGCTTACAACAATAACTAATTATAAAATAACAGTCACCTCTCAAATAGCCTTTACAATATTTATTTCATCATGTCGGCCTTCAAATGGTCATCAGTGTATGGTGAAAATGTGACCACACTTCTATGAATCCTTACATGCAAGAAAACTCAACAATGAACTCTCACAAATCGATCCATAGCTCTCTATGCATGGAGTTGCAAGATTTGTAAAATTGCTCTCAGCTAGAGCTATAAACTCATGACCTTGCTAGTCAACCACACAATGAGAGATTTCAAATCAAAGACAAGGGCAACAATGCCAATATCCCTAATGAAATCCAAATGAATGCAATGCAATGCAAAATTAATCTAAGATGAGCATGCAAGTATGAAAATTAGGCTATGAAAATGGAAATGAAAGAGTTACAAACGCTCTAATTAAACTATGTGAGATTAATCTAAAACATGAAAGGAAATGATACCATGATGATGCAATTATGATGCAAGCTAGGATGTGATGTAGATACAAGATGAATGTCAATGATGCTCCAAATCTTCAAAACTTGATGCAAGAATGTCTCCAAAAGCTTCAAGATGACTTAGAAAACCTGTAGCATAACAATAGCATAAAATTCAAATGTATGCAAAATGAAGAAGAGAGCTCTTCTTTTATAGAGAATGATAATCAATGGACGATCGAGATTAAGAGGCAAAAGACTTAATCAACGATGAAGAAAAATAAAAGCTTGATCCTTGTGCACAAATATCCTCCAATAGGAAAATAGGAGTTGACTTTAGTGTCCATATGAGACAAAAAGTATTTTTTCTCTTTTTATAAAATAAGAATAATGCTTTATTTGTGCAACTTAGGATAAGAGGAAAAGTGGGGATTTTTTATTTAAATAAAAAGGGAGGAAATTCCTTTTAATTAAATAAAGACTTAAGATAAAATAATTTTATTATTTAATTAAAAGAGATTTTTAATTAATTTTAAGAGAGCATGTTCTCTTAATTAAATAAGATTTTTATTTTTTTTCTCTTTTAAATTAAATAAGGCTCAAACCTTAAGAAATATTGAATTGATTATGATTTAATAAAAGAAATTGATATAATTGATATTGTTGATATTTGAAAATATTGATTCAGGAATTTGATAAATTGAGAAATGGGGCCCAAAGTCTAGGCGACCATTTTAGGGTGCATACATTTGCCCCTCTTTAACTAATGTGTGATTGATCTGAGAACACATGTAGTCAAAGAATGAATTGAAATGTTAGTTAATTTTGGGATCACAAAACAACTCAGACATGTTTTCATTTTGGGAACATGCCTGGACAAAGATAAGCTGAAAGATAAGACCAACATTGTTGCTGCTAGGTGATAATCAAGTCTCCAAATAAAAATCTCAAGCTGAGTGAAAGGTCATAGAAAGATAGTTGAATTAAGAAAATTAAGGAATCAATGATTAAAATCCAATAGGTACTGCCCCCTCAGAATCAAAATTGAAATCAGGTGGAGGAGAGACAACAAGATTATCAAATCATAATGAAATCATAATCAAAGATAAATGATAACAAGATAACCATTAGGTAGTGAAAACATGCCCCAGGTTGACTAGGTTTGACTAAAAAAGATATAGGATAAAGATTAAGTCAAACCTCAAAGAGAGGAAGTGAAAGGGGTGAATGAAAGACTAGAAGTTTGGAAGACATGGAAAGGAAGAAATTCCATCAAAGATCGAAGAATTATGCCTCAAAAGGTCAGTCAACTGCGTAGAAGAATGAGAAAACTTAAAAATGCGACTCAAATTTTGATTTCAAGTCCGAAAATAGATAGAAAATGATGTGATATGAAAGACCAGAAATGAAAGATATGATCAAGAAGAATAAAAAAATGAGCACAGTTGACCAACTAGTCCGAAAATGGATAAAAAAGAGAGCTCTCTCCATATGCAAGATGTAAAAACTAAACTATGATGAACCTAAGAATGCAAGCTACTATTAAAGTGGTTGACTTGCAAGGTCACAACACCTATAGACATCTAACTATCATCATTGAGCATTGTTGGTAGCGTCGTAAGATCATACAATGCACACTAGCATAACTATGTGGATATGGATATGATCTTGATCAGATAGAAATGTGGAAATCTCACCTAGGCATCAAAGACATGTAGGTCAAGATGACAAGGGCAGTGAGATTACCTAAGTTTGATATGGTGAGATTATGCTTGTATCAAGACACATGAAAGTCAGGATAACTAGAAGTATGCACTCGTAAAACAGTCAAGGATAATACCTTATCAATCCATAGTGTCAAGTAAGACCAGCATAAATACTCATGACAATTAGGATCAACAAAATATACCCATAAGTAGATAAAGAAAGAAAACATGTTCTCATACCCTCAATCTTCTAGCTATGCATCATCGAAAACTTCTCAGGGAGAGACCACTCATCAAAGAAATCCTCATAGACAGCACACAAAGAAAAATAAAGTCAACATATTTCAACGAGTTGATTGTTTAAGTGTGTGTGTGTTGGTCATAGAGTCAGACTCTGGTTATCACATCTATCAATGAGAAACCTGTTTCCAGGTTTTCACCAAGGCACTTTTTCTATTTTTTTGAATTTTTTGCATTTTTAAATTTTTTTATATTTTTTCAGGATCAATAAATATGTACAAAGGATGCCCCCAGACAAAACGGGCATTGAACTCTTTAAGAAAGATCACATTGTGCAGTCCCAATGTCAAGCAAGGTGAAGAACAAGAGGGATTAGCAAGTTGGTGAAAGAGATGGAAGATAAGAGAATGAAGGAAAATGAAGGGAAGAAATCCTCAAAGGAAAACTCTTCAAGAGTACCCAAGCTAGGGAAAAATTGTCATGAAAAGCATATTTGGACAAGCAATGAAAGGCCAGCATAGGATAAGTCACAAAGGTGTAATGCAAAATAAGGAAAGGATGCAGTCCAAAGGAGTAGACATATCAAGAGGCTTCATAGCATCGTATTTTACTCTTTTTATTAGATCAAGACCAAGGGGGAAAAGGATAGGGAAAGACTAAAATGAATGGAGGAAAATGAAAGTGAAGGCTAAACATGAATGGAATGAAAGCAAGATCATCGTAAGATAGCTCACAAGACAGCCAAATGTTCGTGTATAGGTCAACATTGTCAAGATCAAAGATGGAATGAAATGGATGAAACATGTAGAAGAATTACGCATGATGCCTGATTGCCAAGTTTTCATCACGGTACTTATCCAAGGTGCCACAAGGGAGTGGTTTTCACCATAGGATGAATTTATTTCTCTTTACTTTTTCTACCAAGGTGCCTATCTCCAGGTTTCCATCAAGGCACATTTTTCATTTTTTTTAAATTTATTTATTTATTTTTTCTATTTTTTGAATTTTATAATTTTTTGGAAGAAAGCAAGCTTTTAGGTAATGCTCCTTGAAAGGATAAATCATTGATATACCAAAGATCCAAAATGATATGCTCAAAGATGCTGATAGGGAAAGGAAGATGGAAGAGAAAAATGGAGGATAAGGTTTTATGTAAAGCGAGTGAGGTTGGAAGATATGAGAAATAGGCAAATGAAGAAAAATGATAGAAGGTAGAAGGATAATGAATGGAAGGATTGTGAAAGGGTAGATGGAAAGGAAGACAAGATCAACATCAACACACACCTTGAAGGGTGGCGAGAGGGTAGAGGAAATGTGAATAAAGGAATATGAGAAGGAATATGGTGAATGTTTAGCAAAGGTTGTGGTTTAGGCGCATGGAATGAAATAATATTTTTAGAAAAAGATGAAGTGGAAGCCTTTGGAAGCTTGAATGTCAACTTCACTTTTTGTTCAATATTAGACTCTTTCAAGAGAGATTTTGGAATCAATATAGCCTTAGGTTTTTCATTTCTTTTTGATGATTTAGAGAGAATATTTTCAATGATGGATTTTGGAACCCATACTTGTCTTGTATTTTTTTTTGTAGATATCTCCTTTGAATTTATGTATCCATGTCGATTAGAGGAGACATGGTGATCTTCTTTTTTTGATGAAGTCTTGTATTGCTTTTTTTTCTTGTATTGAACATTCAAGTTACTTCCAAAAGACTTGGGACTTGTGGAAGAAAGAGGATATGACTGGTTTAGATGGGTAGGTGGATGAAAAGGATTCAAGGGTATGCATCTATGTCGATCTTGAGGAAAGATAGGAGAGGGAAGTACATAAGGACCCAAGATGGATGAAGAATTAGGAGAGTTAGGAGGGGAAAGTGAAGGGACATAAGGGCCCAAGATGGAAGGAAGACATGAAGCCCTTAGTATTGGTGGAGGAGGTCCAAGAATGAACGTGAAAGATGCAAAAGGATAATCAATAAGTTCATCAACATCTATATGACAACCAAGGACATCAACATCTTTAGAGTGAGCATTAGAGTTTTCAACAGGATCATGCACATCTTGAATAGGAGCACCTTCTTTGATAGGATCATTCAAAGCTTGTGAAGACTTAGGAAGAGTAGAAAGCGAAAGTGAACATGGAGTGGTAGAACAAGAAGATGGAAGACTTTGATCTTGACAAGGATCGTTGGGTAGCATAAGCGTATCAACTTTCTTATGATTTTCAATAGGCTTTACATTAGAAGTAACAACACCATTTTTAGTAACCTTAATGGAAGTATCATCTTTGGAAAGCGCAAGTGTGGTAAGGTTATTTTGATTATCAATAAGCTCGACGGTGTAAGTAGTAGCTTGATCTTGCTTAGGAGATGGTGGAATGAATGCGAAAGAGCGTAGAGGATCAAAAGAACCATGAAATGGAGGAGATACATCATGAAGAGAATTGGATGATATGGAGGGTTCCTGATCTTGATATTTATTTATATTTTTTTCTTTATCATTTTTAGAGTCCTCTTGACATGGAGCCACTTCTACGGACAAGGAAGCATGTTGGAATTGTATGGAAAACTTTGGAGGAGATGCTAAAAGACTAGTTGAAATAGACATTATAGCATTTAAAGGCTTAGGCTCTTTAGGTTTAGCATTATTGAAAGTATTTGCAGCCAAGTGAAGGTTAGCTTGAGTATTTTTAAGAGGTGGCTCTTAAGGATAACTATAGGGGACCGCATGGAAAACATTAGGATCTTTGTTAGATAAAGGATTTATGAAAGATTCGGAAGCTTTAGTAGATGTATGGGTATTGGATGAAGTAGGGGATGGAAGGAAACCATCATAAGACAAAGGTTCATCATTAACATGATCTTGCTTGAGAGTGTCATTTTTATTTTCAGCATGAATGTTCTTAGAGGAAGGATTCTTATAATATTTACATTTCAAATTAGCACGGTGCATTTTATATTCCTCAACAGTAGTAGTTGGATTATAATCAAGGTATTGTTCACAGAACTCATCAAAGTTTCTTTCAAAATTTGAATCATATAGATCACCATCACGATCTTTCCAATATGAGGACCCATTTCCAGTAAGCACAAGGACACGATGAGGAGGACTCTTAGGAATAGAAGCATCATAGATATGGCTATATTATCCATCGTCATAGTCATCATAGTCATCATAGGTGGATGCGTCACTCTTCGTGGAAGAGGTATCATAAGGACTATCACATTGCTCATTATGGTATATCTTGTGAAGAGAAGTAAGACTCTTTGAAGAAGTAGGAGAAGAATGAGATCGTGAAGAAGAGGAAATTGAAGACTTAGTGTAGGAAGAGGACTTGGATAATGAGGAATTCGAATAATGTTTAGAAGAGTCATGATAAGATTCAGAAGATGAAGAATGTGAATAATGTTTAGAAGAATCGTGATAAGATTTAAAAGATGAAGAAGGTGAATAATGTTTAGAAGAATCGTGATACGATTTAGAATGTGAGGAATGATGAGAAGATTTAGAAGATGAAGAATATTTGGATGAGATCATGAGTATGATTCTAGCAAAAGTGTCTGATTTAATCGATTTTTCTTTTATTTTTGTCATAAATTCGTTACTCATGAGAATTTTGGAGGAACAACACTTTTCAAATATGTCAATGAGCTCAAGATCATCTATTCTTAATAAAAGTTCCAAAACCAGATATTTGAGATTCATGGTTCTAGAAGAAGAAGAATCAAGCATAGGAGCAACAGAAGAGATAAAATAGAAGAAAATAGACTAGATAATAAGAGGAAAAGAATCAAGAAGAAGAAGAAGAAGAAGAATTTCCCATGGGAATAGAAGACTTCAGAAGAACATGGTAAATGGAGAAGAAAGAAGAAGACTAAGATTCATCTTATGCAATTGATACCATAACATTCATTGAGATGTTGAGCAACATGAAAGCACCTAAGATCTGACCTGGACTAACCAAGGAAGACCAAGCTTCTAAGGAGAACTCACTACAGCAGGACGAAACTCAGTTTCAATATTCCAATTAGATTTTTCAAAAGATTTCACAATGATGATCAAGCACATAAAATAACAACCAGGGAGTTCAAGCAAATAGTTTTCAAGCAATGGGCAAGGGACAAAACAACCTTGCACATGAACAGAGATAGTGACTTAGTAGTCTACTCCTTAAAGATTCTACTTGTGTATGTTCTTGAAAATGTTTTAGCAGGCACATAGAACACAACAACACCTTAACAAGATGTCTACAAGGATACACATGGCTTTCTAAGAGGAGTCCTCGATATACGCAAGGTAATTGAGGCTCAAATCCGTAGATGAGAAGAATCCAAAATCACATAGCCGGGGGGAGACGGTAACCCAAATCTCCTCCTTCACTTCTCAAAGGTATAAAGTTCTTTGAGGCTTAGCTAAGAGTGATATCAAACTCAATTCCCAAGAGAGGTGTCTTTCAATTCACCACCCACTATTTATACTCTGTCGGAACAGGAGAGTTAAGGTCGTCCCTTGAGGTGGTGTGTCCCCAAGCAGACCTTCTAAAAATAAAATTAAGTAATTCACTATCAAAAGTATTTAAAGCACTAAAGGTAGAACACTTAACTCTTCAAGTAAATGTGAAGTGAGTCCAAAAGTGGAACATTTAACTCTTCAAGTGAATGTGAAGTGAATCCAAAAGTGAAACATTTAACTCTTCAAGTGAATGTGAAGTGAGTCCACAAGGTGGAACATTTAACTCCTCACACAAACTCAAAGTGAGTCCAAAAGTGGAACATTTAACTCCTCACACAAACTCAAAGTGAGTCCAAAAGTGGAACATTTAACTTCTCACTCAAACTCAAAGTGAGTCCACACTTTAGAAAACTAATGAGATCAAGAAAGCATAAAAAGGGAGAAACTTTGTGGAACACTTAACGCTCTTTTCAAGTAGACCCCTCCCCTATGTATGAATGCTGACCTTGCATCCAAAGGGCGGTAATGAGGGGCGATTAGAAATAAGCGAGTCCAACACCCAATTTAGCTAACAAGATCAATCAAAAGTAATCTAAAGTTGCTTATCAATACTACTCACAAATGACAAAGGGTTGAATAAATGGAATATTTAACTTTTCAAGCAAACATAGAGTGAGTTCACAAAGTGGTGCATTTAACTCCCTATGTAAACAAAGAATGAATCCATGCTCTCAATCACTCAATGAGATATTTGATATTGGAACCAAGAATTACTTAAGGTTTAAACACAAGCATTCACTTACACAAACTTGTATGAAAATAAACCTATGTTCATTCATTTCCCATTAAGAGCATCAATTGAAATGTGTTCTATGAAAGCATGTAAACACTCAAGCCAAACACATGAGAGGTTCAATTTTAATCCAAAAATCCAAATGTTGTAGAGATGGAACAAAGTACCTCAAGTCTAATGCTTTATTTTAAGCATTTTTCATGAAAGCAAGAGCACCTTCAAATGAACAAGACAAGAAAATAAGCAAACAAGATACATAATGTATATCCAACTTATGCAAACCCTAGGATTAGATCTGAAAATCAATTTTTAAGAGCAATAATAGCCAGCAAATAATCTAAATGATAACTCATATCATGCATTGAACAATAAAAAATAATTGCATACCCATCACAAAATTTTATTTTTTTTGCATTTGACCTAGTCAACAAGATCTGATTTTTTTGATATGATTTCGGCAAAAAAAATGGAAATGCAAAATAGATAACCCTACTAAAAAATAGAGAGATTTTCAAAAATGTAAACATTTCAAAAAAATCTCTTCATTTGTGCTCTAGAGAGCCACTTTCTCAAAATAGACTAGTTTTTATAAATCGACTAAATGAGCTATGATATGATCTCTAAATTAAAAACACAATGAATGGACCCCCTGTATAATTTCAAGAACTTTCCAGAAATGTAAATTTTTTTGAAAAATATAATAATTTGCATCAAAAATTAATTTTTTATGAAAAATAAAGAAAAAATCATAAAAAATACAAATTACCTCCGAAAATTTTGATTTTTTTTTTGAAGCTTTTTTGATATGTCTCCAACCCACAAAAAAAATTTTAGACCAAAACATCAAGCCATTTTGGAGATATGATCAAATCTTTCAAATCTAAGGTTTTTCATCTCCAAACAAATCTGCACAAGGGTTAGCTCCAAAAAATAATCAAAACCAGCATGCAAAAGGTGGGTTGCCCCATGGTGGACACCAAAAATGTATGGTAAAAATGTGACCACACTTCTATGAATCCTTACATGCAAGAAAACTCAACAATGAGCCCTCACAAATCGATCCATAGCTCTTTATGCATGGAGTTGCAAGATTTGTAAAATTGCTCTCAGCTAGAGCTATAAATTCATGACCTTGCTAGTCAACCACACAATGAGAGATTTCAAATCAAAGACAAGGGCAATAATGTCAATATCCCTAATGAAATCCAAATGAATGCAATGCAATGCAAAATTAATCTAAGATGAGCATGCAAGTATGAAAATTAGGCTATGAAAATAGAAATGAAAGAGTTACAAACCCTCTAATTAAACTATGTGAGATTAATCTAAAATATGAAAAGAAATGATACCATGATGATGCAACTATGATGTAAGCTAGGATGTGATATAGATGCAAGATGAATGTCAATGATGCTCCAAATCTTCAAAACTTGATGCAAGAATGTCTCCAAAAGCTTCAAGATGACTTAGAAAACCTATAGCATAACAATAGCATAAAATTCAAGTGTATGCAAAATGAAGAAGAGAGCTCTTCTTTTATAGAGAATGAGAATCAATGGACAATCAAGATTAAGAGACAAAAGACTTAATCAACGATAGAGAAAAATAAAAGCTTGATCCTTGTGCACAAATATCCTCCAATAGGAAAATAGGAGTTGACTTTAGTGTCCATATGAGACAAAAAATACTTTTTCTCTTTTTATAAAATAAGAATAATGCTTTATTTGTGCAACTTAGGATAAGAGGAAAAGTGGAGATTTTTTATTTAAATAAAAGGGGAGGAAATTCTTTTTAATTAAATAAAGACTTAGGATAAAATGATTTTATTATTTAATTAAAATAAATTTTTAAGTAATTTTAAGAGAGCATGTTCTCTTAATTAAATAAGATTTTTATTTTTTTTCTCTTTTAAATTAAATAAGACTCAAACCTTAGGAAATATTGAATTGATTATGATTTGATTAAGAAAATTGATATAATTGATATTGTTGATATTTGAAAATATTGATTCAGGGATTTGATAAATTGAGAAATGGGGCCCAAAGTCTAGGCGACCATTTTATGGTGCATACAATTAGATCCACATAGAAGAATGCAACATGTCAGATTTAGGTCCCCATACGTCCAACGGTCAATCCATAACTCAAGGAGTGCGATCCAAATTAATTAATGCACCAGTTGGCCAAGCTGATTCATCCAAACAAACAAGTCAGTTCGCAAGAGCATCGAGTGCCAGTACTAGTTGGTAACATAACACTGAGATCGAGTCGGTACCTGAGCACCGAACTCCTTAACCGAGCACAAATACACCGAGTCACCAAGTTCGTTGGTGAAGCCAAGTAGACTCCCAACCGAGAACTAACACAAAGAGACTGAGGATCTCAGGTCCCCAACTGAGATACAATAGAGATCCAAAACCAAACACAAATATGTTTTGGTTGATACAGGATTGCCAACTACCCCAGGATGCTCCTACATGACTATTAAGTCAAATTCGATCGATCAAAAAGGAAGGGCTTACCCCTATTGAAGAAGAAAGGTAAATCTATTGTCAAAAAAAAAAAATCACAATTCAAGAGGTGGGGTCTGATGATGATATCATGGAGGAGACAAGCACTTCAAGACACTCTCATAGACTCGACACCCGATCTTCTGAGAAGGGAAAGTTGAAGGAGGTTATGGATTATGATTCTATTGAGGATGTGGGCCGTGAGAGTGAGGAGAATGAGAGGAAGAGAAGATATGAGATAAATGAGAAGGGTGGGGAGGTGGAGACAAAAAACATCTCGGAGATGGCTAATAGCTCTACCCAAGTATTTGAAAGCCTGAGGTTTGGCCCTTTGGACCTCACCAACAACATGATGTCGAAAGAGGAGGTTGCTGCTGGGATCTATAAAAATACTCAACTTAGGACCCATGTCAATTGTAATGCGGTGACTAAGGAGTTGGACAAGTTGAAGGCTAGAATGGAGGAGCTAGAAAGAAAGACTGGGAGCATCTCAAGGTTTAGTTTGAGGGTAATGGACAACAACCACTTCACTATGTCTTCTATTGAAAAAGATTCTGGGAGAGGATGCCAACAATGAGGGGAACTACAAAGAACTATTTAAGTTTCTTACTGATGATTGGTCCAATGTCTTGCAATGAAGTGGTTGCAAGATTAATTGAGCTGGGCGAGAGTAGTTTCTGGGGTGTTTTTTATTTTCTTGCTGATAATAGCCACAATGGCATGATGTTTAATTTCTTTATGTTTATGTTGTTTATGATTAAGACCATTAGTAGCTATATGCTGCTGGTTATGTATGATCCTATATGGGTTGTTCATACAAGTAATATTACTTATATTAGCTTAGAAGGTGGGTATATTTACAAGACTCATAATAGCTTTGTTAGCTTAGATGGTAAGATCAATACTACTTGATAGTTTTGCTCTCTATTTTGTTAGTAGTGGTTTTTTATATTGTTAGAGTATTGCTCATGTGTTGTTAATGTACTTCTTTAGTGTTTTGGATTGTTTTCCTTTGGGGTTGGTTGTAATGGGACAACACCCTAGTTTGTTACTTCTAATATAAAAAATAACTATAATGTAAATGAATTGAGCAATGTTAGAAGTGATGAGGATGACAGGAGGAGACGAGAGTGGATGAAGTTCATTCCCCTATGTAGGGTGATCAAGTGAACAATATGCCAGTTGAAGAATAAGTTTGCGAGGAACATGGTTGTGGGGAAAATGATGTTTATAAGTAGAATGAGGACCGAGATGAGCACATTATTGCTCAAATTCAAGAATGTTCTTTAGGGTATGTTGTTCTTTCTTCTTAGTTTCTCTTTAAATTTGATGGTGTTAATGAGAAGCTGCGAGACTTTCATAACAAATTGGAGAAGGTGGAAACAAGGGTGAACTTTGAGAGAAAGATGAATGATAACTCAAAAAAACTTATATCCTAGAGACAGTGGCAATGGATGTCAATGTTCTTTGAAATGATTACGAGTCTATGATAACCAAATTGGAGGAAACTATCAACAATGTGAATCGTAGGCTAGAAACTGTAGTGAAAATTAGTCATTCTTCTATGATGGAAAGTGCTGAAGGGCTTAACGTCCTCAATGATAAAGATGAGAATCTAAAAAATGCCAATGTCGATCAAAGGAGGTTCTACTAGTGGAAGAAGCAATGTGTACATGGGCAAAGGTTTGAAGAACAACATGGACACACATCACACATGATGTGTTTCAAGAAGGGAGTAATGTCTCTTCTCTAAAACATGATCCACCTTCCACAAGAACCAATAGTCACTCTTAGTAAGGGGTGAAGTGGTCTAAAATCATAAAGGAGGTTGTTGACCTTCATAGCTAGCTTATTAACAAAGTCTTGAAAGTGACCCAAATTCTAAAGGAACTTTAGTAGCTTCCTTTTTTTAAAATTTTTTTATATGAGTTTCTATTGTTTACTTCTTGTTGTTTAGTTGTTGGATTGTTGCCAGTTTTTGACATTTTATCTTTGGTCAACATTTTGTTTTAAAAGGGTTTCAGAGTCCCTTCAAAACCTACTTTACCTTTGATAAAAAATAACTATAATTTAAAATAAAATAATTATAATTTTAAAATAAATAAAATAGTTTTAATCATATCTATTGACGTTTCTTTAAATAGATGTATTTAAGATATCTATGATAAGTAATAATACACACAACCATTATTTTCACTCTTACATCATTTAAATTACAATAACATTTGAATTAAAAATAGAATTCAATATATTGGTTGTGTTGATTATTTACCTTATTTGGGTTTATTATTATTTATTTTCTAAAGCTTATTTAAATCCCTTTCCGTGATAGTAACACACAGGGAATACAAAACTATAACTAAATTTTTTCTTGTAGTTTGTTGTTTGATTTCTTCTGTTTACTGTCAAAATTGCAGTAAATTTCGTTATCCGACGGGGAAAATCCTTACGAGAGCTTGCTAAGAATGTAGATAATGTGCCTTTGACTGTTATATTTGTCTCGATGGTTTGGAAAGGGCAACCTTAGTAGGAAATCCATTAAATGAACAAGGACGCAAAGTGTCAAAGTTCCTGCCCAAGTTAAATTTAATTTGTTAAAAGCTAATTAGTAGAAATGATAAACTTCAAGCTAAGGATACAAAAATTTATAAATTAGAAGAAAAAAGTTATGTTGTTGTGTGTAGGTTAATTATATAACAAATGTGACAATATGACATTAAATAACATTAAATGTTTATGAAGCATGTACAACAAATTCTCCAAGATAGATTAGGTATAATATATATTTAGCATTAAAGTTGTTGCCAAAGTTTAGTGTAATTTGTTAAAAACTTATGAGTGAGAAATTGTAGAAGTTAATGTTTTTGTTTTGGACAAAAGATAAGTTACATATTAGCAAATAGTACAATTTAGCATTAATAATAATATATTGTATTCAATTAGATTAGATATCTATGAAGCATGTAGCAAAATATATCAAAAGAACTTTTGAAATTCTATACAAATAATTGTTTAAATAGGATGTTAAGCGATCATGAGAAGTAAACATTGAAAATTATTAAAATAAGAAACAAATCTGATATCTATTTATGAAGTATACATATAAATTTTTTAAATATTAAAAAGAAATAAAAAAATATTAATATCAATGTATTAATCAATATCTATCAAAATATTTTATATGCATTTATGAAATATAAATAAACAAATAGACAATAAGATAAAATATACAAACATAAATATATCTTTTTATTTTAAGATTGAGATCTCAATCAAATATAGTAGTCCACTCTATTAAAGGTGGGTATGGCATATGTCAAAATCTATGACATATGCAATAGTGGACTTGCCATCCAAAAAATTAATATATTTGACATTTTATCTAATGAATTAAAATATTGATTTTCATGTGTATTTTTTTCTTGATTTTATTTTATTTTTTTATGTTTAATAGATAGAATAGTATTCAAAAATAAATGGGAATGGTGTTTTAAATAAATGAGTATGGGATAGATTTTCTGGGTGCAATAAATGGGTATGGTGTTTTAAATAAATAAGTATGGGATAGATTTTCTGGGTGCAATAAATGGGTAGGGGGTCTCTTTAATAAGCATGGGTAGTTTGACTTCCATGTGTATTTTTAATAACATATATAAATGTGACTTGAAAAAAAATAATTCTATTATTTTAATTTTGAGTAGTGACTATTCACTTTCTGAACCAATCACATGTTTGCAAAATGATATATATAAAAATATTGAAAATAAAAGATAAATATAGACTAAATACTTTTTCTGAAAAATATTAAATTCAACATGCTGATTGGTAGAATTAATAAGATAAAAAAAAAAACATGAATGCATAAATATTCCTGCCCATGACAGGGACTAATAAAACACCATTTACAAATCTGAATCCAATTTGTGAAATTTTACTTCTGAGATCTGAAAGTATAAGCGATTAACCTTTAGTCACGACTACCTGCTTTTTCTCTCCATCTTACGGCTGGCCTTTTCCAGGCATGTAAAATAAGCTTCGAAATTATTCTTAAAATTTGTATCCTTTCCAGTGGATTCCTAAATTAGGAATCTTCGGTTTGAAATAAAGATAGAGGAATGCATAAGTGGTCATAGCAGGTTCAAGGCTCAGTATCTGCCATTTTTAGTAATCGAGGCGTGCCTTCATCAAACATATTCTGTTTTGCAGCAAGTCAACGGTATGCACGTTATCTCCTATATACACAAAGACATTGGCTTTCATGTTGCTCTTCTTACACCTTTCTGAGTATCAAGTTGAAAAAAGAAAAATTCCTATATCTGAAAATTTCAATCTGGTTCTCATTATTTATTTCACATTATCTCGTTAAGGACTGTCTGACTTGTTGCCGTTAAATTCCCTGTTTGTTGCAATCTGTTTTAATGTACTGTGACTATTGGAAACTTCAGTTTTTTTGAATTGGTAAGATACTCATCTGCAAGTCGTTTTTTTGTTTCTGTTATCAGTGATGTCTTCTGCTACTGTTGATATGATTTGCGGAAGGAATGGAGAAGTTGTTTCGCTTGGAGAGGACTTGGAATTTGAGGTGGAGTGTTTGCAGGTTATCTAGCTTTTTATGTCTAAATGGATTTTCCATTTCTTGGGTTTGTCATAACATTTGGATTTGTTTCAATTATCCTATTTAACATATTTTTATTAGTTTCTAGCAACTCATGTTTGTTCTTTCTCATTAGATTCATATTCTTTTTGAACATTTCTTTATTAAACTCATTCAAAGCATCCATGTAACTCCCCAACTTCTTCCTCCTCTTCCTCATTTGAAGGCTTTGTGGGTACCTTTTTATTTCCATCTCTATTTTTATTTTCTCCTAATTTCACTCTCCTCTTCAACCTCTTTTCAATAAATTTGTTTCAATCACTTAAAAATGATCTCTTTATGTGAGTTCTTGAAAGTAGACCTAGTCTCCTCTATTTTTTTCTGTTATCTTTGAATTTTCTTTTAAACCTTCTCAACTTGTAGTATAACTGTATATCACTGAATTGGCTACCAAGTATGTTTTGCACATGTACGCAGAAATATATGTAGGTAATGGCTCACCTTTTTTGGCAAGCTCAGCAATTCCACTCACAAAAGGCTACTTCATCCTCTATGTTCCATGCAAACTTTTCTTTCATGCCGTTATCTACATATACTTTTTTGTGCAATCATGTGAAAAAACATACTTGGTAGCAAATATAGTGATAAACAACTATACTATAAGCTGAGAAGGTCTAATGAAAAATTCAAATATGGTAGAGAAAAAATGGAGGAGATTGAGTTTACTTTCAACAACTCACATGAAGAAATGATTTGTAAGTGTTGAAAATTTTTTTGGGAAAAGAGGTTGAAAAGGAGATTAACATCTAGAAACGAAAAAATAAAGATTGAAATAAAAAAGGTACCCATAAAGCCTCATGATGAGGAAGAGGAAGAAGAAGTTGAGGAGAATGAGAAGGAGAGGTTTTATAGGAAATGAACCAAATGTAGAGGAGGATAATGAGTTGGACATCAACAAGAGCAATCAAAATGTTGAAAATGATGGTGTGCAGGAGGATATGATATTGAATGTGCCCAAAGAGGTATCAAGTACCTAGCTAGTTGAGTTTATTAAGGAGGTTGTAAAAAAAACATGGATACCCTGAATGAGTTTAATAAAAAAATATATAAAAAATATGAATTCAATGAGAAAGAACAAAGATGAGTTGCTGGAAGCTAATGAGAATATGTTAAATTGGGTGTTCAAAACAAGTCCAAAATGTTCTTAAATGGATTGTTAAGAAAATATAGTCCACGAACAAAAGTCTGCCACAACCATCTCAGCTTTAACTTTATTTCTAATTTGTTTTGGTATCACAGTGTTCAAAAGTTGCTGTACATAAATCACCTTCCCTGTATTGATTATTCTAAAGAAGATACAAAGTTCTCTAAAACATTGGTGCAAGCAACTAGGATGATGCCGTTTTCAGGGATAAGATGGCAAACTAATAATTGAAGGGTGTGGCTGTATTGTCAGGTTAAACATTGTTTCCATTGGTAGATGCTAAAATATCACAATGCTCTTGGAAGGCCTCCATCATCATTCTCTGCAAAGTACTTTTGATGTGAACTGTGAGCACAGTTAATTGTTACAAATTCCACAATGATGGGCTCCCTTGACCATGCAAAGATGGTTGTTTTTTGTGAAATTTCATAAAAAACTATGTCAAGGCTATGAATTTTGAAACCTAGAGATAGATACTTTTTCTTCAAAATACAAATGATATCAATGAGACGTGCTAGGCTGAGATTTACAAACTAACAACTTGCAGTTGGAACGGTGTGTAGGGCAGAAAAAGGGAGGTAAGTCACTGAGAAGGGTCAAGAAATAACAATTGAAACATAGATGTTCTTGATGAAGAGAAGAAGAAAATGAAAAGAGATTCTCAGAAAAGGAAGACCATGACGCATCTCCAAGCATGAAAAAGACATCCTCTAATGAGGAGAATTGATCTTCACCATGAAGGCAGACAAGGAAGGAGGATGATGATGATCATAGATGTACTACTGATAGAGTACTCTCCAAGTTGCAAAAACTGGCAGAGTTTTTTGGCCTGGCGAGTTTTTACGACTTTTATTGGCACCAAAAAATCACCAAACTTTTGGCAAAAATTTGCTGAGTACTTGCCGAGTTTTTGCCAAAAACTCGGTTGTAGTTTTATAACAGCACTTAAAGGCAAACAATGGCCCAAATTAATTTCATTTCTCATTTCTTTACTTGTATTTTGCTGAGAGGGGGAAAATAGTCTTCCAAACACTTGCAAACTGATTTCTATTGATTTTTTAGCGGATTTGAGGTGGTTTTTAAAGAGGATGACATCAATGATTTGGAGAGGCACGCTATGGAGGGGGGTGGATTTGGTTTCACACTGGATGACATTGAGTTGAATGAATAGTCATTGCTAGTGCTAGGAGAAGCTAGAAGCAGAGCTACATCCAGGATGGAGGAGGAGCCACAGACTGAGTCAGACATACTGAACGAGGAGGCACAGTCATGCCCAGTGCAGACTTCTAGGACTAGACCCTCTAGTTCTACCTCTCCCTTAGATTTTACTAGAGTTGGGAAGAGGAAGATGTAATTGTAATGATGTATTTACTTTTAGTTTTACATAAATTATTTACTATTTTGCTTCCAACCATCAACATTCCTCACGAGAATGCGATTTTGTACCCACTTTGTGTTTAAATATATCTAGACTAAGCTTGTTTCTTTTGTGTTCTCATTTATTGACTCATTGGATGCATCTTCTCATTGAATTTTGTAAAAAAAAGTATTTCTAATTAAAAACAATTTTTTAAGTTCCCAAGTTTTTGCCGAAAACTGGCCGAGTTTTTCCCGAATTTTGTTTTCAGGCCTTGGTGAGTTTTTGGCTTTGGCGAGTTTTCCAACTATGATGATGATGACTCTAAACACAATGGAGTAAAACAAAAGATGGGTACTTTTGTTGAATATGCAAAGCAATGGTTTAAGGAAAAACTGACTCTACAGACCATACTGTATCTAAGATCTACACAGAGCATACTGTATCTTAGAACTATGCAGCAGATATGTCTTACAGAGTTTTTGTAAATTTGTACTGTGGATCCCTGGCTCTAGATACAGATGCACCTCTTATGCATCAGCTCCGTTGGGATCTGTCATGGCAAATCTGGAATGGATTTTCCTTAATTGGATCCATAATGACTTTGAAAATGGATCTGGACTTCAGGATAAACCAGGCCAGAAATGAGAAAAATACTCAAATTAAAAAGACCTCACCCCTGTTGCCCTAATGCCTGCCCCTCTTCTCCAGCACCCTCCACAGCCCCCTTTCCAATCCTCCAACTTCCCAGATCTCAAAAAAAGAAAAGGAAGAAGTAAAACTAATTCCTTATCCCCATTTCAAAATGTTAATTTTCAGATTTTCTTTGCGCAGGTTGAGAATGAACTCCCTTTTCAGTTTTGATATCTATTGCAGGTGCTGAAGATGTCTTGTGACCGTGATCCAGCATTTGGGAGTATATTCAGGTGTTATTGAAGAGTTATAGGGAAAAACTAATTTTTGGTGCAGCTTTGCTTTCTTAACAGAATTGGGAAAAGTAGAAATCTTTTCATGGTTTCAAGTTTGTACATGGGAGATCTCAAAGATAGTAGTTCAGTTTCAAAGGAAATCTCAAAGAAACAGTTCAAGGAATAGCTTATGCAATGAAAGACCATGAGTCCAACCCTTTTTTTCCCATGCAAACTCGACCTCATCTTCTTGGTGGTTGTAGTAATAAATCTCCTATATTTCATGACTATCCTTACTGCACATCCAATTTGCAGAGAACAAAGATCCTTTGGAAGTGGGTCACTATTACATGAAAGAGTACTTTGGAGGACAGATCCTTGGAAAAGTCGATGAAGAATGAAGCAGGGGAGTGGGCCAGTGAGTTGGAGGATGTATGCATTATGCTTGTGGGCTTCCTTGAACTTTGAGGATCGCCATCTAGGAAGGAGCTGGGGAGAGGCATTAGTGAAGCCCCAAAAGGGCTATTGGGCTTGCTTATGAAGAGTCAAGATCATGCAATTAGAAAAGGAGAAGAAAAATGTGGAGAGGGCTTTCAAACAGGAATTCATGAAAAGAATCAGGGTTTTTATTCATAGAGAGAAGATTTAAAAAAATGAGTCCTGATAATATTATTACAGTGTTTTCCAAAGAGGCTAAGTTCTTAAGGGCTTTTGACCGTGGAGAAAATATAAGGATATAGAATTCAGTGCTGGCATTCTTACAGAGATGGGTGTGTCATTGGGCCTCCAAAATGTTGTCCAAAATTCAAATCATTGTGGACAATGGTAAAGTTTGTAGAACAATGGGATTGTTTAGTTTAGGTTGCATCTTATCATATTTTAATTTGGCCTAAAAATGACAATGGCATTGTGTGGCCCATTCACTCAATTTGATGCTCACCAACATGGGCAAGGTTGAGTGGGTTAGGAAAATATGATAAGGCTAATGATATGCAAATATTTGTGATAAATCATCATTCTTAGGCCTATAAATAGGTGGTTCTTGTAGCTGGGAGCTGCATAAGGTAAGTTTGTTCTCTAGTTTATTTATTCAATTTCTTTAATTTATAATATATTATACATTGATTTCTACTATAGTTCGTAGTTAGTTTAAATTAAAAAGACAATACTAGTTTTGATTTTTGTATCATATATCTTACTGATAAATAAATTGCTTCACAAAATCGTCTTTGGATAACTTAAAAGGCAAAATCTACTTCATAAACATTGAAGTCAATGACAATTGGTGCATTTGGAGGTAAACAAATATGGAAAACGAAGTTGAAACATAAATTTCTGATGATGAATGGTAGAGGAAGGATGAATGCGTAATTAGTTTTTCAGACTTAATTGTGTCAATCATTTTATTTGTGAATGAAAGTGAGGTCACCTTGGGTTATAGTAATGATAGAAATGACTCTATGCTAGAGAAATGGGAGATATCATGAATGCAAAAGATAAAGATCCTAAAGAAATATTTTACAATGAAGTGAAGAGCACTGTTACCATTGCATCTCTTAGACTGTTGTGAATCCCAGGTTTATAATTCTGACATTTGATTTTCCAGAAAGGCCAACCTAGTCCTACACGCATGCCAAAGTTTCAGGAGTTTCTAAGAAAGTAACTAGAAATATTTACACATCCAGAAGTAGGATTTAATGTTTGTGGATAACTGTTGATTTCTGCATCTACATATTGCTGTATGGTAGTGCTATCATGGCCAAGAAGCCATGGGTCTGTAATCTCTTGTCATTTGAGTCCTATCATACCAATGTGTTCTATGATGGGCTTAGAATCTTAGCATAAAATAAAAAATGTAAACTGTGACTCAACTTTTTGTGCTTAGCTATTTTTCATTGGTATGAAAACTGGTTAAGTTGGGGGTGATGGCTATAACTACCAATATAGAAGAAGTTTTAACCAATTGTTGAGTAGTTCACAAGTGCTGAAGCTGAATCTCAGGAGGAATAATAAATATTTTAATGACTCCAATAATATTACATAGAAGCCTGGGATGGTAGGTTTCTTTATTCAAATCTGTTTGAACTTCCTCAGTGTCTACAAGATTACTGTGTCTGCACATGTCTCAGTTTTTTGCTTTGTCAAGTGCATAAGCTATTTGAAGTGAGTGAATCCTATCTAGTTTATTTCAATCTACATTAAGGCTGCATTCAAATTCAGGGTTTCTGCTGCATGCAAATTCTGGAGTCCTTACTTACTTCCAATAAATCTTCTGATAATTCATCAGAACTTATGAGGAAAGCCCATAACTGATTCCATTGTTCTTTAAATTTCAAGCTTCCAGCCGTACCCTTGTTGTTCGTATTGTTAAATATTTATGGAAGGCCTACCAATTTTCCTTTGTAGAATTTCTACCCTAATTCTCCACATCTTTGTGGATTAATATGTTCATTCATTGCAGTTTTCAAAGTACTGAGTATGTCATTAAAAACATGAGTGGACAATGAATAATTATCAATCCCACTCAAGCTTGTGATTAATTCCAAACCAGATTTTGTTAAATCCCGTTATTAAGCTTAGTGCACACCATTTGAAAATATATAATATGTCCATTTGACTATGTATAAAATGTTCAAGAAGTACAGCAGCCTATGTGACTATGTAAAATGAAATACAGAAGCATATGTGAATGTCTCTGTTGGTGTAATTAGCATTAGGTAGTATTACATTGCATTCGTGGTTGATTTGTAACTGTGGTTGGTAACTGTCCAACTATCACCTACTGTATAACTAATGTGCATTGTATAAGGTGTTCTCTGTTGCACTGAATGATATGTCAAGCTTTCATGTTTACTTTAACAAATGGTATCAGAGCCTGCAACTATTCTATCCCTGTGTGTGTGGATGAGAGTACGAAGATTGTATATGTCTTTTTACAGGAGTATTCAGTAAATTTGAGCGCAAACATAGAAAGGTCCTGAAAATTTGAAGAAACATCTGCATGAAGATAATGCAGACTAATTTTTTTGGAAAGGATAAAAACGTTTGCAACAGACTGATGAGAGATGGTGGGCTAGGATAATCCTAATTCTTCTGCCATTTGGAAGAAGGCGAAGTCCTTGGTGAAAGAAATTGTGAGGTAAGCCATCAGGTGCATCCTTGACAAAATTGCTTCTAATGTGTGGTATTTAGCTGAGCCTATGCAGAGAATGTTATGCAAATTAATGTGCAAACTGCAAAGTGGTGATTTCTGATCACAAATCCAAGTTTTGTCTATAAAGCTTGTTTTTTGTCTTCACTGGTCACGTATTTGGTTCACAACCTGTCAACATTTTTATGTGTTTTTGTTTGAATTTTCTTGTATCACCTTTTTCAGTACGGGCACCTGGAATTTTAGTGTTCTCCAGCTCTATGGGTATCATTGCATGAAAGAAGAGAGCACAGGAATAAGGTGGTATAGACAGTTACATACCCTATGATCTGCTTACTCTTCTCTGTGAGAGTAGATTGCCACAATCTAGTTGTTTATTCCAGAGCAAATGATTGGCTCGGTTAGTGAAGTTAAAAATAAATTGGCTATTAGTAGTTGTTAAAAATATTAGATTATTCTTTGAGCTTGCTATCCTTCTTGTTCTTCACACTTCTCCATAGCATAATACTTCTTGTTAATATAGGCCACTGTTAGGATTCCATTCCTTAAGATTCATTTCCTATTGTTCACCTTTGCAACAATATAAACCTTATGGAAAATAGAGCATAGTAGTGAATTTATCAAGGAGGGCATGCTGCCAATCTTATAGAGCAAGAAAAGTATATAGTCAAAAGTGATGGCAGGGGCCTGTGCACCATAAGATTGAGTTTGACATTCTCTATTGCATTGACACTTAGCAAATTCGCTTCCGTGTATTTTTGAAGAGGTATTAACTATGGCTATAGAAATGACTTTTATCGCAACTAGGACATTTTTTATTCAAGATGAAGTCTTGGCACATATGTTGGGTTTCATATGCTTTAAAGCAGATCAAAGGCAATTTGAATACAAGGCTGAAAGTGATCCTTCCAATGAGGAGAACACATTTATTTCAAAGTTGCAGCCAAGTTAAAATAGTAAGCTTGTAACTACTGCCAAGTGGTTTTCTATTGCAACTGCAAGATATAAAATGTTTCTTGAAGAAGAAATTGTTCAAAAGTGTTCTATGAATGTTTTTGATATTAGAGAATTTATAGGGTATAAGATCATTTCTTGTGTGATTTGATTTTTGGAGATTGTAGTGCTTCCTCTGACATAAGGACTAGTAGGATCTTTTTTGAGGCTGGCGGCACTGGAGGATGGAGAAATTTCCATCATCTCAAGTCAGCTTCTCACTTTGAGATGGCGTTCTACATGAGAAGTGTTTTTGACTTTTTTGGTTTATGCATTCCGTTTTTTTTTTGTTTATTGATGCTGACAAATCTGAAGAATGCATGTATTGTGAATGTTATGTTTTGGAGAGTATTACATCCCTTCCTTGTAGACCTTTCATATAACTGTAATAACTATTTCATAGGAAGTGTGAAGTTAGTTAATTTTGAGGATTATTGATTAATGAAGTTATATTGTTTAATTATGAGGATTATTGATTTATGAAGTTATTTTCCTCAACTATGAGAATTATCAACTAAATGGCGCTTTTGTAGAAATTGATATTCAGGGATGAATAATGTCAGATACTAATGATTCAATCATGATCTAGATGATTTTATTATTCTTAAAAATGTTATTAAGAAATAAATGTGAGTAGGGCTAATTCCTTCTTTTGTTAGCGGATGTAGGAAATCACCCTTGCGAAGGGAGGGAGAGTATCATTAGAGAGAGAAGGTCCAACCACGTGGTTAAGGGTCATAATTGCCATTCGAGCAGGAACCCATAGCTAAGTATTTTGGTCATTAGATCATTGGGTTAGGGTTAGCCTTGGCTTCCCTTGGTGGGTAGGTGGTTGTTGTTCAATGTCCTTGTTCTATTTTTTTTTGATTGGTAAAGTATATTTTATTATTAAATAATAAAAGTATTACAAAATTTGGGCATAGCCCATAAGTCTATTGCAAGAAAACTATCATATCTACATACGCGGACATAGTTCAAATATTTTGAGACCATTGATGACACACATGCTTCAAGTCTCTCAACTGAAATTCTAGCATTACATATATTACCATCAAAATGTGACAAAAACCAGACTGGACTTTGACACAACTATTCGACTACATATTACTATATGAAACCAAAATTGGCCTATAAACGGCCCTATAAATACCAAGATTTAACGCATGCTAAACAAAGAAAAACAAACACAAAGGCAAAGGTCACACCTGGTTAGGCCTTTTTTGCCTTATCCATCGGTCCATTAAATGAGTAATCTTTTGGAGCATAAACCACTTTCTTGCCTTTGGATTTGGCCTCCTTCGTATCCATCTATAATTCTTTCGCTCTAGTTCACGGGTGTGCAAGAATTCCTTTAGTGAATCTAAGACGATGAGTGCCTCTGCCTTTCTTTCTTCCTTGTTGTTGTTAGCACTCCATACCAAGAAAGGATATAATGGAGGCTTAAACTCTCCAATTTCTCTCCAATTGCCTTGGTGCACCCGTGGCCCAACCCCCAACTACGCCATTGCCAATATGGGCACTATGGCGCAACACCACTTTGGGTGTACACACTCTTTCATTGCTCACACCACCTCTTTTGAGCCCAATTCTAGTGCCCACTCCATGAAGGTAGACGCTATCTCTACATTGGAGCAGTACTGATGCTCTGTGCGCATGAACTCATCTCCTAAAATCAGGTCAATGATCTGCCAAAAAATGGGTTCGTCGAATTTGAAAATCCCTTTGAGCTGTTTCTCATTGATTCAGCCCAAAAAGCACTATTGCTGTTTTGGAGAGAGCAGCAAAAAGTTTGCCTCCATGAGTGCCCTTTCTCGTTGCTCACAAACACAATGGAACCAGGTAAAAATGAAAACTTTAAGCGTTGGTTTTAATGCTTCTTCACATGCCTCCACAACCTCCTCTTGTCAAATCATTTCAAAAACACCTCCTTGATGTAGTGTATGCGAGCTCCACGTCCACATGCGAAGTCCTTGGAAATCCCCGATATCATTCCCGTTGGATTTGGAATTAATGACAAATAATGCTCGGGCTGCTTCACCTTGTGTGTAAACCTTATTATTCACATGGTCGCGCTGGGATTAATCAATAGTAAAGGTGCGCAATTAATGAAGAAAATGAATGAAATAATTTCCTTAGTCAGATAGTTAAAGTACCCTCAAATCTTTGAAAACTCCACTTAGTTTTTGAAAAGAAATTAGCCCAATTTGAAATGGTGTCGGCAATTTGATTTCCCTCACTTAGAATATGGGAGATTTAAAAAATTTTAAACTTCTCAATCTTACTACGAATAATGCTCACCATTGTTTCGATTTTCCATGCATGAATGTCGCCTTTAGCTATGGCACTGACGATCAGCCGAAAGACCCCCTCAAGATGGAGTTGCTCCACTTCCATTTTTTGAGCCAGCTTGATGGCCAAAAGGGCCGCATTCACCTCCACATCATTTTTAGTACCGTCTTCCAACCTTCGAGTTGCTAGAGCCAAAATATTGCCATCCATATCAAGCGTGCACCAAACGGGCTTGGGTTCCCTTTAGATGCACCATCAAATTTAATCTTGATCCAACCCTTCTTTGGTTTTTCCCATTTGACTTCCTGCCTTGTATTGAAGAGGGATGAACCTGAAGCTGCCCATAAACGGGTGAATGTCCTTGTTCTAATTAAAAGAATTAACAATTCTTGTTTAATGAATGTTCTTCGTGTTCTAGCCCTTGATCTAATAGAACAACCTTAATATATATATATATACACACACACAAATGTACATACATGTGTATAACATGTGCATTGTATGCCTAACGTCATATGTTTATATAGACAAATGATAAGGACTACGTATGTACATACATATACAGTCGTAAAATAATAAACGGTTATAGGTATTGTTGATGTGTGTTTTATGACCGCACCAACAACATAATAAAATACCAAGGTATCTTATCCTCTCTTGAGGAAAATCTCATGTATGCTAAGATTGCGAAAGATCATACAGGTGACTCCAAGGTTCTTTACTATCAGGTCTTGACTCATGGATAAGCTCAATGGTTGATGTGATATGCTGGTATCACAAAGGGACTTATGTTTGAATTGTTCTTCACGTCTTCCGCAATGTTGACCGGAACTCCTTCATTAGATATTGCAATCTTGTGATGCTTCTTTTTTGAATGACACAACTGAAATGAATTGAAATTAAAAGGGAAAGGGTTAGAAGGATCTAAATCTACTCCTAAGGGAAACACTATCAATAGATAGTGCTCTGGTGGACAAACTCCCAATAACCAAGCTCTGCTTTGTCAAGATCAACTACAACTCCGCAAGAACTGGCGCAATCTTCTAAGGGCTATGCAAAGAATTTTCACATCACATATATTCACCAACATTTTGAGCAATGAATATAGTAATGGAAGTTAAGCATCCATATAAAGAGGGGCTCAGGCTAACTTTACACGTCGGCTTACAATCAACAAACTACCAAAAGTATGAGCTAGGAAAGTTCATTAGACACCATTACATTTCTGCATTGAAATCAAAGCACTTTATCTAACAAATCTATTTTACTCTTAAGTGAGGGAATACTGAAACCATGCAAGCACCAAAATACATCAAGTAAGCACCATAAAACTAATAATGAAAACTCTATTATCTTGGTAGCTCATAGCAACAATCTCAAAATTCACTACTTTACAAATGAGAAATGAGGCCTTTATATAGGTCCCCAATTACAGTGAATGGCCCAGATCGAAACAAAATCAATGGCTTAGATCGTGTCACATCAGCCCTAATTAGGGTTAGGGCAAGAGGAAAGAATGTATAATTAATGCATGGGTCCACACAGACCAATCAGGAGAGAGCCACTTCCTTAGTGGGGTAATAAATGCCCACTATGCATGTTCATTTAGCAGAAGAGTGGGGTGAAATGAATGCCCACTATGCGTTAAATTCTCCTTTGCCAAGAATAGCCTATGTTTGATTCGGTTCCTTAAATGCAGTGAAGTTTGACTTGGAGATCTTTGACTAGCTGGTGGAGATGATTAGGCGCCATGTCAGCATGATGGGTGCCACATAAGCTCGGGTCTTTTCTATTTACATCATTTTGTAACCCATATCCAACTTTGAATACTCCTTTTGAAACTATCTCTGCTTCCGGCCTATTTCCATCCTTCCATGTACTTAATTGGAAATTTATGGATTGGAATTCTTCGCTTTTGGTTAAGGCAAAAATAGGTTTTGAAGGGACCCGAAACCCTTTACAAAGCGATTACAAAAGATATTCAGTAAAGATCAACATGATAGAACAAACCTAGAAACAAAGGGCAGGTAGACAAAAAAGACAATACAAACCCAGCCTACCCCCTAGCAAAAATCTAGCATTGAACACAAAACACAGAATTGGCAGCACCGAACATAAAACACAGAACTTGATAGAAGACTAACCCAAATTCTTCAATGTCTCCGCAACCTCCTCTTCGAGCAGGTTCATATTTTGAGCCACATTCTTTAAATCCACAATATCCTGAGGCAGGTTGGCGTTCTTCTTTGTATTGGCCCTGGATTGAAATTCTTCGTTAATGATTATGTCATTTTGGAGTTTCTTTGCATAGAACTTCCCTTGGCCACGCTCTTGGATTTCTGGATTGAACTTTGATCTTTTAAAGTCATGAACCTTGAATGCCTTGAACTGGGTCGCTTGAAACTTGGACATCTTCAACATTGCATCTAGAGTTCTGGAACCTGAATGTCGTCCTTGATCATGTAGGACTTGAATTCTTCCTCCTGCAAAATGAAATAATCGACATAAGATTCACATAAAAATTCTTTCATATTTTTTCTGTAAAACTATCTCTTCAAAAAAAAATCCTTTCTTTCTATAACATTCTCATGCCTCTTTCTCTGATCCTTCAAACTCTTAGCAAATTCATCTCTAAAAAGACATTTTCTCTCTTCAAAAACTCTCTTTCTCTCTTCAAAATTTCACACCTTCCTCTTTTCATGCTTTAAATTCACTTTGTCACACTTTTTCTTTTATTTTCCAAGAATTCCTCTTTTTGGTAATTATCTTCATCAACATTTCTCGACCCATGGGCGCACACTTGAAGAGGGTGAAATTTGAGACCTGGAGAGGGAATTTTCATACTTAGCCAAATTTTATCTATTCCTTGCAATTTCTTCCATGGAGGAGAAATTTTCCAACACTTAGCCATTTTTTATCTTTCCTTGCAATTTCTTCCACGAAGGAGAAATTTCTTGCAATTTCTTCCATGGAGGAGAAACTTTCCAACACTTAGCCACTTTTTCTTCCATGGAGGGGAAATTTTCCAACACTTAGCCATTTTTTCATCTTTGAAGGAGAAATTTTCCAACACAACCATTTTTTCTTCCATGGAGGAGAAATTTTCCAACACTTAGCCATTTTTTCTTCCATGGAGGAGAAATTTTCCAATACTTAGCCATTTTTTCATCTTTGAAAGAGAAATATTCCAACATTTTCCAACACTTAGCCATTTTTTCATCTTTGAAGGAGAAATATTCCAACACAACCATTTTTTCTTCCATGGAGGAGAAATTTTCCAACACTTAGCCATTTTTTCATCTTTCCTTGCTATTTATTCCATGGAGGAGAAATTTCTTGCAATTTCTTTCACGGAGGAGAAATTTTCCAACACTTAGCCATTTTTTCATCTTTCCTTGCTATTTTTTCATCTTTCCTTGCTATTTATTCCATGGAGGAGAAATTTCTTGCAATTTCTTCCACGGAGGAGAAATTTTCCAACACTTAGCCATTTTTTCATCTTTCCTTGCAATTTCTTCCATGGAGGAGAAATTTTCCAAAACACTAAGCCATTTTTTCATCTTTCCTTGCAATTTCTTCCCTGGAGGAGAAATTTCTTCAACTCAAGGAAATTCCTTGACTTAGTGGAATTCGCCTTCTACGCATTTGGAGTGTGGTGGAGGAATTTCTTCAACTCAAGGAAATTCCTTGACTTAGTGGAATTTCATCTCTTTTCCTTTTCTCTCTCTCTATATTTTTTAAAGATGTTCTTCAAACTTAACCATTTTTTTGATGTTTTTCATACCTTTCCACTTTTGGATATTTCAAGGGTGTTTCTAGACTTAACCATTTCTCTGATCGACTACCTTGCTTGCTCATTCTTTTGGATATAGAATTGGATACCCTTTTGTCTCTTTATCAATAGGAGCTCACTTGTTGCCAAAATAGACTTGCCAAAAACAGACTTTCTAAAAATAGTAAGTTGTTCCAAAGTCAAAATAAGGCCAATTTGGGAGGTACTGAATTTTACTAAAAATAGACTTACTAAAAATAGACATTGCTAAAAATAATTTGTTCCAAAGTCAAAATAAGGCCAATTTGGGAGGCAATAAAATTTACTAAAAATAGACTTACCAAAAATAAACATTGCTAAAAATAGTAAGTACTTCCAAACTCAAAATAAGGCCATTCCGGGACATAGTGAAACTTACTAAAAACAAACATACTAAAAATAGAAATTTCCAAAAATAGCAAGTATGTCATAAGATCCTCGGCCAAGATGTATTTCGGGCCGAATTGAGAAAGGACCTCCTCCTTTTGGAAATGTTCTTCGGAAAGAGGACGCGTGTCCAGAGTGGGGTCCTCAACATTCGTCATCAACTAACATTGACTGTGATTTTCATTTGGCAAATGTATTTCTCTAGCTGATTATATTTTGTAAAATTTATTGTTGGAGGTAGATTCTAGGTTCTTTGATCACATTTTGTACATGGACTATGAATCAGAGTTTTCTTCCTAGTTCTTTCTCTGAGGAGTCCCCTGAACTAGTTATAAAATAATAAAATATAAGTGCTCTGTCACTTTTTGATTAAAAGAAAAGTATGTCAAACGCTCAAAATTTCACTAACATTCTTTCTAAAAGATCAATTCTCATTCTCACTTGACCTAATTCACAAATAAACACACAGTTTCCACTCTAGGAGCTAGGCGGACAACATTTTTCTTCTATACTTAGCCAATTTCACCAATTCTCATTTGAAACATGGGGAACCTTAGGGGATTGAGCCAAAAACTAACAAGAATGAAAGCCAAAAAAGACAAGGCCAACAACAAAAAGAGGGGGTCATTTGCAATGGGGCGATGTGTGAAAAGGTCACAACAGGTATGTGTCTACAATGAGTTTAGACATTTGAATACATGGACATAAATGTTGACACTAAGCTACATGAGCATGCATGCGTTAGACCCATACATATATGTATAGGTTTATATAAATAAATATATATAATATTTGGAGAGAAATATTTATATTCATATCATGTGCTAAGAATTGTTGGCAAGACTTATTTTCCTCTTCGGGGTGGCGAAGGTGACTCCTTGGCACCAAGTGACAAGGAGTTACACTCCTTTCCATTGCTCTTGCTAGCAAGGGAGTTTTTCGTATCTGAGTTGACTCTTGCTGGTTGATCTCTCCTTGGCAATTTGGAAATTCAATAACGAAAGCTTCCTCTATTGTCGAAGAACCATTATTTGGCATTTTCCTTTTACAGATTGTACTAAGTTGTAATCAGATTTAACAAAGGAAAATTCTTGAGCTGTTGGTAATTGGGTGGAATCGAGTCTTCCTCAATCACAAAATGAATTAGACATGTTTTCTTCATCGTAATTATTCCCATGAGGAATTACTTGGTCAGTGTATGTGTTGATGTTTTGTAGCTTCAGTCGAATAAACACTATGAGTCAATACTAGTGAAGATATGTATATATATTTAGTATATATGAGATGTATATATATACTTATATATATATATACACACATATATATATATATATATATATAATGTAAATATTAGAGAAATTAATATAATACTCAAGAGATATTATATATATATATGTATGTATATATACATATATATATAATAATAATAATTGTCATTATATTAATTACATATTAATGAATAGACATGTCTCATGAAGGGACATGTCTCTTCTTGGCTCATTCTCAATATAAATGCAAGAGATTGTTGCATTTGGAAAACACATACAATCAGATAGTGCTATTACATTTGCAATGATCCTAAAACCTTAACATGGTATCAGAGCCAAATTGCAAATGTAAGAGAGTAGTTTGTTGATGGTGAATGTGTGACTGTCTCAAAAAAAATACAGTCTCAGTACGAGGACCATATCTCACAAATGCACCGTTGGATTTTGCTAAATTTTGGATATGTTGGTGATAAACAAATTTAGAAGAATCTCACCATAGTGATTGGAGAGAAAATATCAGATTCAAAAGTTATGACCGATTGTGTACAGGTATATGCAAAAATATGTAAAAGAGCGAGGTTCCTTCTTTAAAAGCCTAACCACTTGAAGGGAGATCCGATCAAATTAAAGGTTTTCATAGTGTATAGAACCTTTGGATATTCAAGAAAAATCATGTGAATAATTCTAGTAATGTTCGAGAATGACGACATCATTCTGTGATTTTGCATGATATTTCTATATGGGCTCACCTTACAGTTTGAAATACTTGAGATTTATAAAAGATAAGTATTTCATGTTTTATTAATGCACATAATTTTTGAGTTTGAAATTCATGCTATACTATTGGTTAGTAAAATATTGTATTCTTTTATCATTGGTATTTATGGTCGAGATAGTTTAGTGAGCTATTTTTAATCTCTCTCTGACATACCTTCAGGATAGAAGCACAAGATAATTGCATTCAAGGGAGAAAGAACTTGATGCTTGCAAATAAATTGATGATTGAGACTAGATGCAAAGGGAGTCTGATATTTCAAAAGAGGTCAATAAGTTGATAAACTTAGCTTCAGAGGGAGTAGATGGTTCAATCAACTTGTGACAATCTTGATCATATTGATTGAGAGGGAGTTCACTATTGAAGGTAAAATATTTATGAGGTAAACTTGATATAATTGATTATTATACTAATGAATCATGAATGTTTTTAATGGGCCCGCCTTTGTGTAAATCATGAGGAAGTGAAGACTTCCAAATGATTATCACTTGTATTTGCAAAAGTTATTGGAAGGTGACGATCTTACAGTAACTTAAATCATGATATACATTATTTATAATGTTGAAACAGATCATGATGAATTAATGCAACAACTAAGTGTTAGATGTCATTAAGTTGACAGTCTATGAGTTGTTTGCATAAATATATCTTGTAAAGCAACAACTAAGTGTTAGATGTCATTAAATTGATGGTCTATAAGTTGCTTGTATAGATACATCTTGTAAAGCAACAACTAAGTGTTAGATGTTATTAAATTGACGGTCTATAAGTTGTTTGCATAGATATATCTTGTAAATCAACAACTAATTGTTAGATGTCATTGACGGTCTATGAGTTGTTTGTATAGATATATGATAGGTATTTGGTGAATATCATGTGTTGATATTCTGCAGGCTAGTACCTTATTGAGTACTTGGTGAATATCATATGTTGATGTTCTGATAGGCCAATACTTAGAGTATTTGGTGAATGTCATGTGTTGACATTCTGATAGGCCAATACTCAAGAGCTTGTGGATAGAATCGCTGATGGAGGCAATCCACCTGAGAACTTGTGGATAGAATCGTCGATGGAGGCAATCCACATATTGAGACTATGTTTCTATTGATTACATCTTGAGGATGATGCCTTTATTTCTTACATCATATGATTGATGTTGTCAAGTGTCTTAAGTGTTGACATTGGATTGATTTATCCTCCCTAGCTAAGAGGGAGTGTTGATGTTTTGTAGCTTCAGTCGAATAAATACTATGAGTCAATACTAGTGAAGATATGTATATATATTTAGTATATATGAGATGTATATATCTACTTATATATATATATATTAGAGAAATTAATATAATACTCAAGAGATATTATATATATATATATATGTATGTATATACACGTATATATATATATAATAATAATAATTGTCATTATATTAATTACATATTAATGAATAGACATGTCTCATGAAGGGACATGTCTCTTCTTGGCTCATTCTCAATATAAATGCAAGAGATTGTTGTATTTGGAAAACACATACAATCAGATAGTGCTATTACATTTGCAATGATCCTAAAACCTTAACAGTATGCTATGAAATGATTACATAGCACTTGATTCTTCTTCCGATAATTTGGATTTATCTTTTCGTAGAGCATCCAACTTATCTTGATCATTTATTGTAGGAGAATATATTACTGTGCAATGGACAAGGAAAATAGTGCTATGCATTTGTTAAGAAATATATTACTGTGCATTTGAGTCTGGTACTTCTTGTATAGATTGAAAAACATTCTCATCAATGCCAATCTTGTGAGATGATCATATAAGCCATGCATTAGAAGTGTCATTTTCAATATGTGGAAAGAATATAACCTTTGTACATTGAATCGACATTTTTGTTCATGCTTGGGTAAATCGAATGTTCTTAAATCAGCTCAGCCTAATTACACATTACGATCCCTTGAATGGAAATCTCCATTATGCTTTAGTATTGAAATAAATCTTGAAGTGCGTCTCAAGAAATATCCACTGGAGAATCCGGTTACTGCTATCTTACCTATTGCATCCCCAATTATTGTTATCTTATAATTACATACATTGATTAATCTATGACATTCAGATTTGTGAATGTTGTATGGCACCAATAACCATTTATGGGCACACATGTTGATTGATTATGGTTTTGTTTTAATCGAATCTTGAATGGAATATAAACTAGAGGGTAAACCTATTTAGTGATTTATGAAAGGGACATAACCATACTGAGATGAATGATTCTTGTGAATCTGCTATTAATTGTTGAATCAAAGAACAATTATGCACCAACATTTGTTAGAATGTGATGCTGATGCTATCATTGTTGTTGTCATTAATGGTTGTCATTGATGTCAACATATTCTATGCATAGATGTGGATTGGATGTTTTGGTGACCCGATAGAGTGTGCTCCGGATGATGTGCCGTAAAGATTTATCTTTGGCTGTGTCGGTGCTAGTCCCATGTATTTTGCAACATACTGTGGTTCATTTATTTGGGTCAAGTCCTATCTTGAAAGTAGTCGTTGTGCTTCGGTTCAAGTATTTGCATTGAAACATATAGATCCTATTTGTTGGTTTTGAAGTTCTTGGTGATGGTGTAGCATGCTGTTGTGAGTGAAGTGTGTTGTATTGAGCAAGGTGGTCCACATTTCATTCGTTACCACTGTGAGAATGCTTCGATGTGACCTATTTCAAATTGCATTAGGCCAACCTAGTTGTTGGCATGTCATGGTATAAGAGAGTGATGATTCTATTTGTTGTGATATGTTTGTATGCGAGTAATATGCGAAGTGAATGCAAATTTGTCGAGGGAAGATCTGTGTATTGATGTATATGCGAGTTGGTGCAATCAGTAGCTGACTGATATATCATTTCTGTGTTGTTGATTAATGGTGATAGTGACTTTAGTGGTGGATTTGTTTTCTTTCTTATATTCTGGTAGTGAGCCTTTCTAATTTTTGGGTAGCTAGCCCAACCGGTAGTGAGCAAACCAACAATGAGCCCTTTGTAATAATCACCTTAACCGGTGTCACCTTAGCTAGTGTTCTTTTCGTGAGAATTAGCTTCTTCATGGTTTTTCCCATCTTGGGTTTCCATGTAAATTTTGGTGTTCATGGTGTTGATGTTTTTGTACTTTTATGTTCACATCTTTTATAATTTTCCGATTGCTTTAAGTTTTCCCAATTTAACAAAAATTAAGGAAATTGTTTGGTAATAATAATTCAGCCCCCCTCAATTATTCAACATGTTCAACAATTGGTATTAGAGCTTTGGTTCCTTGGAGAGAGCTTAACCGCTTGAGGTAGATCCAATGGTCCACAAATTAAATATTTCTATGTTTGATGGATCCGATTACAATTCCTAAAAAGAGCAGATGAGAGGATAAATGATTTTGATCAGTTACACGAGGAAAACTGTGGAGATGAAGTATGTTGCACCTCCGAATGGCCCTACTACTCAAGATTAAATTTCAGCCTATGTGGAGAATGAGAAAGCAAGGTATGCAATTTTTAATGCTTTATAAAAAACTGAGTTGACTTAAGTTGTTTCATTAAAGATTGCCTATGAAGTTTGGGAAAAATTGAAAGAGATCTATGAAGGCAATGATAGAGTTAAGCTATCTAAGAAGCTAACAACTAAGTGTCAATATGTGAACTTGAGAATGGAAGAAGGTGAAGATATTACAAGTTACTTTCAGAGGGTTGATAGTGCAGTGAATGAAGTCAAGAATCAAGGAGGTACTATTACTGATGAAGATGTTATGGAGGAAATCTTGATGACCTTACCGGAGAGCTATAGCGACAAGATCTCGACTATTGAGGAAGTTTATGATCCGAAGAAGTTTACCAGAGAATAGTTGTTCTACTAGAGCATTAGTATCTCTGGGTGTTTCCTTTTCCTGAGGCAAGCCTTCACTATTTGTTGCCCTTTGATCATCGGGAAAATTTTGTACAATTCCAATAAAGCTTGGAGGATGTTGAGAGGCATCAGGTGCATTAGGTGACACGTCTTCAACAATATTGGTGTTTCGTGTTGAAGTGGATTGATGATTGTTGGGGGCACTTCTAGGAGCATGTGATGCGCCTTGGGAGATGATCTTTGGAGGAGCATCATTCAGACTTCCCAACAATGTATCCTTAATCTCTGGAATTTTCATCAACTCAAATAATGACAAACTTTGATTTTCTTGAATTCTTCTAGGACGTAAGAGCTCAGCCTCTTGAATTCCTCCCTAGAGGGATTCTCTTTGTCTTTGTTCTCCTTGTTGAACGATAGATTGTACAATAGGTTGCCCTCTTTGATTTTGTGGGGCGTTTGTCATAGCACGTTGTCCCTTTTCTCCTTGTGAATTAGCCGACTGTCGACACTCAAGCGAGTCTCTTAGAGGACTCAAAATATTGCTCACATTGGGATGCAGAGGCGCAAAAACGTTATTCAGAAGAATGGATGTCGTCAATGGCTCATGATTTTTGTAATTCCTCTGATAAGTCTTTGGTACAACATTCCGAGATGTTTGTTGATAATCTTGAATTTCATTTGTTCCTTCCACTAGGACACTGTTGTAGAGCGGAGGGAAAACAAACCCATCCCTATATAGTGGTTCATTTGGGGATACGGGTGACGGTTGATTTCCTGGTGGAACTTGATACATGGGCGTCTCCACAGGACTATTTGTTGACGCGGGCTGGAATTTTTGATTAGTCTGTACTGGTATGTAATCTTGAGAATCAGGAGGAGGAAATTTGAAATCATCAAAGACTAGCACCTGGTCGTACCTTGGTGAAGGTACTAGCTCATACCCCGTAGGTGGAGGGTTTGAGCGATTTTGGCCTGCTCGGATGTCAAGACTATCAGGGATATGTGCAAGAGCTAAGCTAAGTCTGTCAGGAATATAGAATTGAAACTAAGGGATTTGGAGTGAAATGAGTTAAAACCTTTATAAAATCCTTGTTCCGGCTTCATTTCAACCTTAGAAAGTCAAGAAAGGTTTGTTGGCATTAAGGGATGGTAATCAGTAAGATTGCAACTGGTCAATGGCAAAAGAGTTATTGTCATTGATTGGCAAAGAGGTGTTGACATTTGTGACTAAGGACACGAGTGTTGGATCTGTACAACAAAGACATGTACAACGGACAACAACAAGTGCGAGGAGAGACTGGTTTGGCAGCCGGTGACACTGTGCAAGAAAGAAGAGACTATATCTGATCATTAGAGCAACCGATCACTAAGGGAGATGCAACCGGTAACCGGTAATAGAAACCGAGGAAAGGATGTGTTGGTTCCCAAAACCGTAGATTGGAATCCTACGAGTCTTGCCAACTCGATGCTAGGATATCCAACCGGCTATGGCCAACTTGACGGAACTGAATGGTATAATCCGAGTTCCCTGCACTTTTGGCTCTGTGTATGTAGTCATTAAAAATACTGAACTTTTCTTGCTATGTCTGCCTGAACCAAGATATCTTCAATACATATTCATGTACTTTACAAGTGTCTGTTCCTCATTAATCTCTGTCACCTCTTATGGCTCAACAGATTTTATTATTCTTGTAAACACGTGGTTCCAGTGTGTTGTGTATATGAATACAAAAACTAAGTCCATCCTGCTGCAAACCTACACAGTTTTGTGTCAAATTGGATAACTCCAGTACATGTGACTTAGAAATATCTACACACTTTTTGCAGATTCAACAATACTCAGTAATATAGAATACTTATGTAACAACAAAAATAAAATTAGACTTTAGAAATGAGATATCTTGACTAGTCTCTGTAGCATAAAATAGTTGAAACACAAAATATAAATTCATATGGATAACAAATGGTAATCAAATGGATGCCCTGATTTTATGAAATCAAGGCTCCATCAGTGGCTCTTGCTGGAGACACATGTTCCTTGCGAGCATGATGAGCATCCCAACTATCTCTGGATGAAGAAGACCTACAAAAAGAATAAACAAAAACATTAATTAGTTCATATAATCATATCTAAACAATGTTCAAAAATATGTAAAGGAAAAATCAATGAAGGGAAAGAAGACCCCTTGAAGATCCTTATGCGAAGAATGGTTTCAAGTATTGCCCATGAACTGGGAAGTCCCAGCAGAGTCGCCAATCTGTTGGTTCCCAAAACCGCAGATTGGAATCCTACAAGTCTTGCCAACTCAATGCTGGGATATCCAACCGGCTATGGCCAAACTCTAATACGCACAAATAAAATAGATACGCTTACAGATTTTGCCTGAAACAAGATTGCATTAAGGACACTCCTTACGGATGATCAACCCAATACAATTTGACTCCAGACTCAACAATTCGAATATATTTACTCAAAAACTCGCCATTCACGGGCTTAGTTCAAAAATTTCATCCCTTTGCCAATGCAAGAATAATATATCCAAATATAGTATTCTGCCAGTTTTTCAACCGGCTGTGTTCGTCCATCAGTATCCTGCAAAAAATATGAGTGCTCTCCTGCTTTTCTCGAAATAATGAATGGCCCTAACCACAAGGCCTCAAATTTACCGTGCTTACCTTTATTCTGATCTTTTGCATTCCATTTTAAAACCCAATCGTCTACCTTGAAAGGCCTGTTCGTAGCTCTTTTATCATGTAGAGATTTGACCTGTTGTTGCTTGGTGATGTTCTGTTCTTGAGCAGATCTCCGGATTTCATCAAGCTCAACTAAAGCATTCAACCTTTCCTCCATGAAGTCAATATCCTCTAACTGCTCTTCAGTGATAAACTTGTAAACCGGAAGTAAATTGTTAAGGGGAAGTCTTGCTTCCTTGCCATAAACCAAATTGAAAGGAGCGAAACCGGTGGACTTTTTAACTATGATTCTATCTGCCCATAATGCCAAATTCAACTTGGAATCCCAAGCTCGCTTATTGTTGTCCAACATCCTTCTAATAATCTTCAAGATATTTTTGTTGCTAGATTCCGCTTGTCCATTGCCTTGTGGGTGATAAGGAGATGAATATGACACAGTTATACCATATTTCTTTCAAAATTCAGCAAATTCATTAGATCGAAAACACATGCCATTATCTGCTATAATCTTTCGCGGGACCCCAAACCTGGTTAGAATATTTTCTGTTAGGAACTTGATCACAACTTTGCTAGTAGACTGGCGGGTAGGTATGGCTTCTACCCACTTGGTGAAGTAGTCGGTTGCTACCAGGATCCATCTATGACCTCCACTTGATTTGTCACTAATCTCACCAATGAAGTCAATCCCCCACATTTGAAATGGTTCCTCTATTTGTAAAGTCCTGAGGGGAAGGGCACCGTCATATTTCAGCTTTCCAGAAAACTTCTGACAAGCCTCACATTTTCTTACATGAGCGTGACAATCCTTAAAAAGTTGTGGCCAATAATACCTTGCACGTAATATCTTATGTGCTGAAGTTTTCGCTGAAAAATGGCCACCACAAGATACTTCATGCATTTCCTTTAGGACGGTTTCGGCTTGGTGCATGTCCAAACAAAATAGAATGCCATCTCTGTTCTTCCAATATAGATCACCCTGAAGCAAGATGTACTTTGCAGCTTGAAGTTTAATAGTTCTCTTTTGGTTGCCATTCAAGCTATCCTTACACTTCATGTGCTTTAAAAAATAAACAATATCGCTGTACCAGGGACACATTTCAATGCTAAATTCAGTGTGCTCAAGATCAACTTGATTCACCTGCGCTGCCTCCAAATTCAATTCTGCCATAAGTTTGGCTAAGCCTTGTCCCCTTATCAACTTTGTTATCTGAATATCAATGTTGAATTCCTGCACCTAATTTATCCATCTGCATCTTCTCCCTGTAGTCTCAGACTGTTTGAAAATATCTTTAACTGCAGCATTAGGCACATATGCAACTACTTCTGCCCCAACTAAATATGGCCTGAAAGACTTAACTGCCTTAACAAGAGCATAAGCTTGCTTTTCATTAATATCATAGTTGAGTTCAGTTGCTTGTAAACACTTGCTAAAAAACGCGATTGGTTGTTCATGACCCTCTTCATTCTTCTGAAGCATAACTGCTGCTATAGTGTGATAAGATGCAAAGGAAAAAATCTGAAAAGGCTTCTTGAAATCCGGGGACTTAAGCACTGGAGCTTCTTTAATAGCTTTCTTTATTGCAGCAAATGCCTCTATGGCTTCATTATTCCATACAATCTTGGCCCCCTTTTTTAACATTTTAGTGATGGGTTTAATAATCTCTGCAAAGTTGGAAATGAATCTTCTCACAAAATTGATCTGACCAAAAAATGATTGAATAGCTTTCACCGTCTTGGGTATTTGGATGTTATCGATAGCAATCACCCTTTCAGGATCAATTCTAACACCCTCCTTAGAAACAATATGCCTTAGAAGCTTTCCTTCTATAACCCCAAAATGACATTTTTTCGGATTAAGAGATATTGCATACTCGAGGGCTCTTTTGAAAATCTTTTCTAAGTGTCGACAATGGTCTTCTTCCCTTTTGGAATAAGCCGTAAGGTCATCTTGATACACTAGGATAAAATCAATCAAACCATCGAAAGCCACTTTGATAGCTCTCTGAAAAGTAGCCCCTGCATTAGTTAGACCAAAAGGCATCCTGGTGTAAACATAAGTTCCCCAAGGTGTAGTGAATGCTGTCTTATACTGCTCCGACTCTTTGACCTTGACCTTGTTGTACCCTGAAAATCCATCCATCATGGATAGGAGCTCATTTTCAGTCACCTTTTGCAACAAAACCTCCATGTTAGGTAAAGCATAGTTGTCCTTTAGGGATGACACATTAAGATTTCTAAAATCAACACACAACCTAATGTCGCCATTTTTCTTTCTAATCGGAACAAGATTAGAAACCCATGTAGAATGTCTAATAGGCTTAATGATCCCTGCATCTCGTAGCTTAACCAATTCCTCTTTCATCTTGGGGTCTAAAATTGGATTAATAAGCCTTTGCCTTTGTCTAAATGGTTTTGCATCAGGCTTCAAAGGTATTTCATGTTGAAACAAATCCTCTCTATAAGCTTTCAATTCGTCATAATTCCAAGCAAAAACATGCCTATACTTTCTCAGCAAGGAAATCAACTTAGTCCTTATCTTAGAAGATAATTTTTTCCCAATAAACACATCTCTAGGAGCACTCTCGGTTCCAAGATTAATTTTCTCAATGTCGTCCTGAACTTTTGTTGACTTAACAGGTTCGAAACTCGCTTGTTCATCAAAAATTTTCTCTAATGCTACCAGACCCTTAGGTATCTTGTTTGTTTTAAGTTGCACAACTTCCTTGTCAAACAAAAGCTCTTTACCATCTTGGATTTCTACATGGCAATTCAAATCTATATTTTGATCCTCATAATTTTCTTCACAAGTCAAGAATCTAAGAAGATCCTTATCATTCTCAAAAATTTGCCAATTCTGAACATTGTCAGGTACAGAGGGTCTATTTTTCATTTCAACTTGCACAATCTCATCAAACGGGAACTCATTCTGCCTAATGGCTAAATTGGCCATTAAATCAGCAAGGAAATTTTTTGACCTCTCTACCCATTTGATGGAAAATGCATCATAAAATTCAATCAAATCCCAAACATGATTTCTATACTGTTTTAACCTAGGACTTCTTGTTGAAAATTTACCCCTAATCTGAGAGACAATCAAATCTGAATCTCCTATTACAGAAGCATCTTAATTCCATATACTTTTGCAATGTTGAATCGAATGACTAATGCTTCGTATTCTGAGATATTATTTGTACATTCAAAATTGAGAAGAAAGGAATATTTGAAAGTTTTATCGGATGGTGATATTAAAACGACACCAGCCCCGTTACCATCTTTGCTGCACGCCCCGTCAAAATACATTTTCCATATGTCTTCACTACTTTCCTGCACATGTACTTCAATAGGATCAATAACCTTTAATGCGGGTTTAGAAACACTTACCTGAAAATTGTCCATGTCTGAGTGACAAAAGTTGATGACAGGATCAGGACTGAACTCCTCAACCAAGTAAGCAAATCTTGGCTCTCTCTCAATTTTTATTTCCTTCCCACCGACCGGTATGGTGGCATAAGATAAATCCAGTTGAATATGTCCTCCGACCAGGTTTGACCACTGTCTAGACAACAACATACCATAATTTGCAGGAATTTCTACAATAGTAATGTCAGTTCTATATGAAATTTTAGGATAAGCAGGAAATCTAAATTCAACATCTTTTATAATACCAACAACAGGAACTGATCTATTATCCATTGCATAACATTGTCCATAAGGTGTATCAACTTTTAAACCAATTTCTTTCATTACATCAACTGACATAATATTAACTGCTGCTCCTGAATCAATCATGCAATTTCTAATTAACTTATTGTTAATCAACAAAGTTAAATAGAAAGGATCAACTTGATTGGGATTTTTATTCCATGTAGTTCCTAAGTACACAATAGGAGTTTCATTATTTTCCTTTACATTCTTTTCATCTTTTAATTCTTCTACACTAGATAAAATCTTCACAGTCTCCTTCCTACAATCAGGGAATTTCATTATTTCCATTAGTGGAACATAAATTTTTACTTGAGATAATGCATGATTCATAAACGAATGACAATCAGAAACTTGCTTACCAGAGTGTAACTTACTTAATGGCTTGGATAACTTAGGAGGTTGCGATGTGTCTATCTGCTTACTTTGATTGTTTGCTTTTCTTGATTCATCCTCCTGATGTGGAACTTTCGCAAACATCCCTGCAGGAGTACCTTGATCTGCATTCATATTTTTTCTCCTTCGCTGATATGTGAGCTTTGCATGTTCCACTACTGCAACAGTATAAGCCCTTTTTTCCTCATTGGTTAACCTTCTCAAGGTGGGCATCTCTTCCTCATCTGAAAACACTTGTTCATGATGTTGCTGATCTCCCCTCCTTGAGTACGAATCTGGAATGTTGTCTCCATCGGAATAATCTTCATCACTCCCACCCCAAAAAGGATCTGTTGACAAAGCATTTATGGTAGGCTGCCTTTCCATCTCATGACTTTCCTCTTCTAGAATGGATTGCGCAACAACACATTGATCAGAGGCATGAGGTAATCTACAAAATTCACACCATGGCCCATCCTCGACTAAGTTGACCCTCTTTAAGGGATCAGGAGTGTCCCTAATTTGATTTGATCTTTTTGGTTTTCTATCTTTCCAATTTGTATTATAGGGCATATCCCGTAATCTAGGTCTGTCATTCTTCTGAAATTGTGACCTTTCATTTCTGCTTTGCTTTACTTTTAAGTCTTGTAACATATCCATGATCTCTTTTAACTCATCTTTCTTTGGGGCTTTAGGATTGTATAATTTTGCATCATCCCTCTTGTTTATTCTGCCTGCCGCCTTTCTGTCATTCTCTATTGTGGTTGCTACTTTGAAAGCTTGCGACAAAGAACTAGGCCTATGAGACCTTATCTCATAATGAGTTTTACTATCAAATGCACTTGGATAAAAGTCGATCAAGAAGGAATCCACTGGTCTAATATCTCTGGGAATTCTGTTTAACACCTTGTTAAATCTCTTGTTGAATTTTGAGACTGACTCATTCATATTCTTCTTTATGCTTGTTAATTCATGTGAAGCAAAAGATGTATCATTGTGGTCCCCAAATTGCTCTAGGAACTGATCAACAAAATTACACCATCCAGTTATAGATCTATCAGGAAGGCTTCTATACCATTCTGCTGCATCTTCTGTTAAGGATTGCACAAAAAGCTTCATAAAAATATCTTCATGATTCTCTTCTAGTTCCTCAACTGTGTTTTTCAAATTAATAACATGTTGCTCAGCAGATTCAACTCCATTACCAGAAAATTTTGGGATAGCTGTTCTTAGATCATTAGAAATCGGATTTGGATATCCTCTTATCCCATCAAAATCAAGTTGTCTATACCTTTCTATTACCATTGGAGCTCTTATTCTTTGGCCTGCATTGTGATTTCTATTCTGCCCTTGCGTATTTTGGTGATTTGCTCCTTGGTAATTTTGAGCATTATTATAAAGATTTCCATTGTTCTGATGCCTTCGATCATAGTTCCTTCCATTATTTGGTTGTCTTTGTGGATCATCTCTTTCATTGCTACTATTGTTTTTTGACCATCTTTCTCTATCTCCTTGCTCAAATAATGGATTATTGTGATTGTTGAAAATTAGATTTGTACCCTTTTTATGCGGAGGATTATATTTAGGTACTTCCTCCTTGTTTGGTGTAATCTTTTCTTTTGACTCTTCTCTATCATTCTTATTATTAGGAGATAAATTTAGTTCATCTCTACTTATCCCAAATATTTTTTACTTTTTATTAGGGAACCTTTTAAAGGCTTTAGCAATCCTAGGATTCTTATCTCCATATTCAGAGAGCTTTGTCAACATTTTAAAAACAGCTTCATCTTCTTCATCATACTCCTCTACTTCCTCTTCTACATCTGTTATCGGATTCTGATCTTCACCATCTTGAAATCCAAAGGGGTTTCTATTATCCTCAAAGTTGTTTGTGCTTGCAAAACAATTCTCCTCATTATAGCTAGTGTCCTCTCTAGCCGTAAATTTCTTATATCCAATGAAATCCATATCGGGCATATTTGTAACCTTACTAAAATTCTTTTTAGGACTTAATTCCATGTAGGTGTTTTCCTTTTTAAACAAAGACCTTCTTCCGTTCATAGAAACTTTCACAACAAAATGAAATATTAAAATATAACTGAATCAAATTTGTAGAGTCGCCACCCTTTTAATAAAAGGAAAAATGAAAAATGTTGGATTCTATCCCAGTAGAGTGTATGCCAAAAATTCTGATTTTATATTCTTTGTGTATATAAATCTGAAACAAAATCAAAATTTTAATCTAAATTAAAAACGTTACTGTATGAAAATTAAAAAAAACTTTCAGTTATATTATTAATATTTACTTCTATGCAAAATTAGAAATTTTCAAAAAATTGAATATTATCAACTAATTAAAATGTATAAAAAGGAAAAGAATTGAATACTAAACTAAAATATCAATTCTGAATAAAATTTGAATTATAAAACTCACCACGATATTTTAAAATAAATAAATCTCTATACTGGTCTAAAACAAAAAACTTAGAAAGCTTATTTGCAACTCTCCCCAGTAGAGTCGCCAATCTGTTGGTTCCCAAAACTGCAGATTGGAATCCTACGAGTCTTGCCAACTCGATGCTGGGATATCCAACCGGCTATGGCCAACTTGACAGAACTGAATGGTATAATTTGAGTTCCCTGCACTTCTGGCTCTGTGTATGTAGTCATTAAAAATACTGAACTTTTCTTGCTATGTCTGCCTGAACCAAGATATCTTCAATACATATTCATGTACTTTACAAGTGTCTGTTCCTCATTAATCTCTGTCACCTCTTATGGCTCAATAGATTTTATTATTCTTGTAAACACGTGGTTCCAGTGTGTTGTGTATATGAATACAAAAACTAAGTCCATCCTGCTGCAAACCTACACAGTTTTGTGTCAAATTGGATAACTCCAGTACATGTGACTTAGAAATATCTACACACTTTTTGTAGATTCAACAATACTCAGTAATATAGAATACTTATGTAACAGCAAAAATAAAATTAGACTTTAGAAATGAGATGTCTTGACTAGTCTCTGTAGCATAAAATAGTTGAAACACAAAATATAAATTCATATGAATAACAGATGGTAATCAAATGGATGCCCTGATTTTATGAAATCAAGGCTCCATCAGGATGCAACAGGTATAGCTAGAAAAAGGGAAGGTGACAGGTCAACACTCTTACCTGTGCACAACTTAAGGATCTTTATCGATCAAGTGAAGACTTCATCATGATAGATGAACCGGGGAAAGTCATAGTCAACAAACAGTTATCTAACTCTTTGATCGGGATTTACTGCACTAAATCCGGTAGACTTTGAGTTATCAAGACGATCGGTACGAGGCACGATTGAAGGTTTTAATGCCGGAGTTTGTGGCATTAAATCATGGAGATATCTCTTGTGAAGGAAAGTTTCTGATATGCATCTGTCGTTTTCTTTCATAAAGCAGATAAAGCATAGCATGCATTAGATGTTTCCTCAGTGAACTAATACTCCACTGGGTGATGGATTTGAAGGTGATCTTTAAACATGTCGTGCATGAGAAAAACAAATAGGGCAAGAAGTCTATATATTCCTCTGCCTGACAAGAATATAGTTTGCTCTCATTCTGCCAAAGTAAAGAGTGAACCTATATGCTGAAGAAGCTAAGAGGAAGAGAGAAGAGAAGAAGAGTGTGCAGAGGAGCAGAACTGCAAAGGAGAACATACTTGCAGCAACTAGTGATGTTTCTCAGTTGAGTATAACAAAGATCCAAAGCCATTTCTAAAAGGTCAAATTCTCCATTGTTCTCTAACAATTACAATAGAAAAATCCCAGTATTTTGGGTGGACATTAACAGGTCCCTTGTACTAAATCTCTTAATCGGGTGATGAAATGACCCTAACCGGTCATTTACTGATTCCGACCAATAAATCTTAAACAGATTTAAAATAAATAGTAACATGCAAATAACCAGAAGATATTCTCGAATAACTAGCAGATTTATTCATAAAATCAGCAAGTACAATCTTATGAAATAACTCAAAAAATCGGGTTTGTATTATACATCAGCAATACAATAACCACAAAATACAATATCCAATCCGAAATACAGTAAAGAACAGTAAGACTTGATGAAAAGAACTTGATAAAAGCAATGGCGAACTCTGAATGAATCCGCACTGGGATGAATCGGGTTTCTGTCCAATCCACCAAGAAATGTTGAAGGTTTCCGTCCTCAGATTTCTGATTCGATAGCTGAAGCTGCTCGAATTCTCAAAGAGAAAATAATATTCATCAACTGAAGCATACCGAAATGAGACTCCAAACCTCCTCTTATGGCCGCAGCTGTGACTCTTCAATTTCCCCACTGTGACTCTTCGTATGCCCATTTCGTCTCTTTATAAACTCACTTTAAGTTACTTTAAATAAATGACTATCGAGTTATAAAGTAAAATTATAAATAAGTGAGGAAATCATCCGGCATTAAAATGGAAGTCCAAACGAGTTCGGATGCCGTCGTGTGATAGGTCGCCGGAAAGCTCTCGACGAGACGCTCCAAGTCCACTACTGAAAAGCCGAGAATCCTGAACCCCTGCTGACTTACTATAAATAGTAAGTGCCCTGGAAACCTGCAGAAACTGCACCGAATGGCCTGGAACTGAAACCACCTAGGCCGATCATCCCCTGGAACACTGCCACGTCACGGTTAGCCCTTCGAGCCAAGCTGAAAAGGCTAACAACCCAACACAATATGATGTACCCTAAAAAGGGGACATTACAATCATCCCTTCCCGGAGATTGCTTGCCCTCAAGCAATCGGTATCTGCATGCTGCAATCAAATACCTGGATCCCAAACTAATCTCAGGGAAGCTGCTCCATCGACCTATCATGTGTAGCTAACATAGTCATTAGGCTCTGATCTGTGAAGCCACTCTCTCCAAAACCAAACAGCAGCCATACCAATGCCCGACTCCCAACTCACTGCGAGATCAATCGTGCCCATCTGACATGTGTTGCTGTCATCTGTAAGTAAGGACTCAACCCAACTGAGAACCTCACTCCAACTGGGATCTCCCGCGCCTCTACCGTCATGTGCTGGAGAAAACCAAATCTCTTATCGATCGACCCCAAAAATGAGAACCAATAGTGAATATGCCCCTCCTGGATCCCACAAGCAAAAGTGCCATACATCTCCCCAGCTGACTGAAAATTCTCGGTGCTCACTGTCCATACTAAGTGACATATCGGAAGTATCCATCTGCCATAAAGCTGCCCCTCTAATCTGTAACTTGAACCAGTAACTGCGCTGAAAAGACAAACTGTCAAAACCGTTGTATAAGACTTCCATCTGCAATGCTCTGACTATCTTAGCTGGAAACCTCAAACCAACATAAGGGCTCCGCACACCACACTGCTCATCAACTGAGCTCATCCCACTACTCCAACTTGATGGCCAAGGCTCATCTTTGATAACTGCCCCGGGGTCCCACACCCTGCAACCAATCTCGTCCTTGTCTTGGGAATAGGAATTATCTCCCTCATCTAACTCAAAGAGGGGATTATCAATAGTCAACCCCGTACCCATATCAAACATGGATTTATCCATCTTCCGAAAGTGGTCTAACTCATTACGAAACTCCTGATGACCCAAAGATCTTCTTGGACAACTGTCCAAGTCATAGGTCTGCTATATGTTGTCAAGCTCCTGAACCACCTCCTGATAGAATTCAGACCTCTCCCTGTCATCCTGCTCCCTGTACTAGCTAGAGACCACAATCTGATTCCTCACCTCCTGTAGAGCTACACGAGTATGCTCCAAAGTGCCCTGAGTAGCACTAAGCTCCTTATTGAGCTTATCGATCTCAACCTCCTTATTCCTCAACTGCTCGACATAATTCCTAGCAACCCGCAACAGGTGGTTGCGGTCTGTAAGAAGTCTCAAATACTTCGACTTCCAATCCTCAAAAGCTGTCTTAACTCCCTGTAAACCTGCAGTATAGGATCCAATCCCCTTGCCGTCTTGCCCCTGATCTCTCTGAGCTGTCCTGTACAGATTATCAATGATCTAGTGAGTGCTATCGTGGTGAACTAACATTGCAATAATGACATCATCACTAACTTTTAGCTGACTCCTTAAGACACACTTCTCATCAGTGATACCTCGAGGTGCACTGTCAACTGGGTCGTCCATATCCGTGTGATGCAAAAGTGAAACGCTGCTAAAGAAGTCACAAGATTCCTCATTACCGGAATCGTTGGAAGTCTCCAACTGGTCACCACAATCTGTAATCCTGGAGTTATCAAACTCCGCCACCAACTCACCAAAGTGGAGTTCTGAACTCTCACCACTGTGTCCCGAAAGTGGGGTAGCCTCAACTGTAGTGTTCCTATCACTAGGCTGCCATTCATCTTCCCCTCGGTCAATCGTGCAAACATGCCCCTGAGACCAGCCTTCCTGGCATAAGAAACAAAGTTGCCTTGCAATCAATGAGTCCTGGTCTACCACCGGAGATCCAACTTGTAAGCCTAATGATGCCCGTTCGTTTTCAGATAACGAACTCATGAATCTTTCACCCTGAAGCTTAATTAATTCAGCTGAGAGTTCATATGTCATGGATGCTTTCCTTGTTCCTCCTCTCCATAATGCCAACAATTCAGATCGCAATTGTTTGCATATGTCGTAGTCCTCATTTAAGATCGAGGATAAGATAGTCATAATGCATGTCTTCACCTCCTCTGAATGACGCTTTCTGTAATTGTCTAGGAGACACTGGAATAATTGCTGAATCATTTTACCATAACCAAGATTCAGCATTTGACTGAAAACTCTAGTGCTGTTCACTAACTCCAAGATTTTTACCTGAGTATCGAAGGTAGAATCTCTATCATATTTCAGTCCATCCAAGCTATCTATAGTCAGCTATAACACCTGTCTCCAAATGTGCTCGGTGTAAGGAACAATAGGTGCTGTAATTCGAGCAATCTCACTGAGACATAAGGCGACTGTAAGCCTAACATCTCGAAGTGGATGCCTCGTAAATCTGCGTTGCACTAAGGCAACCATTGTGGGATGCATGGCCCAATTAAGAAGCCGACAATCTGCTGGATCTATCCTAGATAGATATGAGTTTATTTTGTTTAGTTTGGCAAGTACGCTGTTTGTAACTTTCTGCTCCTCTAATTGCCAACCAAGGCAGCATAATTCATTCTCGATTTCCATTTCTTTCCAGATATCTCTGAGCTGGACATCGTAGAACGTGTCATTGAACTCTTTTGAGAACACTGGACTGTCCAGTGACTCCATGATTTAACCTTCTCCAGATTTCACACACGGACTGAATTGAATTGGGTAATAGTGAGCCTGCTGTCTCTGTAATAAAAATTCTGATTCTTCTGCTGAAGGTATCAAATAATCCTTGTTCCTGAAATTCTGACTACAACGTAAGGAATGCTGTTATAAATTTTGAATACGAGATATTCTGCCTCAATCTACGTGGAGAACATCTCTCAGCCCTCATATATGTATTTTCTGTACACTAAATTATACAGCATATGATTATGAATGCGTAACATCTGAAAGCAATACCACATAGGAAATTCTGAGTTCAACTCACACACATCTTAGTGATTCCCGATACAATCCAGCTAATTTATCATCATGCAACCATCTCATGTGTTGACTAGTGCTCAACAGCCAAATAAGTATTAGAAATCTGATCTCTGCAATGAGCTTAGGCTGGTCTTAACAAAGAATTTTCAGCTTGCTATTCATTACTTACCTCCTCAAAGTCAGCTATGAGTTGTTGGGATCTCATTACTGACACACCCATGAGACACACGCAACATGTATAGACAATTGAGTTTTATGCAATGTCAGGAAATTAATTCTGTTCTAATAATAATATTTTCTGGACTACAGAACACTAAGTTATAAAAATTTGTTGGTATCGCAGGTTACCCACAAATGCATTCACTGCATCTAGTCTGCAAAATCACAGTCTATATGGTTCACCGATTATTACACGTTCTTTTAAATGACTTTCTTCAGCGTCCATATACTCAATTATATTTTTGACCTGTTTGTCTCAACGTTCGATAAGTTTACTGGGGCTGACTGTAGTTGTCACACTAAGTAATAATCTGGTATTATTCCTGCATAGAATTTTCACTATAATGTTACCACCATTCCGCTGTGAATTTAGTCCCTTGGAGCGTATTCTAGCAAGGTGCTGAGTTTCTGTTCCGGTCTGCTAATGCACGCTCATCCACTTGAACCCAATCCAGTCACTGCGTAAGGCAAGGAGTGGATTTTCGTCCAATAGGCACAACTCACGTGAGCATTACTGTATATATTCCCTACCTGTGCACAACATAGACTACGATTGTTTCCTGTACGTGACCAACTTCACGCTCCCTAGCTCGGTATACAGCCTCAATATGGTCTCTTGTGTTTATACGTACTTCTCATGTCTGACAGTGAAAACTATCTCCTTAATCGAGAGGAATAAACAAACACCCCTGTGCATGATGTCTGTTCCTGGGCTGATGCCCGCAACTGTGCTCCGTCAATGCCCGTTTGTTATACTGCTGGCGCGTGTATTCAATTAGTAAAGGAAATGAAATTCCAAACGGCCTGCTACTAGTTGCTTCTCTGCTCAAACGGTCCCGTGCCAAAGATGAAATCCCGTGTCTCAACGTTATGCGTGATCATATGAAATTAAATAATAATCTTTAATTCCATACAAGTCCAATCGTTAACATTCCTTAAATGACATGGCAACAATAATATTTCTTTCGATACATGGAGGGATATGTTCTTGACACACCGAATGATTAAAGGTAACTTCTCGTGCATGAAACGGCTGCATGACACCCAATTGGCGACCTGCTGCAATATTCCTGACGTGGAAGATGGTTCCGTCTGTTGCCGCTAAGGATAAAATAACGCTCCAAACGAAAAATTCAAAGCTGTGATTTTTGTTTAAGGTATAGCGGTGCCGGTCGTCGTCACCTGTCAAGCGCTCATGGTCTTCTCCCTCCGCACTTGCCAGTCCACCAAAACCGCTGCTATCGTTCCAGACTCGCATGAACTCTCTTTGTTCACGCCTAGCTGCTAGAGCAGTTTCCTTAGGAACTGCTATTTTTCCCGCTTACTGTGAATCTGCTCATCACCTGCAGTCTACAGTTTTTGATCCGCACACCATTCCTTAACTATGCTCCAACCCACCCAAGCTACACTCATGCGTGTCGACTGGGAAGGTGTTGTGACCACCTCAATGCGTATAGTGTCTAACCTGTTTGCGCAGAAGGTGAGGAAAGACCCGGCCTCGAGTTCCTTAGCACTCGGCCTGTACACACTATCTACCTACGCGACGCTGCTGCATGCGTCTCTTCACAACATTCTGTGCAATATTTGATGTGACCACTCGAACCAGAAAGTGCGCACACATCAAAGCTTGTGCTTTTATTGTTATTCTTATGTCGACATACCTTGAAAAGAAGGCTATTGAATATTTGCAGAACAGGAGCGACTGAAGACTGAATGAACTCTTCCAATACAAATAAGGATTCTGAAGAAAACCCGTCTACAAATGCTGTGGAATGAAATCTGGGAACATATCGAATTTCTGAAGATAAAGGATTTTTCCCTTCTACTTCACAAACAATTGATTTTTTGCAGATAGCGCTATAACTAGGAGATGTCTGTAAATATGTTGTAGAAGGAAGCTTCACAAAAATCTCTGTGAATATGTTACTGCAAAGAACCTCACAGGCTGGCAGGAAAACCAGCTCTGATACCACTGAAATGACCCTAACCGGCCATTTACTGATTCCGACCAATAAATCTTAAACAAATTTAAAATAAACAGTAACAAGCAATACAATAACCACGAAATACAATATCCAATCCGAAATACAGTAAAGAACAGTAAGACTGGATGAAAAAAACCTGATAAAAGCAATGGCGAACTCTGAATGAATCCGCACTGGGATGAATCGGGTTTCCGTCCAATCCACCAAGAAATGCTGAAGGTTTCCATCCTCAGATTTCTGATTCGATAGCTGAAGCTGCTTGAATTCTCAAAGAGAAAATAATATTCATCAACTGAAGCATACCGAAATGAGACTCCAAACCTCCTCTTATGGCCGCAGCTGTGACTCTTCAATTTCCCCACTGTGACTCTTTGTATGCCCATTTCGTCTCTTTATAAACTCACTTTAAGTCACTTTAAATAAATAACCGTCGAGTTATAAAGTAAAATTATAAATGAGGAAATCATTTAGCATTAAAACGGAAGCCCAAACGAGCTTGGATGCCGTCGTGTGATAGGGCGCCGGAAAGCTCTCGACGAGATGCTCCAAGTCCACTACTGAAAAGCCGAGAATCCTGAACCCCTGTTGACTTACTATAAATAGTAAGTGCCCTGGAAACCTGCAGAAACTACACCGAATGGCCTGGAACTGAAACCACCTAGGCTGATCATCCCCTGGAACACTGCCACGTCACGGTTAGCCCTCTGAGCCAAGGTGAAAAGGCTAACAACCCGACACAATATAATGTACCCTAAAAAAGGGACATTACAGGTGTTCTAAGTCCTCTAACCAGGCAGGCTCTAATAGGCCTTATTGTCTCAAATCCCTTAATCGGGTCGCATCTAACAGTGCGCTTGTAATCTTTTAATTGGGAAGGCTCCTAACAGGGCGCACTTCAGAAGAGTGCAGAATTTGTGAGGTTTCCTCACACTGTGGTTTTCTCCCGATTTGGGTTTCCACATGATAAATTTGGTGTTGCTTATTGATTGATTGCTTGATGCTATTTTTATGCTAGAATCTGTTTTGCTTACAGTTGTAGTATACTACATCAAATTTGTTTTAAATTTTTTATAGGTGCTGATTCACCCCTCCCCTCTCAGCACTGGTTGGGATTGTCAATTGGTATCAGAGCCAAGCTTCTTTTCTTTGTTGCTTAACCGCAACAAGAAAAAGTCAAGATGATGAGAAAGGAAGGACTAAAGTTCTCCAAGGAAAACTTTACTTTGTGGTGCAGCAGAATGAAGCTGTACATGAAGACCACCGGAGATCAATATTGGACTCATGTAACCCATGATTACACTGAACCCAGTGGTACCCTGACTCTTGATGAATTGAAGATCAAGATAGAACACACAACTGCAATGGATATGATAGCAAGTATGCTACCTGACTATGTCTATGCAGAGATTGAAAATCTAGATACTGCTCACAAGATGTGGGCCAAGCTGCAAATAGTGTATGGTGGTGACCCACATGTACAAAGAGCTAAGGTAGAAAACCTCAGAGGAAAATATGATGGCATGAGGATGAATGAGGGAGAAGATATTGAGCAATACAACAACATAATCAAAGAAGTGATTAACTCCATCAAAAGCGCTGGAGGAAAACTAAGTGAGGAGGTGGTAAGCAAAATACTGAGAACGCTAAGGCCTCAGTATGCTATCAAGATCTCAGCCATTCAGGAGCTCAGATTAGTGACCACAGATCAAGTCACTCTTGACTCCCTAATCGGTAAGTTGACTGCATTTGAATTGAGCAATTTTGATAACAGCTTACCCATGCAAGAGGCTTCTTTTAAGTCTTCTGTTAACACCTCTTCCACCAAGAAAGGAAGAGAAACTGGTAATAGCTCTAACGGTAAGGTTGGAAGTTTTGTTGAGAATTTGCTCTCGGAAGAGATGGAGCAAGATGAGTTTGAAGCACTCATGGCTAGGAGATTTCCCAAAGGAAAAGGGAAGTACGAAGGAAAGCTCCCACTAAAATGTTTCTTTTGTAATAAGATAGGACATATTGCTGCAAGATGTCCTGACAATGATAATAAAGATAAGAGCAACCGATTCAAGAACAAAGCAAAGAAGGAATGCTATCTTGTAGGAGTCACAAACAACGAATCTGAAGGCTCTGAAGATCTAGAAATTGCATTTGTTGCAATAAAAGAAGAAAGTCCAGTAATAAGTGAGATGACACTTATCTCAAGATCTCATCAGCATGTTGACTGGATCATTGACAGTGGATGCACTCACCACATGATTGGTGATAAGTACAAGTTCATCAGCTTAAAGTTCAATGATGGTGGATCAGTAACCTTTGGTAAGAATGCCCCTTGTGCTATCAAAGGTAAAGGCTCTATTGTACTTAGCAATGATGCTGTATATGAAGATGTGTACTGGGTCGAAGGACTTAAGTGCAATTTAATGAGTGTTTCTCAACTAAACAACAAGGGGTTCCTGTTGGAATTTGGGCAAGGTTCTTATACTGTTAATAACCAATTAGGAGCTCATGTTGCCACCGGTAGACAGAGTAAAGGTAATCTGTTCTATTTGGACTCAATGGAAGGAGCCTGCCTCATAGCATCAGTCAAAGGAGAAACAAACAAGATCTATCTTGCAACCAAAGAGGACAATAGTTGGTTGTGGCATAAGAGGCTCTGCCACATAAACTTTGATAGTATTGTCAAAGTGAGCAAGAAGAAATCAGTAAGAGGACTTCCTGAGATTACAAAACCTAACAGAGGTATGTATAAGGATTGTCAGTGAGGAAAGCTGACAGGAACAAGTTTCACAAGAAGAAATCAGTAAGAGGACTTCCTGAAATTACAAAACCTAACAGAGGTATGTATAAGGATTGTCAGTGAGGAAAGCTGACAGGAACAAGTTTCAGTAGTAAATCTTTTTCTACTGAAAATGTTCTGGATCTTGTACATACAGACTTGTGTGGACCTATGAGAACAAAGAGCTATTATGGAGACATGTACTTCATGCTTTTTGTAGATGATTTTTCAAGAATGATGTGGACACTCTTTCTTAGAGAAAAATCAGAAGCCTTTCACATGTTCAAGATCTACAAGGCTCGAGTGGAGAAGGAGACCGATAAAAGCTTAAAGTTTCCAAGGTCAAACAGAGGAGGTGAATACACCTCTCAAGAGTTCACTCACTACTGTGAGGAATAGGGAATAAAAAGACAGTTATTTGCACCAAGGACTCCTCAGCAAAATGGAGTAGTAGAAAGAAGAAACATGATGGTGATTGACTATGCGAGAACCCTAATGATTCAAAAGGATCTCCCTCATCACTTCTGGAGAGAAGCTATCAGCACCCCTATTTACACATTGAACCGAGTTCAAGTCAAGAAAGGAACCAGTAAGACTCCCTATGAATTATGGTTCGGTCACACTCCTAGTGTAGGCTACTTCAGAATTTTTGGTAGTAAGTGTTACATTAAAAGATATATGTATTCTGACAAGTTTGAGCCGAAGAGTGATGAAGACATATTTTTGGGTTATTCTATCAAGAGTAAAGCCTATTGGTGTCTGAATAAGAGAACAGGAAAAATAGTAGAAAGTATCAATGTAAAGGTTGATGAATATTTAGAATCAAAGGGGAAGATCAACCATTATAAACATGACAGTATGGAGGATCATAATGCTGGAAATCTTTTGGAATTCAATGAAATAACTACTGAAGATGAAAGAGAAGAACATGAAAAAGGACCACTGGAGCAGGATGCTGTACTTGAAGATGACATACCAACTCAAGATGATGAACAAGAAGTTGTTCATGACCATGCTGAAGAAATTGCTCAACCGGAAGAACTAGACTGGGAACAGAGATCGGTTCTTCCAAGGTATGTCACATATCACTCAACTGATAACATTATTGGTGACAAACATGCAAATGTCTTGATCAGGAAAAAGGCTAGAGAAAATATCTGTTTATTTTCTTGTATAGAGCCCAAAACCACCAGGGAGGCTATGGAAGATGAAAATTGGGTCAAGGCCATGGAAGAAGAGATTGAGCAAATAGAGAAAAATGACACATGGATTCTTGTGCCAAGACCACAGGACAAGAATGTCATTGGGACAAAGTGGGTCTACAGAAATAAACAAAATGAAGAAGGAAAAGTGATAAGGAACAAAGCAAGACTAGTTTGCAAAGGATATGCACAGGAGGCTGGATTGGATTATGGCGAAACCTTTGCACCTGTGGCCAGATTGGAAGGAGTAAGAATTCTTCTTGCTTATGTTGCTTACAAAAAGTTCAAAGTATACCAGATGGATGCAAAGTCTACATTTCTGAATGGAATACTGGAGGAGGAAGTTTATATTGAACATCGGAAGGCTTCACATCCACACAAAAGAGTGGTATGGTCTATAAACTCAAGAATGCTCTTTATGGGCTAAAACAAGCCCCAAGGGCATGGTATGAAATACTGCATTCATACCTCCTGACAATAGGATTCACAAGAATCGGGGACAACAACATGTATCTCAAGACTGAAAAAGAAGGGAACCTGATTGCTGAATTTTTTGTGGATGACATCATCTTTGGAGGAGATGAGAGGATGAACAAAGCCTTTGCTGAAGAGATGAAGAAAGAATTTGAAATGTCTATGATAGGAGCCATAAAATTCTTCATTGGACTGCAAGTCCATTAGCTAAAGGAAGGTATTTTTATTTCTCAGTCCAAATATGTAAAAGAAATTCTTAAAACCTTTGGGCTAGAAGAATCCAAACCGGTTGGTACACCTATGATAACTAATCTCAAGTTATCAAAGGAAGATGATGCAAAAGAAGTAAATGAGACACTGTATCGGTCTATGATAAGAAATTTGCAGTATGCAGTATGTAGTAGACCGAACATAGCACATGCAGTAGGCATTGTAGCAAGATTCTCTGCTAATCCAAAAGAGACACACCTAATGGTAGTGAAGAGAATTTTCAAATATTTGAAGGGCACTAAAGAGTATGGCCTATGGTTTCCTCACAAGGGAGGCTTCCAAATAAAAGTATTCACTGATGTAGATTGGGCTGGTAATATTGATGACAAAAAGAGCACAAGTGGTGGTGCATTCATTCTTGGTGAGAGAATTGTGTCTTGGACAAGCAAGAAACAAAACTGCATTTCACAGTCCACAGAAGAAGCTGAATATGTTGCTGCAGCAATCAATTACACACAGGTAATCTGGATCAAACAACTACTTGAAGGAATCCAAGAACAGATACCTAAACCGATTGTAATTTACTGTGACAGTACAAGTGCAATAAACATATCCAAGAATCCTGTCCTGCACTAAAAAACAAAGCATATTACTATCAAGTATCACTATTTGAGAGAGCAGCTACAAAATAAAGAAGTGAGACTGGAGTATGTTCCCACAAAAGAACAAATTGCTGACATATTCACAAAGCCATCATCGAAGAGTACATTTGAGTATCTCAGAGGTAAGCTAGGGGTGATACCCCTTCTCGATCTTCAGTAAATAGGCAAACGTGTTCATCAATTCATTATGCTTCAACAGAGGAATCAATCTCATCTTTACGGAATTGATGAATAAGACTGCTGCTCGAAGGGGGAGCAGATCTCATTAAGGTAGTCTTTCTAACTAGCCTTTGGCATTATTGTCAAAGGGGGAGATTATGACCGGACACCAGTGTGGACCGACACTGTCATTATTTGTTATGGTTTTTGCCATCAATGCCAAAGGGGGAGATTGTTGGCATTAAGGGATGGTAATCAGTAAGATTGCAAAAGAGGTATTGTCATTGATTGGCAAAGAGGTGCTGACATTTGTGACTAAGGACACCAGTGTTGGATCTGTACAACAAAGACAGGTACAACTGACAAGTGTGAGGAGAGACTGGTTTGGCAAACCGGTGACACTATGCAAGAAAGAAGAGACTATATCTGATCATCAGAGCAACTGGTCACCAAGGGAGATATAACCGGTAACCGGTAACATAAACCGAGGAAAGGATGCAACCGGTATAGCCAGAAAAAGGGAAGGTGACAAGTCAACGCTCTTACCTGTGCACAACTTAAGGATCTCTACCGATCAAGTGAAGACTTCATCATGATAGATGAACCGGGGAAAGTCATAGTCAACAAACAGTTATCTAACTCTTTGACCGGGATTTACTGCACTAAATCCGATAGATTTTGAGTTATCAAGACAATCAGTACGAGGCGCGATTGAAGGTTTTAATGCCAGAGTTTGTGGCATTAAATCATGGAGATATCTCTTGTGAAGGAAAGCTTCTGATACACATCTATCGTTTTCTTTTATAAAGTAGATAAAGCATAGCATGCATCGAATGTTTCCTCAGTGAACTAATACTCCACTGGGTGATGGACTCAAAGGTGATCTTTAAACATGTCGTGCATGAGAAAAGCAAATAGGGCAAGAAGTCTATATATTCGTCTGTCTGACAAGAGTACAGTGTGCCCTCATTCTGCCAAAGTAAAGAGTGAACCTATATGCTGAAGAAGCTAAGGTGAAGAGAGAAGAGAAGAGAAGAGTGTGCAGAGGAGCACAACAGCAAAGGAGAACATACCTGCAACAACCGGTGATGTTTCTCATTTGAGTATAACAAAGATCTTATCAGGCTAAGCAAAGCCATTTCTAAAAGGTCAAATTCTCTATTGTTCTCTAACAATTACAATAGCAAAATCCTAGTATTTTGGGTGGACATTAATAGGTCCTTTGTACTAAATCCCTTAACTGGGTGACATCTGTTCAGGTGTTCTAAGTCCTCTAACCAGGCAGGCTCTAACAGTCCTTATTGTATCAAATCCTTTAACCGGGTTGCATATAATAGTGCGCTTGTAATTCTTTAACAGGGAAGGCTCCTAATAGGGTGCACTTCAGAAGAGTGCAGAATTTGTGAGGTTTCCTCACACCGTGGTTTTTTCCTGATTTGGGTTTCCACGTGATAAATCTGGTGTTGCTTATTGATTGATTGCTTGATGCTATTTTTATGCTAGAATCTGTTTTGCTTAGAGTTGTAGTATACTACATCAGATTTGTTTTAAAGTTTTTATACGTGCTGATTCACCCCTCCCCTCTCAGCACCAGTTGGGACTGTCAAGGTTATGGGAGGTTAGAATGCTGAAGGTATGCTGAATCCTGAAATTTGGCTAAGTTTGGAATTTTTTAAAACCCCCAAAATCTAGAATCTTTATTATATCTCCTATGAAGCTAAAACCCGTCTCAAACATCTTGACAATATTTATACAAATATAACTTAAAGTATAACTTATACTTGAATATTATATTTGTATAAATCCTGCCGCCTCCTGAGCTGAAAATGACTAAGTGTTGAATTGCGGAGTTGGCTTGCAAGCAGAATTGCCCGAGATGGGTCGGAATCCGACCCTCTTTGGGCATTTTTTTGCCCAAACTTAGCTAATTTCTCTTGGCAAAGCCTTTGATGCCTTTGAAATCTGTTTGGAACTTAGCGAATTTGATGAGAAAGTGGCTTGAATGAATGAATTTTGGCAGGTTTGTGGACTTAGAATTTTTTGTTGGTGGCTGAGATTGCCCAAAATAAGTTGGATGCCGATCCCTTTTGGGCATTTTTGCCCAAAATTCCCAGATTTCCGACCTCCCACTCTAGCTCTAATCATTAGTGCCTTTCACATCTGCCTTCAAAATTGGCGAGTTTGGTGAGAAAACAACTTGGAGAATGAAAATTTTGGTGGATTGAGGACTTGGAAAAATTTCAAGTTCGGCTGTGATTGCCCAAAACAAGTCGGAATCCAATCCTTTTTGGGCATTTTTGCCCAAATTTCCCAGATTGCCGACCTTCCATTTTGAACAATTCTTTGACTTCAACCAAGAAACATGAAGTATTTAACAAATTTGGAGAGGAAACAAACGATTTGGGGGCTGGAATTTAATAGAAATGATAAAACTTTCATGACTGAATTGCCCAAAAAGAGGGTGGAATCCACCCCTTTTTGGGCATTAATGCCCAACATTGCCCAATTTCCACCCTCACCTTTTGACAAAATCTTTTTGGGGTATCAAGCAATTTGATGAAATTTGGCAAAATATGGGAAAAACAACTTGGAAAGGGCTGAAATGTTGGTGGAAATGGTTGAGTTTGTAGAAATTGCCTAAGAAAAGGTGGAATCCACCACTTTTTGGGCAATTCTTGCCCAAATTTTGTCGATTTTCACTCCCTCCTTTTAGCCCAAAATCTGATGTCAAGTGAAATTGTTAGACTTAGCAAATTTGAAGGAAGTGAGAGAGGTTTAGAGCATTGGTCTGATTGGAAAAGTTTGAAGGGGGTGGCTTTGAGTTTGCAATCAAAGGCATTGCCCAAAAAAGGGTGGAATCCACCCTTTCCCGGGCATTTTCTGCCCAAAACTCCAACATTTCCACCTCCTCTATCTAGACCAAAATCCATTGCAAAAGGTGGTGTGGTGAGTTTTTTGTGTTTGAAAGGGAAGATAAGTGCAAGTTTGAAGTTTTTTTGACATTCCGAAAAAAGGGTGTAATCTGCCCTTTCTTGGGCATTAATGCCCAAATTCCTATGATTTCCACTCACTTATTTATGCTACTTTTCGTTGCTAGGAGTGGGGGCATGCTAGGGTGTTGTTTGCGAATTGGGCATGGGACTGATTAATATGATTAAGGACATTGCCCTTTCCCGACCATTTTTTGCCCAAGAATCACTCATTTCCACCCAGCAGATTGGTGGCTTTGATAGAGGAATTCAAACAATTTTTTTTTAAACAAACTAAATCAAATTTAAATTGCCATGTAAGTGGGTTGGCCTCTATAAAGGAGAGTGCAATTAAATTTCTTTAAAATCCTATTGGTTAAGGCTAGGTCGGCCCTCCTTGAGCAGTGTGCCATTACACCCAAGCACCTATAAATTAAGGCTTCCAATCATTCATTTGGGCATCACTTCAAAACTAAATTGTCTCTGCTTATAGCAATGACTTCTGCCCAGCATTAGCAGCGATCTGCCATTAGAGGGAGCAGCAAATTAGCCTGAAAGAAATAATGATTTTGGACTGACAACCATCTTTTGAATAGCAGCAAATATATAATTGGACTGCGAGCAGCTTCTGGGAGTGCTGGGGTGGGATAAGGTTTGGTGGATTAATATTAGGAGTGAGTTAAAACTTAAAATCAGTTAGAAGGCAGCGATTCTGGGTTAAATGAGCTGATTTCCTTCAAAATATGAGATAAAGAGGGTGAGAAAACAAAATCTGGGCATAACATTCATTGAAAAACTTATGCATTTTCCAGATTTTAAGCGAAATTCATAACTAGGATTGTTTCATCAATAAAATCAAACTTGAAGATAGAGAAATTTGACCTTGAAAATCCATTTTGCCTTCGTGTTTGATGTTGATACAATGCATTTTCATTTCATGCTTTCAGATTACCTTCACTTTATTTCATGAACTTAATGCATCTTTCTCTCTCTTTTTTTTGCAAGGTGAAAAGGGAGAGGCGTGGAAAGCAAAGTATGGAAGCAAGTTCAAGCCTGAGACTTTCAATATGTGAAGAAAAGGATTTAACATCAGGATATTCCAAGGAAATTTCAGATTGTGATCAAAGCAAATATTATCAAGAACACCAATGCAATCAAGTTCACATCAAGCTCACGAATTCAAATATAAATTGAAGTCATGGCCATGAAGAAAACTTTCAGCGAATGGAGAAAATTCAGAAAGATGAGGGAATTTGAAAACATGAACCATCTCATTCATCCATAGGAGGCTAAGTTTCGAAAGAGTTAATCAAAGTTAGAAAGGTTGAAAATCAAGATTTTCTTCATCAAAGTTACTTTCTAACAATTGAGCAAGAAATATTTGCAGTTTTCACAAACATTTTCTCAAGCCAGGATTCAAAGCACATGCTCTTAAATAGACCTACAGGATAAGGTGGTGCTTAGCTGTCTCCTCCAATCAGAAAATTCCAGATTCAAGCACAAGCAACCACAACATGACAAGTGTCCAATTTTCTCATTGGGTTGTAAAAATCATTGTAATTTTCTTATTGGCCCACGATGTGGTGCCCTCATGTAATTGGTTGTAAATTTGGCAACCCTAATTAGGGTTTGTAGGGATTAATCTTGGCCCTTGCTCTTCAATCGATTTTGGCCCTTCGTTGTAATTGGACATCTATAAAGGCCAATGCCTTCTCATTTGTTAAGAGTTTCTCATTTGTAAAGAGTTAGAAATTTAGTAGAGGGGTAGAAGCTAGAAGCTAGAGAGCTAGTAGTAGAATTATAATACGCTAGCTAAAGGAGAGACTTGATCAAATCATTGCTATGATGCTTTTGAAGTAATGGATAATTCATTGTTGGTTCTCATGGTGAATTACTTAATGTTGCTTTGGAGTGTTGCATGGTTTCTTCAATCTTTCACTTGGATTAGATTTCTTTTCACGTCGAAGTAGTTTAGTTGAATGCAAGTAATTGTGGATGTCTACTTGATTGAATCAGCAAATCTGGGCCACTAGCCTCTTGCTGATTGTAAGTGTGCCTTGTGTAACTAGCCGATGAAACACTTAACTTCAATTGATATTCAATCTTTAGTTTGCATTCATTTGAGGGGATTAAAGAGGAGATATTGATGTGAAAACCATTTGAGTATTCCTTAGAAGCTTGCACTAGGTGGGTGGAGTCACTGATTAAGCTACACCTAGTACAATCCAAGTCATCCATGATTCCTTACATTCATAGTTAGAGGTAGAAGTAGTAGTAGAAGTAAGTTTAAGTTTAAGTTGAAGTGGAAAACCAAAATTATATTTTCATTGCACATTGTAAAGCTAAACCTTTAGAAGTGCAAGAGTTGATATCCATTGAATGAATAACGTAAGTCCCCTAAGTGATTACCAGCAAATCACATTATTTCACTAAGTGAGTTTCCATAATTGAAAGGAACCTTGAAGTCATTTCATGATCTTACTTTGCAAGCTTAGCATGAGAGATGACCTTATATCAAGAGAGGATTGAATATGTTGCTGTTTCATTTTGAAACATTGAGTGTTTGATTCTACATGTTGCAGTGGAACAAAACTCACATCAATAGGTAGTTCAAGGACGGTTACAGTGATATAAACAAAATGACATGTCAGACATTTCAAAATTCGAAAAAGGAGGAAATTGATGACAAAGCATTGATAATCAATTCGTCACACTAACCAGTATCTACAAATTGGTGATTGGAGTAAATTACTTCTTGTGTTAATGCATTCAAGAAAGATTGTGGGAAATCTAGAGGACAAAAGAAGTTGTAGACGAAGGCAAAATCGACTTGATGGATATAATTCAAGTAAGAGTCCTTTGTTGCACTTGTTACAATTTTTTCTTTAATTTTTCTTGAATTTCTCATAATGGAGGTCTCTAGCACTAGTTCTAAAAGGAAGAAATAGAAAAATGATGAGAAGGGCAAGAAAAAATTGAAAACCCCCGCAGTGAGAAAATTACAACAGGACATGATAGACCAAATGGAGGGACCAAGGTCTAGATGGGCAGGACCGGATGTATCCATCACAAATAAGATCCTGGATAGATACAAGGACATAGGGGATGTAGAAACCAATGTCTATGGGTATGAATTGTTCATTTTCCATTTTGCGAGAAGACATTACAAACAACTAGTCTGCAATCCTTGGCGCATGAATTTGGGGAGGCTTGTAGTGCCTAATGTGTTTGTGAATCTTGAACTTCTTAGGTTGCTCGCTAGTCGTTATAATCCAAAATTAAAGGCCATTTGTGATTTGAAGGGAGAACCCTTTGTGTACATATCAAAAAATGTTGTAATGGAGGTATTTGGATTAGATGATTTTCATGATTATGAGATTAATCCAACAGATCTTGAGCACGAATATGAGAGGTTGAGTACTACTTACTAGGAATCGAGATAACCTTTGCATAGAAAAAGGTCAGAGAGAGAAATAGAGCAGTGAAATATAAGCAAGTCAAACCTATGAAGAAGACTAATATGATACCATTTACTGTAGAAGATGGGACACCTTTTCATGTGGGTTTGTTCCGTCCATATCTGGAGTTTACCTATTACACCGCCGAACAAGTATTGGGTTCTGAGGCCTCTAATTTCATGTCAGTTGTTCCTATGGTGATAGCCACTGATGTACAAAGCCACAACCTCGGGGCATTTGACTATGTAGGGTATATTTCAAGGATGTTGGATTTGGGGATTATCTGCCATAAAAAACTACCAGTGTCATAAATTATTCAAACATTATTCCTTGTTAATGCATATGGTTTTTTTCTATGGACAAGAGAGAGGAATATGGCCTGAAGGCTTAAGAATAAGAACAGTTGGCAAAGGAGAGTTTCTCCCTGTCCAATTATGGACTTCTCTTTGAGATCATAGATTTATAGGTTCCCATTATGTGCATTTTGAAGAATTCTTTGTAAAACATTTACAGGATGTATGAGCATCCATGTGATTATTCCATCTCCATGGAGATGAAGGAGTTTCAAGGCCAAAGGACTATGATGAGAGAGGAATTGTAGACCATAACTGGGGAGATTGGTATGTTTGTCATGATCATACCAAATATCCAGATTGGTATGTTTGTCATGATCATACCATATTTTGGATATTTGGTTGTGAAGTTGCACCTTTCAAGCTACCAAAGACTATTCCAAACCGAATTGCATGTTTGGAGATTGTTAGACAACTTGATGTGTCTAGTGTTATGAATTTATTTGCTTTAAAAAAGAAAGCCTTTATGCCTAGGAACCTGAACTTTGGGGACTATACAATTAATTTTTCACAAACTTTTGATCTTATTAGGAAAATGCTATTAGCAAAGTACAATTTGCAAGAGTGAAATGTAAGGCTAAATTATGACCTAGAGGGATACATTAGTTTTTGCAAAAAACATCAGAAGATGAGTGAATATGTCCACATTCCTATTCCTGCTGAGGATGTTTTAAAAAACATCGAAGACAGTGAGGCTCAAGAGGCATTTGATAGATATAAGATGGAGCTTGAGCAGCAACGAAGGGAAGCATTGGAGACAGAGTCATCAACAAAAGAATCTGCAGGGGAGAATGAAGAACCTCCACAGTATAACATAGTCCATAGGGAAATGATGGATGCCTATGAAGAAATTCCTGTTAGAGATGTAAGGACTACAAAAAGATTGAAAATCAATAATGATGACAGGATTGCAGATTATGAGTCCTTTGTGTCTGATGATCAATTCATCAAATCTGATGAATTCAAATTCTTCTTGTATGATTATAGAGCCAAGAAAATGAGGGAAACAATTCCCACTGTTACCCCAGATAATGAACGAAATTTGTTAGCAAGTTTGAAAAGGGATATTGAACATGAAATGAAGGAAATGACACCAGAAAGAGGAAGAAGATTACTGTAGGAAGTAGGTATCATGGTTTTTCCGGGTTGGGATTTGACTGCTACTTTTGTGTTTGATAGTTTCTTGCACAATGAAGATAGAGGATACAAATTGAATGTTAAAGGTGTCAGAGATATATACTATGGCTCAAGGTATAATCCTGATGATGAATCAATGATGATTTGGGCATTATACCCACCCACTAAGCGACCAAAGATTATTGATATAGATAAAGCCTTTGGCTATATGATGACACTAAAAGTAGGAGAAATAGATCCTCTTATTTATGCTAGTATGGGTGTGAATTTATCAAAGTTAAACTTGGCACAAAAAAAGTTCCTAATGAAAGAGAGATACTCTCAAGGTGGAAAACGAAAAACTGAGATTTGATATTGTATCTCTTAAGGATGAAATGATGAAGATTACACTTGGTGAGTATGCTAGATCTTAGAGTGATCTTGGAAAGTTACAGAAGGAAAATGATGAGCTCAGAACTCAAGTGGCAGGTTCTATATTTGATCTTGTTTCTATTTTATTGCACAAGATATTTTCTAATCTGATAGTATGGCTCAAGAAGTATTGGATTTCACATCAGAAGACTTACAATGCCATTGTGGAACACTGAAGGTTGCAAAACAGGATAGATACAAAGTTACATGATTTGAAATTTGGGAAAGCTTCCAGTTCTAGTTCAGTTGATCTTCAACTTGTAGCAGAGCATCGAGACTACAATGAAGAACTGGAAAGTGATTATAAGGGATTTGAAGATACCGTTAAGCTTGGATTATCGACCTTGTTTGCTAAATATGTTAATCTCAGGGATCAACAAGATTGGTTGGATGAATGTAACACTGTATTACAACGTGCCCTAGATGCAGTGAAAGTTGATGGACCAGAGTTGGAGGAAAGCCACAAGCAAATGGAGAACATGTTCCACATTGAGTTCGAGATCAGGAATGCAATACATGATGCTGATACTTACAAGAAGGAGAATTATAATAAACACCTATCTCAAGTGTTTTTGTGGCTAGAAAGAGCCTAGTTCTCTTTTTGTTTATGTTTAATCATAGTTGTCAAGCTCCAAAAGACTTGATGAAAGGACACGATCCTTCCTTGTTTGGTATATATATTTATATCAAATGTATTTTGAAAACATTATTATCATCACAAGTATTAGATCACCTATTGTAAGACTTTATATATTTTGAAGCAATACAAAGACAGTTCTCTTGTTCTCATATGTGTAGTAGATTATTTTATTCCAAGTTATTATTATTTGTGGTAGATAATTGCTACTCTAAATCAAGTTGTGAAAAAATTGTATGCTGTCATCATAATCTGGATATCAAGATTCATTTGAGACTTATTGTCTATTGTTTCTTGTCTAATTGGTCCTTCAAGGGGAAGGTTAAATTCAACTAGATTGATTGTGAAGATATCATATAGCTACATAACATTGGGGGTTGGGTAGTTGACAGATCCATCCAAGGGTGGATTTAAACATTGTCTTTCAGAGTTAAACGTAGGGTTTGGAAGTGAATGACTCTGTTACCCAAATGAAATAAGACACTGGTATGATATATATTTAAATTCATTCAAAATACACATCAAATTCCAATAAAGAAGAATAGTAGAGGAAGTAGATTATATAGCAGACTAAGTATTAAAGTAAGAGTAGAGGTAAATAGAAGACTAAGTATTAAAGTAAGAGTAGAGGCAAAGAAGAATTAAAAGTAAAGAAAAAAGAAAACAATATTAAAGTTGTAAGCAGTTAAAAGTAGTGAAGATTAAAAGGAATTACAGTAAGAGACAATTAAGAAATCAGTAGATTAGTTTGTTCAAAGATACATGCCACTTTGAAGAGATTAGAGATAAAACATAGATAGAAGATATAATTTTCTAGAAAAAGCTTCACCTTGGAGATATAATTGGAGAATAGGTCTACCCGCCTAGGTCTTGTAGAGCTTGAAGAGTAGGGGAATTCAACCATAAATTGGTTAATCCCATTCGTTGGCCAAGCCACTTGGAGAGTTTGAGTGCAAAGCTTGGCATACTTTGAGAAATTTTGAATTTGTTGATTTGGGAACCAACACTAGGATAGGTTATGGGAGGTTAGAATGCTGAAGGCGTGCTGAATCTTGAAATTTGGCTAAGTCTGGAATTCTTTGTAAACCCCCAAAATATAGAATCTTTATTATAACTCCTATGAAGCTGAAACCTATCTCAAACATCCTAACAATATTTATATAAATATAACTTAAAGTATAAGTTACATTTAAGTATAAGTTATTAATGTAACTTATACTTAAATGTTATATTTATATAAATCCTCTCGCCCTTAGAGCTGAAAAAATGACTAAGTGTTGAAATGGGGAGTTAACTTGCAAATTCAAAATCGTGGCACTAGGTTGGAATTTGACCATGTCCGAGGATTCATAATCCTTGCAACCCCCAAATTTCCGCCCCTTGAAAAACAAGTTTCAAGTGTGAAGTGTTAAAAAAAAGGCGAAGGAAAATGCAAAAATGTTGTTTTTAAGGAGAAGTTTCAAACCAAAGAACAATCCTCAGGAGGTGGCGGAATCCACCTACCTCCTAGGATTCCCAAAATCCTCATGAGGGTCTGATTTCCGCCTCTTGTGTTGAAGGTGAGAAAGATCGAGGCCAAGGCCTCTTGACTTAGGCAAATGCAATTTGATGGTGACCTGATCTGAAAGAATGAAGGATGTGATAAATTGGATTGAGTTTTTTGTGTGATTAAGATCAAGGAGAATCCTTGAATCCTCCACCCTCCAAGGACTCTAGTCCTCTCCATGATCCCAATTCTGCCCCCCTACATGAAGAAGATAAGAGCATAGACTAAGCCCCCAAACTTGTGCAAAACGAAATTCGGTAGTAATCTGATTACAAGAGGAAGTTGAAGCGTATTAGGCCAAATTGGGAAGTAGAGACTAAGTTTGATGTGGGGAATTTTAAAATCCTCTTGGTCCCTTGATTTCCGTCTCATGTCTAAGACTCATGAAAGGCACTAAATCACAAACTAGGCATGAAAGGTGAAGTCATGAAGTTGGAGATAAATTGAGAAGAAATGGGGCAGATTTGAAAAAAGTCTTTAAGGCAATTTATGAGGGCGGAGATTGGATTGGAGTGAGGAAAAATCTTCAAAGGGTGGTGGATTCCACCACCCCGAGAGGATTCTTTCCTCTCATAGGGCTGGCTTCCACCCTTTGATATTAGAATTGGAGAAGTGTGCTAAGGCTTGCTAAGACGGCGGGTGAAACCTTGAATTCCATGGAGAAGGCATGACTGATTTAAAGATGAGGCAAATCTGAGATGTAATGGGATGGAAGGGGTGATTAGGAATCCTCAAGTGATCAAGATTTCCGCCCAAGGAATCCTCAAGGACCTCTGATTTTTTTCCAGCTCCCAAAATAATCCTCATATATGATGAAATTCTGCCTTGATGCTGATGGTGTTTGAAGAGGGTCTTTGATGTCTAAGTGTGAAGGAGTGGGGGAAAACAATGAAAGTTTGATGGCTGGAAGCCTGGAACCAAAGTTGTAAGTGAAGAAATTCCTCAGGGATGGTGGAACTCCACCATCTCCCAGGGTAAAATCCTCAAGCATAGTGAAATTCCGCCTCCATATAAGAGGCTCAGCTAGACATTAAAGGGGCAGCGATTTTTATTGGAAGATGAATGCAAGTTAAAATCATTACTATCCCTCATCAAGTCGGCCTAAGGGGCTGAGAAACAATTAAATAAAATCATTTTCATTGGCCAATCAAGACCAAGTTGACCTAGGTGGATTGTACCCCTTCAAGATTACATCATCTATATAAGGAGGGACAAGTCCGATCACTTTAACATAAAAACATAGCAAGATATCTCTGCCTGTAGCAGCGAATTCTTCCTTCTAACAGCAATTTGAAAGGCAACGACTTCCTTAGCAACATCAGACTCATCCTTGGCAGCAAGTTGGGACTTGGGAGGTATCAATTTTGGGGCTTCTAAGGCAGAATTTATTCAAAATCAGGGATAAAGTGGGGAAAATTGAAGGAAATCTGGACATGTCATGCATAAAAAAACTAGTTTATTTCCCAGATTTTTAACAAGATCCACATCAGGTTGCAAGATCAAAATCAATTTATCAATCAAATCGGAATTTGACATCTGCAAGAAAATGAAGGAATTGGGTCTTAACTTGAAGAAATCTTTGGGAAAATCCATTTCATTTTGATGTTGATGCAATTGTCATGAAAGCTTTCAGATTTCTTCATTTTGTTATACTCATCAATTTTATGAAACTTAATGTTTTTTTCTCCTTTGTTTTGCACGGTGAATTGGAGGAGAAGCTAGGAAGGCAAGGAAATGATGGCGAAGTCAAGCTCAAGATTTCAAGCAAGACTTCAAGCTCAAGGACTTCAAGTGAGAAGGAAAATTAAACATCAAGATTATTAAAGTACAAATTCAAAGCAAAATGAAGACCAAGTTCATGAAGATGCGAGTGATTCAAGTCATAGCAATGAGAAAATTCCTAGGAAAGAAGATGAAGAAGATTTGAGAAGATGAAGCAATTTGGGAATATACCATCACATTGGAGAGCTTGATAATGTTGAGTATCAAGAGATATTTTTCCTTCACCAAAAGATCGATCAAGTCTACATGATAAGGATGCCGAGGTGGCACCCAGTTGTCTTCAACCAATCAGAAAATTCCAGTTACAAACACATTCAATTAGATCACGCCAAGTGTATTCTCATTGGTTCTCAAAATCTTCGTAATTTTCTTATTGGCCCACTAGGTGGTGCCTTAATGTAATTGGTTGATATTATGGAAACCCTAATTAGGGTTTTTAGGGACAAATCTTGTCCCTTGATCTTGAATTGATCTTGGCCCTTCATTGTAATTGAACAACTATAAAAGGCCAAGGTCTTCTCATTTGCAAAGAGTTAAAATTGAAGAGATTAGGAGACTAGAGAGAAGTTAGCTAGCTAGATTAGAGCAGGTTAGCTAAGGGAGAAACTTGATCAAATTGTTTCTATAATGCTATTAAAGTGATTGATGATTCATTGTTGATCTTCATGATGAATTACTTAATGTTTCTTTAAGTGTTGCATGGTTCCTCAATCCTCACTTGGAGTAGATTTCATTTCATGTTGTTTAGAAGTAGCTTAGTTGAGTGAAAGAAATTATGGATGTTTACTCGCTTGACTCAAGTATAAACTAGGCCACTAGCCTCTTGTTGATGGTAGGCGTTCCTTGTGTGGTGAGCTAGTGATTATACTTAACTTCAATTGATATTCAATCTTTAGTTTGCATCCATTGATGGGATTGAAGAGGAGATATTGATTTGAAAACCAATTGAGTATTACCCTTAGAAGCTTGCACTAGGTGGGTGGAGTCGATGACAAGATTGCATCTAGTAGAGTCCAAGTTCATCCATACTTCCTTCCATTCATAATTATAAGTAGAAGTAGACGTTAATTTTAAGTTCAAGTTGAGAGTTCAAGAGTTGGAAAATAAAAATAAATAAATTTTCATTGCACATTGTGAAGCTAAATCTATTGGAGTAAGTTGATGCCCATTGAATGAAATAGCGTAAGTCCCCTTAGTGACCCAACAAATCACATCATTTCATTGAGCGAGTATCCATAATTGAAGGGAACCTTGAAGTCATCTCATGATCTTACTTTGCAAGCTTAGCATGAGAAGTGACCTTATTCAAGAGAGAGTTGGATATTTGGTATTTCATCTTGGGATATTAAGTATTTGATTCTGTATGTTGTAGTGGAACAAAACTTACATCAATAGGGAAGAGGAGGAAGAAGTTGAGAACGAGGAGAGATTTTGATAGAAACAAACCAAATGTAGAAGAGGATAATGGTTGGACATCGATTAGGGTGATCAAAATGTTGGAGAGGATGGTGTGGGACGATATGCTGTTGAATGTGTCCAAAGAGTTATCAGACACTTGGCTAGTTGAGTTTGTTAAGGAGGTTGTAAAAGAAAATGTGGATACTCTGATGGGTTTAATAAATATTCAAAAAGAAAATGAATTCAATGACAAAGATAAAGATGAGTTTCTAGAAGCTAATGAGAATATGTTAAATCGGGTGCTTGAAACAAGTCCAAGATGTTCAAAATGGATTGTTAAGAAATTATAGTCCACAAACAAAAGTCCACCACAACCATCTCAATATAACTTTATTTCTAATCTGATTTGGTTTTACACTGGTCAAAAGTTGCTCTCATGGCAATCACTTTCTCTGTATTGATTATTCTAAAGAAGATATAAAGTTCTTTACAACATTGATGTAAGCAACTAGGATAATGCCATTTTTAGGGCTAAGATGGCAAAATTTGTTACAAAATTGAAGGGGATGGTCGTATTGTTAGGATAAACATTGTTTCCATTGGTAGATGCTAAAATGTCACAAATGCTCTTGAGACACCTCCATCATTCTCTACAAAGCACTTTTGATGTGAACTGTAAGTAGTTAAATGTTACAAATTCCACTATGATCGGCTCCCTTGATTGTGCAAAAATGGTTATTTTTTAGAATTTCATAAAAAATTATATCAAGGCTATGAATGTTGAAACTTGGAGATAGATACTTTTTCTTCAAAATACAAATGATATTAATGAGATTTGCTAGGCCTAGATTTACAAACTAACAACTTGCAGTTGGAATAGTGTTTAGGGTAGAAAAAGGGAGGTAGAGATAAAAAAAGATATTGACTAGGGTCAAGAAGCAACAATTGAAACATAGACGCTCTTGATGAAGAGTAGAAGAAAACAAAAAGAGATTCTCAGAAAAGAAAGGCCATGATGCATCTCCAAGCATGAAAAATATATCCTCTAATGAGGAGAAGTGATCTTCACCATGAAGGCAAACAAGGAAGGTTGATGAGGATAATGGCTCTAAAGATAATGGAGTAAAACAAAAGATGGGTACTTTTGTTGAAGATGCAAAGTAATGGTTTAAGGAAAAATTGATCCACAAAGCATACTGCATCTAAGAACTATGCAAAACATACTGTATCTAAGGACTATGCAGAGCATATTGTATTTGTAATGTCCCCAAATTATAAATACCTAAATTTTGCCCTAGGTCACAATTTTTAATTGAAACAAAGTAGGGTTAGTGTAATGTCCCCATCCTATTAACCAAGTGGCACAATTTTGTGAAGTCTCTAAGTGACAAAATTGCAAGAGCGATAATCAAATAAAGGATGTTATGTGCCGTTGTTGATCATGTCAGCAAAGTTGATAAAAGAAAAGAATGTCAATGACAAGAAAGACTTGCAAATTAATTGAAGTCGTGAACCAAGAATATGAACGAGGATACTACACAATAGTTTAGTGTCGAAATAGAGAGCCAACAAATAGCGTATATTGACAATCATCTTTATCAAAGGAAGACATCAAAGGTTGTTAGTCAAGTATCTAGTCAACATATATCACAATATCCAATTGGTTGAATCAACCAAGATATATGGTCAACGAAGGAATGTTGTACGGGATAGAATTGGAGTATCCAACATCGACAACTACTAGTGATGAAAGCAAGGATAAGATGATATACCAATAATAAATATGATGATTAATGACATCTAACATTTGCGGCTACTAGCGATGAAAGCAAGTAAGGATAAGACGATATACCAATAACAGATACGATGATTGATGATGTCAAATATGATCACTATGCATCATTAATAACATTGAGGCCAATCAGTCATTGATGTCTGAGGAGGAATACCAATTCTGAATGTTCACATCTACTATGCGGTGTGATTGGTCGATATGTTGAGGCAATAGTCTAATCAAGAAGACTCAGTCTACATCGATAGCATGAAGGGAATTGTTATCAAGCACAGTAGGCAGCATTTGATAGAAATTTATCAATAACTGAGAAGACTCGTTGATAATAAATATTGACAAATGGTGTGAACAATATATGATTATAATTATAAATAAGCACTGTGAGTTAATAAAAGACTAAACGGAGAGTTTGAGAATCTTCAACGCTACAGATGTCCAGTATAAATGAACGACATGAGAAAGCTGTATATTGCTAATCGAAGACAATGGAAACATCACTATTGATCGACTTAACAATCATAGTAAACCAGCTTGTATAAGAAGGATGATATAACTAAGTCCCAAACCAAGGAATTTATTAATAAATGAACCAGTTACACACTGTTGATGATAATTGCAAGTTAAGAGGCGATAACAATTATTATTATGAATTGTTCATTAGACAATGATCCTAATAGAAGGATATCAGGTTGTTATGAAGAGGTGCATCTAAAGTGAGAAAATATGACTGGTTAAAGAGTGCCTTTTGACGGATAGAAGTATAAAAGGAGTCTCAAGCACTTAACCAAGGCATCATTGGACATTTCTTGTTTTATACATATCTAGTAGTGGATCTGCTTTTCTGAGCACACCTCTTGGTAAACCAGTGGCATACATTATCAAGATTGTAAATCAGACACAACCATCATATTGCACATTCATCAAGACTAGATCAGACACAACAATACTATCACTTAAGCGATAATCAAAGTCATTGCATGCGCTTAAAGTATAGATCTGATATAGCGGTCATTATTGTAGTTGCAAGTTTATAAACACATATCGGAAACAACAACATATCACTGTTAAAGCTATATCAATACATTGCATACTCCAGATTGATAAATTAGACAAAGCAATCAAATTGCTAAAAACAATATCTATCGATTGCACAAGCATATCACTTATCAGACATTGCATCTATACTTATCACTAAGTGATAAAGGCAAATATTTTCATAGCATATTTAATAAGTATATAAATCAGACATTGCTATACATTCCATATCAATTTTGCATAGGTTCTTACATTTATATAAAAAATAGCAGTTGATATTGTGAGAAACAACTTTACTTGGTTTTCATTGCAATCATATGACAAAGTAAGAAGTCAACATTAGGTAATTGTCCCAGCTTTCTGAGTTGGCCAAAAAGGGGACATTACAATTAAAGATACCTTTCACTTTGATTGAGACCCTGCAACAAGTTAGGAATCATTTATAATCTCATTGATTAGAAATAAGCATCTGTTAGAAGTACAAATCTAATCGCAAGATTGTTTAAATCAGTTTAAGAAGGCTTAACCATAAAAGAGCTATGATAGGGTGACTCGATAGGGTGCCCTAGAGATCCTCTACCCTAGGCGCAAGAGTGGATATACCATCCCTCTTGGCCTCATGTGGCCCGTGCTATCCATATGAGGTGGAGTACATAGTGAGGTATCCTATAACTGTTCCTCTCAATCTCGTCACTTCTATCCTACTTCCCTTAATTGAACATACTTAATGCATTCACTTATTATGATAAAGAGCATGAGGAGAATTCCCAATAGGGTGCCTGTGGAAGTCCATCCTTTCTAAGTCCAAAGGCAGCACCCTTTGTACCCCTTTGGCTCCATGGGACCCCCCGGTCTTATACTATGAGGTGGTGTACCTAGAAGATGACCCCATCACCATTCTCCTACTTTTAATTCCTCATTTCCCCTACCATGACTGACCTTAAGAATCAATCAGTACAAATAAAGAATTCAATATTATGTATGTATTCTGTATATGCGATAATCAGTTATCAGCAGCATATCCTAATCAGTAATGAACAGATATAGGTAATATTTATTAGTCTATGCTAGGCAGTTCTAACTATTATGCATCATCAGTCAGTCTTGTGCAGATATAAATGGTACTTATCATGCCATGTATAAGGAACTCATACCAAAAACCACAGTATATGTTCAAATCTGCTGTTTATTACTAATTAGTAATGTCAAATCTGTTTACTTCCTTGTGATTCGATGCCCCGCTAGCCAACAAGGGTCTTGTCCATTTATACTCCTTTAGGAGGAATGGAGAGATGTGTCTTTTGAGCTGATATCCAAATGAGGTGTCTCTTCCAAGGGATCACTACTTCTTGTAACACATGGATCTTGGTGGTGGTTTAATGTTTTGGTTTGAGATAAATATCCTCTAACAAAACACCTTCTTCCTTTCTTGATATCCATCGATGATGCTTGATCAATATGTGTACAGATTGTGAGCAATCTTAATATGACACCGGCTTCATTCTCTAACAACAGCAATTCAAATAAAACCAGATCTCAACTATTGTTGCACTCCAATCGGTTCTAGATCATTGACAGAAATGTGAAGGCTTATTTCATTATGACAGAAATTGTGGAGTCTCACTATTGTGAGACAATTTTTAATTAGATATCGTTGAATCTGGTCGGGGTCATGACAGAAGAATTCATTGGTGGTCTGTTTGCTTGATTCCCAATTGATGTTTGATGGATAATTGAATGATTTCCTTTCATTTGATGATTTGATATGTTAGTGAATGATGATTGAATGATGAGTGATGATTTTATGTATTGGTGAATGATGATAGATAAGTGATCCTTGAATGCTTTGAATGATTTCTTTTTATACATTATTGGTGAAAGGGTCACCATCTTCCATAAGAATTAAGTCACCACTTTTCATGGTTGCCTTTGAGAATAATATAATATTCCCCAAATTGCTCTCCCTTGGATGTCTTCCATAATGTCCCCTTTTTGAAATAGGATTTAATAATATATAATAATAATAAAATTTAAATATAAATAAATAAATAAATAAATAAATAGATAAATAATAATAAATATAATATGATACAATTACAATTGAATTAAGTTAATGAAAGGTCAAGAGATACATAATGAAGAGTTGTACTCCCTCAACATAAGGTATAAAAGAGAGGAGAGTTCATATGAAAGGGGATATGGAGGAAGGAAGAAAGAGGAGAGCATAGGAATTAAAGAAGAATTAATGGAAGAAGAAAGTAATGTGAAGAAAATAAGGGATTGACTCTTTCAAAGGGGGACAATTATGAAGAGTTGTGACTCTTGCCTAAAGGCAGACATGATGAAGAGGTGTGACCTCTCCTCAAATTGGAAGAAAAAAGGGGAAGACGGATCAAATGGAATGGAGGAAAATGAGTGAAGGAGATCTAGAGCAGATTTAGAGCAGAAGTATAAGGAGGGATTTGAAATAAGAATTGAGAAGGAAAGAAAGAAAATAAGATATGTAGATCTAGGAGAAGAGGATGCGTAAATCTTAAATGAGATATGTGCAGATGTGAAAAACAGTAAAGACGGATTTGGAAAGTGAGAGGTAGGTGGAGATTAAATAAGAAATGAAAGGGGCAGTAGTGGTTGTCAAATAGATGTGTCTTTTCATAACCAAAGGCTGTGACCCTTTCATAAGGGCATTAACAAATGAAAGGGTGTAACTCGCTACACCCAAAGGAAATATAAAAGGGAAGAACTTCAACTAAGAACATTGAATTACAAGAGAACACAATATCCTTCAGCAGATTGAATTCTCCATACCAGTGAGAGAATAATCAGTAATCAGATTTGAACTTAGGGAGTTAATAATATTCTATTTTGGGTAATGCATAAATAATTGTTAAATTATCTATGTGATATTATCTTGGTCTGTTTTTAATAAACATTAAGATATGAACTTAATTTGACAATAGTCAATCACAAGGAAATGGGAGAGTCTGCAATTAAGGGAGAATTGCTAAGGGCACACTATTGCAGTGGAAGTTAAGGGAGAACAACTATGAGGGCACCCTACTACACTATGATTAAGGGAGAACCGCTAAGGGCTCCCTATTGCAGGGGCAGTTAAGGGAGACCAACTATGAGGGCACCCTACTGCACTGTGATTAAGAAAGAACATCAAGGGCACCCTATTGCAATGGCAATTAAGGGAGAACAACGATGAAGGCACCCTACTGCATTGTTATTGAGGGAGAACCGCTAAGGGCACCTTATTGCAAGTACCTTCCCAACTCCTATGTCAGGAGACTATTGGTGAATCATAGGTAACTCCAACCATAGAAGAATGGAGCAAGACCGTATGGAGGGAGAACTGCGATCATAAGGCACCCTACTAAGATTCCTTACTCCACGTCTTCTATAATTGGAATTCACATATAATTTAAGTACTGCATAGTGATGGAGATATATTCTTTTTACTCTAATCCTTGATTTATTTATGAATAATGTTTGTATTATTGAATACATACATACATACACATATATCCATTTGTATGTTGGCTTTGTGTTTATGCGGTGAAAGTTACAAAACACATAATTAAAGACACCATTTATTTGGTAAACCCTAACCCTAATCTATTGCAATTGCGATCTAGGGCAACTTCTAGGGCAAATTAAGAAGGGGACATTACATCTTCCTCAAATGAACCCTTCTCCCCTTTATATCTTCCAATGTGAGGCATAGTCACACCTCTTCAACATGTCTGCCCCTTTGCAATGGTCACAACCTTTCATAATTACCACCCTTCGAAAAAGTCACCACCCTTCATCATTTCTACCCTTTGAGAGAGTCACAACCCTTCATAATTGTCTCTCTTTGAAAGAGTCTCAACCCTTCATAATTGCAACCCTTTCGAAGAGTCACAACCCTTAAAAAATACAACCCTTTGAAAGAGTTACAACCTTTCATCATTGTTGGCCTTCGAAATAGTCCTTTCCTTATTTTCTTCCCATTCCTTATTTTCTAAGTTGCCGATTCGGGTGTGGATGCGGGATGCAGATGCAGGATGCGGATGTGTGTGTATATATATATATATATATATATAAAATATTATATATATGAAGTGCAAGAAATCTGAAATATACAAAAATATTAAATAAATCATTTGATAGTATGAATCAGATTATCAGAATAATGATACTTCAACATTGATCAAGTGACAAGATTCAAGATATTTCATATTCGATAGTTCAACTTCAACTTAAAACTTCATAGACAAAAATATTCAAATAGAAAGAAGTTCAATAACTAATTACAAACTCAAAACTTAGTTCATCATTCAATGTTTCATTGTTTATCAATCAAGGATTCAAGAGTCAAGACTCAAGATTCACTAATCAGATTGAGAATCATAAGGATTCTCAAGAAAATCCACATTCTCATTATCTCCAACTGCTACAAGTTCAAGATCATTTGAACCAAGAACGGTTCCACTTGTGCTAGATGCACCATGTGTCATGGTATCATCACCATCATTTGTGACTGTAGTAAGATCATGAAGCATTGCATCCAAGTTTGCACACTCAGGGGCTACATCCCAAAGCTTGGTTGACCCTTCCTTGTATTCATTCTGGTTGCATGACAAAAGATGCAAATTGGTTTGAATGTAAACCAAGTCCTCAGCTTTCTTTGAGCCCAACTGGTTGCGCTTCACTGAATGGATAGAGTATGTACTCCAATTCCTTTCAGCAGCAGAAGAACTTGCAACTTGGATAGTGTTCACAATTAAACATACAAATGAAAAACAATTTAAAGAATGTTAAACACTAAATTGTAGAATACATGTGGTAAACAAAAAACAAAAAAAAACTTACTTGTGACAGGATCTTGATTGCAAGACCATGTAGTGTAATGACCCTCACCAGTAGGATCACTAAACTCTCAAATCTGAACTGTGGCAAATCGTCAAACACTTGGCATGCACTGAATGGTTTTGTGTGTAACGATGTGTTTCAATGTGATAATTGTTTTTGGGCATCAAATGCAATTGAGATAACAATACCGATATAGAAATGTAATACAATGAGCAACAATGAATCTCTGAACAATGGAAAGACTCAATGCCAATATGGATCATGAACTTCTTAATTCTGATTGCAACGTTCAGTAAGCTGATTTCCTAGAAATGTATGACTGTTACAAACCCTTTCATATGAGCACTAATACTATGAACTTACTACGCACCTTCTATTATATCAATTCAAAATAACAAAGTCTGATTACAATGGACTGTTATCTGAGCACAAGAGCTAAAGCATGAGATATATGAATCTTCTTACATGCACAAAGTCCTATCAATGCACTCTTTGCTATACCAAACCATTAGCAATGTCTGATTACTGTAACTATTCCCTGAATATATGTATGGACTGATTACAACACTGCTAGACTGTTATGACAGTACAGTTTAGTATGCACTGGACTGTGATAAAAGACTGATTATATGCAATGATTATACAATTATTTTTGACAACCAAAACAGTGTATAAGAACCTGGTATGATGCACCAATTTGATGATGAAGTCCGCTGTAGAAGACCCTATTCTCTGCAACCCAAACTGGCCTCCAAAACGCTGCTATATTGTCCTCTGCAGCTTGTCGTACCAGGCCGTACATGTACGGCTCCTGCAGAAAATAAAATGCAGGGTTTTGAAACCCCAAAAAGGTATTAACCTGGTCGCCAATGATGTACTAGTCCTCCTCCAAAAGCATAAAAAATATCTCCAAGTAGATTAGGAGATATGAGCAAATTATTGGTTCCAAACCCTGATATTGCAATTCTGAAAATGTACCAAAATGATCTCCAATTCTTCACCAAATGATTCACCAATGTAATGATGAATTCAAAACCCTTATTCCAAACAATTACAAACCCTCAATATCAATTTTTGAGGTCTGCTTTTTCGGACTGCTTTTTCGGGTGTGCTTTTTTCGGACTGCTTTTTCGGATTTGCTTTTTCGGACTGCTTTTTCGAATCTGCTAAAAACGGCCTCCTATAATTTCGGACCTGCTAAAAACGGCCGCCTATAATTTCGGACCTACTAAAAATTGCCTCCTATAATGCTGTTTCAATCACAAACAAACCCTTACATCAAATTCTCAATGAAGTACCAATGAGATGGCTGAGTACCAACTCCAAATTTGCAACCCTTCAGTAGATATTTCACTACCTCAGTTATGCCAATCTAGGGGAGTGATTCGTTCCCAAAGATCGAATAGTATTTGCAGACCACAAGGCTACAAATTGCTTCACAATGAAGAAGTAGAAGAAATCTCAAATCCAAGCATGTAGAAATGATAGCCCAAGCCCTCTATTTATTCTTTTCCTTGAGAAGTTGCTAGAACTTCTAGAAACATCCAATTATAATGTACTTTATAATAAAATAACATTATAATAATAAAGTACATTTCTCAACTCAAAATTATAACAATGTAGGCCCAAATGTCACATAACTGAATGTAGGCCCAACTACAACTGAACGTAGGCTCAAGACTGAACGTAGGCTCTACTACAACTGGATGTAGGCTCAAACTGGATGTAGGCTCACTTTGGATGTAGGCTCCACTACAACTGCATGTAGGCCCAAACTGGATGTAGGCTCTACCGAATGTAGGCTCTGTTAGCAATATGCAATCAAATGATCAACATAATGATCCTCTCTCCAAACCATTTGCCTACGAGAGTCGATGATAGGCAAATCTGTCATGCCAAACGATGTCAGCCAAAATGGGGACATGACAGTCCGCCCTTCCTGAAATTGCTTGTCCCCAAGCAATGGCTAAACAAATAACCGATCAATCCACCTGGATCCCAAATGTAGTCGTGATCTAAACTGCTGTCAATCAACGCAAGCTCCTGCAACAATCTCAGTAATATAACCAAGAGGAATCCATAACCAAACTGACCAATACTGCTCAACTGAAGTCCAAGGTAACAACTGCCACAGATAGAAACCAAGTAGATGCTATCAACACATCTCACTGTGCTGTGCGGAAAACACACTCCAACTCTGCAACAATGGTGAACATTTCGAAATGAAACTGCACCAAGTGCGGAGAATCCACACACTGTACACCAACTGTAGTCAACATATCTCTGCAAATCACCAGCCATGCTGACATCACCATAACTCCCATGCACCGTTGACGGTGAATAGGCATCACACGACAGATAGCAATAACTCAAACCAAATCTGCCTGCCATCAACTCCTCAATACATGAATCAAAAGCAAGCCGATGAACATACCCTGAAATATAATGCCAGTAAAAAGAACCAACCAACTCATCCTGCAAACGTGATGCAACCAACTGAGACTGATCATTAGCTAAGTCAGAAGATAACATAGCCAAGGGAGTGGAATCAATAACAACAACCACTGAGGCATCACTCCCAAACTCCTGCTCTAAGTGATGCACTATCAAACTGTCAACCCCAACACCTATCACCATGCCATGTCTATCACAACTTTTATCCCATGGCGTCAAACCATCCCATAACTGATGACAAGCACTAGAACCCAAAGTACATCTCCGTATCAACATCTCATCAACATGTGAGTCAAAAGTAAATTGATGAGCATACCTCATAGTGTAATGTCGATAACATGCGCCAATATCAGTCAGTGGCTCAAACTGCAATCCCGATGAAACTAACTGCAACTTATCACTAACCAAGCCCGAACTCGCCATTACCTCCGAAGACACCTCCAAAGGAGTAGTACCACTGATAGGAACCATGCCAACTGCCAGCCCATCATCACCACAACTGATCCCTGACACAACCTCACTATCCTCCATGCCATCAGTAGTAGGGACCACCACCATGTCGAGCGGACTACAATGCTCAACTGCAACACCCAACTCAACCGAACCAGACTCTAGGGGAAATGAACCCGATCCCGATAAGCCAATGCTAGTATCAAGGATGGATGCATCCCCAATTCCACGGTCTCTGACAAACTCAACCATGGACATCCTCTGATCACCAGATACCACACCCTGTGACTATACGGAATCCGGCAAAGACTGCAGTCGCTCTAACTCCATGGTCACCTCAGCCAAATGAAACTGTGACTCCTCGAAAGCCAACTGTGTACTCTCAAGAATCTCAGAAGTCACCTCGAGCTGCTGAGTAAGCTCACTCACCTCATCTTCCTTGACCAATAATGCGTCATATGCTGTACTGCCCCACTCCATAAGATAATCTTTGTCGGCTACCAACTGCATATAATTCTGTCTTAGAATCCGGATAGCCTCCCATAAAGAGTGGATCTCTGTCAAGGAAAGATAACTGCCTCCCTGATCACCACTAGTAGGAGAACCCCATCCATAAACTGCTAACAACTGACGAGCAGCATCGAAATGCTCGTGAGCAGTAGAAATGTCTCGCTCACTAACTCTCAGCTGACTAGACACATGATGGCGCTGGCTAGACTGTCTCCTACAATCCTCCTCTGATGTACTGTCCAAAGGAGTAGACTCAAAATCACTGATCTCTGGAGTACTACCATCCATACCCTGCAAGTCAACTCCAAAGCTCACATCATCATACGGAGTATCAAAAACTGTAGCATCACTGTCCAACTCCTCCGTACTGAAAGAAATTGTCGAGGAAACTAAGTCCTCAAAACTGTCCACTGTATCCGCTTGGATGTCATCTGTAGCAACACGATCCTGGGACTCACCTGTAAACACTAACATCTCAGATGTGCCTGAATCATCACAAACCCATTGCACCCTGAGTGGTCGACTGGAAATGCACACAACTCCCAACACCGGTGTATAAAAACTAATACTAGCATCTGGCAAGCTGCTATGAATGAGAACAACACCGTGTAATCTGCTAATCAAATCCATGATAGCACTCAAGCAATCACTGCTACCAATAAGTGATAAGGATCTCCAATCAACATAATCCCAAAGGCCAATATGACAATCCCGGGTCCATATCCGTAAACTAGGATCAGCTGGTAACTCAAGCAAACTCCTCACCTGAGTAATAGGACTAATACCAACTAACTCCACATACCTGTCTGATACTGTCCCTGAATCCTGGATGTGAAAGCAAGATGAGCTCACAACAACATCAACCACATGTGATCCGCCTGTCGTAGAAAGCTGAGTATCAAGTGTGCAAGATGAAGCTGAACTCAACTCCACGCCATACCCATCCACATGTCTCTCCGTTGCACGACTCTGATCAACTATACTATCCTCAAATGTGACAGTCTCCTCAACTACTGTAACATCATCAGGATCAACTGTACCGTAACCACTATCAGTGCCAATCACACAATCCGGTGTGCTTGTGATATCTCCCTGTATCAAATCAGCATGTCTCACTGAGTCCTGTAATGCCAATGGACTACTCAACAAAGAGGCTCGGGTATCCTCTAACTCACGAGAAAGTCTGATAGCTTCCTCCTCCTTTCTCCTCAAGGTGTCTGAATAGTCTCCGGCAAGGGTAAGAAGATGGTCATGGTCCGAAAGAAGATGTAAATAACTCATCTTCATCGTTCCCATTCCTTCTCTAATTGCCTGTAAGTCAATACAAGAGGTCTGCGCCTATACTCCCTTATGTCTACTCTGTGACTGAATCATCCGGATATGATCCTCCATCATCTCCCACATCCTGTCATGATGAGATAATGAAGTCACAATCCCATCCTCGCTTACCCTAAGCTGACTGGACAAAACATGTGAAGTACTATGTGCCTCAACCTCGTGTGATGTAGCATCTAACTGTGCTTGATACTCTCTATCAGCAAAGTCATGAATACTTAATGTCTGCTCATCGCTGATAGGTATCTCATCATCATGCACAACAACCTCCTCACAATCATCATCTGAACCCACTATGCTGTAGTTACTATTCTGAGCACCTGTGACATCATCCTCAGGCAACCTATATACAACTGTCTCAACTTGAGTACCAAGTTGACAGTTACTATCAATCTGCATAGTGTCCTTCACCACTTCCTCTTGTGGTTGAGTAGAAACTGAAACATCTATTGGAATACTAACTTGTTCCTCAAAATCCTCATGAAGGTTTCTGGTAACTGTGTCTGCCGATCTCATGTTATCTCTCCTGCGAGAAGATCTGCCAAATAAAAATCTAGTCAACTTATCCACCTTGGCTGGGTCGGATAGCATATCATTCATCCAACGATTTCTTTTTATCACAGACTCATTCAACTCATCAATTGCTTTCTTGATCTCAACCCAACTGTCTGAATGATTACTTTTTTTGCTGCTTTGTGGTTCCTCTTTCAGAAAGGTAGGCATTGTAGGACGGTTAATTGACCATGAAGTGTACCTCTTCCTTTCCATTCTGCAATCAATCGAGTGCTGGTCACTCATACAATTCTGTTCTTCTCCAACAGGATGGCAGGAAACCGCTCTGATACTACTGTAATGACCCTCACCAGTAGGATCACTAAACTCTCAAATTTGAACTGTGGCAAATCGTCAAACACTTGGCATGCACTGAATGGTTTTGTGTGTAACGATGTGTTTCAATGTGATAATTGTTTTTGGGCATCAAATGCAATTGAGATAACAATACCGATATAGAAATGTAATACAATGAGCAACAATGAATCTCTGAACAATGGAAAGACTCAATGCCAATATGGATCATGAACTTCTTAATTCTGATTGCAACGTTCAGTAAGCTGATTTCCTAGAAATGTATGACTGTTACAAACCCTTTCATATGAGCACTAATACTATGAACTTACTACGCACCTTCTATTATATCAATCCAAAATAACAAAGTCTGATTACAATGGACTGTTATCTGAGCACAAGAGCTAAAGCATGAGATATATGAATCTTCTTACATGCACAAAGTCCTATCAATGCACTCTTTGCTATACCAAACCACTAGCAATGTCTGATTACTGTAACTATTCCCTGAATATATGTATGGACTGATTACAACACTGCTGGACTGTTATGACAGTACAGTTTAGTATGCACTGGACTGTGATAAAAGACTGATTATATGCAATGATTATACAATTATTTTTGACAACCAAAACAGTGTATAAGAACCTGGTATGATGCACCAATTTGATGATGAAGACCGCTGTAGAAGACCCTATTCTCTGCAACCCAAATTGGCCTCCAAAATGCTGCTATACTGTCCTCTGCAGCCTGTCGTACCAGGCCGTACATGTACGGCTCCTGCAGAAAATAAAATGCAGGGTTTTGAAACCCCAAAAAGGTATTAACCTGGTCGCCAATGATGTACTAGTCCTCCTCCAAAAGCATAAAAAATATCTCCAAGTAGATTAGGAGATATGAGCAAATTATTGGTTCCAAACCCTGATATTGCAATTCTGAAAATGTACCAAAATAATCTCCAATTCTTCACCAAATGATTCACCAATGTAATGATGAATTCAGAACCCTTATTCCAAACAATTACAAACCCTCAATATCAATTTTTCAGGTCTGCTTTTTTCGGACTGCTTTTTCGGATTTGTTTTTTCGGACTGCTTTTTCGAATCTGCTAAAAACGGCCTCCTATAATTTCGGACCTGCTAAAAACGGCTGCCTATAATTTTGGACCTACTAAAAATTGCCTCCTATAATGCTGTTTCAATCACAAACAAACCCTTACATCAAATTCTCAATGAAGTACCAATGAGATGGCTGAGTACCAACTCCAAATTTGCAACCCTTCAGTAGATATTTCACTACCTCAATTATGCCAATCTAGGGGAGTGATTCGTTCCCAAAGATCGAATAGTATTTGCAGACCACAAGGCTACAAATTGCTTCACAATGAAGAAGTAGAAGAAATCCCAAATCCAAGCATGTAGAAATGATAGCCCAAGCCCTCTATTTATTCTTTTCCTTGAGAAGTTGCTAGAACTTCTAGAAACATCCAATTATAATGTACTTTATAATAAAATAACATTATAATAATAAAGTACATTTCTCAACTCAAAATTATAACAATGTAGGCCCAAATGTCACATAACTGAATGTAGGCCCAACTACAACTGAACGTAGGCTCAAGACTGAACGTAGGCTCTACTACAACTGGATGTAGGCTCAAACTGGATGTAGGCTCACTCTGGATATAGGCTCCACTACAACTGCATGTAGGCCCAAACTGGATGTAGGCTCTACCGAATGTAGGCTCTATCAGCAATATGCAATCAAATGATCAACATAATGACCCTCTCCAAACCATTTGCCTACGAGAGTCGATGATAGGCAAATCCGTCATGCCAAACGATGTCAGCCAAAATGGGGACATGACATGTAGATGCTTGTATGGTTGACCATACATGTACAACCAAGTGATAGCTCCCGTTTTATATTGGTCCTTTATTGCAAATGGAGACATTTTTGAACCCGAAGCAAATAAGCCAAATTCTTCCCTCACTATGTCGTGCATTTCATCATCTGGGAAGAGCCTTGTAAAAATTTTGTAGCACCCATTAGCAACTTCTTCATCCACATATGGTGCAACTCTTCCTGGCATACCAAGTACTTGCTGACTATAGTACCTTGGAGATAATGCATATGCGAGGAGGTGCAATGGGGTAGTCATCTTCTCCCAACGATGATGAATGATTGCCTCCACCTTATTGCATAAGGCTTCACATTCTGTGGGGTCATTCTCATGTTTTTGTATGGAAACTTTTACCTTCTCAACCATGGTGTCCATGCCATCATACACATCCCCCAAGCAAGGTGTATCTGTATCGGCAAAGCGAGGAGCATGGTCATGATAGGGTCCGTGAAATCCAATACAAATTGCACACGAGCCCACCAACTGTCATCCAAGACCAAAGCCTTGACCTTTTGGGCTCTTTCCGAATTTGAAGCCTTCCATATACCCCACTGGTTAGAAATAACCATTTGGCTTAATGATGTTTGCACCTTGACAAGCCGTCTCATAACAATAGTATGAGATGCAAAACGGGTCTCAGCAACCTAAGCATAAAGCAAGTTAACAATATGTCAATAAATATTAAGCAAAGTTATATACAATTTGATAATTGAACATGAACATAAAATTTATTCAAATTAAATAAATAAATGAAAGTTACTAATTTAGTAATTACAATTTGAGTTTACCTTCAGCAGCTCCAATTTGGAGAATGATCTAAATATGGATTGTGACATGTGGTGGTTTGTCACAAACATTTGTATCTCCTCATCTTGGTAAATTTGCTTCACCCAATCAATTTGAGTGCCAATTTGTTGCATGATGAAGTTTAGGGAGTGTACTGTGCATGGTGTCCAAAAAATATGGTCATACCGACCCTCAATCAAAGCACCTACACCCCTACAATTTTTGGCATTGTCTATAACCACCTGTACCACATTCTCACTCCCCACCATCTCTATGGCCTCAATGGGAATTCTAGAAATGAACTGTGAATCCTTCACCTGCCCTTCACAATCAACAACCCTCAAAAACATTGACCCTTTGGGGGACATTACAATCACATTAATCAATGGTTGATTTCTTGTATCTTTCCATCCATCAGACATAATAGTTATACCCGAAGGTTTCCAAGAATGTTTAATTGGTTGAAGAGCCCTCTCTATAGCAATCCTCTCTTTTTGCAACAGAGTGGTACACACCTTTTCATACCCGAGACTTACGTAATCAGCTGGGGCTTTATTGATGGCTTCCACCATTTCCTTCCACTATGGTGATCTTACCAAGTTGAAAGGAAGACCACTGGCATAGAGACAACGTGCAATGGCTTCATCAGCAAGCTCTCTTGCCTCCATTTTAAATGCACTATCCAATGAGCCTCTTTTGTGGGCTATAATTTCTACTTCTTCCTCTTCCTCTCCCGGTATAGATACTTGCAAGAATGGATGTTTGGAGGAGACAACTGGTTCATTGGGTAATTGCATTTTGTTCTTTCCAGATGGAGGTTGATAAATTTTTTTTTTGATCTTTTAACCAAACAATCAACCTCTTCTTGTTCTTTTACAAATGAAGCTATCTGTGCATTAGACAACCCCTTCCCACCTGTGCCTTTGCACATTGCAATACCTTTTCCAACAGGGCCCATAAAATGAAGTTTTACCCGGGAATATGAACTATTGAATGGTTTTCCTTTGTTACTTTGACAATAATTGCATTTCCAAAGATATGAGCCACCTCTTGAAACCTGTGATACTCTTGTGGTATGTCTCTATAAAGGAGATCCTACATCAATATTAAAATTATCGTTACTTTTCCCTCCCACTGAACTTTGACTACTGGTGGTGGCCATTCTTGCACAATACAATCAATTTCCTTGCTATAATAAGAAAATAAATAAATATAATTTAGAAAAAAACTATGAACATCAAGTTTACAAGTGCAAAACAATGATACAAAAATAGTCTAAAACAAATAGCTAAACTTGTTTCATTATTTCTTAAAAAAAAAATAAAATGAAAAAAAACTTGAAATATTTCTTCCCAAACTTGAAAAAATCCATCAAAACTTCAAAAAAATCCATTAAAGAACTCAAGAATGGGATCAAATGCTTACCTTTGATGCTGAAAACTCCTCTGTGGAAGCTATCTCTCAGCCCACGAACGATCCTCTTCGAAAACAATCACCTTAGCTTCAAAATCGAAAATGGAGAGAAAATGAGAAAAGAGGCAAGCTGCATAAGAAATGAGAAGAAAAATGTTTGAATGGCCTCTTCTAGGGCCGTTTTAGGGTTTAGGAGACAAAGAATGAATAAAATATTCTTTTAAACACATGTTTTATTTTGTTTTTGAGTTTCTTTTTCACAAAAAATGAAGTCTGGGCCTGCGTTTTTTGGTTTGACGCGTCTGGATGCCCTGCGGATGTCATCCAGAAGCGCAGCGCATCACAACGCATCCAGGTGCCCAGGGTGCGCTTCCGGATGACATCCGTAGGGCATCCGGCTCCGCATTGGCACCCGAACGCACCCGCATCCGCATTGACCGGAATCCTGGGCGCATCGGTATCTTAGCTTATTTTCTTTAAATCCTATCCTCCCCTATTTCTTCCTTCATATTTCCTTTCAAATGAACTCTCCTCCCTTTTATATCTTATGTGGAGGGAATCACAACTTTCGTTATGTATCTCTTGACCTTTCATTAACTTAATTAACTTGTAATTATATTATATTATATTTTATTATTATTTATCTATTTATTTATTTTTATATTTTAATTTAATTATTATTTATTATTAATCCTATTTGAGAAAGGGGACATCACAGTATGTAAGAACTATGCAGTCAGATATGTCTTACAAAGTGTTTGTATTGTGGATCCTTGGCTCTAGATACAGATGCATCTCTTATACATTAGCTCCATTGGGATGTCATGGAAAATATGGAATGGATTTTCATCACGGTTACACGGGGACACATCCCTGTCCCCAAACTCCCCATCCCCGTCCCCTTCCCCTTGGCGTTTCTGGGACAGTAGGATGTAATGGGACATCCCCCTCTCGTCCCCGATAAGCAAAAATTGGCCGAAATGGGAGGAAATGTCCCTTGCTGTTTGGGAACGTCTAGGTGTCCCTAGGACGGCCAAGGGATGTCGGAAACGTCCCTTGGCTGTCCCCGAAACGGCTAGCCGTCCTCAAATTGCAGGGAATGCTTCTGGCATTTAAAAACATAAAATAAAAACTTGTCATTAAAAGTTGCACATACAAACTGCATTGGAACAAATTTAACAACTTGTAAACATTTTATTTTGGGTTGAAGTTTCTGAAGACCCAAATTTGTGAATCTCAAATATCAATATGGATTACATTCTGAACTTCTTTATCAGACTTTGAACATTTTACTCATTAAGAGATGCTTTTCTGCGAGCAATCATTCAGAGATGCCACATGATTGGCCAAAATGAAAAAAGCCAACACAAGTTAACATTTTTTGTAAGACTGCAAAGTAGAAAAATCCATTTGGGCTTTGACATTAACTAATGGTTCTAAGCTGCCATTAAGTTGAATCTATATTTCATGCATGCATCATATTGTTGGAGTTGCAGGCTTATTTTCTGATTTCACCATAAATGTTGTCACTAAAAGTTATATAAAACATAAAAAACATATGATATATTAATATATTTTGGAAAATTCACACACACACACACACACACACACAGTGGAACATAGATTTTCGTCAATCGGATCCATAATGACTTCGAGAAATTGATGTGGACTTCAGGATAAATCAGGCCAGGAATGAGAAAAATACTCAAATAAAGAAAATCTCCCCCCTGTTGCCCTAGTGCCTGCCTGTCTTCTCCAGCACCCTCCCCATCTCCATCTCCAAGTCTCCAACTTCCCAGAACTCAACAAAAGAAGAGAAGAAAATAAAACTTAATTTTCTATCCCCATTTCAAAATGTTAAATTCTCAGATTTTCATTGTGCAGGACGACAATGAACTCCCTTTGCAATTTTGATATCTATTGTAGGTGCTGAAGATGTCTTGTGACCGTGCTTCAGCATTTGGGAGTATTTTCAGGTGTTATTGAAGAGTTATAGGGAAAAATCATTTTTGGTGCGGCTTTTCTTTTTTGACAGAATTGTGAAAAGTAGAAATCATTTCATGTTTTTAAGTTCTTAGATGAGAGATCTCAAAGATTGGTCTCAGTTTTAAAGGAAATCTCAAAGAAACAGTTCGAGTAATAGCTTATACAATGAAAGACCATGAGTACAACCCTTTTTTTCTCATGCAGACTTGACCTCATCTTCTTGGTGGTTGTAGTAATAAATCTCCTATATTACATGACATATCCCTACTGCACACCCAATTTGCAGAGAACTAAAGGTCCTTTGGAAATGGGTCTGTATTACATGAAAGAGGACTTTGGAGGACAGCTCCTTGGAAAAATCAATGAAGAATGAAGCAGGGGAGTGGACCAATGAGTTGGTGGACCTATGCATTATGCTTGTGGGATCCTTTTGAACTTTGAGAATGGCCACCTTGGAAGGAGCTGGTGAGAAGAATTAGTCAAGCCCTTTTAGAGTCACGATCATGCAATTGGAAACGGAGAAGAAAAATGTGGAGATGGCTTTCAATCAGGAATTCATGAAATGAATCAGGGTTTTTTTTATTGGAGGGAAGAATGTAAAAAGAGTCTTGATAACGTTATTACAGTGTTCCCAAAGAGGCCAAGTTCTTAAGGGCTTTTTGACTGTGGAGAGAATATAAGGATACAGAGTTCATCGTGGGCATCCTTACAGAGATGGGTGTGTCATTGGCCCCCCAAAATGTTGTCCAAATCATTGTGGACAATGGTAAAGTTTGTAGAACAATGGGATTGTTAGTTTAGGCTGCATCTTATCGCATATGGATGCAATGTGCGGCCCATTCACTCAATTTGGTGCTCCTCAACATGGGCAAAGTTTAGTGGGTCAGGATTGAGGCTAATGATATGCAAATATTTGTGATAAATCATCACTCTTAGGCCTCAAAATAGGTGGTTCTTGTAGCTGGAAGCTGCATAAGGTAAGTTTGTTCTCTAGTTGATTTATTTATTTATTCAATTTCTTTAATTTATAATATATTATTTATTGATTTTTTACTATAGTTCATAGTTAGTTTAATAAAAAAGACAATAGTAGATTTGATTTTTGTATCATATAGCTTAGTGAGAATAAATTCCTTCACAGAATCGTGTTTGGGTAACTAGGCAGGCAAAATCTACTTCAATCAACATTGCAGTCAAGGACAATTGGTGCAGTTGGAGGTAAACAAAATTGAATCAATCATCTGATTTGTGGATAAATGTGAGGTCACCTTGGGTTATAGTAATGACGGAACCAACTTTATGTTAGAGAAATGGGAGAGATCATGAATGTAAAAGATAAAGATCCTAAAGAAATATTTTACATTGAAGTGAAGAAAGAGTATTGTCACCTTTGCATTGCTTATACTGTGTTGCGAATCCCAGGTTTATAATTCTGACATTTGATTTACCAGATAGGCCAACCTAGTCCTACACGCATGCCAAAGTTTCAGGTGTTTATAAGAAAGGAAATAGAAATATTTACACATCCAGAAGTAGGATTTAATGTTTGCGCATAACTGATGATTTCTGCATCTACATATTGATGTATGGTAGTGCTATCATGGCCAAGAAGCCATGGATCTCTAATCTCTTGTCATTTGAGTCCTATCATACCAATGTGTTCGTATGACAGTCTTAGAACCTTAGCATAAAATCAAAATTTTAAATTGTGACTCGATTTTTTTGGACTTGATTATTTTTCATTGGTATGAAAAATGGTTAAAGTTGGGGATGATGGCCCCAATATAGAGAAATGTTAAAACCAATTGTTGAGTAGGTCACAAGTGCTGAAGCTGAATCTCGGGGAATAATAAATATCTTAATGGCTTCAATAATATTACATTGAAGCCTGGGATGGTAGGTTTCATTATTTGAATCTGTTCCAACTTCCTCAATGTCTGCAAGACTACTGTGTTTACACACGTATCAGTTTTCTGCTTTGTCTTTTTATACGCTATTTGAAGTGAGTGAATCGTGTCTAGTTTACATCAATTTAGATTAAGGCTGCATTCGAATGGGTATAGGGCCTAGCTCAATTGACGAGAGCTACCTGTGGTAAAGCATGAGGTCACGAGGTCTAGTCTTCACCCAGCCCACTAGGTACCGGACAATGTGTTGTGCCAGTGTCACCGGTCACGTTAAAAAGTTTACCTGGCGCACTGCAGTTTATAGGGGGTGCTATACCCGATTCCCGCAGTCTAAAAAAATGGCTGCATTCAAATTCTGGGGTCCTTACTTCCAATAAATCTTCTGATAATTCATCGGAATTCATGAGGAAAGCTCATAAGTGATTCCAATTTTCTTTAGATTTCAAGCTTCCAGCCCTACCCTTATCGTTCGTATTGTTAAATATTTGTTGAAGGCCTACCAGTTTTCCTTTTTAGAATTTCTACCTTAATTCTCTTCATCTTTGTGGATTAACATGTTCATTCGTTGCTCTTTTTGAAGTACTGAGTTCATCACCAAAAACATGAGTGGACAATGCATGATTATCAATCCCAATCAAGCTTGTGATTAATTCCCAACCAGATTTTGTTCTAACCCATTATTAAATATGCACACCATTTGAAAATATATAGTGTCCATTTGACTATGCATAAAATGTTGACATATGGTTTCCATAGTTCGAACAATTGTACATTGTAGTTTCTGGTTTTTACACATGAAACAAAGTAGGCATATAGGAATAAAATTTTAAAATAGTCACCTTGTGTTGCAGCATATTGTAACGAGTTTCAGGTGTCCTTTAAAACCTGTTTGTAGTTGACCTTATGTGTGCTTTGTGGTCTGCTGTAACTTCTCATGTTTATCTTTTTGAACAGTTTTGGGTAAAGGGTTTCTGCTGTCACATCTCACGTTTATCTTATTGAACAACTTATTGTAAAATGCTTCAGGATCCCCCCAAAATCTGTTTTTCCCATCTAATTTAAAGCATCTTAAAATAGTAAAGATCCTTATTTCAAGATCTTATTATGGTGGGCAGGAAAAATGGTTTTCCATTAAGATTCCCAGAACAATCTTTTTAAGTCATAAGCGGCATAGGAGCTCTCATCAATGAATTTTGTGTGGCACTACAACCTGCTAACATCATTCAGTTGCAAAACATATTCACCAGAATGACTTGGTAATTACCACAAATAACCAATATTTTAATTGATCCTAAATTCATCTTTTTGTGCCATTATTTGTCGATGGATCAGTAAAACATTGAAACAACCCGTCATTATTACACCTATGTATTTAAGGCAAGTTATGAGATAATTATAATTGTTTGCTTTGTGAAAAAGTGTGGGAGCAGGTCCACGCCCCTTTATACTATATCAACACAACACTAATAATTTTTATTAGAGAAAATGACCTTATGGTAATTTCCGAGAAAAATGCTTTGGCAACGCAAGACAACCAGAAGCTGCCACATTCGCATAAATACTGAAAAAACTGCTTTTGCTTCTACATTCAAATACAGGGACAAAGAGAAATGATTACAAGCAATGGTCAGTCATCTAAATTGACCATAGGTGCCAAGCTAGAGAGTCCTATATGCTCATACAACATTGTTGATGCTCGGATGATTAGGCAATTTATTGTTGCTTGCAAGAGTTAACTTACTGATCTTTTTGTTTGACTGGATTGTTCTGATCTCATTTTGTTCATTTGTAGTTATTGTTTTGATTGAGTTGAAATGTTGATTGTTTGATTTGATTGTCGAAAGCTTCTTTAACTTTTAAAGGTGCTGATTATTTCCAATATAATTTTTGAATGTAAAGTGAACCGAACCGAACCGAACTGAATTAATATGTATTTTAGAGTTTTTGACGCTTTATGCACATTAAGCTAACCATACTCAGCAATAATATCTAACAACAAATAAACTCGAATAAAATATTGCTTATTTAATTTACATAAACTCACTAATCAAATGAAATTCAATTAAATGCAAATGCTGATTATGAAACGAATCCTTTCTTTTGTATTTTTCCTGCATTTTTCAATCAATTCAAATCTAAGAAAAAAATACCTAAAAAGTAACAAACAATTATTCAAATCTAATCAAAATAAATGCATTGAAGTGACAAACAATTGTTTTTTTTCCCTAAAATATTTTCATTGTAAATCACCAATATAAAAAGCAAGTAAACCTTCTTTATGCAAATAAAAAATGATAATCAAACAATTATTGTCTTATTGTATTGAAACAATTTGTACAAATGAAAAAGATAAAATGAAAAAGATAATATGAAATATTCTGAGAATGATGTACTATAGTAGAAAGTAATAAGCCACTTTGAGGGGACAAACATCTAAGTATCTCCAATAAGAACACACTTCACAAAATCATGATGAAATAAGAGTTACCACCTCTTATATATACCATATCTATGTTTATGATATCACCCAAAATGACCTAAATATGACTATATATGCATAAGGCCGGCCTAACTAACTAAATAGCAATGTACTAATGATAATATGACTTTAAAGGGGTCAAGGCAACCACAAGCTGACTACTCAACCGAATGTATACTCTAGGATTAAGGGCGTAGCATAATGACCCCCTTCATAGAAGCATTGACCTCAATGCTAAAGTGTGGATTCTTTTGAATCAACTCTTCATCTTCACATGTGGCATTTTCAATTGGTAGATTTTTCTATTGAATGAGATATTCATTGAGTGTTCTAGTCCTCATCTTTGTAGTACACATTTGGAGAATGAACTATGGTTCTAATATGATTCTTCTTTCTTCATCTAGCTTTGGTAATTTTGTTTGTGTAGGGATGTTATTCTCTAGTATGCGCTTTACACGAGAAATATGAAAAGCTAGATGTATCTTGGTTGTCGACATCAACTCTAGCTTGTAGACAACACTACCTATCTTTCTCATGATTTGGTATGGGCCATAATATTTGGTGACGAGTTATTATTCTTTCTTTGTTGCTTCAACAATATTTGCTTATAAGGTTGCAATCTCAAGAACACCCAATCCCCACTTCAAAGCTTCTTTCACTATGATGTTGATTTACTTGTTGCTTCATTTGATTTTGTGCAATGCCCAAATTCTTTGAATATTGAAAGTACTTGTTGAAGCATGTGGTCATTCATAGTTTGAGCTTTTGGTGACACCCTCAACGGTGATGTGATGGAAGAAGACTGATATTCATAGGGTGCCATCAAAGGAGACATTTTTGATGAGCTATGGGAGGAAGTGTTATGTCACCATTCTGCTAGTTGTAACCAATCTAACCATTATGATTGCTTATTTGAAGTGAAACAATATTGATATCCTTCCAAAAATTCATTTATAACCTCAGTTTTTCTATTAGATTGAGGATGATATGAAGAACTATGAGCCAATTGAGTTCCCAAACATGAGAATAAACTTGTCCAAAAGTTACTAGTAAAGATAAAATTACAGTCACTAAATGTCTTCTTTAATTCAAATTTGATGATAATTTGATCTAAGATCCAACTTCGTAAAAAAACATGGCTCCATTCAACTCATTTAAAAAATAATCAATGATTGGAATAGGAAACTTAGCTTGGATGGTGTAGACACTAGACATTGTTTTGTCGCTTGAGCACGACAATTTTATTAATTTTCATCTTAATTGATTAAATAATATTTATTATTTAACTGATTTGTGTATTTCTTTTAAATTCAAATTTTGAATTCACTATTTCCCTCCAATTTCATAATTTCATAATTTTAATTAATTAGTTTTTAATTAATACTCTTAGTTCCTCAATTATTCTTTTGGAAATTAATTAAATAGTTATTATTTAATTAATCTCTTATCTCTAGTTTAATTAAATAATTATTATCATCACAATTAAGTGATAATTTCAATTGCTTAATTGTATCTTCTGAAATTAAATAAATCATCAATTTATTTAATTTTCCCTTTCTTCCAGGCAAATTAATTTTTTAAAAAATAAATAAATTTATTTTATTTGTTTCCCTCACGCACAATTAAATAAATTCTTAAATTTATTTAATACTAATTCTTCTAGTTCCACCTCCACGACTAATACTGTCTTTCAGTTTGACTAATCAATCTATTCTATCATTTGTCCAATCAATTTTCCTGAGTAATCAATCAAACTAGTCTTCTCTCCATTTAATTTAATTCACTGTCCAATCTATCCAGTTTACTTCCAATCAAATGTGTTAACTGTCCAATCTATTTTGTTATGCAACCCCTTAACTGTCTATTAGACTCTCTTTTGGTCAATTAAATTAGTCATCTATTCAATCAAGCCTAGTCATCTGATCAGTCAATTCCAGTTATATCTTCAATCACCTAACCCTGGTTGAAGCCCAAAATTTTATATAATGAGAATTATTTTTGATAATTTCACAACTACAATGTTGAATTCTCATGCTGTCATAACTGAGCAATTTTGAGAGCCCATATTTACATTGAGAAGGAGAAAGCCAAGGGAGGATTTTGGTTTGTTGTTTTCATTGGAATTGATTTGATTTTATTGTTTTGCATTCAATTATCCATTCTCTCTTGATCTTAGAAGTATTATTTCTAGCAATCTAGATCTCCGTGGTTGGATTTGACTCAGTTGTTGTAGGTTCTCAAATATTTTACCCCTATCACAAAATGGTGAACCTGACGTGAAACACCCGTTGTTTTCAATTTTTAATTTCTGTGTAGACACAAGGGCATTTGATGCAATCACATTTCATTTGCCACATTCACATGTTTGAGTGTTGCATCTGCTTTCTAATCGCCGCACTTGCACTATCTTTTTTGATAACTTTTGGGTTGATGTATTTCTTAATTGCAGGATTATTGGCTACAACTATTGATCATAATACACAATTGCATGTTTTTGATACATGATTATTTTTCATTGATGCCTTAGTTTTCTTTGTTCTGACATTATTTTATATTTGTTTGTGCAGGACAATTCGACGTATCTGAAAATAAGTCGACGCAATTGATTCTTAAATGTCGTAATTGCACTGTCTAAATGACACATCTGTTAGAGGGAAAGCCACAACTGCTTGTGATTCAACGCAATTGACTGATAAAAATGCCCAAAAATCAGAAACATAAAAAGGCCAAATTGAGGTACCCTCCTGAATACAGAAGAAGAAAGGAAGAAGTCAAGGCCAATCGAACCTTCAAACACACAATTGAAGCTGAAGAACACCAAAAAAACATTGAATTTCAAGAGGTATTCAACGATTATTTTGGAAGAGTATTGGATCATTGTAACAAATATAATTTGGTCATTAATATGAGTGCTCTCCATATTGATGATTTATGATTTCTAGATCTAGGTCTTTTTGGTTACTAATATTTGATTTGTAGCATGTGGCGAGGAAGCAACTCCTATGTGCTTTAAAAACAAACAATTCACATTGCGTTTTGGAGCTTTAAAATAACTTTTTCTTTTGTCTATTTTTTTGATTAGATAACATTTCAATTTGGGATTGATTAATTGAACATCTCGTCTGGCGTGTTTGGTGCATTTGCATGCTCTATTTAGGTTAGTTACCCTTTTCTATTATATTAGAGAGGCATACCTGGGATTTCATCACCCTAGGGGATGAACTCAGATCGGTAAATCCCTTCGGTCGGTATACAAATAAGACTGCAAGTTAAATTTAGTTTTACACTAGTCATCTCGAGCTTGGTGTGTCAGTGATAGCTTGGATTGGGCAAATGTTCCTAAGGAGCCGACGTGTCTGACATGAGACTTTGGTGTCTCACTTGTGCATCCCATTATTGGCTAGCGCCACAGACCTTGCTAAACACCATTTGCTTTTAGAAGCCCAAATCCCTCCTACTTGTTAACATAGGACATGCCTCATGTATCCTCCTTTTTGAGACAAAATTTATCAAGATCTCTAGGTCTTGAGAAATTTGAAGCTTGGTATGCCTAAGAAGTGAGTTCCATGGAGGGGAGCCAGTGCTACCAAGCTTCTATCTATTTGAATTAGATGTGATATTTTATTGTAAAGGGATTTGACAAGGAGAGTCTTTGCCTTTGCCATAGGTTGTGCTTGTTTGTTTTTTTAATCACAACAACCATATTGTCTGCTACGTGTTTGTCATCACACAAATTTGACAAAAAACACAAAATTGACATTACACAGACCATTTGACGCATTTGACAAGACTATAAGATACATTTGAAAACCCTACAACACAATTGACCTATTTATGCTACAACTATAATGTCCATGGTACACAATTGTTGTTAATTAGTTGCATCTATCATAGTCTTGAAACACAATCACTATAATCCTGTATTGTTATTGCCAGATTTTGATACATAACTACTATAACCATTCAGCGTAATTACTTGAGAAATTTGCAAATTGTATCAAACCAAAATTAGGGTTTCTAGATCTATCCTTGACCTCTATCCAGATTTCTCTAATCTTGTGATTGGAGTTTGAGACTACACAATCATTTAGCTAGTCATATCCTTGCATATAGGAATTCATACCCTTGCAGGTTTACCATATCCTTTCATATCTTTGTTTTATCCTCACATTTAGGGCCTTCATTTGCATTAACTTGTTAGTTTCCAAAAACCAAGAAAATACAAAAAATAGGTTGCATTCCCTAAGGTTGAACATTCCACCTTCAGAGTCACCTTTTGAAATTAGAAAGCATATCTTTTTTGGATATCCCCATAGTGATCTTTAGAATAATCTTTATCTCCCTAAAATCATCTTGTCACAAACAACATTATGTCAATTTGTCCTAAATTTGAGGTCAAGAGAATTTCCCCAATCACTTAGGTTTTTCCTAGAAATATTGCCTTCAAAATTTGCAAAATTTCTCTTAGGGTTACCTTGTTCACACCTTAGAAATCATTTTAGTCCCATACCTGGATCATATAATTGTAGACATCTGAAAATGTCCCTTTCAAATCTATGCTTTCCCCCCTTTAATTATTTAAATCCTATTTAATTAATCTACCTTAGTGTATAATTGATTTTAATTAATTGATTATATTCCCTCATTTTCCTCTATATAATTAATTAACCCTATTTAATTATTTATATTCACTTATTTTCTAATCCCTAATGTATTTAATTTTAATTAAATGCATTTACCCCCTTCCTACACTTTTATTTAAATAATACCATTATTTAAATATTCCCTCTATCTCTTAATTCTTGATTTAATTAATTCCTGATTAGCTAATTCTAAAACCTAGCCTACACCCTTAGCCTACATATATCACTATCACCTCTAAACCTACAACTATGATTAATCCTACATTAATTAAGCTAATTTTGTGACTCCTACAACAATTAGCCTCATAATGTTGCTCACACATGTGTGAGCAACCCTTCCCAATGTGGCTAACCACCTTCCATGAATAACCACCTACATTCTTACATGAATGTCCCCTTTTTCTTCTTTGGGATTTTCTCATACGTGTGAGACATCTTGAGCCACCTCTTCTCTTTCACTTTGTTTCCCTTATTCAATGAGCTATCACTTTCAAAGATTGCTCACACACGTGTGAGCAACTCATTCGTCTTGCATGACCAACTACCTTGCTTGCATGACATCCATGTGACTTCCACTTGTCATCCACCTCATTGATCCTTTGAATCCTAGCCCTCCATTTACATTTTGAATCCTAACCATTCAGTTTCCCTCCAAATCCTATAAATATGAGCCTCTCCTTGAGCATTTCATCCATCTTCCATATGTAGTGTTATTATGCTATTTTTCTTATAGAATCCACTATCATATTGCATTGTTATTATGTTATTTTGCTTCTAGAACTCATCTTTCATATGTAGTGTTATTATGCTATTTTGCTAATAGAATCCACAATCATATTGCATTGTTATTATGCTATTTTGCTTCTAAAATTCATCTTTTATTTGTACTGTTATCATGCTATCTTGTAGAATCCATATCTCATTTGCATAGTTACCATGTTGAATTCATCTGAGAGCTTTAGAAGATCATTTGAGCATTTGTAGTATCAGCTTAGAGCTCATACCATATCATCTTCTTAGTTTAGTATCATCTTAGTACCATTCTAGAGTTATATCATCATTTACACTAGTTTGTAGCATCTCCATTACACCTGCTTCATCATTTCCCCATCTAGTTGCATGCTTAGAGCTCCATTTCATCCACATAGAGCTTAGCACTCACTTGGGGATCAAATAGTTGTGTTTGGATAGCATATCCACATTCATCCATCAAAGAGAAAATCAATGGAATGAGGGTGCTTCCATTCAAGCTCAATCAAAGGTATGTGCCAATCTTAATTAGTTGAATGCTTTATTTTTACTTGTTCTGTGGTGTTTACATTTGAATAACTTGCTAGATTTTCACGTATATAATAATTTGTATATTGTATCGCCAGAATCCAAAAATCCAAAAAATAAAATTAGTCTCATATAGTTGTCATTTTACCTTTCTACATATTGCATCCTAAAAATTAAAAAATACAAAAAAACTACTCATACCTAGTTGTCATCGTCATCTTGCATAAGCCTCATTCTTAGGTTATATTCCCTTGAAGTCATTTTGCACATGCCAATCACAAGATCACAAAAAAAAGGCCAAATGGACTACAAAAATGACCTAATGTTCAACCCAACTACTGAGCTGGACTTGAACATGCCAAGGACATTACGAAATAACTATAGGGAAAGAATTGCATTACCACCATTGCCCCCTATACCTCCACCAAGAGATGAATTCTTAGTTGAAAACATAAGGGAACAATGTACCCAAGAGGAAATTAATTATGCCCTTCAAGACCCTAAGATTATGGCCATTATGGACGCATTACTATTTGTTGACCCCAATAGATACTTTCACTTGCTTTCTCAAAAAAGAGCCAAACTTCTTGTAGGATTTGATACATCTACTATTGTGGAAAATGCACCATCAACCCAAACAATGTCAACACGGATTGCCCAAACATCGTCATCCTCACAAGTTTTCTTGACCATACCTTTTGACAACATGTCTCACAACACCACCTAGGTCACAACATCTTGCACTTCATTTGGAATACAATACAATAGCCCCCTCTTTTCTAACAATCCCCCAACAACTAGTGCTACCACAAATGCAAGTGCACCTTCCACTTTATCACTAACTAATATGATGATCAATCCTCAAATTGTTACATCAAGTCCATCTAAAAATGTTGCACCACCTAGTCAGACAAATACGTCAACTCATATGGCACCAAACACTGCAATTTCCCAAGGTGCTACACAAAAACCTAATGGCGTTCAACTAGGTGTACCTCCTAATCAAGGACCACATTTAATTATTCAAGGGGCACCCTCCCATCAACTTGAAGTCAATCAAAATGTTAGCAATCAAGGGATACTATCCAACCTTCTAGGTCAACACATGGAAATGTGGCACAATCCTTTCAATTATTTTGCGCCACCTCAAGTTGGAACACCATCTTATGTGCCTATGTCTAATGCAAACCTTGGATATCAACCTACGTACAATCAAATACTATTTTATCATAGTGGAAATTCCTTTATTGATCCAAATGTGACACCAACCCCACTTACTCCTACTGAAGTCCTAGCACAAGTATATGTTGACTTGGTGGTCAACACCTCCTTGGAGATTCGTGGCATGGCTTAACTGCCTTCTGTGGGTTGCGTTAAATCTTGCATTGAAAGTTCAAGCTTTTGGTGCAATGGCAAAGATTCCAACAATTGTTATCAGAGCCTTGGGTCACGGGTTTGAGTATCCCTTCTGTGGTTGCTGAAGGCTCAATCGGTGCTGAGGGGGAGATTGTTGACTTGGTGATCAACAACCCCTTGGAGATTTGTGAGATGACTTAACCGCCTCCTGTGAGACAGGTTAAATTTGGCATTTGTATCGAGCATTGAAAGTTTGACCTTTTGGTGCAACGACAAATGATTCCAACAATATATACTCTCCAACAAGTAAAAAACCTTCAGATTAGTGCACCTAAAAGAACATACACGATGGAATATCTTTGTCCTTATCCCTTTGATAAGACACTATACATGCCACCTTTTTTGGTTAACTTTGGAACATCTAAATTTGATAAACGTAAGGAAAAGGGCGACCCCCGTGACCATACCAAAGAATTTTCCATGGCATGTATGGAGGTAGCCCACAAATGACATTTATTTAATGAAACTATTTCCACAAAGTCTTTGTGGGCCTACCATGGCGTGGTTCTCTTAACTGTCTCCAAGTATAAGATCTTGGAATCAACTAGTAGAGAAGTTCATTTCCCACTACTCTCACAACATCATCATTGAAATCACATTAATGGATATTTGTAACACCAAACAAAAGAATGGTGAAAGCTTCTCCTATTTCCTACAACATTGGAGGAACATAGCCTTCAAGGCCTCCTTCACATGCAAACTAAAGAAAAGATACAAATGTTCATCGAGAGTTACTAACTAGACATGATGTGTGCCTTGTTAGGTCATTTTTCTGTCATAGTAAAAATCATAAGAGAATGGCCTATTTCTTCGCAAAGTCCTAAGAAGTGGCCTTGCCATGCTTGCAATCTTTTTTCAGTGTGCGAAGAATGTATACAAGTTCTTATTGCTTGCGCCCTTAGCCACATATTGTTTTCCATGTCATCAAGCTCCAGTCCAGGTCGCATATCCTAATATGCAGAAAATCCAAGTGAGGTGCCATGCCCTAGCTATGATACAGTTTTGACCTGCGTGCTAAATTTCTAATGTTTCATGGCCTGCGCTCTTAGCATATGGTAGTTCATTATGTTTCCAAGGTTTGCTTAAGAGTGCATGTCCTGAAGAGTTAAAACTAGGAAGATTTTCAAGCTTAAAGGTCTGCAGAGATAGTTTACTTCATATCGGGTGGTGTCAGAACTGTCTAAGTATAAAAACCCTTGATGTTTTCCTTGTCTCTGTCACTTTTGTTTTAAGGTTTGTTTAAGCATAAAGAGCTTCGATGTTTTTTATCTTTGTGTTACCTTTTGGTTTATGTGAAAACCCTGGTTGTTTTCGACACTTCGCATGCTCGCAATTCTTCCTTGACATCAGCATTTCTTATCTGCACTGTCGCTACTGAGTGGGGCCCAGTTCTTCTTTTCTTCGATTGCTTGATCTCCGATTTCTGGCGGTTAAGGCTTTTCTTCCGGCGACTGATGTTTTCTGCAGTCGCGTGTTCACGCTTCCATGGCGGTTTGTGCCTTAACCTTCAGCGATTTGGCGGGGTGGTTAGTTCCCTTCTAACGGTTAGTGTCTGGTGGGCCCAACTCTTCAAGGTTATTCGGCCGGTTAAAATGCATACAGGATCAATGGTTGTCGTGATGCCACTATGAAAAGATGCAAAGAAGTTAACCCTCACGACATCACGACAACCATCCGATGGAAAGATAAGTAGAATTTGTGGGCCCACTATCAGAGATGTTCGACGTGCACGATTCTTATTGGCTGCACGGTGGTGACGTGTAGTTGTTAGTGGGACCTGGGTTCTCTGTGTGAAGTAAAGGCCTGCCAGTTGTCAGAGAATTTGATGGTTTTCGCTTTGCCACTGAGAAAAAGTAAACAATAAATATTCATTGCGGCATTGCGACGATCATCGATTTGGTCAAAGCCTAAAAAGTAAAGCAGTGCAGTGGGTCTGATGTCAGATATGTGCTCAGGTGCCTATTTCCTATTGGCTACGATGTTGCTGATATTGCAAAATAATTATAAAGGTCTTTTTGACTGTTGGAAATTTGCGAAGACCACCCGATTTGCTAGGAAATGAATAAATCGTCGGCCACGTTTCAAACTTGCTGACTAACCATTGTTACCTGAAATTTGAATATTTTAAGGGTTTCTTAGCGACAAAAGGACTGAAAATTCAATGTTTTGGTGGCAGATCTGCATAATATGACTTTGCGCTCTTAGGTACAATATGGCCCAAGGTATGATTGACTGTAGAAGGTGTTTGCATCGTGGAGCTGGGTGAAGTAGCTACTCATTTTGCATTGCAGTTGGTGTTGCAGAGGGTAAGCATGATGGGTTTCCGGTCTTTTGCGTGCCAGTCAAGGATAGTGCCATTAATGAAGATCATTCTTGGATTTGTTTTGCTTTGAGATTGCTTGGTTTTCTCCCCTGCAGTAACTTTTGATTGAATCTGGTTGGCGAGGTAGTTGGAACCCTAATTCTGTCCTAGCTATCCGAAGCTTGTTGCATCCTTTTCAAAGGATTCCAAGATAGCTAGTGACTATATATTTTTGTTTGATGTATGTAGAAAGGTTGTTGATGGTCAATTTGGAAAATTGAGTAATGAGAGCTTGGGCTGAGGGTTTGTTTTCTTTAGTATTTTCTCATGCTGCAATGTGTTAATCCTGAAAACTTTAATGAGAATACATTTGAATCCCAGTTTCAAACTCGTGTATGTCTTCTTGTTTCTATCTTGAATCCTTATGCATTAATGTCACAAAGTGACTTAGTATATGGTATACAAAGTATATTGTGAGATTGTCTTTGAGTTCTTGCCAAAGTCAGGATTAAATCCTCAAAGATGGTGTCAGAGAATTTAGGGTGAAATAAGAATTTGATGTCCAGGTATGTGATTGAGAGGAATAATAGGCAAAGCACTTATTTTGGATTTGGGTGTGTTTAAGTTAGATTTTCAGTTGATGCATGTTGTATTGTGACTCTGTGCCCTAGGAGAAGACACTGGTCCATTCTTAGGAGGCATTTTCCCATCATCAATCAAACGAATGTGAATGATGAAATCCTTAAATTAGTTTGTGAAGGCTATGAATGTGTAATATTTTGGAGACTCCTTTCAAGAAGTGAGTCAAGGGTACACCCGCCCGAGCATTAGGCTCAAAGTGTAGGAGGATCCTTGTTGATTCTTGTTAATTGGCCCTTTTCCTTGAAGAGTTTGGAGTGGTGATAGAGTCAGTGACATTAGTTTGTCAATCATAGTGTAAATCTACAAGTAGAAAGAGAAGGAACCAACAAAATGGCGACTTTGCTGGGGATCGTCTAGAGATAAAAGAAATTTTAGCAGATTCTTGTGTTTCTCCAGTTTCATCTTGTGTTGTCTTTTAGGCTTCTCAAGTATTATTTCTTAGGACATTCCCATTGAAAGTGGGTGGCGACTCAAAAGGTTAAGAACCAATATTTATAAATTACAAACCATGGACAAAAGAAGGAATACTAGGTCTTTTGTCAAGAAGCGTCCAAAGGTTACTTTGGAGCAATTGCCTAGATCAGAAAAGAAGAGTTGGATCAGAAGAGATGGGGAATCTACCAGTACCCCTATAAGAGAACAAAATAATGCTAGAAATAGAGCACTACATGCATCTTCTAATGATGATGATTCACAATATAAGAGTTCTAAATCTGATAGTGGCCACTCTCGAGATAATTTTTATGACACTCCAGAGGCATTATTTCAAGATAAAGATTCACTACCTGTAGATCAAGATGTGCAGGCAAGGGAAAGAGGCTTTGGGCCAAATTTAGATCTTGATGAGGATATGTTTAGAAGGCAACCCATGGGACCAAGGCGGGTCCATTTCCCATATCAAAATCTCACTGATATGGATGTGTCATCAAGCTTTAAAGAGACTATGATAGACCCAAATGATTTGGGTGCATTAAGATTACAATTAGCAGAGTAGGATGCCATACACAAAAGATTACAAAAAGAAAGAGAGGCTGAAAAGTTAAATGCATTAATAGAAAGAGAATCTCTACTTAGAAAGATTAATGAGCTAAAGGAGAGAAACAAAATGCTTGCTTCTGCTCCTAAAACTTTGCAGCATGATGTCTTTGGTGATCTTGATGCTTTGAGAAGTGAGTAGAAATGTTTGCTGCAAGACCATGAATTTGATAAAGAGGGCCTTGTGATTAGACAGGTTCAGAGTTATACTTCTCTACCTAAAGATAAAGATGAGCATGAAATTACCAGACCTGCTGTTGTTGTAGGTGAGAAAGGAAAACAAAGGATGGTGGGGATTCAGATAAATGAACCGATGGCAATACCAAGAATCCTGCCTCATGTCTCAAATAAGGACATAGAGATGGAAAGAAGAAGAAAGGAGGATGATGATCTTGCAAGAGAATTAGAGAAGGCTGAAATTGAAACCTCCATTGCAGAAAAAAGAAGGAAGATTCAGTTCTTGAAGGCTTCATCAATAAATACTCCTAGATCATCTATTGCTAAAATAGGTATGCCATCTACAAATTCTAATGTTGTTCCACTTGGTAATGTTACTACTAGTGATCTAGTTCCTACTTCATCTACCAAGTTAAATGCTGACCCTAAACAACAGCCAAATGTACATATAGATGGAAATGTAGATGTAAATGTTGATTCTAGTGGAAACACTAGTTTAAGATTTCAAAGAAGGCCTATGCAGTTAGAGGGGTCTATACAAATTAGCTTTGATGGGATACCAGGTTACCCCAATGCTTTTCCCACTGATATAAGAGACAAAATACCTAAATTTTCTGGTAACAATGCCATTAGTTGTGAAGAACACCTTAGGTTGTTTGTTGATGTGTTAAATGACTATGAGGTTGAACATGAGGATGTAGTCATGAAACTATTTGTTCAATCTTTGGTGGAAGATGCTAGAGATTGGTTCAAAAGACTCCCTGATAGATGTATTGACACATGGGATTCCTTTGAGAAATGCTTCAAGGAACAATATGGCGATAGGCCTAATGCTAGTTTTATGTTGAATGAATTTAATACCATAAGGAAAAATTAGAATGAGTCTGCAACTGAGTTCAACATGAGATTTCAAAAAGGTATGCATAAATTGTTTCAAGTCATGAGGTTAGATGACAATGTTTGCTTAACCACATATTTCAATGCTTTTGATGGAAAAATGGGATACTTGCTAAGGGACAAAGAACCAAGAAATCTTAGAGATGCATTTAGGATTGCTGTCAATATTGAAAACAACATGAAAATATCAGGAAAATTGGGTGGAAAAAGAGATGACCCTAAGTTGTTTGGGATAAAAAATACAAAAGGGATAATGAGAGAAATATTGGAAATAAGAAGCAAGAGGAAGACAAGTTGGATAAGGTGTTGAATGCACTAAAGGATTTGAAAGCACTTGCTAATAGGAATAATAGTGTTCCTGCTAGTGACAAGCCTTATTTCAACAACAATTTCAATAGACAGAGTAGACTACAGAATTATCCTTATAACACCCAATGGAAGGATGGAAAGCCTATTGTCCCTATTGCAAAAGGAAACAATGACAGATCTATCCCTGATCCTCTACAAAAGGCTTCTATGAATTTCATGGAGGACACACCATGGTGTGTTGCTTGCCAGTTTCCTCATTCTGCAGAGTAATTTGTGGTTGCACAATCCATGGCTGCACACGAAGATGATGGTTTTGATGAACTTGATCAACAAGAAACTCATGATAATATTGGGTGTAACATGACATCTTCATTTTGGGATATGAAGATGACTCTAATATTGGTGAAGAAACTGATGTGTGCCTAAAGAGACAAAGTAAGGCTTTGTTCCATCAAGAAGTATTTTTTGACAATGAGGACATTGATGAAAAGACATGTAACATGAACTCATCCTCAAAGCCAGTGAATTTAAGAAGACCTTCAAAAGAAGAAATTGCTAGGATCATTGCAAAAATGGTAGCTCAAGTACAAACAAGAAATATGACAGCAAATGATGCCACTCGAAAAGCTGCAGGAATGTTCATAAAAGACACCAGTTCCAAGGAGCTTGCTGGAAATAAATTAAAAGATGACCCCTTAGTGAAATTAAAAAATGCAGGAGGTAAGAAATGGGAACCTAAGGGTGTTGGAGCTGAAAAGATCTCTACACTTCATGACAAAAATAATCAAAAGGAAGTAGAGAAGCCACTTAACACAATGGCTAAAATTAAAAAAATGAAGATGACAACTACAACTAATGAATCAGAGAAACAAAAGGATACTAAAACAATGCAGATTGATATTCTTTCCTCTTCTCTTGTTGATATGTTGGATGTATTGTCTCAGATAACTGTCAAGGTTCCTTTGTCAGAATTATTGAGTATCCATGAACATAAGGATAAAGGTCTTGCATGGGTAGATACTGTTCATGATAAAATTGTTTCTTGCAATGCCAATGAGTTACAAGCTAAAGTTTTGAAAGAAATAGAAGCTCAAGGAATAGAATCTCAAATACCACCTATATACTTGGATAGCTCTTTCAATTCTAGCCTTGAAAACATAGACCCATTCTTCCTAAGTATTGTTGTGAATGGAATTAAATTAAGGAATTGCATGATTGATTTAGGTGCTTCAAATACTGTCATGCCTTTCAAAATCATGGAGGAGTTGGGCCTTAAAGTGGATACAATCCAAGGCAGATGTTGTGCAATGGATCAAAGAGAAGTACCAGTTATTGGGACCATAAATGCAATGTCCTATAGATTGGCAGCCTATTTAGAGAAAAATTTGACAATGAGTGTCTTGGTGGTGGATATCTCTCCTCATTATGGGATGTTACTATCTAGGAAGTGGAGTGCTGCCATGGGTGGAAGTTTACAATATGATTTGTCCTATGCAAATTTCAAGATTGATGATCAATTTATTAAGATTGAGCAAGGGCCAAGAGTATGCCACATAATTGAAATGAATATTGACAACGAAACTACATGTTTTGTGGATGTTGATATCAATGCTTTCAGGGCAGAGGTCACTGAGATTGAAAAGGAGTCTATATTGCCACCTATCTCTGTGGAGGTAAATGCTAAATCTGAGAAGGATGATTTATGGGTGATTTACTTGATGGTACAAACTACAAAGATGGTTCAGGAGCAGGTATTTTACTCATTTCTCCTGATGGAAATACTTACAAGTTCTCTTTCACATTAAACTTCTCATGTACAAATAATATAGTAGAATATGAGGCATTACTAATAGGATTGAGATTGGCACACAAGCATGGAATTAAAAGTGTAAAGGTTGTAGGTGATTCAGAGTTGGTCGTGTCACAAGTAAGATCAGTACATGCTTCCAAGAACAAGAGATTGAAACAATATAGAAATGCTTTTTGGGACATGATTGAATATTTTGATACCTTCAATATTGTATGGAAGGATAGGAGCAACAATAAAATGGCTGATTTGTTAGCCAATAGAGCAATCCATCCTAGTGACATTACATTTGCTGGTGTCTCTAAAGTTGAAATTCAGACTAGGCCTAGTATACCAGATAATGTTGAAAATTGGCAAGTCTTTGAAGATGACCAGGATATTTTGAGATTTATGAATTGTGAAGATCAATATCATGGTCAGGAACTAGATTGCTCAGCCCTGGTTGAGATTGCAGAAGGAAAAGAGGTTATCCTTGGTAATGAAGTCCTGCAACTTAAGACTAATAAGGTTCCTAAGGGACTTGTTGTTTTAGAAACTATATTTGATAGTCAGGACAGAGTTTAGATGGATACTAAGAAGAGAGATCAAATGGATTTGGATGAAATTAACCTTGGTACACAAGAGGCACCTAAGAAGGTCTATATTGGAAGAGAGATGTCTCACAAGGTAAGAAAGTCTTTGATTGAATTGTTAGGAAAGTTTAGGCATGTTTTTGCATGGTCATATGATGACCTAAAGGTTTATAGGGGATACTTGTTTCAGCATATTATCCCTTTGAAGGAGGATGCTAAGCCTTTTAGGCAAAAACAAAGGCCAATTAATCCTACCTTGGCACCCAAGATGCAAGAAGAATTAATGAAGTTGAGAGATGCTGGAATCATAAAGCCTGTGAAGCACTCTTCTTGGGTGTCAAATTTGGTTCCTCTTAGGAAGAAGAACAGAGATATTAGATTATGTGTGGACTTCAAGAATCTAAATGTATCTTCTCTAAAGGATAATTATTGCTTGCCTAATATGGAGGCTATGCTGTAAAGAGTAATTGGTTCGGATTTGATGTCTATGATGCATGGTTTTTCTGGTTACAATCAGGTTATTGTAAAAGAATCAGAATAGTTTAAGACAACCTTCACAACACCTTGGGGAACTTATGTTTATGTGAGAATGCCTTTTGGTCTCACAAATGCTGGTGCAACTTTTCAGAGGGCAATGGATGTTGCCTTTGCAGATTTTATAGATGTTTTCCTTGTTGTTTATCAAGATGACTTAATTGCATATTCCAAGGAGGAAGGAGATCATTGTTCTCATTTAGAGAAGATATTTGTAAGAGCCTTGGAGTATGGCATTTCATTAAACCCAAGGAAATTTGTATTTGGTGTGATTGAGGGCAAGTTTCTTGGCCACCTAGTTGGAAAGCAAGGAGTAAGAATTGATCTAGAAAGAGTGATGGTAATTGATAAGATTCAAAAGCCAAAAAATGTGAAGGGAATTCAGTCCTTCTTTGGCCAGGTAAATTTCTTAAGAAGATTTGTTACAAACTTTGCTGAAGTTACTAGGCCAATATCCAAAATGTTGAAGAAGGGGGCTGAGATCAAATGGGAAGGTGAGCCTGAGGAAGCTTTCAAGAATATCAAGTAGGAAATTAAAGATGCCCCTATGCTTAAGGCACCTGATTATGATATTCCAATGCATATTTTTTCTTTTGCATCTTTTCATACTATTGCTGTAGTTTTACTGTAGAAAAATAAGGAAGGTTTTGAGCAGCCTATTGCAATCTTTAGTAAATCTTTGTAGGCTACTAAATTAAAGTATGATATCAATGAGAAACAAGCATATGCACTTGTGAAAGCAGTAAAAGCTTTCAAGTGTCATTTGATGGGAGCAATTGTTATTGCTTTTGTACCAAATGTTGCAGTAAAGGATATCTTTTCACAACAAGAAGTTTCTGGGAGAAGATGCAGATGGATTAATAGAATTCAAGAGTTTAACATTGATATCCAAATTACCAAGTTGGTTAGAGGTCAAGGATTGGAAAAATTGATGGCTCAGTCCAATCTTGATGCAAATTAGATAAATCAAGTTGGAGTTGATTACACATGTGATATGGATGGTTGTATCTGGTATCAAGATGTTATCTATTATTTGAGAAATATGAAGTGTCCATCAGGAATCGATGATAGCAAGAAAAGGACACTGAAACTACAGGCAATCAAGTATGTAATTATAAAATGCAAGTTATATAAAAGGAATTTGGATTGCATACTTTTGAAATGTGTTGATGAAAATCAAGCTGACAAATTGTTGAAAGAAATGGATGAGGGGATATGTGGTGGATATTATATGGGAAAAACTATTGCTCAAAAGATTCTGAGAGTAGGATTCTGGTGGCCCACAATCTTCAAGGATGCAGAACAATTGGTAAGAAAGTGTGATGCTTGTCAGAGATTTTCTGGTAAGCTCAAGTTTTCAGGAAATGTACCATTGAAGCCAATAGAAGTGTAGGCCCCTTTCCAGCAATGGGGAATGGATTTTATAGGAGAATTCCCAAACAAGTCCAGTGGAGGACACTCTTGGATCTTAGTTGCCACTGATTATTTTACAAAATGGTTAGAGGCTATTCCTACAAGGAGTGCAACAAGTAGGGTGGTGACTGATTTCCTATTGAATAACATTGTTATGAGATTTGGTTGTCTTGAAAGGATTTTCAGTGATAAAGCATTGTGCTTCAGGTCTGCTGGATACAAAGAATTTTGCAAAGGTTTAGGAATCCATATGTCATTTTCCTCACCTTATCATCCACATGAAAATGGACAGGCAGAATCAACTAACAAAAAGCTTGATAAAGATTCTCAAGAGGATTCTTGAAAAGAACAAGAGGGCATGGAATTCAAAATTTCCATTAGCTGTATGGGCTAATAGGATAACTATGAAGAGGGAAATTGGTTGTGCACCATTTGATTTAGTGTATGGAATACATGAAAGGATGCCTCAGAACAACTTACTAGAGATGTACAAGTTTGTTCAATTATATGATGAGGATCTAGAGGATGAAGTGCAGTTGAGAATTGAGGATTTGATCAGGCTAGATGAAACTAGAAGAGAGTCACCTTCAAAGAATGCCAAGTTGCAGTTGCAGGTTAAGAATTTGTATGACAAAAAAGTTGTTAAAAGGGGTTTGAACCTAATGATTTGGTGTTAATTTGGAATGCCAGATTGGAAGATAAGGGAAAACATGGAAAATTTGATCCAATCTGGTTAGGGCCATATCTTATTCATGAAAAATGGGGACAAGATTCATACATTGTCAAAAGGCTAAATGGTGACATTCAAGAATTGCCAGTTCATGGACAATTCTTGAAGAAATACTTCAGTTGAAGTACTTTTCTTTCCATGAATAGTAGTTAAGCTTGTATATATGGGTGTGTTTCTTTTTGTTTGGTCTTGCCTTAGTTAGTTTGTTTTGTCCAAGTGCTCTCTGTAGTTGTTTTCCTATGGGTGGTCTGCTCTCCAAAAAAAATTTGAATTCTTGCATGGGCACAAGTTACCCATCATCCCTAGATAGAGCCACTGTTAGGCCATTTTTCTATCATGGTAAAAATCATAAGAGAATGGCCTATTTCTTTGCAAAGTCCTAAGAAGTGGCCTTGCCATGCCTGCAAGCTTTTTTCACTGTGCGAAGAATATATAGAAGTTCTTATTACTTGCACCCTTAGCCACATATTGTTTTCCATGTCATCAAGCTCCAATCCAGGTCGCATTTCCTAATATGCAAAAAATCCAAGTGAGGTGCCATGCCCTAGCTGTGATACAGTTTTGACCCACGTGCTAAATTTCTAATGTTTCATGGCCTGCGCTCTTAGCATATGGTAGTTCATTATGTTTCCAAGGTTTGGTTAAGAGCGCATGTCCTGAAGAGTTAAAACCAGGAAGATTTTCAAGCTTGAAGGTTTGCAGAGATAGTTTACTTCATATTGGGTGGTGTTAGAATTGTCTAAGTATAAAAACCCTCGATGTTTTCCTTGTCTTTGTCACTTTTGTTTTAAGGTTTGTTTAAGCATAAAGACCTTCGATGTTTTCTATCTTTGTGTTACCTTTTGGTTTATGTGAAAACCCTGGTTGTTTTCGACACTTCGCATGCTCGCAGTTCTTCCTTGACGTCAACATTTTTTATCTACACTGCCGCTACCGAGTGGGGCCCAGTTCTTCTTTTCTTCGATCGCTTGATCTCCAGTTTCTAGCGGTTAAGGTTTTTCTTCTGATGATCGATGTTTTCTGCAGTCGCGTGTTCGCGCTTCCATGGCAGTTTGTGCCTTAACCTTCAGCGATCTGGCGGGGTGGTTAGTTCCCTTCTGACGGTTAGTGTCTAGTGGACCCAATTCTTCAGGGTTATTCAGCCAGTTAAAACGTAGACATGATTAACAATTGTCATGATGCCGCTATGAAAAGATGCAAAGAAGTTAACCCTCATGGCATCACGACAGTCGTCCGATGGAAAGATGAGTAGAATTTGTGGGCTCGCTGTCAGAGATGTTTGACATGCACGATTCTTATTGGCTGTAGGGTGGTGACGTGTAGTTGTCAGTGGAACCTGGGTTCTCGGTGTGAAGTAAAGGCTTGCCAACTATTAGAGAATCTGATGGTTGTCGCTTTGCTGCTGAGAAAAAGTAAACAACAGATATTCATTGAGGCATTGCGATGACTGTCGATTTTGTCAAAGCCTAAAAAGTAAAGCAGTGCGGTGGGTCTGATGTCAGATACGTGCTGAGGTGCCTATTTCCTATTGGCTACGGTGTTGCTAATATGGTGAAATAATTATAAAGGTTCTTTTTGACTGTTGGAAATTTGTGAAGACTACCTGATCTGCCAGGAAATGAGTAAATCGTTGGCCACGTTTCAAACTTGCTGACTAACCATTGTTACCTAAAATTTGAATATTTTAAGGGTTTCTTAGCGACAGAAGGACTGAAAATTCAATGTTTTGGTGGCAGATTTGCATAATATGACTTTGCGCTCTCAGGTACAGTATGGGCCGAGGTATGATTGACTACAGAAGGTGTTTGCGTCGTGGAGGTGGGTGAAGTAGCCGCTCATTTTGCATCGCTGTTGGTGTTGCAGAGGGTAAGCATGATGGGTTTCTAGTCTTTTGCGTGCCAGTCAAGGATAGTGCCATTAATGAAGATCATTCTTGGATTTATTTTGCTTTGAGATTGCTTGGTTTTCTCCCCTGCAGTAAATTTTGATTGAATTTGGTTGGTGAGGTAGTTGGAACCCTAATTCTATCTTAGCTATCCGAAGCTTGTTGCATCCTTTCTGAAGAATTCCAAGATAGCTAGTGACTATATATTTTTGTTTGATGTACGTAGAAAGGTTGTTGATGGTCAATTTGGAAAATTGAGTAACAAGAGCTTGGGCTTAGGGTTTGTTTTCTTTAGCATTTTCTCATGCTGCAATGTGTTAATCCTGAAAACTTTAATGAGAATACATTTGAATCCCAGTTTCAGACTTGTGTATGTCTTCTTGTTTCTATCTTGAATCCTTATGTATTAATGTCACAAAGTGACTTAGTATATGGTATACAAAGTATATTGTGAGATTGTCTTTGAGTTCTTGCCAAAGTTAGGATTAAATCCTCAAAGATAGTGTTAGAGAATTTAGGGTGAAATAAGAATTTGATGTCCAGGTATGTGAGTGAAAGAAATAGTAGGCAAATCACTTGTTTTGTATTTGGGTGTGTTTAAGTTAGATTTTTAGTTGATGCATGTTGTATTGTGACTATGTTCCCTAGGAGAAGACACTGGTCCATTCTTAGGAGGCATTTTCCCATCATCAATCAAACGAATGTAAATGTGAAATCCTTAAATCAGTTTGTGAAGGCTATGAATGTGTAATATTTTGGAGACTCCTTTCGAGAAGTGAGTCAAGGGTACACCTACCCGAGCATTAGGCTCAAAGTGTAGGAGGATCCTTGTTGATCCTTGTTAATTGGCCCTTTTCCTTGAAGAGTTTGGAGTGGTGATAGAGTCAGTGACATTAGTTTGTCAATCATAGTGTAAATTTGCAAGTAGAAAGAGAGGGAACCAACATGCCCTAAACTTACAATGCATTGAGACATTTGAGGAAGTTGTTGAGTAGGGAATGAAAGCTGAGAGATCCCTTATATTGAAAGGTGTAATTAAGAAAGAAATCAATACCACTACATCGTATGAAAAATCAAAGTATTGATCTAAAAAGAAAAATGTCACCAATGATGACATAGTCAATGACAAGGTTACACAATCGGTGTTGCACCTCCAAGCAACATCTAATATCCCAAATATCAATAGCACTATCCCTCAAAGAGAGAATCCATCATCAAACAATACTAATGACGAACAACGATTTGCAAGATGGCCAAACCCAAAAAGAAATTATACTGCACTTGTAGAACCTCTTGAGATAGTTTTGAGAAGACTCATCCAGTCAAATGCCATAAACCTACTAGAAATTTGACATTATGAGCCAGGTCCCTTTAAGCCTGCATGGTAGCTGAATGACAATGATTTTTACAATTACCACCATACTAAAGGACATAAAATTGCTAATTGTTTCCAACTAAAGAACATTGTTTGGGACTTGGTTGAACACAAAGAAATAGTTGTTAATAACTTTGGCACAACTAATAAAGATCACACAATATTCAATAACCCATTATAGAGTTATGACAAAGGAAAATATTCCTCATTCAAATAGAACAACAAAGCTAACTATATCTATGCCAAATCTGATCCTAATCTTACCATAAACACTATCACTGTTAGAGGTCTAGATTCTAAATGTGTTGTTACCACTCACAAAACTAAAATTACAATACAAGGGGCCCCATCCAAACCATCAATACCCTCCAAGTACTTTACCTCATCCACGAGCTAGTATATCTTATTGGATCATCTCAAAATATCCCCACCTAAATTTCCATATTCGAAATGTTGCGCACATCACCAAATCATAAAGTAGTTGTAGACAAAGCCTTACAAGATTCGCTAGTCCTCCAAGACATTCATGTAGATGAGTTTAAGCCATGCTCGAATACTTGGATACCTCTGACCATGTTGCCTTTATTGAATGAGATTCACACACACATAAACCTTGTCATAATGATCCCCTCCATCTAGAAGTATATGTCCACCTACACAAAGTCATAAGAGTATTGATAGATGGTGGAGCTAGTTTGAATATTTGTACTCTAAAATTGGTCCAAGCTTTAGGATATTCTGAGAGCTGTGTAGATGCTTCCAAGAAGATTATCATCAGGGCATATGATGATGAAGATAATCCTTCCAAAGGTGTCATAACCTTGCGAATCAGACTAGGACTCGTCACACATGATACCATTTTCCAAGTATTGGATCTAGAACTTTGATACAATATGCTCCTAGGAAGACCACAGATACATGCCATGTAGGCTATACCTTTGACATATCACCAATGCTTGAAGTTTCCTTACAATTTAGTAGGGATCCCTTCTTTTATTATACTAACCTCAAAGGATCTACTTCAAATTAGGTACCAAACAACTAGGAAGCATCTACTTTATCATCCTCTTAATACATAGAATCTTGTAGTCTCTCCAAATCCACTACCACACCAATATTTGAGCTTAAAATCAAAGTCCAAGACAAAGGGTGTGGAGAGTATTCATATGTAGATTCATTTTGTGTGGGAGATTTTCCCATCTCACCTCAAACTTATGGAAAGTTGAGACAACCACTCAAAAGGAATGAGAAACTTTCTTTGTCCATGAACCACCTACTATATTCATAAGATGAGACGAATTAAATGAAGAGTCTATTGAAGAGGATTTATCCTATTAGTTATATAGAGATGAGGAACCCCCTCAAGTCATACTTCCTATCCATGAATATGGGAGGGGTATACCATTATACAAAAATAAGGATATAATAGATGTATTGGCCTTGGGAAGAAAAATCATGGAATTTTGGAACAATATTGTCCAAACCAATTTTGAAGTTTTGAGGTTTAGGGTACTAGCCACCCGAGGAAGGTACTATGAAACAAATACAAATGATTATGAGTGGGACAAACCTAAGACTTCTAGTACCCTATGCCTGAATACCATCCTTTCTCGATTTGATCGATTCTAATTACACAATAGGTCCACAGATTGACATGCCTGGATACAAGACTTTTGGAATCAATTAGATTCCTCATCTACCTCATCCTTAGAAACCCATGAATCCCTATTTGATTCCTATATCAATACCCTAGACCATTATCATGTCCTACATCTAAGGTAAAGACTATTTCCCTAATCTACCTTGAGCTAATCGATTGGGACCGATAAGATCAACCAAACATAAACATTTTTGAGAATGACAAAGCTATCACCGAGTTCTTAGAATTTGAGACAATATACCTATTGGAGATCACAAAGCCATATTTACCATTGATCTAGACCACATTGCATATTTTGGCGAGTCATGTAAGTCCTTTAGTTGCAAAATTGAAAAAAAAATAAAAATATAAGGTTTTTAGGAAAACATTGAAAGACACCTTCTGACCAAAAAAAAGTAAACATAAAGGACGTATCCAAAGATGAAAACCTCTCAGAGGTTCTTGAGGATGGATGACTTGACATAATCCCAATAAATCAGGATAAATCAACACTGTTAGTAGATAAAACACAAGAAATCAACCTAGGCACTGAAGAAACCAAGAGACTTATCTGCCTAGAAACATCATTAACATTTTAAGTGAAGGAACAATTCATTTAGTTATTGACAGACCAATAAATCAATTTTTCTTGGGCATATTTAGACATGCCTAGGCTGGATCTGGAGTTAGTCTCACACTAATTGCCACTAAAACCAAGAGCAAAACCCGTAAAGAAAAAGCTTCAAAAGATGCATCCGAAGATAGCACTATTGGTCAAGGATGAGCTAAAAAAGATACTAGACGTGGTTTTTATAAGACCCATAAATTATATAGAGTTTTTTCCAACCTAGTGCTAGTATCTAAACCTAATGGAGATATTAGGATTTGCACCAACTTTAGAGAAATAAACAAGGCATGCCCAAAAGATGACTTCCCTCTGCCAAATATGGACATGATAGTAGACTTAATAGGAGGGTATCAAATGTTATCATCAATAGATGGATTCTCTAGTTACAAGTAGATCAAAATAACACCAGAGGACCAACCTAAAACAACTTTCACATTTTCATGGGGCACTTATTGTTGGAATGCGATACCCTTTGGGTTAAAGAATGCATGCACATCTTATCAATGAGCAATGACCACAATAGTCCATGACATGATGCACATTACTATGGAAGACTATGATGCAGGATCATCTCGGGTCCTTCGCAATCCTGTGTCACCAAAAACATGTTTGTGTTGTTCCTCTATTGCTTGGTTCCTTCTTTGACCAAGTTGGTTCGGTGTTGCTCGGTTTCCTTTGTTAATCGAAGTTGGTCAGTTATCTCTCTGGCACTGGTTAATTCCATGGCACTCGGTGATGCTTGTCTGGCACTCAATTATCCCTGCTTACCGAGTTGTTTCTTTTTTCTTGTTGAGGCTGACTTGTACAATTAATTATAGTCATGAATTTAATGCTGGTATCTATCATTGGGAAGCATGTGGACCTAGATCTGGTTGTTCCTTCCGTTGATGGTGGATCTGAAGGCCGACTTATTTGGTAGCCTCTTGTATATATCATAATATTTGGTTGTAGTTTAGACATGAAGTTTTTGGATAGAGATAGAAGTTAGAAGATTGAAGATAGTTTCAGATCCTCACATGTTGGAGGACTTCTATACTTGAATTATAATATTTGGCCGTAATCGGGAAGGCCTTACAACCCGACATGTATGAATCAATTGGAATTAATATATGAAAGTTATATGCATTCTCTCTCTCTCACTTGTGTGTTTGTTGCTTTTGCGTGTGATCTCTGCAAAATGGATTTGGTAAGGGTGTGCCTTTGGCCCCTCTCCCCTATCTACCCTTGTGTCAGGTGGTATTAGAGTGAGGTGAGATCTGGATCTAGGTTTGCAAATCTAGGTTTGGGGGTTCCTTCTTGTCAAACCCTAGTTGATTTGTTGTGGGGTAGTAGACTGCGATCTGACTTGAAATTGCAGAGGGTTTCAAGATGGCTCATGGGAGGTGAGATGCAGATCTAGGATTGGCAGACATGTTGAGACTACTTGCTGCTAGATTAGAAGCTGTTGAAACAACCCAACGAAGACGTAGACATCTTGAAGATGTTAGTGATGATGAAATTAAGGAAGAGCAAGGTGATGTAGAACCTACACCTATGATGGATCAAGGTGAGGAAAGATTGTTGAAGGATTTAACAAATCTAAAGCCTACACCACATTTTAATCCTCCCGAGTATAGTGGAAAGCTTGATTTAGACGGATTGATGGACTGGATCACCGAGATGGAAAAGTACTTCGAATATGAAAATGTTCCTGAAGAAAAGAAGGTGAAAATTGCAAGCACAAATTTGAAGAGTCATGCATCCTTGTGGTGGGAACATCTCCAGTTGGACATAAAGAGGAAAGGCAAAGACAAAATTAAGGTATGGAACAAGATGGTAAATAAGTTGAAAGGAAAGTTTTTACCTTATGATTATGAGATTAACCTAGTTAGGCAAATGCAAAGTTTGAGGCAGAAAGATAGCTCAGTAAAAGAGTATACTAAGGAATTCTATAGATTAGATATCAGATCTGGACATGATGAAGATGATGTGGAAATAATTTCTAGGTACCTGAATGGTTTGAGAGTTTCCATCCAAGAAGAAATTAGTTTGGTTAAGTTGGAAAACATTGAAGAATCTTATCAGTTTGCCTTGAATTTCGAGGAGAAATTGAACAAGAGACATGAGCAAAGACAAAGAGGTAGAGGTGGTAGATTCCCTAGGGGAAGAGGTAGATATTGTGGTGAAAACAATAGATTTGATCTGGAAAAGACATATCTGGATAAAGGCAAGACTGAGTGGAAAGGTGAAAGTTCATCTAGAGGAAGAGGCAGTAACTACCAAGGTGGTTATAGCAGAGGTGGTTTTCGAGGAACTTGTTACAATTGTGGAGAAGAAGGAAATAGATCATTTGAGTGTACACTTGCAAGTAAGAAGGTCAGTAGTAGTAGAAATGATTTTGTGCAAGAAGAGTCACCGAATGAACCTGAGAAGGAAAATAACTTGATGGTAAGGAGAGCACTTTGGAGTGAAAGAAATAGGGAAGATTCGGTAAGGAAAAGTTTGTTCAAGACCAGATGTAGAGTTTCTGATGAAGTGTGGAAGATAATCATTGATAGTGGAAGCTCAGAGAACTTGACATTTGAGTAAATGGTTACAAAGTTGCAGTTGAAAAGGTTGGAACACCCGAAGCCCTATCAAATTTCATGGATCAAGGATGAGCATACACTCTTGGTAAGTGAACAATGTTATGTGAATTTGAAAATTGGAAAGTACTAGGATAAGGTGTTATGTGATATCATGCCTATGGATTGTTCTCATATTTTGTTGGGTAGACCTTGGCAATATGATAGACATGCTATATATGATGGGAGATTGGATAAATATACTATTTGGGCTAATGAAAGAAGACAAATCTTGTTACCTTTGATTGAAGAACCTGTTAGTAGTGTTTGTACATTTGTGAAAGTTTTTTTGATGGAAGGAACAAAGTTTGTTAAGGATTTGAAAAAGAATGATGTATGTTTTGCTATGATTCCTAACAAACTGAGTAAGAAAATAGAGGATAGCATACCCGAAGAGATTGGTAAGTTACTCACTGAGTATAGTGAGATCATTTCTGATAATGTACCTGATGGTTTGCCATAGAAGAGAAGCATTGGTCATTGTATGGATTTAATCCTTGGAGCTAATTTACCAAATAAGGCACCACATCAGTTGACACCTACCGAGAATCAGGAATTGAATCGATAGATTCAAGAATTGTTGCAGAAAGGTTTGATCCGAGAAAGTTGGAGTCCTTGTGCAGTACCTACTATTTTGGAACCTAAGAAGAATGGAGAATGGCTAATGTGTACGGATTCCAAAGCAATCAACAAGATAATAGTGAAATATAGGTTTCCTATACCGAGAATGGATGACATAATGGACAGTTTGATTGGAGAAAAGTATTTTGCCAAAATTGATTTGAAAAGTGAGTATCATCAGATCAGAATCAGAGAAGGTGATGAGTGGAAGATTGCTTTTAAAACAAAAGAAGGTTTGTATGAGTGGTTGGTTATGCCTTTTGGTTTAACTAATGTACCAAGTACTTTTATGATGTCGATGAATGAAGTTTTGAAGAAATTCTTAGGTAGATTTGTGATTGTGTACCTTGATGATATTATGATATTCAGTAAGACCAGAGAAGAGAATTTGATGCATGTTAAACAAATATTGTAGAGGTTGAAAGAAGAAAAGTTGCTGATTAATTTGAAAAAGTGTTCTTTCATGTAAGAGGAGATTGTGTATTTGGGATTTGTGATTTCAGCTGATGGTTTGAAAATGGATCTTGAAAAGGTTGAAGCTATTTTGAATTGGCCTACACCTGAGAATGCTAGTGAGGTAAGATCATTTCATGGTTTGACAAGTTTTTACCGAAAGTTCATTAGAAATTTCAGTTCAATTTGTAATGCTATGACTGAGACTATGAGAGGAGATAAAAGAGAATTCAAGTGGACACATGGAGCAGATAAAAGTTTTGAGACTCTGAAGCAGAAGGTTGCTGAATTGCCCATGTTAGCATTGCCTGATTTCAATAAGGTATTTCAAGTGGAATGTGATGCAAGTGGAAGTGCAATAGGAGTTGTGTTGAGTCAAGAAGGTAAACCTGTTGCTTTCTTTAGTGAAAAGTTGAATGATGCAAGAAAGAAATATTCTGTGCATGATCAAGAATTCTATGCTATTGTTCAAGCCTTGAAGAAATGTTGATATTATTTGATACTGAGTGAATTTGTGTTGTATACCGATCATAAAGCTTTATAGTATTTGGGTAGTCAAAATAAGGTGAATCAAAGAGATATGAAATGGGTTGAGTATTTGCAGAGTTATACATTTTTGATAAAACATAAGAGTGGAGTCACTAACCGAGTTGTTGATGCATTGAGTAGAAGAAGATCTTTGATGATCGAGATGAGAATTAAATTTCTTGGTTTTGATGACATGAGAGATTTGTATGAAACTGATCCTGATTTTTATGAGCCGTGGAGAAAGTGCAGAGCACCTATTCAAGATCAATTGAGTACAAAATGGGAAGACTATTTCATTCAAGAAGGTATGTTGTTTAAAGGTATTCAATTGTGTATACTGAGGGGATCAATGCGAACTAATTTGATAAAGGATAAACATAGTAGTGGTTTGGCTGGACATTTTGGTATTGATAAGACATTGAATTTTCTTAAGGAGAAATACTTTTGGCCACAGTTGTATAGGATGTTCAGAAAATTGTGAAAAGTTGTAGAATTTGTCAACTTGCAAAAGGAGTAAGTTAGAATACTGGATTGTAAACACCGATTTATGTTCTTGATAAACCTTGGATTGATATCAGTATGGATTTTTTTTTTGGATTACCGAAGACAGTAAGAGGTAATGATTCTATATTTGTTGTTGTGGATAGATTTTCAAAGATGACACATTTTATACCCTATAGAAAGACATTAGATGTAATACATATAGCAGATATTTTCTTTAAGGAAATTGTCAGATTGCATGGATTACCGAGGAGTATCATCTTTGACTGAGACAATAAATTTGTTGGATACTTTTGGAAGACTCTTTGGAGAAAGTTTGGCACTGAGTTGAAATATAGTTCTACATTTCACCCACAGACCAATGGATAGACAAAAGTTGTGAATAGAAGCTTGGGTAATCTTTTGAGATGTTTGATTGGAGACACAACGAGTAATTGGGATTCTGTGTTGGCACAATCAAAGTTTGCATATAATAATTCAGTGAATAGGAGTACTGGAAAGTCACCTTTTGAGATTGTAAATGACATACAACTGAAAGGTATATCAGATTTGAGGGATATTGTTGATGAAGGAAAGAGGAGTGTTGAAGGAGTAAAGTTTGTTGAGTACATGAAGACATTACATGAAGATGTGAAACATAAGTTGGAGAAGAGTAATCAGAAATACAAAGATAGAGATGAAAGATCAAGAAGACATAAGACTTTTGTAGTCAGTGATGAAGTAATGGTTCATTTGAAGAAGGCAGATTTCCTGTTGGAACATATGGGAAGCTAAAAATCAAGAAGTTTGGTCCTTGCAAGATTTTGAGAAGATTTGACAGTGGAAATGCATATGAGATTGTGTTACTTGATGATATGGATATATCACCTATATTCAACATTGCTGATTTGTATGAGTACCATGAGTCGGATGAAGAAATGACAACACCGAATGATTATCCTAAGAAACAGATGGAAGAAGTTGAGCAGATTTTGGAGCAAAGAATTGGCAGAAGTACAAGAGGAAAATAATATATGGAATATTTGGTTAAGTGGAAGAATAGACCGATTGAAGACAGTTCATGGATTTCATAATCTGAGTTGGATTCAACTCAGGTTGTACCTACTACATGATTCAAAGAATCATTTTCAAATAACCCCAGGTGTCTGATGTAGGAGCATCTCGGGTCCTTGGAAATCATGTCACCAAAAACATGTTTGTGTTTTTCATGTGTCGCTTGGTTCCTTCTTTTACCGAGTTGGTTCGGTGTTTCTCAGTTTCCTTTGTTAACCAGAGTTGGTCAGTTATCTCTCTGGCACTTGGTTGATTCCTTGGCTCTCGATGATGCTTGTCTGGCGCTTGGTTTTCCCTACTTATTGAGTTGTTTCTTTTTTCCTGTTGAGTCCGACTTGTACAATTAATTACAGTCACGGATTTAATGCCGGTATCTATCATTGAGAAGTGCGTGGACCTAGATCTGGTCGTTCCTTCTGTTGATGGTGGATCTAAAGGCCGACTTGTTTGGTAGCCTCTTGTATATATTGTAATCTTTGGTTGTAGTTTAGAGAGGAAGTTTTTGGATAGAGATAGAAGTTAGAAGATTGAAGATAGTTTCAGATTCTCACATGTTGGAGGACTTCTGTACTTGAATTTTAATATCTGGCCGTAACCAAGAAGGCCTTACAGCTTGACATGTATGAATCAATTGGAATAAATATATGAAAGTTATCTACATTCTCTCTCTCACTTGTGTGTTTGTTGCTTCCACATGTGATCTTTGCAAGGTGGATCTGGTTAGGGTGTACCTTTGGCCCCTCTCCCCTGTCCTCCCTCGTGTCAAACTATGTGGATGACATTCTCGCAAAGTCACTAGAAAAAGGGACCCTTGACTATCTTGGTTGATGTATTTGATAGTCTATAATAATATAAAGTATGACTAAACCCCAAGAAGTGTCACTTTAGAGTTACTTTAGGGAAAATTGTAGGATTTATTTTGTCACACCATGGGATATAAGTGGATCTAGAAAAATTCAAATAAATACTCAAAATACCACCACCTACAAATAGGGAAAGCTATAGTTCATTAGGAGATTCATTGCACAATTACCGGATAAGTGTCACCCATTTCAACATCTTCTTTATTAGGGAGTCCCATATGTATGAACTGAAGAACGTCAAGTTGCATTTAAAGAACTAAAAAATTATCTCCTTTCAACACCATTGCTTATGTCCCCCATACCAGGTCAACCCCTCCTATTATACATATCAACAACACAACATTCCTTGGGGGCTTTATTGGCTCAACATGACTTAGAGGGAAAAGAACGAGAAATTTACTACATCAGTTGAACACTTGTGGCCTATAAGATTAACTATACTACAATAGAAAGGGCATGCTTGCAGTAGTATTTGATTTGCAAAAACTCATACACTATATGTTAAGCCACAAGACATTTTTGGTCTCCAAAATTGATCCAGTAAAATACCTATTGAGTAAAGAAATATTTATTGGGCGACTAGCTAAATGGGTCATGATTCTGAATGAGTTTGACATTATGTGGACAAAAAATCTATCAAAGGCCAAGCCATTATAGATCAATTATCAGACGCACCAGTACTAATAGAACATCTTATTTTAGTCAAATTTTCAAATGAAAGTATATTCACCATAGAGGAACAAACACAACAAAAGCTATATTTTGATGGTTCATATACACAATAGGGATCAATGCCGGAGTGGTATTCATTACACCACAAGGATATTCCATTCCTAGGTTATACATATTGAATTTTGATTGTACAAACAATATTGTAGAATATGAGGTTCTAATTATAGGGCTAAATATAACAATTTAATGGAAAATCAAACACTTGCAGGTATATGGTGATTCATAGCTTATTATCAACCAAGTCAATAATAATTATGATACAAATGATGAAAATTTAATCCCATATAAATCTATGGTAGAGGATTTGAAGAATTATTTTGACCACATCTCCTTTGTGGAAGTCCCTCAAGCCCAAAACAAATTTGTCAATGCAATGAAGATAGTGGGATCTTTGTTAGATATGCTTTCTAATGTTGCACACTATGAATTCTTGGTAGAGAACCTTATGGTTCCTTCCTTGGAGGTCTCGGTGTCTCAGTTCATGTGCAAAATTGTTGGTCCCAATTCCCCTTGGTATCGAGACATATATTCCTACCTTAAAAACTAATAAATCTCCCTAGACCTACCTCGAAACCAAAAGAAAACCCTCCTAAGACAAGCCTCTTATTATGTTGTTATTGTTGAGACACTTTATAGAAGAGGCCTAGATGGTACACTCTTTTGATGTCTCGATTTCAATGAAGAACACACAACATTAAAAGAGGTGCACACATATATCTGTGGTGCCCACTCTAGTGTTCTAACCCTCGCAAAGAAACTCCTGAGAATTGGGTACTATTGGCTAACTATGGATAATGACACTGACAAGTTTGTTAAAAAATGCCACAATTGTGAGATACATGGAGACCTTATTCATGCACTAACATGAGAATTGGAACCCCTCACATCACTATGGACATTCTCGCTATGGGGACTTGATCTTATTCGAAAGATACACCCACCCTAAAGTAATGGTCATAAATACATTATTACTACCACTGAGTATTTTATAAAGTGGATTGAAGCTATACCAATGACCAATATAATCGGTAAAGAAATCTCTAAGTTTATCTTGAATTATATCATATGCCGATATAGAGTACCCCAAATCCTTATCATAGATAATGGTATTCCTTTCAAGAATATTAATGTTGAAGACCTTTATACCCAATTCCATATCTGACATCATTTTTCTTCTCAATACTATCCCCAAAGTAATAGTCAAGCTAAGGTGTCCAACAAAATTGTAATGGAAATCCTTAAGAAGATAGTTAATGACACTGGTTGAGACTAGCACATTCAACTAAACCCCACCCTATGGGCTTACTGAACTAGTTTTTGTACCCCTACTTGAGGCACACCTTATTCATTAGTCTATGGAGCTGAAGCTATCTTGCCAATAGAGGTCAATTTACCGTCATTGCGAGCATCCCTGCAAAATGTCATTTTAGATGAATATTACTATGTATCTTGACTACATGAGTTAGAACTATTTGATGTGAAACAAGAAATTTCAAGTTAGGATTTTTGAGGTTGAATACTTAGTGTTGATGGAAAATCAGAGGAACCTAGTTAATAGGGAGAAGCTCGACAAGTTTGAAGGTAACTAGTTAGGTACTTATGTTATCACAATAGTCTATGGGTCAAGAGCTTATCAATTATCTACACTAGAGGACCAACCTCTATTAGACCCTTTTAATAGCTTGCATTTGCACAAATTCTATACACAACTCTTACAGTAAACTATTTTAAAAAATATCCTAAAAATATACAAAAAAATAAAAAAAGTAAAAAAAAAATAAAAATAGAAAAATATAAGAATGTAAAAAATATCACTTTGATGAAAACTTGGCAAACAAGCATCCTGCATGACACCAAACAAATAGAAATTAAGAGAAATAATTTGTCTTATGGTGAAAATGACCTCAATGTCGCGTTGATCAAGTACCATGGTGAAAACTGGGCAATTTGATGCCATGTGTAGAGATCATTGCTTCACTTTCTATAATTATTCTAAATTGATATACCTTTTCATTTCATCCCCATTCGTTAAGTATTCTATGTAATAAATGCCTTTGTCATCCATATATGTCTTGGAATGCATTAGTCATCCTTGTTAGTTCTACCCCTTGTACTAAATTGAGTCAGTCCATCATGCCCATTTCACAATAAATCCCCTTTCTATCCTGATCGGGGGAAAGTACAATGTCATGATCATAAAATATCCTAAAAAATATAAAAAATCATAAAATTGTTAATGTTTTAGACCAAGAATGAAGTAAGCAGAAAAACATCAGAAAATAAACAATAAGACATAATATTTATCCTAGGAAAACCCTCCTACTCGAGGGAGAAAAAACTAACCACACAATTGATTCTTATTGAATAATTAAAAGTCTAGATATAAAGCTCACAAGCTTAATCATCCACTAAGATTGTTAACTCATAACAATCCTTCAAGAAATGTCTTATTTTATAAATTATATAACAATACACTAGACTCCTACAACAAAATAATCATAAACATAACACATTGTCGATAATGATCACACCATATCATTCTTTAACAACTACTACAAATATTACCCTCTGAAGATATTATCCTTGAATACAATTCATTGGAATACATCAAAATGATGCTACGAAATATCACATGTTGTAAGACAGTGACATTACAATATATCCAATCGCTGCTACAACATATCACACATTGCAAGGAAGAAATGTTACATAATCTAGCACAACTCAATAGGCACGAGCCATGAGGCATAATGAGTATGAAATTTACAAACATGGTGACCTTTGGAGTCCCAACATCTCTTTATATTAACAACTCTTAAAAAATGTAACTTCTCAAGACTTGAACTGAGAGATTCTTCATATTATAACTAGAAGTCTCTTCATTTTTCAAATGTGCATCTCTTCATATTTCCAAATGCATGTCTCTTCATATTTCCAAACACGAGTATATGAAAGATCACCATCGTAGGTATTTAGGATATCTCCTGCAACTACAAACATGAACACTCTCTCTTATTAAAGGCAATATCTTTTCAAGTATTCATGCCATGGAATCTCTCGACATGACACTCATAATGGCTACACCCATTTGTGAGGAAACATAAATTTATCACGAAGTCTCTCAACATGATAGCATCATGGAGTCACTCAACATGATGTTCACCATGGCTACTCCCATGTGTGAAAACATAAACTCTCATCATGGATTCACTCAACGTGATGTCATTATGGAGTATCTTAATATGACGTCCACTATGGATACTCCCATGAGTGGAGAGAACAACAAGGGATTTCAACTCAAATTTCTCCCTCTCAGAGAAAAATGTATTACAAGGGCTTTCACCTCAAATTTCTCCCTCTTAGAGAAAAACATCTTACAAGGGATTTCACCTCAAATTTATCCCTCTTAGAGAAAAATGCATTAAAAGCGATTTCACTTCAAATTTCTCTCTTAGAGAAAAATGCATTACAAGGGCTTTCACCTCAAATTTCTCCCTCTCTAAGAAAAATGCATTAAACTCATAATAAGAACAATTGAATGCTAAGAATCCTTAGTAGAGACACCCTCTTAGCAAGGGAAGCATTCTTGCAACTTTGATTATCACAATAAATTACAATTGGCTCCAATCTTTGACCAAACAATGAGCTTTTGAGGCCACAATGCTTCTCGAGCTTGCCGATCCTCTGCAAAGGACTTGGCACTCTCCCTCTGCCACACAAGCTCCCTCTAAATATTAATGAGCCTAAAGAAGTCCCCCCTCTTCATCTCATCAAGCTTTCCCTTTAGGTAATAAATATTCTCCAGTCTCAACTTCATCTCTAGTGCATTAACCCTTTGATAGGTCACATTGAATTCTTAGAATTTAACTCCCTTTGAATGTCATTTCTTCATCTTCAAAGAAACTAAATAAAAATAGAATATGTACAGGTTCTTCCTCTTTAATGAAGTTGTGTTCCATCAACTCAATCTCATGGCTGCAAACAATGTCCTCATGTTTGTTCATTTCTATAGCCTGCATGACTTTCTTACAAGAAGCATAAAGCTCTTACTTGAATTCCTTATGTAATCTCTCATCATCCCATTGCTTCTTGATCCACCCTAGCATAAATCTCTTAATTCCTTGAATTCCTTATGTAATCTCTCATCATCTTGTTGCTTCTTGATCCTTCCTAGCATAAAACTCTTACTTTCTTGAATTCCTTATGTAATATCTCATCATCCTATTGCTTCTTGATCCATCCTAGAATCATTTTAGAGAGATTAGAAATAGACTCTACCTATGTCCCGAAGAGAAATATATAGACTAATGCTAGAAGCATACACAATTCACTATTCCCTATGTTATTGCATGAATTAACTACATAAAATTCATGATCAATATTCAAAGGTATAATCATAAAATACTTATCTCTTTATTGATGATAATTTAGCAATGCCTTGATATCAACATCATCTGATACCTCCTTTGTAAAGTATATCTTCTTGTTTAAAAAAAAACCAACAATATAAAGTTTTCAAAGAGCTTCACAAGCCCTCATGTTAATGATTGTAGCTTCGATCAGATGATTCTAATTGATGAAACCAAATGTTTGAAGTGGCCTATCGACCTTAAACATTTTATATCTATCCTCCTCTATTATCATGAAGCATTATTAATATTCATGACAATTATTGAGATGACATATATATATATGTATATATATATGTGTGTGTGTGTGTGTGTGTGTGTGTGTGTGTACATATACACACACACACACACACACACACACACACACACATATATATATACACACACATATATATATACACACATATATATGTATATATATATACACACACACACACACACACACACACACACACACACACACACATATATATGTATATATATATAGATACAGATATATAGATATACATACATACATATATATTAATGATATAGACAATATCATTAAGATTTGAAAGAGAGTTAGAAAACAATTCTTATCTAAGTCCATCATATACATCGAAGAAACAAGTAATAAAATTAAATTTTCCTCTATTCATAATCTAATCTAATTTATAAATGGTATCAAAGCCAAGTTAGCGATCTTTAGAGGTGAATGAGATGGAAAATATTTTGCAGATGATCGAGACAAGTGATGCGGTGATTTTTTCGCAGGTGCATTTAGAGGCAACATTACGAATGACCATTGTTCAATATAATTTCTAGACATTGCATGGGAATGAAATCTTGAATAAATAGAAAAACTTAATATTTTTAATGTTTGGGTCATGTTTCATATTATGTGCATAGTCTATTGGGTATTTGTCATGTTTGTCAAACCATCACATAAAACATCATGAATTTTGGGATTTGCGATTAAAATATTTGGTCCCGATTATAGTTGAGAACCAATTTTTTTTTATCATTGTGGCCATTGCTATTGGTGGGAGCCTTCCCACAGAGAAAATATTATGTGTGGCATCTAGGTTGATGGTTACTGTGCGTCAACAATGAGTGATGGGATTCCAGTCTACTCAAACCATTTTCATCATTGGCAACGACATTATTGATGGTGAAAGTATTGAGAGTATGGAGCAAAAGAGATAGTTATGATAACCACATCTATTTCCATTCACAAGTACCAGGAAAGTATATATGCAAGGGCATTCTTGGTGAAAGTCTGGGAAAAGAGTTTATGATCAATTGAAATAGTAGTTTCATTCTTGGATATTATCATCAATATCTCCTCTTGCCGCAAATTTATATTTGGACCTATGTTTTGTAAAGAGATGAGAACAAAGACTGTATTAGGAGGGTTGCATGAGTATTGGAAGTTATCTTCAAATCTGAGAAAGGTTGTAGAGATGTCTGTTGAGGAGCATGACAACTTCTAACCTTTCTTTATTGTGGGTTTATATTTTTTATTTACCATAACTATGCTGTCGACTACATACTCTTCCAAAACTATGAGCTTTTGCAGTTATTCTGAAAAATAGGGATGGATGTGATTCATGTCAGATTAAATGGGAGGATGCTAGTCTCATGGGAGGATCAACATCGAACATGAGTCCTAGGCTTGAGAATTGTGTGGGACCACATAATATAAGGCATACATATTTTAAGGAGACTATAATTGGAAGGGTAAAATATTAATAGTTGTGGCTTTATTTTTCTTCTCTATTATGGTTGTCCTGGTTGACGGAAGAGTGCGATGTTCATCATATAAAGAAACTATATTATAATATGAGACATTGCTCAAATTTGAAGGTTTCTATTATCTACGAATGTGTTGACATATCAACTTTTTCAATAAGATACACTTTAGGCCTGTAACCCATGTCAACTTTTGACTGAAATCGAGCCTGCATATGAGAAGAGATCTAGTTGTTTGGAGTAGATTGAGTATGCTTTCTTGTCCATTGGATGTAAGTCTATTATTTGATGGAAATCATATTTTTCATTGGAGAGATCGAGTCTTTATTTTCTTTTTCCTAGGGATACAATATATGAGTGGATCGAGTTCATGAATAGTTATATCTACTCCATTATTTATCAGTGGACAATGCCTTATTTTTTTCTGTCATTGATCAGACTAGTTACTATGGGCGGGTCATCTCTCAAATCGACCATAGCTATGTCTATTGTTTTCTGCAAGTGTATCAAGTTGTGGGTAGTATTGAAGTTTCTATGTTGAAGATGACAATATAGTCCTATATCATATGTGAAGGTCTAGAATATTAAAGAGAAAAATCTAGAGTGCTTGAATAAGACAAGTTGGGAAAATTACATTTCTTATGTGTGTAAAGTCACACTCTACAACCTTTACTAGCATTCTCCTTGACACACTTACACATATGAATCTTAAAGAAGGCACCTGAATTGTTCAACATAGTGCTTCAAATAAATTGTGCTGTGGTGACTCTAGAGGTGATAGAAGATGCAATATGGATAACAAAAGCTCCTTAATGTTGCAAAACACCTCTGGAAAAATAGTTGTGATTAGGCCTACGTAGATAATGATATTCACACATGCTAAATATATCTATATTTATTTTGTGCGAGCTCATGGAAAGTCAACAACTAAGGTTTGAGAAATATTGATCACTGGTTGATTGAAGAACAATTGATATTGATGCTGGTAAAATTCTAACTAATGTACAGTTGGAAAGGTCCAAACTCATTTTTCTTCTATGGTATTTGGTTTCTTTATTTATTGAGAAAATCCTCTGTGGAAGCTATGAAATCCTTCATTGTGATGTCCCTTTCTAGTTAGAGACATCATTCTAGCTATTGATTAGCCTATCATTGGATCCTCGCAGGCTAGTAGAGACAGATAGAGGGTCAATTTGTGCACAGAGGAGATATACTTATCTGATGGTTCAAATTTTGCAGAGCTCAACACCCTTGATTTGGTATGGAGAGGTTTCAGACTCTGTTTGTTTGAGTTTTGCTATTTTTAGCAACTTTTAGAGTCATAGAGATGTACCCCTACTATTTTTAGAAATATTATTTGATCACATGCGAAATTATTATGCCAACTCTAGTTCCAGATGGTTAAGCCAGATTCTCATTTTTGAGGGAGTTATTCAATTTTCAGTGATTATATATTAATTAAATGGCAAAGGATTTAATATTAAGTTGTAAATTGACTTTATTAAATCACTTAAGTGATGGATCTTAATATCATGAAGGGGGCCAAATTAATGTATTAATTTATTAACATGTTTTCCTAAGTCTAAATCATTAAATTTATTTAATGATTATATTTTTAATGCCTTAAGAAAGAAATCGCGGCTTTTCAAGGAATTGCAATTTAGGGTTGGAAATCCTATTTATGCTTGCTAGGGAAAGAAGAAAGGATCCATTGTTATTTTGCTAATTGATCATTGTGATTTCAAGCTCTGAGAAGGGTTTCAACTTTGCCATTGAAGAATGTAGTTCTTCTGTGTGTATCCATTTGAGCTGGTGAAATATCCAGTGAATTTGAAATTTCAGAGAGTTTCATCCAGAGACTCTATTTGTGTTTCAACAATATTAGTTTCAGCAACAAGAAGAAGAAGATAGTATTTAATTGTAGCTTTATGGAGGAATAAGTTGCAGCCATTATCCTCTTTTAGATTTACAACCACAACATTGTAGAGTTGAAATAAATAAGTTCCTGCAGTAGTTGGTGTATTCTTCCAAGTTTTTAATGCATTTTGTAGTTGCCTTTGTTAAGCATTTTACAATAAAGGATTGTCTTGATTTCCTTTTTTATTTAATTTGGAAAATAAATAGAAGTTGCAGCAGTTAATTGAATAGTTTTAGAATTTTAGATTATTGCATATTTGCTTTTTATTTCTAAAACCCTTGAAAATACAAAAACATCATAAAATTTCAAACAACAAATTGAGATAAACATCTGCAGCAGTTAAGGACCGATTTGGGATTCTTACAGTGGTATCAGAGCTAAATCTTGCCATCCTGAGGGTTTAGTTATTACATGTAGCCAAAGGAGATTGGTCCACACAGGTATTATACACACAAGAGAGCCTTACTTGAAGGTGAACATGTCTTAGAACCACATCCAGTCACCATGGATGACATGCGTGAGGGAAGCCCACCCAGGATAAATAGGAACAATGAAGATCTGGAAATTAGGGAGTTTTATAGAGCCATGGCTATAAGGCAGCAACATGTAGCTCAGGCATTGCATGCTCTTACCACTATGATGGAGCACACGAACCCTCCAGCAAGATAGGATCAGGAACAAGAGGATAACAAGAGTGCTATAGGTTCTCCATGGGCACAAAGGACACACTCTAGGACAATAGATAGACCAACACATCCTACCTTTGTTAGGGAGGAACCAATGCAGGATCTAGTAGAGGAAGCTGGGGATGAGATGTTTGCAGACATCCTTATGGATGCAAATGATGAGTGGGAACTATTGGCCCCACATGTGCGAGAAAGGATGACCTTTGAAAGGTTTGCGAATCAAAGGAGAGAACACTACCGTGTAGTCAGAAAGGACAGGAGACCTAGGGGGAAGAATAATGAACTAAAGTGTGCTACAGGGAAGCTTTCCTTGTCCACTTTTGATGGTAGTGGTAGATTAACATCACAATATTGGATCCACAAGATTGATACCTTCTTAGCATTGAGGCCTATGATAGAGATTGAGGCAATAAATATGCCACCTTACATTTGGAGTGTGTAGCACACGATTGGTGGTATCATGGGTTGATCACTCTTCAACACAACTGGGTGAATTCTTACCAAGACTTTGTGGATAGATTGGTTGAGAGGTTTGATAGGAAAGATCCTGAGGTCTACTTTAGAGACCTGACACAACTCAAACAGACAAGTAGCTTAGAGCATTTTATTAATGAGTTTCAGCAGTCCTCAGTTATGGTGCCAGACATATCAGAGAGGAGGTTGATAGTGTTATTTACGGAAGGCTTATCAAAACTAGTCAAAGGTTGAGTAAAGCCTTTTGATCCTTCCACATTGAATGATGCTATGAAGAAAGCCAGGAGCATGGAGCATGCAGCCCCATTAAATAAATTTCAGCCCAAGGAAGCTTCCTCCAGCCAGAACAATAAGCCAATCTTTAAGAAACCAGAGAGGACTGAATTTAAACCCAAAAATAGAGATAAATCTTTTGCACCTCTTGACAGGGAAACACTTAATGATTTGCGGAAGAATAAATTGTGTTTCTATTGCAAAGGACCTTATGAAATGAACCATGATTGTCCTTTAAGACCCAAGGGAAAAGCAAATAGGGTTATGTGAGCTTATTATGAGGATTCTGATTCTGATAATTTAGACCAACAATCTGAAATGAGGAATCAGCTGAAGAAAAGGGAAGCACAGGTGATGAAAAGACTGAGGGTAGGCTTAAGGAGGCTTGAATCACCAGTTTGTAGCAGGAGGGATCATTCAGGATGAAGGGAGTATTGGAAGGGCATCGAGTTATCACCTTGCTTGATACAGGTGCCACTCATTATTTTATTGATTCTAGGCTAGTTGAGATATGTGGGATTCAGATAGAGCATTTTGAGGGTCTGAGAATGAGGGTAGCTAATGGCTACACCCTCAACTGTGATAGGAAAATTATACGTCTACCTTGAGGATTAATAACTTTGACTTCAAAGATGATTTTTACGTTGTAAACATGGGTGACATAGATCTAGTACTTGGTATGACTTGGTTGCATGACATTGGAGTGTTCACTCTCGATTTGAGAGACATGGAGATGAAGTTCCAATCAGATCGAAAGACACATATACTTAAGGCCATCCATGACAGTGAGTTTAGGATGATGTCTTGTAGACGCATGGGGAGCTTGTTGAGACATGACCAGGTTGAGTGGGTAGCTTGTTGCACCTTGATGCCATCACAGGGGCAACAACATTCTGAGTATCATCCAGACATACATGTGCTGAGAATCAAGCATAGTAAGGTGTTCAGTGACATTCCACCAAGTAGTCCTTCTAATAGAGGTATTGAGCACATCATTGAGTTGGAGGAGGGTGCCAAACCCATTATGATTACACCCTACAAACATCCAAAGAGATTGAAGGATGAGATTGAGAAAACCATCAAGGAACTACTTTCTATGGGGCACATTAGACCAAGTAAGTCTCCTTTTTCTTATTCTATGGTTTTGGTGAAGAGGAAGGATGGTACAATTAGGATGTGCATAGATTACAGGGTCCTAAATAGGAAGACTATAAAAAATAAGTACCCCATACCACATATTGATGAGTTATTAGATGAGTTACACAGAGCATGCTTCTTCTCCAAAATTGATTTGAGATCAGGCTATCATCAAATATTAGTTAGAGAGCACACTATAGAGAAGATGACATTTCAGTGTCATTGTGGCCATTTTGAGTTTGTAGTTATGCCATTTGGGCTAACTAATGCTCTAACTACTTTTTAGTCCATGATGAACATGGTTTTTCAACCTCAGTTGAGGAAATTTGTGTTAGTCTTCTTTGATGACATCCTGGTGTATAGTAGGACATGGGATGAGCATGTGTGACACTTAGAAACTATGTTGAGCATTCTCAGTAGGGAATCCTTGTATGCAAAGGAGTCCAAATGTGATTTGGGATTATCAAAGTTATTATATTTGGGTCACATTATCACTACACATGGACTATGCATGGATCCTGAAAAGATTTGTGCTATTGTTGAGTGGCCTACTCTAGTAAACTTGACACAATTGAGAGGATTTTTGGGGTTGTGTGGGTTCTATAGGAGGTTTGCTAGTGGATATTCTAGGCATGCAACACCCTTGACATATTTGATGAGAAAGGAGGCTTTCTTTTGGACTCCTGAGGCACAAGAGTGTTTTGATAAATTCAAGGAGTTGATGACTTCTTGTCCAGTGCTAGCATTACCAAATTTCAGTAAGCCATTTGAGCTTCATTGTGATGCATCTGGTGAGGGTGTTGGAGCGGTGATTATGCAAGACAAGTACCCGATTGTATATGAGAGTAGGAAGCTCAAGGGACATGAGAGGAGCTTCAACATTTATGATAAGGAAATGTTGGCCATAATGCATGCTTTGGCCAAATTCAAGCAGTATTTAGTGAGTAGAAAATTTAGCATAAAATTAGACCACAATAGCCTAAAACATTTCCTTGGGCAGCGAGATCTTAATGACAGGCAAAAAAATGGGTAAGTAAATTACATGCATATGACTTTGATATTACCTATTTCAAGGGGGCACAAAATGTAGTAGTAGATGCCTTGTCACGAAGACCTCACTTGAGCTTGATGATGAATATATCAGAGGACTGGAGACATTTGATCCTTGCAGAGTATGTAAAGGATACATAGGCATCAAGATTCTTAGGTGGATTGGTTCAGGATAGTGATTTTACCCTTGTGAATGAACTCATCATTTACAAAGGGCGCATTTATTTGGTGCTAGGGTTAGAGGTGAGGAAGATGCTGTTGAGAGTTTATCATGATTCACCTATGGCAGGACATCCAATTTTTTATAAAACCTACAAGTAGATTTGTGAGCACTTTTCTTGGAAAGGGCTCAAAGCTGAGGTGTTACAGTATGTTAGAGAGTGTCCTACTTGTCAGCAGAATAAACAGGAACACTCTTACCTAGCCGGTTTACTACAACCACTTCTGATTCTTGATAGGAAGTGGGAGTGTTTGTCCATGGACTTGATCATAGGACTGCCAAGAGCCCAAAGCAGAGACTGTATATATGTTGTTGTTGATGGGCTCATGAAGTTTGTCCACTTCTTTTCGATCATGGCTACATACACTGCTACATAGGTGGCAGAGTTGTTCTTTTTTGAGGTATTCAAGTTTCATGGCTTACCTTAGAGCATAGTCAGTGACTGGGACAAAAGATTTATGAGTCACTTTTGGCAGGAGTTATTCAAATTATGCGGGATAGAACTCACTCCGAGTACTAGCTACCACCCCCAGATGGATGGACAGACTGAGATAGTCAACAAATGGGTGGAGGGATACCTCAAGAACTACACAGAAGGGTAGAAAAAGGCTTGGGTTAAGTGGATTTATCTGTGTGAGTATTGCTACAATTCCACTTATCACATGTCCATCCAGATGTCACCTTTCATGGCATTATATGGGTATGAGGCACCAAATTTCCTAGATTTGTTGTTGACCGATAGTTGAGATCCTAGTGCTGGAGGTTTGTTACAGGAGAGCCAAGACATTGTAAAGGCTCTTAAGGAGAACATCACCAAGGCAAAAAATCAGCAGAAGCAATATGTAGATCAGAAGAGGACTGAGTGGACCTTTGAGGTAGGGGATATGGTCTATTTGATGTTGCAGCCGTATCTCCAGTCCACTCTCAAAAAGAGTGGTGCCAAGAAATTTAAGCCACGATACTATGGACCCTTCAAGGTGATCAGGAGAGTCGATGAGGTGGCTTATGAGTTGGATTTGTTGGCAGAGAGTAGAGTCCATAATGTTTTTCATGTGTCACATCTCAAAAAAGTGTTAGGACACCAGATTGTTCCTTCTACAGTTCTTCCACCCTTGGATGATGAGGGGAAGTTGGTTTTAGTACCAAAGGCTATCATTGAGTTCAGGGAAAGGAATTTGAGGAGGCATACCATCAAGGAGTACTTGGTGAAATGGAAGGACATGCTAGTTGAGGATGCCACTTGGGAGAGCGAGGAGATTTTACAGCATCCAGAGTTGAGATTGCTTGAGGATAAGCAATTTCAGGAAGGGCGGACTGTGATGTCCCCTTCTAGCTAGAGACATCATTCTAGCTATTGATTAGCTTATCATTGGACCCTCGTAGGCTAGTAGAGACAGATAGAGGGTCAATTGTGCACAGAGGAGATATTCTTATTTGATGGTTCGACTTTTGCAGAGCTCAGCACCCTTGATTTGGTATGGAGAGGTTTTAGACTCTATTTGTTTGAGTTTTGCTATTTTTAGCAACTTTTAGAGTCATAGAGATGGACCCCTGCTATTTTTAGAAATATTATTTGATCACATGGGAAATTATTATGCCAACTCCAGTTCTAGACGGTTAAGCCAGATTCTCATTTTTGAGGGAGTTATTCAGTTTTTAGTGATTATATATTAATTAAATGGCAAAGGATTTAATATTAAGTTATAAATTGACTTTATATTAAATCACTTAAGTGATGGGTCTTAATATCATGAAGGGGCCAAATTAATGTATTAATTTATTGGCATGTTTTCCTAAGTCTAAATCATTAAATTTATTTAATGATTATATTTTTAATGCCTTAAGAAAGAAATCACAACTTTTCAAGGAATTGCGATTTAGGGTTGGAAAGCCTATTTATGCTTGCTGGGGAAAGAAGAAAGGCATCCATTGTTATTTTTCTAATTGATCATTGTGATTTTAATCTTTGAGAAGGGTTTCAACTTTTCCATTGAAGAACGTAGTTCTTCTATGTGTATCCATTTGAGCTAGTGAAATATCCAGTGAATTTGGAATTTTAGAGAGTTTCATCCAGAGACTCTATTTGTGCTTCAACAATATTAGTTTCACCAACAGGAAGAAGAAGATAGTATTTAATTTTAGCTTTATGGAGGAATAAGTCACAACCATTATCCTCTTTTAGATTTACAGCCACAACATTATAGAGTTGAAATAAATAAGTTCATGTAGCAGCTGGTGTATTCTCCCAGGTTTTTCATGCATTTTGTATTTTCCTTTGTTAATCATTTTCCAATAAAGGATTGTCTTGATTTCCTTTTGTATTTAATTTGGAAAATAAATAGAAGTTGCAACAGTTAATTGAATAGTTTCAGAATTTCAGATTATTGCATATTTTCTTTTTATTTCTAAAACCGTTGAAAATCCAAAAACATCATAAACTTTCAAACAACAAATTGAGATAAACACCTACAGTAGTTAAGGACTGATTTGGGCCGGTTCTTACATTCATCAAGATGTAGGCTTTCAGATTGATGCCTGATAAAAGTAGAAGTATTTGTACACCTTGGTGAATCCTCTTTGAGTTTGTTGTGGCTGCTTGTGTGGAAGCAAACATGAACATTATAGATGGGTCTAAGTTCTTGGAACTTAGTGAAGAGTCACTATTTGAGTCTCAAAGTATGAATTCATATCTTATTTTGGAGTTCTTTGAGAAAATCAAAGAAGACCCCATTATCTTTGGAAAATTATCATTGATGAGTTTGTTAATGTTATGATACAATTCATCAATGACCCATTAGATGAATTTCTTGCAAGATGATACAAGTCTTTATTATTTAGAGTCATAGACAATAAATGAATATACAAAACTTGTGATAATTCAGATGATGGAAATATTTCTATAGAAGGAAAATTTAAGTATGTATTCCTTATCTGTCAAGGCTTTTGATATTGTGCACACCCTTCATAACCAGGTAACAAGACCTTCATTGGAGAAACTTGCATCAGAAAGGATGTTGATTTGCATTTTCTCTTGAATAATGAGATAAGTGTTTTTATTATTTTTGAGTATTACATTTATTTTCTTATTGTAGTCACTCTCTTATATGTATTCATGTATGTAATATAAGATCTATTTTCCTTGATCTTTTCCTTTGTCTCTGGGTATGTTCTTGCAGGAAAAGAAGAATGGTGCATTAGGTATGCTGGCGAGGCATTGTGTAGGACTCAATCTTATGATAGTAGCTCCAAAGTGGTTTTGAATCTAGGATTTTTTAGTCATATGTTGATCATGCTAGATGATGTGAGTTTGATATCTCCTATGATTGGGATCGTATAAGAAGGGTATCCTACTGTGAAAAAAGGAAGTAGATAAAGGATCTAATTCATTTGATCTCTGAGGATATTGATCATATTGGTTCAGAGGGAGTGAACTATGTTGAGTGATCAGGAAAATCTGTAGCAGTCAAAGGACTCTGATTCATGGGATAGAGACCCATTTTATAATCCTAGATAGATGGATACTTGATACTTGTAGTCATGGGACGAAGTTGATGGCTGAAACATTTTGAAGAAGAAGAAATAGCATTTAGAGGGAGTTTGAAAAACCTATGAAAACAACCTTGGATGAGAAAGTTAAGAGGTTGATATCAAATTTAGAGGGAGTCTGACATTTCATTAGAGGTAAACTTAGAAGAGGAGGTTAGGAGGTTGATGCAAGATCTTGAGCTACAGAGGGAGCCACATCATCATGTAGATCTACTTAATGAATTCTTCTATGTGAGGAAGAATCTTGAGGTGCAAGCCCTTGTTAATGGATTTTTCTGTTTGAAGAGAAACTTGAGGTGTAAGCCCTTCTCACCACCCTCTGATATGGTTCATGGTGGAGGTCATGTGTGTGACTCCATGATCTTATGGAAATATCATGAAAGGTGACGATCTTTCAATAATGTTTACTTATGGTTACTATTGCAAAATGATGGCTTTGACATAGTTTAACCTACTATCATGATGGATATCATATGGTTGATATCCATGCACATGTCATGATAGTTCATATCTCTTACATAATACTAACTGAGTAGTGTAAAACTACAATGAGTTATATTATTGAGATATGTCATGGTGGATGTTATGAGAAATATCATCCTTGGATATGCCATGATGAAATATCTTCTCTGGTAGGAATCATGAGACTTGTGTTAGGATTTGGTAATACTGAGAGGGGGGGGGGGGATGAATCAATATTACAACTTTATAAGATTTCTTCAACCACTTATCAAATATAAAACTTAAATCAAATATCCATGCAAAGTAAACATATACAAGATAACTCATAACACCATTATTTTGTTCTCAAGGAAAACCTGTTAAGGGAAAAACCCTGGTGGGGATGACACCCACAAATATATGCACTATATGAATGAAACCTTATTAGGAGTTAGGAGCTAATTAATACAATAGGTAGGCCCCTGTTAAAGGACATACCCTATTAGGAGTCTCAAACCCTGTTAGGGGTATTACAACTGGCCACATGAACAAATACAATCAGAATGTTACATCCACGTTTAGTCCTCTACTAAATATACTTCATCATACCTGAATTGCATGTTAGGACAATCCAATCCTTGTGCCCTAATTCACAACCTTCTTCTTTGTTAGAAGAAGATCTCATAGCCTTCCAGCTTGCATATTACCATCACAATCCACTCTCCATCACAAGGAAGAAACCCTTCCTTATATACAAGTTACAAATAATAATTCATCTAGAGGTAAGCGATTATAGGAACTGATTACATAATAAAAAAATTCATTATCCAAGGCAATGATACACAAGTCATCCCTAATCATGTTGCAATAATTAAAATTCACCCAAAGTTGGCTCCATCAATAATTCAATCATAAATCAATCTTCTACACGTTACTCTTCCTAGTTGGCTCCCAAATACTTTCATGCTAGAAAATATGTCATAGATGATGTCAACATTCACATGAACACACTGTGATCACAATGTATCTTCTTCATGATGTCTTTTGACATTTCCCAATAATGCATACTAAAATTCATCATCGCACAATAGTTATGTTCCAAACGCTGCAAGTAGGTTTGTGAAAAATCTCAGTCTCTGGTCCTACAACCAATATTCACTAAAACAAGCATATCTCTATCCAATGATTATATAAATATTTGCGGTCATAGGAATAAGATCTACACACATCCTAAAATATATGTATAAGACCGCAAGGGCTAATGAATCATACAGAGTTTGTACCACTCTCTACAATCTACCTGTCTGTACTATCCAACAAGTCATGGTTTCCATAACTGAATATATATTGACATTAATGAAAAAAATATTGAATGAAAACAATTCCAACAATATCCCCCTTTTTCATTGATGGCAACATATGTGAAAAACTATCAAGCCAAGAGTACCCTTCTTAATACAACCTTCTCAATATCCTCTTCAAAGATCCCCCTAAACTAGTAGGGTTTTTCACTAATATCTCTCCCCCTTTGACATCAATGGAAAAGGGTGCCAACACAATATCTTTCCTTCTTTCTATGAACCTTCAACTAGTAGGTGCAAAATCACCCTTATCTGATCAGTTATGCTCTGCCAACTACCCCCCCTGAGGAGTAGACCTCTGCAACAAGTCTATAAATGAAAATGCTCTGATAGCTAATGGACTTGTACACTTGTGCACTTCCTTAGTTACATGTTGGTGGGGATATAGCTCCAAGCTTACCTCTGAGATATTCAAAGGTATCTTTACTCAATGGTTTGGTGAAGATGTTTGCTATCTGCTCCTTTGTATTGATGTATTCAAGTTTCACCACTTTATCTATTACTTTATCTTTTAGAAAATGATACTTGATTGTAATATGCTTACTCTTTGAATGCATCACTAGGTTTTTTGACATGTTTACTGCACTTGTGTTATCACAATGTATGATAATAGTTTCTCTTGAATTCACACCAATGTCCCTCAACTTTTTCTTCATCCAAATGATTTGAGTACAATTTATTTCTTTTGCAAAAAAATTTTATTCTACTGTTGACTATGATACACAATCTTGCTTCTTGCTAAGCCAAGAGATTAACCTCTTCCCAAGGGAAAAGGCTCCTCCACTAGTTCTTTTCCTGTCATCTACACATCTTGCCAAATCTGCATTAGGGTAAACATCCAATGCAAAGTTATCTGACCTATCATACCACAATCCTAAGTCAATTGTTCCCTTGAGGTATCTAAATATCCTTTTTACTACTACTAAGTGTGTCTCCTTTGGGTCTACCTAAAATTTAGCAACAATTCCAATTGCAATAGCAATATCAAGCCTAGTAATTGTTAGATACTGAAGCCCTCCAATCATTGATCTGTACTATATCTGGGGTACATTATTTTCCTCATAAAAAATGGATAACTTACTCCCTATCACCATAGGAGTTCCAACTGATTTACTTTCATCCATGCCAAAATTTTTCAACAACTCTTCTAGATACTTTTTTTGTGATATAAAAATCCCATCTTTTCTCTGATTTATCTGCAATCCTAGGAAGAATTTCATCTCCCCTATCATTGACATCTCAACCTCACCTTTCATTTCTTTTGTAAACTTGTTACTCATAACATCATTACCCCCAAAGGTAATGTCATCAACAAACACTTCTATTATCAAAGTACCTTCTTTATTGCATCTTAGATACAAATCACTATATACACTACCCTTCTTGAAACCAATATGTAGTAAATACCTATCCAAACTTGCATACCAAGCCCTTAGAGCTTTCTTCAATCCATACAATACTTTCTTCAATCTGTAAAACATATTTCTATCACCTGTCAAAGGAAAGCCATCCGAATGCTCAATATAAACTTCTTTTTCCAAATCATCATTTAGGAATGTAGACTTGACATCCATTTGATACACCTTAAAATATTTGTGTGCAACATAGGCCAAGAATAACCTAACTGCCTCTATCCTCGCAATTGGTGCAAAGGTCTCCTCAATATCAATTCCTTCTTACTGTGAATATCCCTTACACACTAATATAGTTTTATTCCTAATCATAACCCCATCTTCATTCATTTGGTTTCTAAAAATCCATTTTGAGCCAATGACATTCTTATATTTAGGTCTTGGGACCAGTTCCCAAGTGGTTTTTTTTCTCAATTTGATCCAATTCTTCTCTCATTTCCTTAATCCAATACTCATCACTACAAGCCTCATTAGGTGTACTAGTCTCAATCCATGAGATCAAAAAGACTGTGTTAGCACTATCCTAAAATTTTTCATCCTCATGCTAAACTTTTGAAAATTTGATTCTTAGACCTAATTGTGAGCTTTTATGGCTAAAACCCTAAGTTTGATGGAAACCCTAGCTGGTCTTAGCATTGTTATGTTTTACCATTACTTTTTCAGCTCACTAACTTTCCAAATAGACATGTGCAATATTGACTCCTTTTAAAGTGACCATTTTACATGTTATACCGCTAGGTTGTCGAATGGGGTCCCTTTTTAATATTTCTTTCAAAGCCTAAGTTTCCCGTTAATTTTTCCAAGTGACTAACCTTTTGAAATGAGTGGTTGTCGTTAAATCTTAAGGCTCCCTGTTGTCAGAATTTTTGACATTCGATTTGGCGACAAGAGGACATTTGTCCAAGTGGGCCCATCTTCGAAGCCTGTTGTCAATTAAAAAAAAGAGTGCATCAACGACTGTCATTATACCATTGGATCAAGTTGATTTCTTTTTAAGTGTCATGGTATATTGACACTCTCCAGCTGTGACTTGATCCCAAGAGTTTTTAAGAAGAGTGGTGAACTTAAGGAACTGATCAAGTGGAGAGCACAAATAGATGATGACTTTTCTTCTAGAATGACTAGCATTTTGATTTTAGAAAATACTTTATTCTTTATTCATACTATTGAGACATTAATTTTTGCCAAGTCTAAGTTTGATTTCATTCAGTGAGAAATCAGTCAACTAGAGGATAGGCAAGAACAGTTATCCAACAAAAATGCATAATTTATAAATTTTGAGTTCCCAAGTGAAGAGATGTACAACAGGTGGAGGTATCAGTACATACCTCATGCAGAAAAAGTAAATACTCCACCTACCTCTTGAAACAAATGAAGATAGTACCCTTTTTGAGTCATGAAGGTTGTTGAGATGAAGAAAGGTATTTATTGCAGGAATGACATCGAAGATATTGCAATCAGATTTGTTGAAAGAAGCCAAGGACATAATTGAAGACATAAAGCAAGGCAGCTCATCTACAAATATCTCACAAGTTTTGATTAGTGTATTTATTGTAAACCCAATAGGGCTGTTGTAAAGTTTTTAGGTTAAATTTCTGTAAACCCTAGAATGATCGGTAGCTTGTTGCATTTCCTTGTATATAAAGGATTTTTCATGATCATTCTAGGCATTGAGAGTTTAGGTGTTGAGAAGATAGAAATTTTGAAATCCTAACCCTCAGTCGAGGAGTGTAACATTTTGTATTATTTTTCATCAAGCAATAGAGAAGAAGTACAGGTTGCTGCTGCTATCTTGAAAGCTTGTTATTCAGAATATGATGTATACAAACAATCAAGGTTATACTTAATACAAATCTCAAATCTTTGTCTCTCCTTTGTATTTATTCTGTGAATCTTTAAATCTTTCAGAGATTTATATGTATGTATTTGGCTTTGAGTTTTGATCTAGAGTTGGATTAAATATTGCTCAAGGTGGGATGCATGTTCACTAAATTTATTTGAGGATTTTCTATAAGTAAGAAAGAGTTGGGGTATTTGTATTTATGTTCAAAGGGTAGTTATTCTTAAAACATCTTTGTATTCATTCTATCTTCTGATATTTTGCCCAATGGATAGGGCACTGGCCTGTATTTTCCTATCTTTGCTTTGTGGGAAATTATCAAAATCTTTGTTATCCTAAACATATAATCAATACGAGTCTTTTAAAGTTTTATTTACTTTATATAAGTTGTTTTATCCAGTGATGGAGAGTCAATGAATAATAGGTTGTTATTTAGTACTTTCTCACTATCATTTGTTGTAAGATCCAGTATTAAGTAAAGAATAGAGTTGAATCTATTGGATCAGGTGTACCCGCCTTGGTTTTGCAGAGCCAAAAGTGAAGAGGGCAGTCTTGTCCCTATAGTTGGTCCAGTTGCTTATAGATTTCCCACATTTGGAATTAACCCCTCCTTAAAATTAGTCATAAGCGTATTGGTATCTCATGGAGTGTAAAATATTTTGAAGAACCAACAAGATGGTGACTCCGTTGGGGATAGTTGTAAGATTTGTGTAAAATAACACTAGTACAAGTTGAGCTAGACTCCTAGCTTGCTTATTTTTAAAGCCAGTTAGTTACCTTACACACAAAGTTGATTCCTTTTCAAACTTTGCCTACCCTTCCTATTTATTTATTTAAAATCATAGAAAACCCCATTTGGCTGGGGTGGCGACTCTAAACATCTCTGTAATAGTGCTAAATAAGGTATTTCTTTGTCACCATGAGTTTCAAAAATACAAGGTCCTGGAGGAAGGAACACCCAAAAGCAAGTTTGCAGGGTGAACTCTCAGCTACATCTAGACGAGGTCAAATTAGAAGAGAAAAAAGTACTAACGATATGTCTTTTACTTGGAAGAAAAAAGGAAACTCAAGACAAGAAGGCCTTGCTCCTCCTAGTCATGAGGGAAATGCCTCAGAATATGAGCAGGTAGTTGATCTAGGTTTAAATCAGTATGAGGATTATTATTCCCTTATAGAAAGAGAGGGTGAAAAGTTGCCCTACAACAAGAGAATAATCCCTAACAAATGGTATGGAGGGGAGAGGAGATCTAGGAGTAAGAGTAGAAGTGGACAAGGTTTTGTCCCCCCTTTCACCCTTGGTTCATCACTACCCCAAGGCCTCCATGAGTCTCAGGATCAACAAGAGGACCCTCAAACACAGCAGGTTGAATCTAAAACAACTTTACCTGATTTTGAGGAAATATTTGAGGAAGTATATGAATTAGAAAGGAGAATTCATGAACAAGCAGTTATTAGGTAGAAGAGAGAAAAGGAAAGAGAAGAAAAAATTAGGCATGCCATGATAAGGGCTGACCAATTAAAAAGACAACTGTTAAATTTAGAAGCCATAAATTATGTTCCCATTCCTGAATAGATAAGTGAACAACCCATTGTCCAATAGGTGTTTGAAACAAGGAATCCAAGGGATAAAGGAAAGCATAAAGCAATAGGCATTTCAATTAATGAGCATGTAGGCCCTAAATTCCCCATAGATTCAGCTTTAAGGTTGGAAGCAAACCTTGAGAAATCCAAGAGGGAACATGAATTGCTAGCCAAAGAATTGGAAAAAGTAGAGTTGGAAGCTTCAACACTAGAAATGAAAAAGAAGATAGACTTTCTTAGACGGTCTACAGGACCCACTAACTTTGCTAATTCTACTGTGACACAAGGAGAAAATGTTGCAAACATAGATAATCAGACAATTGGTGTTCCCCCACCAGGAGGGCTCAGAATTTTTGCCATGACAAATACTAATGCATCTACATCCCAGGGTGCTGGTATTTTCAATATAGGGCTTATTCACGAAAGATGTAAACAGTTGGTTTTTATAGGCATCCTTGGATATCCTAACCCCATCCCTGAAGAAATCAAGAATAAACTTCCCAAATTCACTGGAAGTAATGTTGTCACTTGTGAGGAGCACCTAAAAAAATTTATTGATGTAATTGATGATTATAACATTGTGCCTGAAGATGTTATCATGAAATTATTTGTACAATCCCTGACAAAAGATTCAAGGGATTGGTTTAGGGCTTTGCCACATGGTAGCATAGGCTCATGGGATCAACTTAGACATTGTTTCAAGGAATAGTATGGTGATAAAACACATGAGGGTTTTATGTTAAATGAATTTAATAACATTAAGAAGAATTTCAATGAGGATGTTGTTGAGTTTAATGTCAAATTCCAAAAGGCCATGCATAAACTCTTACAAGTCATCAAATTGGATGATAGAGTATGTCTTGTCACCTATTTAAATGCCTTTGATTCTAAGATGGGCTACCTTTTGAGAGATAAAAACCCAAGGAGTCTTGTTTAAGCTTATAAACTAGCTGTAAACATAGAGAGTAACCGCAGAATTTTAGGAAAGTTGGGAAGAAGGGAAGATAACAAATCACAATTGTTGAATAGAAAGGATCCAGGAAAGCCTATGAGTGTAAAATTGAAGGATGATGATAGCTTAAAGAAAATCTTGAAGGCAATAAAGGACTTAAAGCCTGGTGAGAACATAAATAATAAAGTTGTAGGAGGTGATAAGCCTGCCTTTAATAATTTCAACAAATTGCCAAGAATGCATAACTATCCTTATAATACTCAATGGAAGGACGGGAAGCCTATTCTTCCTAAGAGAAAAGACAAACCAAATGATAGGACCCCTGATCCATTGCAAAGGAACTCAATGAATGTGGTGGAGGATGTCCCATGGTGTATTGTTTGTCAGTCACCACATGATCCCAATTATTGTGTCATATCCCAAAGTGTCTCTTCACAAGAGGAGCAAGATTGTAATGAGGAACAACCTTATGATGACCAGGGATACATAATGTTTTCCTCCCATGTTTGGGAAAAAGTTGACTCTGCTAAAGAGGATGAAAATCAGGATATCTTCAATTCTCAGACCAAAATTGAATCATACCATCATCAAGTCTTTTCAGATGAAGATAGTGAGCTTGATAACATTTAGTGTAATGTTTTGAAGGGTAAAGAGATAATTGTTTTGAGAAGGCCATCTGATGAGGAAATTGCCTTGATAATAGATGATATGGTTACTCAAGCTAAAACAAGTTACAACCTGAGAAATAGAGTAGCTGGCAATCCGAATCAGAAGCCTGCTAGTATGTTCATCAAGAAGATAGAGAAAGATGTGAAGACATCCCAGAATAAGTTAAAGTATGCTGATGTTGTTGATAAGGTCAAAACAAAGAAAAATGTTAAGCCTAACATTGTCTATAAAATAAAATATAAACCCACAGTTGAGGTTGTTCCAGCTTTGCAGAAGGAGGATATAGTCAATATTGAAGAACCTGTAACTTTATCCATCCAAAATGCTGATAAAGAAGTTGTAGGTATAAAGCCAGATGTCTCTGATTCAAAATATGTTCCAATTGATATGAGCAAATTGTTGTCATAGATTACTGTCAAAGTCCCATTGCTAGAAATGATGAGAATAGAAGAGCATAATGAAAAGGCCCTAAATTGGGTGAATGGTGTGGTATCCATGGAATCCCAAAAAATAGAAAGGATTGAGAAACAAGTAGCAACTGTGAATGATGAAAATGAAAATTGTAATGAGGAGATTATTTCTAAAATTCTCTAGATTTATTTGGATACAAATGTTGTTAGTACTATAATAGGAACAATTGATCCTTTCTTTTTGACTTTGTAGATAAATGGAAAGTTGCTAAAAAAATGTATGATTGATTGAGGAGCATCAAACACTATTATGCCTATTGAGGTTATGAAATCATTAGGGTTAAAGGTGGACACACCTCATGGTAGATGTCAAGCAATAGATTCACGGGAAGTACCAGTTGTGGGTACTATCAAGGCTCTACCTTACAGACTGGCTGCATACCCTAGCAAACAATTGACCATGAGTGTCTTGGTAGTGGATATTCCTCCCCAATATGGGATGTTACTATCAAGAAAGTGGAGTGCTTCTATGGGAGGCAACATACAGTGTGATTTATCATTCGCTACTTTTAACTTTGAGGGACAACATATTAAAATTTCTAGGGAACTTAGAACTCCACATATGATTGAAGAAGAAGAAGACACCATGAATTGTTTTCTTGACACTGACATCAATGCTTTCAAAGTCCAAGGAAAAGAGGTGGAGGAGGATATTGAAAATATATGTAAGTCAGAAAGCCAGGAGGGATGGATTGATCTTGACAATTTGTGGACCATGTATTTTGATGGTGCCAATAACAAGGAAGGATTTGGAGCTGGAATATTGCTCATAGCTCCAAATGGTAAAACTTTCAAATTTTCCTTTACTTTGTTATTCTCATGCACAAATAATGTTGTAGAATATGAAGCTCTATTGATAGGTCTGAGGTTGGCATCAAGGCATGGTATAAAATTTTTAAAAGTAGTGGGTGATTCTGAGTTAGTTGTCTCCCAAGTTAGATCAAAGTATGCTTCAAAAAATCAGAAATTAAGGTAGTACAGGAATGCAGTATGGGATGAAATTGAAAGCTTCAGTGATTTTAACATTTGTTGGATGGAAAGAAGTCAAAACAGAATGTCAGACTTGTTAGCTAATGTGGCTCTTAGACCAGAAGATGTTACATTTGTAGACATATCCAATATAGAGGTACAAGCCAGGCCTTCCATCCCTGATAATGTAGAAAATTGGTAGGTTTTCTCTGATGACCAAGACATATTAAGATTTCTCCAATGTGAATCTCATTTTGGTGGCAGAGAAATGGATTTTAGTACTTATGTTGATACAGTAAATGGTAAAGATGTAATTTTTGGGAAAGAAGTTCTGCAGTTGAAATCAAATAGGGTTCCCAAAGGATTGGTTTCTCTTGAAAGGGAATTTGAAAATAAAGACAAAGCTTTCTCTGCCAATACTGATAAAACAAATGAGCTTGAAGAAATAAACTTGAGCACAAAAATAGTACCCAAGAAGGTTTACATAGGTAAATGTTTGTCCCCTAGAACTTGAAAAAACTTGATTGATCTTCTTAGAAAATTCAGACATGTTTTTGCTTGGTCCTATGAAGATCTCAAAGCTTATAGAGAGGACCTCTTTCAACATGAGATTCCACTAAAAGAAGGTACAAAATCTTTTAGACAGAAATTGAGACCTGTTAACCCTACCTTGGCACCTAAAATGCAATGAGAACTTAAGAAAATGATGGATGCTAGAATAATCAAGCCTATTAGACACTCCACTTGGGTTTCAAATTTGGTGCCTATAAAAAAGAAGAATGGTGACATCAGGCTTTGTGTTGATTTTAGAAACCTTAACATAAATTCTCTAAAAGATAACTATGGATTACCAAATATGGAGAACATGTTACAGAAGGTCACTGCATCAGAATTAATGTCCATGATGGATGACTTTTCTGGTTATAATCAAGTTATGGTTAAAGACATAGAGCAATTTAAAATTGCATTCACATCCCCATGGGGGACATATGTTTATGTGAGGATGCCTTTTGGGTTGACTAATGCTGGTGCCACTTTCCAAAGGGCCATGGATGTAGCCTTTGCAGATTTCATTGATAGGTTCATGGTGGTATATCAAGATGATCTAACAACATTCTCAGCTAAGGAAGGACAACATTTCCAACATCTAGAAAAAATCTTCATTAGAGCATTAGAGTATGGGGTTTCTTTGAACCCAAAGAAATGTGCTTTTGGTGTGGTAGAGGGAAAACTTCTAGGGCATATTGTTTGAAAGGATGGAGTAAGGATAGACCCTGAAAGGGTGGAAGCTATTGATAAATTATCTCTACCAAATAATATCAAAGGAATTCAGTCCTTTTTAGGACAAGTCAATTTCTTGAGGAGATTTATTACAAATTTTGCAGAAATTAGCATTCCCATATCAAGAATGTTAAAAAAGGGAGAAAAAGTTGAATGGAATGTTGAAGCAGTGCAAACTTTTAATGACATTAAAAGGGCTATCAAGCATGCCCCAGTTTTGAAAACACCAGATTACAACAAACCTATGCAGATCTTTTCCTTTGCATCTGCCCATACTATTGCAGCAATACTATTACAGAAAAATGCTGATGGTTTTGAATAGCCTATTTCTTTTTTCAGTAAGACCTTACAAGCAGCAGAACTAAATTATGATATTATTGAGAAACAGGCTTATGCCTTAGTAAAGGCTATCAAAACATTCAGGTGTTATTTGGTTGGAGCCATAGTGGTTACCTATGTTCCAAGTGCTGCAGTCAAGGATATCTTGGTCCAGCAAGAAGTTTCAGGAAGAAGATGTAGATGGATCAATAGAATTCAAGAGTTTAATATTGACATTCACATTACAAAGTTGGTAAGAGGGTTGGGCCTAGAAAAGTTGATGGCTCAAAGCAATCTGACTGCAAACCAAATAAACATGTTGGAGGAAGATCAAAGACCTTTTGTGTGTAACATGGATTGTTGTGAGTGGTATAAGGATATTGTTAAATATTTGCAAAAGATGGTTTTAACTCCTGAATTGGATGATAACAAGAAAAGAACTATTAAGCTTCATTCCATAAGGTATGCAATTATAAAAGGTGAGTTATGGTGGAGGAGCAATGAGGGTGTCTTGCTTAGATGTGTAGACCAGGATAAGGCCAAGCTTTTGATGGATGAAATGCACAATGGGATTTGTGGGGGACGCTATGGAAAAGACTACAGCCCACAAGATCATCAAATCAAGTTTTTGGTGGCCATCACTTTTCAAAGATACCCATTAGTTTGTAAAAAAGTGTGACCCTTGTCAAAGATTTGCAAGAAAATTGAAATTTAGTGGAAACTTGCCTCTCAAACCTGTTGCCATTCAGGATCCTTTCCAAAAGTGGGGTATGGATTTTATTGGTGAAATCCCTAACAAGTCTAGTGGAGGACATTCTTATATCTTGGTAGCAACTGATTACTTCACTAAGTGGGTTGAAGCAATCCCTTCAAGGAGAGAAACTAGTAAGGTGGTAACAGATTTTATGATGCAAAATATCCTTACAAGATTTGGTTGCCCAAAAACCATGGTGGTTGATAATGCAATGTGCTTTAGGTTAGAGGAGTTTGTTGACTTTTGTCAGGACAATGGTATTAAAATCTCATACTCATCTCCCTACCATCCACAAGGCAATGGCCAGGTTGAATCCAGTAACAAGAGTTTGATTAAAATTTTGAAAAGAGTATTAGATAAGAATAAAAGGGCCTGGGATTCCAAGTTGTTGCAAGCTTTATGGGCAGATAGGGTTACAGTAAAGAAAGCAATAGGGTGTGCCCCTTTTGACTTAGTCTATGGGATTAATGCAAGATTGCCCTAGAACAATTTGCTACGGATGTATTAGTTCATTCAGGCATATGATGATGATATGGAGGATGAAATTACTATCAGAATAAATGACTTAATTCAATTGAATGAGGTAAGAAATGATGCCCATACTAGAAATGAGAAGATACAGGCCCAGTGCAAAGTCTTGTATGACAAAAGGACTACTCAAAGAAGTTTTGTAAGTGGTGACTTGGTCTTGATGTGGAATGCAAGATTAGAAGATAAAGGAAAGCATGGGAAATTTGATCCCATCTGGTTAGGCCCATATATCATTGAAGAGAAATGGGGAACAAGTTCATATCTATTGAAGAATTTGATAAGAGAACTCATTGAATTGCCATTTCATGGGCAATTCTTAAAATTTTACTTTTCTTAAGTGATTTTCTAAGTCTCTGTGTAGGTTTAGGTTTGGGGTTTTGTGTGCAGTTCTTTGTTGCCAGTCAAATTTTTGTTTTGGTCTGCTCTTCCAGGAGATTCCAATTTTCTCATTGTATTTTCAAGAGATACATGTCCCCGAGTATGAGCCACTGTTAGCACTATCCTAAAATTTTTCATCCTCATGCTAAACTTTTGAAAATTTGATTCTTAGACCTAATTGTGAGGTTTTATGGCTAAAACCCTAAGTTTGATGGAAACCCTAGTTGGTCTTAGCATTTTTATGTTTTAGCATTAATTATTTAGCTCACTAACTTTCCAAATAGACATGTGCAATATTGACCCCTTTTAAAGTGACCACTTTACATGTTATACCACTAGGTTGTCGAATGGGGTCCCTTTTTAATATTTCTTTCAAAGCCTAAGTTTCTTGTTAATTTTTCTAGGTGACTAGCCTTTTGAAATGAGTGGTTGTCATTAAATCTTAAGGCTCCCTATTGTCAGAATTTCTGACATGTGATTTGGTGACAAGAGGACATTTGTCCAAGCGGGCCCGTCTTCGAAGCCTATTGTCGATTAAAAAAAGGAGTGTATCAGTGACTGTCGTTATACCGTTGGGTCAAGTTGATTTCTTTTTAAGCATCGCAGTATAGTGACAAGAGTTCAATCAAGTTTTTACTGATAGCGGCAGGTTCTGGCTTGTCAGTCTCTGTGGCGTTTCTCATAGGTTGACACTTGTCTTCAATGACGTAGTAGCTGTGGGGTCAGACCTTTTCAAAGGATAAAACATAGATTGATCTTATGGTTGTCATTATACCATTGATGAAAGTTGTGAAGTATTTAAGCCTTGCAGTATAGCGACGACCGTCCGATTCTATATGAAGGATGAGATAGAAAGTGGGCCCTAAATTGCCATGTCACACTGACATGTTTGCTTTCAATTGGTTGAAGTAAGTTGTGATGTGGTAGTCGACAAGGTGTTTGGTACTGAGAAAGAAAAGGAGAAGGGCCCACCCACCTATTTTTGTAAACATGGCAGTTTTTGACTCGACGAAGAATTAAGTGAAGTGTTAGTGTGGGGTTGACTTTCTCGAATAGTTAAGGCTTGAACAAATCTCGTGGTTGTCGGTATACCATTGGGATAAGGTGCATGATTTTTAAGGCCTGCGGTATAGAGATGACCGTTAGATCTTGTTTAAAGGAGATGACCTATCAGCTGTCAGTATGATTGACACCGAGGAAAAGGTTGCGTTTCCACCTGCTGGTTTGTCCAACGTGGCATATGTTGATTCGATGAAAGGTTCGAAAAGAAGGGTGGGGTCATCACTTTGGGAAATGGTAAAGCGCGATAAGTTGGAAAAGATCCTGTGGTTGTCATTACACCATTAAGGAAAGATGTTCGTATCTTATGCCCGCGCTTTAGCGACATAATGACACCTGTCCGCTCTGATCAAAATTGAGTTAAGTTATTTCTTTTTCCCACATGATTAAATTGAGCTGTTCTCATTGGTTGGGAACTAGTTTGGGGAAAATAATAAGAGGGTTGCGCGGCTATTTTTGTTGACCATCTGATGTGCCGAATATAAAACAAGATCAATGGTCCAAATTCAAATTTCTGCTCTGTAATGTTGCTCACATCTTGTGAATGTTGAGGCCGCTAGTTTTTAGTAATGGTGAACTTAATGAGCTATGTGCAGATGAATTGCAAATGGTTGACAAGACATTATATATCCAAATTTGATCGTTGCATTCTTTACCTCTTTCATAAGCATCTTGGTGAATTGGATTATTTTCTAGAGCAATATCAAGTAGAGTTTTGTAAGCGCCTGGTAGGTCATAATCTCTGAATTCAAGAATTATTTGAGGCTTTGAGGAAGTTGTGAAGAAATAGTGTTGCTAGCTAGTAATATTTAGGGTTTTCTCTAGTATTTACACATTGTTTTAAAAAAAACCCTAGTTAAAATGCCACCAAAGAGGGGGTTGTCTGGGAAAATAGAGTACAAAGATAGGGGTGTTTTTGAGGACTTGATGCAATTGCTCCTACATTCAAATAATGGGGCAACTAGACTGAAGGAATTGGTCCAAAGGAACCCTAGAGATTATGTGAATAGTGGGCTCCATGATAGAGGAAACTGGATGAGAGACGCTAGGGTGGGAGAGGATTACAATGAACTTATTTTGTTCAAGTCAACATACTCATAGAGGAATTCATGTGCCCCCCTTAGCAACATTTGGCAATTTGATATAGGAAAGTTGGTAGTTCTTGGAGTGTTTATGGATGCAAAATTGTTGATTCAGATTGTTAAGTGTTATGATCTTGTGACAAAATGTGTCAAGGATGTGAATAGAAATAATTTAATTAGCATCACAGAAGATGAGATTAGGGAAGTATTTTCATTAAATGACCCTTTTGTTGGGTTAGAAAAAATAGATTTTAATGAATTCACTGAGGTGTATGAAGCTCAGAAAGATTACTTAAGGACAGGGCCTCTGAGGGATTTTCTAGACCAAATTGGATCAATATGTGTTATCAGCCCAAGTACAGTAGAGCCTTTTAGGATGGATTTGTTCAGTAAATGAGCACAGGGTTTTTATAAGTCTTTAACTCTAATCCTGGGGCATGATGAAGCTACTCATATGCCTATTCCATATATGTTTATGATGGTGCAATCTCTACATCCCCAGTTGGCATTAATTTTTTATTTTGCCTCTCACTTAGTTGACCTAATCCATGAGGGATTGATGGGAATAAAAAACATGAAGGTTAGTAGGCCCTTTGGGTGGTACTCTATGCTCATGCATATGTTCTTATACAAAGGTGAGCAGTTTTTTAGTTCAACAGTCAACATTGTCAAAGAGAGGAATGGAGAAACCCTTCCAATTTAGTTGTGGACCACAACTTTGTCATGGGATAGAGCTGATGCCAGTTTTATTGCTTTTGATAGGGATTTTGCCTCAAGGCTTAGAACATTGTTATTTTTTGACAACCCAAGAATCCCAAGGGAATTGTTAAGATCGATTAGACCAAAAGAATATTGTCAGGATATTACCATAGTTCATAATTTTGGTGATATTATATTGTATCCTATTTCCACAGTCTTTAGGGTATATGGTTGTAAGAAGGCACCTTACATTTTTCCCTACCAAGTTCCATTGAAGATAGGATATGTAGAAATATTAAGGCAAATTGGTGACTTGTAGGAAATTGCTCTCATTGGTAAAGGAAGAGGGACTTTCTTCCCTGATATCACAATTTCCCATTAGTATGTTATCACTAAAGGAGGATGGGTGTATTTAAACCAGGTCTTGCAACCCTATAGAATGCCTACAGCTATAGTAAGATGTGCAGACAATGAGGGTTTCTTGTCAGGAATGTTTAGGGGAAAGATAAGGTGTGCTCTTATGGAGCACTAGTTCAATTTTCTTGAGGATATAATAAGGAATGAGTTTGACCTCCAAACTCAAGAAATTAAGAAGGAGAAGTGGGTGATCTATAAAAAGACTGTAGATTTCATCAGAAATTTTGATAGAACTTATGATCCATTGAAGGGTTTTGAGCCATGGGCAAGAAAGGTAGAGGCTCTTATGGAGCATTTTGAAGGGATCATACATGCAGTGAATGTGGAAAGAGCTGCTGTAAGAAAGATAGACCTTGAGAGAGCTAGGCAAATTTTAAGCCAGCCAGGATATACAAAATTGACCCCAAGGGGAGTTTATACTATGCAAAAGAGAAGTGGTTACATTGTTCTTCTACCAACACAACAGAGAGGTGAGGATCTTCCTTCTACTTCAAGAGGAAAGAGGCCTATGGATGATCAAACAATGCAAGGACCCTCTCCTAAGAGGCAGAGACAAGAGGGATTAGGATCAGAACAAAATATTTATTCTCCTTCTCAATCCCCCTTACACTTAGATGAACATGGGGTAGTTGAACAATTAGTACAAATGAGGAATGAGGGGAGCATTTTTGTTTCCAATGATGAATTACAAGAAGAAATTTCAGAGCCACCTAAGGAGGTAGCAATGGATCTTACTATTGCTGAATTTGAGGGTAAGAAAATTGACCCTATTTTAAAATAGGCCAGTGACTCTTTTGTTGTTGATGACAAATTTGTAAAGACTAGGGCATTTTTCAATTTTTATGGAGAATGAAGATAAATCAATTTAAAGAGATTTGTGAAAAGAAGAAAGAAGAGTTCCCTGATAGGGACACAACATAAATTGAAATTGAACCAAGGGAGAGATGATAAAGTAGTTTGAGAAGATTACTCGTGAGGAGGGAAGGGCTATGGTCCATACTGTAGGGGTGTTGATTCTACCATAATGGGATATTGTTGATGGAATAATTTTTTATCAGATCAGGAAGAGCAAGATAAAGACTCTTGCTACTGCAAAACAAGCACATCAAGTTGCTAGGGGTATTTATTTCTTAGATGATCATGCAGCCTTGGTAATGTGTGTAAGGAAACTCAGGTGCGGAAACAACTTCCTACACTAATCTCTAAAGGAAAATATTGTGCAAATTATTTTAAATCCTTACAATTTCAAATTCATTAACTACTTTAACAATGATATTGCAACCATATACCATGCATACAAAAAATAGAGAATGACACAATGATTTACCCTAGGGAAACCTTTCAGTAAAAACCCCAGCAATCCAAAACCTGCACAATGTATTAATCAAAACTATTACAGTTTACAATACACTTGCAATGCAAGCTCTTTCAGAAGATTTCCAACTCTTGAAGACAAATCGTGGCAGCATAAAAATGTTCCAACAATACACAAAATTCTCCAATCTTCACAACCCTAAAAAATGCTTATATCATGCGCTTCCCTTTTTAGGGCAACTTCCAAAGATAGCCATATTAGGGTTTTACCATTCTCTGAGAAAATAGGAACCCCACCATTGGGGAAGAGTGTATAGTCCTCAACTTTATCAGTTGCAACATGTCTTCACCTGTCATTGAATCTTCCAAACATAGCTCTTACGTGTCATAGGAATCTGTCATAACCATTTCAGCCATGATCTCCTTACACACAATTCAAGATGCTGACACATCAAGTGGAGTGACACATCAACATGCCAACTAGACATGTACACTCACACTTAATTACATTATTTGCAAGAACTACCTTTTACAAAACAAATAATAAGAATAGGAATTATCCAAGGTTGAGACACCTTATTCCTAACAATGTGGTCCCTTAAGAGGGAAGAAAACAAAGGAAAAAGAGAAGCTCTCTCTTCAAAGTATGCTGGAAACTTGTTAGTGCAACGAGTAGGTGAGATTTCTAGTGTAGAGGCTTCAAACCTCATTTTAGAGACTGCCAAATTTAATGTCAAGGTGGCAGAAAAGGATGCACAAGAAAAGGAAGAGTTGAGGCTTAAATTTGAAATTGTCCTCAAGTCTTATAATGAGCTTAAGATAGAGATAATCCAAAAGGACAAGTTAATTGCTGAATTTTTAGGACCACAGGATCATAGGTCACCATAATTAATGATAGCTGACAGACCTGCAGTGGCTTCTTCATCTAGCCCTATCATTGAATTTCCACCTTCACCTTACCCAGAGACACACCTAGATGCAAGGCTCAGTTGGGAGAAGCAATAGTTACTTGAGGAAACAAATCATTTTAAAAGAAAAAGGAAAGAATTGGATAGGCTGAGGGAAGAACATTTGAAAGACAAGAGCTTGTTAGAGCATAAATATGAAGAAAAGGTAACAAAGGCTGTGATGCAATTTGCTACAAATTTGAATCCCACAGTTCTATTTGACCATGCTAGGAGGTTAAGGATACTACTTACATCATTGGATAAGCATAAGAGTGAGTTTGGACCAATCTTTAAGAAATGGATTGAGAGATCTTTGAATGTGAGATTATTCAGATGGTTGTCCAAGTCTCAAAATGATCCTGACCCTTTGATTAAACCATTGCACCAGAATGTGAAGAAGCTTGTAGAGCATGACATACTTTTGGGTGATTTTGAAAGAAAATCAAATTTGATGAAGAAAGAATTGACACTTCCCAGCTGTGACTTGATCCCAAGAGTTTTTAAGAAGAATGGTGAACTTAAGGAACTGATCAAGTGGAGAGCACAAATAGATGATGACTTTTCTGCTAGAATGACTAGCATTTTGACTTTAGAAAATACTTTATTCTTTATTCATACTATTGAGACATTAATTTCTGCCAAGTCTAAGTTTGATTTCATTCAGCGAGAAATTAGTCAACTAGAGGATAGGTGGGAACAATTATCCAACAAAAATGCATAATTTGCAAATTTTGAGTTCCCAAGTGAAGAGGTGTACAACAGGTGGAGGTATCAGTACATACCTCATGCAGAAAAAGTAAATACTCCACCTACCTCTTGAAACAAATGAAGATAGTACCCTTTTTGAGTCATGAAGGTTGTTGAGATGAAGACATGTATTTATTGTAGGAATGACAACAAAGATATTACAATCAGATTTGTTGAAAGAAGTCGAGGACAAAATTGGAGACATAAAGCAAGGCGGCTCATGTACAAATATCTTATCAATTTTGATTAGTGTATTTATTGTAAACCCAATAGGGTTGTTGTAAAGTTTTTAGCTTAAAGTTTTGTAAACCCTAGAATGATCAGTAGCTTGTTGCATTTCCTTGTATATAAAGGATTTTTCATGATCATTCTAGGCATTGAGAGTTTAGGTGTTGAGAAGATAGAAATTTTGAAACCCTAACCCTCAGTCGAGGAGTGTAACATTTTGTATTATTTTTCATCAAGCAATAGAGAAGAAGTACAGGTTGCTGCTGCTATCTTAAAAGCTTGTTATTCAGAATATGATGTATACAAATGATCAAGGTTGTACTTAATACAAATCTCAAATCTTTGTCTCTCCTTTGTATTTATTCTATGAATCTTTAAATCTTTCAGATATTTATATGTATGTATTTGGCTTTGAGTTTTGATCTAGGGTTTGATTAAATATTGCTTAGGGTGGGATGCATGTTCACTGAATTTATTTGAGGATTTTCTATAAGTAGGAAAGAGTTGGGGTGTTTGTATTTATGTTCAAAGGGCAGTTATTCTTAAAACATCTTTGTATTCATTCTATCTTCTGATATTTTGCGCAATGGATAGGGCACTGGCCTGTATTTTCCTATCTTTGCTTTGTGGGGAATGATCAAAATCTTTGTTAACCTAAACATATAATCAATACGAGTCTTTTAAAGTTTTATTTACTTTATATAAGTTGTTTTATCCAGTGATGGAGAGTCAATGAATAATCGGTTGTTATTTAGTACTTTCTCACTATCATCTGTTATAAGATCCAGTATTAAGTAAAGAATAGAGTTGAATCTATTGGATCAGGTGTACCCACCTTGGTTTTGTAGAGCCAGAAGTGAAGAGGGCAGTCTTGTCCCTATAGTTGGTCCAGTTGCTTATAGATTTCCCACATTTGGAATTAACCCCTCCTTAACATTAGTCATAAGCATATTGGTATCTCATGGAGTATAAAATCTTTTGAAGAACCAACAAACTACATTTCTGAACCGAGACCTTTTCCTAGTAAATTTACTCTTGTCTCCAATGATCTAATCCTGTGGATGATTCTTCACAACATACTTAGGTGTCTTGAACACTTTTGGTTCACTCAGATTTATATCTATGTCACTTCCTGGTAACAAACCCTCTTGCGGTTGTTCATGTACTTCTTCCAGACCTTTCCCTATTTGAAGCTGATTTTGATTGCTCTGAAACATTTCCTTTTCAAGACTTTCCCAATCTGGATCATAAGGATTGACTTCACATGTTCTTTCTTTTACCTGAAACCTTTCACCAATTTTGACATTCACTCTCTCAATCATTTTCTTAGTTCTCAAATTGTAATCTATATGCTTTTCTTTTAGAGAAATACCCAAGGAAGATTCCTTCATCACTCCTAGCATCAATTTTTTCTATGCCATCATCTCTTTTGATAAAATACTTGCTACCAATTTTTTTGAAATAGCTAGTAGTAGGAGTTTCACCATACCATAATTCATAGGGTGTCTTGCTTGTTCCTTCTCTAACCCATACTCTGTTCATTGTGTATACTGTGGTGTTCACTACTTCTCTCCAGTGCATGTGTGCCACTTTCCCTTCAATCAAAATTATCCTTTCAACATCAAGGAGTGATCTATTTCTTCTTTTAGCAACACCATTCTGCTGTGGTGTTCTAGGTGCAGATGTTTGTCTTAGAATTCAATGTTCATCATAGAAAGTATTGAATTAACCTGACGTGAAATCACCACCTCTGTCTGATCTCAAGCACTTTATATTTAATCCAGTTTCATTCTCTACTTTTTCCATAAAGTATTTGAATTTATCAAAAGCTTCTATTTTTTCTCTAAGAAAACAAACTCACATCATTTTAGAGTAATCATCAATGAAAATTATAAAGTACTTATCTCCAAAGTAAGACCTGGTCTAAGTAGGTGCACCAAGACCTGCATGAAAAAGATCCAACTTTTTCCTTTTTGAAAATGCTCTGCTTTGGAAGCCACTCCTTGTTTTCTTTCCCATTACACATTCTTTGCATGTAGTGTTAGCAGGCTTCACAATTCTAGGTAGGTCTTTGATGACATTAATGTTACTTTCCCTTACAATGTTATAAAAATTGATATGACAAAATCTCCTATGCCATAGCTAGTTATCATCAACCTTTTAAACAAAATAACTTACTTCACTTGAGTTCAGATGAAACACATTACGTCCTATCTGAATTCCAGTAGAAATCATATATCCTTTAGCACTTCTGATCGAGCACTTTCCATCCTTGAATTCCAACTAATAATCCTTTTTCACAAATAAACCAACACTCAACAAGTTATGTGTTAAACCATCAACAAGGCATACATCATCAATATTAGTTTATCATCCAAAGGAATGGATCCAATCCCAACAATAGCTTTAGGAGTATTTTCACCTAGTCTAACAACTCCACCATAATACATATTCAACTTTAAAAATCTATTCTTATCTTTTGTCATGTATTGTGAACAACCACTATATATGATCCAATAGTTCTTTTAGTTAACATGAGACAAAAATTATTTTTCTTCTCTAATAGGTTTATCTTATTTAGTTTCTACAAATCCAAGTAACTCATTTATCTCATCATCATCATCAGATGCACCATCATTAGCATAATACCATTCTTTATCCTTGATGTATTTTCCATATTTAGGCCTATGCTTAGGAACTCTAGTTGGAAATCTAGAAGCAAAATGACCAACCTTACTAGAATTAAATAATTTTATGGGTAAGTTTCCTTCAAACTTAACTTGGCCCTTTCTTTCTCTGCTTGTGATCAAGGCTAAGACCTTCTCATCCACACTATTTTCAAGCCTTTCAATCTCTTCCCATTCATTAGCATAATCTCCCAACTCTTTGATGTACTTACTTGATTTGCTAGTACTTGCAATATTTGTTCCTGCATCCTTTTTTTTGTGTACAGTTGCCTTGAAAGCTATCTCCACCTTAGGTAATGAACCTTTAAGCTCTGTGGTCTCAAATGTAGTTAGTTTGGATACTAACATTTCCCTTGTGAAACCTTTGGTCAATAGTATGGTCTCCTCTAGGGCATACACTTTAGTTTTGTATGTCGGTGTCAAAGATCTCAGAATATTTGCAATGACCTGATCCTTAGTGTAGGTTCATCCATTGTTCTTGATTCCTATTACACATTTTTTAACCCTTTGATCAAACATCCTTACTATTTCATCTTCTTTCATCTGAAGTGTCTCCATCCTTCCTCTCCAATTTTGAAGTTTGGCTCTTTTAGTTGATGTATCTCCTTCATATAGTGCTAACAATATTTCCCATATATCACGTACCTTGTAAAAATCTCTGATTTCAGAGAATTCCCCATCAGATAATGCACTTATCAATGCTTCTCTAGCTATCATGTTGCATTGAAACATCTTATTTTCCTCATTAGTTATGGCAAGGTATTCCAACTCATCTTCAATCTTGAGTGTTGCATCTTTATTGGTTACAATCCAATAATCCAAGCCCAAACAAAACAAATGAGTCTTCATTTTTTCCTTCCATGCATCAAAATATTCTACATCAAACTTGGGATTTTGAAAAAAAGTAAGACATCCTAGATCATTTCCTCAAGTAGTCAAGATTTCTCTCTAAGGACCAATAGATCGTTAACAATTGTTAGGATCTGGTAATACTTAGAGGGGGGGTGAATCAATATTACAAAATTTATAAGATTTTTGAAACCACTTATCAAATATAAAACTTAAATAAAATATCCATGCAAAGTAAACATACACAAGATAACTCATAACATGATTATTTTGTTCTCGAGGAAACCCTGTTAAGGGAAAAACCCTAGTGGCGATGACACCCACAAATATCTGCACTATATGAATGATACCCTATTAGGAGTTCTAGCCCTATTAGGAGTTGATTAATACAATAGGTAGGTCCCTATTAAAGGAAAAACCCTATTAGGAGTCTCAAACCCTTTTAGGGGTATTACAACTGGCCATAGACCCAAATAAAATCAGAAGGTTACATCCATCTTCAGTCCTTTACTGAATATACTTCATCATACCTGAATTTCCTATTAGGACAATCCAATCATTGTGCCCAAATGCACAACCTTCTTCTCTGCTAGAAGTAGATCTCACATCCTTCCAGCTCACATATTACCATCCAAATCCACTCTCCATCACAAGGAAGAAACCCTCCTTATATACAAGTTACAAATAATAATTCATCTAGAGGTCGACCATTCTAGGACCTCATTACATAACAAAAAACTTCATTATCCAAGGTGAAGATACACAAGTCATCCCTGATCATGTTCCAACAATTATAATTCACCCAAAGTCAGCTCCATCAGTAATTCAATCATAAATCAATATTGTACATGTTACTCTTCCTGGTCAGCTCCCAAATACTTCCACGCTAGAAAATAAATCATAGATGCCATCATAATTGACATGAGCACATTGTGATCACAATGTATCTTCTTCATGATTTATTCTAAAATTTCCCAAGTGCGCATACTGAAATTCATCATCGTACAACAATTATGTTCCAAACAATGCAACTAGGTTTGTGAAAACTCTCAGTCTCTAGTCCTGCAGCTAGTCTTCACTAAAACAAGAATATATCTGTCCAATGATCATATAAATGTCTATGGTCATAAGAATAGTCTCTACACATATCCTAAAACATATCTCTAAGCCCGCAAGGGCTAATGAATTGTACAAATTTCGTACCACTCTCTACAATATTCCTGTCTGTACTGTCTGAAACTTATTGGTCTCCATAAATGAATATATGTTGGCATCAATGACAAAACTATTGAATGACAAAAAATTCAACAACTTGATTCCAATGCACTTACGAGAAAAGATATGAGTATGGTGAATATCGTATGGTCGATATTCATGAACATGCCATACTCCTAATGATACCGTGAGGTGACATCTATTATGGTGGATGTCATTTTTGATATCTGTGTAGATCATAGCCCTCAATATTACATTTAGGAAATCATCAATACAATAGTTCACTGTATTACTTGGATAGAAATAATAGAGGGAGTGTTAATGATTGTAGCTTTGATCAAATGATTCCAATCGATGAAATCAAATATTTCAAGTGGCCTCTCGACCTTAAACATTTGATATCTATCCTCCTCTATTATCATGAAATATTATTAATATTGATGACAGTTATTGAGATGGCATATATACATTATATATATAAATATAGACACACACACACACACACACAAACACACATATATATAATTATAAGAGATATTATACATATATATAAGATATATTATACATATATTCATAAATAATAAATAATTGTCATACACATTATAATGATAATAATACATTAATTTTTTTTTTTGATATCAACTATAACGTCAAATATGTGAATCAACATAATATCAATGAATGACAAAAAGTAATTGACAATACAAGGAAACCATGGTGACACAGTCGATGATGTTATCAATTGTGATGATCACAGTCGATGTCGACTATGGTTATCACAACCAACAACACCATTGACTGTCATATGTCATTGCTATTAAATATATATTAGAAGTGTCATTCATTATCGACTGTGATGATCATAGTTAATATCGACTATGATGATCACAATCGATATCGACTATGATTATCACAACCGATAATCATTATCGAATACCATATAGTATCATTACCAATGAATAGTATAAGAGTCAATCATTATATTGTCTATCTTATCATTGTTATTAAGTTATGGTTCAATCATTATCGATCATATTCAATGATATTTATCAGCAGTAACTAATGAATGGTTAATCCATTAACAAGAGACATGTATCACGTAGAGACATGTCTCTACATGAGATTTTTTCATGTAGGGACATGTACCTATGGGAGACATGTCCCATTATGTTATATATATACTCGTTGAAAGAATAACTTGGAACACATAAATCTACAAGTTACATTAGAGATATAAATCAAGCCTTCTCAAGTGAAAAGAAATATATCATCCTTACTCTTAGTAATCATTGTTCTCTCATATAGTTCTACATCATCACATAAACTATATCATTAACATTTGAAAGAGATTTAGAATAAAATTCTTATCTAAGTCCATCATATACATCAAAGTAAAAAGTAATAAAATTAAAATATCCTCTATTCATAATTTGATCTAATTTAACACCTCATACCCCAGTGCTATCTTTGTCAACTCATCATGCCTCTCGTCAAAAGAGTTTGATCGACTAAATGATATTAATTTACACATAAAATAGTGCTTAGAATTTTATTCTTTGTCCACCCCCATTTGATGTATTTGGGGTGTTGAAATTCAAACATTTTCAACTGACACCCATGTGCCTTCTCATAGCAGTAATACATCACAATAGTAAGAAATTAAAACATTCTCCCATTGTTGAAAAATCCCAAAAGCCAAGAATGGTTTCTCAAGATGCTACAACATCTAATGGAATAAATAGATAAACACACTGAAGAAGAAGTTGAAGAAACATAAGAATTAATTAAGGCCTACATCAGTAATGGTAGCCCCAAGCAAGATGAGTATTATACAAAAACATAAATCTTAACTACGACCAGAGCCCTTTGCTAAGAAAAAGAAATAAAATATGGAAGAGATAAGGCCTCTAGAAACTTCCATATTCTTCATCAAGTTCATCTAAGAGATGGTTGATCAATCTGAACGAATCTAGTAGGTAGTAATGGAACCTTACCCACACAAATATGATCCCATACTCCAAGGCGACCTTAGACATAACCATACTCAATTGAAAGGAATCATCAGAATGGATTTGATGATAATACTTAAGAAAATTCCTACGATTTGATTCCTATGATCACATGCATAGGTTTCTTCACACAATATAGTACCATATGATATGACAAAGCATGCACGATAAGAGATAAATACTTGAAATCCTTTTTTGTTGTTATTCAACCTACTATGATACCTGTGTGTGTGAAAATTGTACTTGATCTGTAGACACAACACTCAGTAAAACATTAGAGGTTAGCTATAATCAAAATCGTGCCAAATTGAAAGCTATCTAACCAAGCGATTTACTACCTTCTAGTAGGTGCGAAATTAATGTTCTCAGATTGTAATCAAGATCAGTGACCTAGACGACACCTAAATGAAGGATTTGAATGCAAAAGATGGATATGAAATTGAATGCAATTAATCTATATTTTTGATATTTTCTATGCAATAAGAATGAAAACTTGATATGAATCTATGCTAGATGAAATTGATATGCTATGAATGCTATTGAAAATTGATATGCTATGAATGCTATTGAAAATTGATATGCTATAAATGCTATTGAAAATTGATATGCTATGAATGCAAAAATAAGATTGATCTCACAAAGATGTCGATTCACAAGAGCTTTGATTCTTCAATTCCAATTCTCCAGCGTGATTGTGCAAAATATGAGATGAATTATGAAGAGCTGAGCCTTTAATTTATAAAAATCCAGGGTTTTGGAGGTGCATGGATAAAAGCCATAAATCACTCAAATTAACTCATCTTGATTTTTGAGTTATCTGATCATGAAAGATAGTTAATTCTCAAAATCATGCAAAAACATGCAAAAATAGCTTTTTAACTCAAATTAGAGTTTAGATCAGCTTTTTGAACTCCAAAAGGATGTTGAGTTCCAAAAAGTTAACAACTTGCATTGATTTTCTGATTTGGAGTTTAACTGTTTCTTTTGAATATGCATAATAATTAAGAATTAAGTAAACAAATAAAGTGATTTATTCTCAACTCAACTGATTTTTGAAAATAAAATAATTAATTTATGGGTTAATTAACTATTTTACCAAACTTTTATTAAAAATTATATTATTAAATAATGACAACATGCTTTAATTAATTAAATAAGAATTTAATCAATTAAAGATAGGAATTTTGATTTATTGTCAAAATTAAATAATACAATTAATAATAGATAGAATTAAATTTAATTAAACAATTAAGTGGCAAATATTAAATCTAATTAATTAAATATGCAAAATATTTAATTAATCAAATTTTAGGATAAATGTGATTTATTGCCAAATAATTATAAAATTAAAGATAATTATGATGATTAGGAATATTACTATAAATATTTCCCGATGTAGAATTTAAGATAATCAATTAGGATTCGATGATGTTTAGATGTTCCTTAGATTAGGACTTTGATGTCGATTTCATTCGATATGTTGATATAGGAGGTTACTGAACTTATAGCCCATTTTTGGGGTATTACATTTTGCCCCTCTTTGAATTACTATGTGAAGCGCAGTGGTTCAAAGATAGTCTGTGTTTGATAGAGATATGAAATTGATGTTTGAAATTGATAATTGATATGAGATAGAAGCTGATTGATATTGAATTGATATGGAGATAATAGGTCCTGAATGACCAAAGATAATGTTCACTATAGCAGCAAATGAACCTATGATTGCGAAAAAGTGTCAAAATGCCTGATTCTGAACCTTAGGATTGATAAGAAGTGAGTGACCCGTTCTAGACTCGATTGTCTTAGCAGAACTAGCAGGTATCACATCCGAACCCTTCAGTTGCCGAAGAACCAAGGAAAGAACACTATGATCGGATGGTTGCAAAAACTGATACAGATTACAAGATTAAGAGAATACCAGATTGATATGGATCAATGAATCTGATATGCCCCAAGTGATGATAGATTTGCCCCGAGCGATGAGGACTTTTGATGAATCAGTAACTAGACGTGATTGTTGTCTTGATCACTGATGAAAGATATTGATAGATTTGATCGATAGAATTTGATTTACAGACTTTGAATGATGTGCAATATCATGCCCCCTTCGGGATTAAAATTGAAATCTGACAAGAAAAAGTCAGCGTTGATAGTTCAGAAGCATGTTAATTGATTTGAGAAGTGGTTATACACGTCTGAGAATGCATCCTGCATTGTTTGGAGGTCCTGGAGACCAAATTTGACTAGGTTTGACCATGAGTTGACCATGGTTGACCAAGTTGAAATTTTGATAGTTTGATGTTAGATAATCAGTTAAGTTGAATACTAGATTTCTGTGAAGATTGAAGGTTGATTATGCAAGCAGTAGACCGTCCTAGTTCCAAAAATTTTAATTCATGATTTTGACATAATAAACAATCTCAGATTTCAATTTTGATCTCAAAAATGGATTCAGAACGTCGAAATTAGCCAGGGGTGCAATTTTCATGGAAAACGGAGCACTTTTAAAAATTAGGTCAAAAGCTATATAAAGGCCGGAAGGGTCATTTTCAATTCATTTCAACCCTTTGACTTTAGAGATTTTGTGGAGCCCTCTGAGCGAGAAAAATGGTAGACCAATGAGAACTGAAGGTACCTATGAGTTTGCACCATTTTGAGCGCAGCCGGAGACATGACAGACCTCGACAGTATGGACATCCAGTAGGTGGACCTTTGTTCCCCCCTGAAAATGCATGTTTGTGATGATTTATAGCATTTTTAATTTTTCCATACGCGTTTTTAGTTTTTGATTTTTGCATCTGTAGAAACTCGAACAAGTCCCTATCCAGACTTGTACGACATTTCATTTCAATTTAGATTGTCATTTCATCCATGCCCAAGTGTCGTATGATAGGGACCCTTGTGTCGTACGACATTTCATCGGGTCCCTTGAAACTCGTATGAATCCGGGTGAAATGTCGTATGACTATGAATTGTCGTTTGGTATGTTGTGGAATGTCGTACGACACTTCATGCCAGTCTAGAATGTCGTTTGAAAAATAGTGTGTGATAAACTCATTTTTAGGTCAAAAATTAAACTTTTCTGATCTTTTTGCCTGATTGCGGATACTTTGCCCTACCTTCTGAAACTTCAAAAACTGTGTCATTCTATTATTTTGACTTGTTTTCGAACTGAATTTCTGACAAAACACCTTGTTTCTTTATGATTTAGGTCACATATCCTGACGTACATGTTCGCCATTCTTATCCGGCCACCCAGAGATTGTGTGTCGCCTTGCCAGACCCGATGAGGGTTCATCTCGCTGCCTGTGGATTTGAGCACCTGATTCATTTACCCGATATTAGGGTAAATCATGGTTTATTGACTACCCTGATTGAGAGGTTCCATTCTGAGACCTAGACTTTCCACCTTCCGACTGGGGAGATCACTGTGACCCCCGAGGATGTGTATAGGATTCTTTGCATTCCTTTTCATGCTCCACGGTGTCCCGAGTATGTTAGCGGAGGATCCACTGGTCTGCATGCTTTCAGACGACTGTTTGGTGATGATACCCAATTGACTGGGTCTATATCCTAGGAGATACTTGTGCAGAGATATGGTCAGACACATCATCTAGAGTGTATCATTGCGGGGATGATCGGAGAGTTGATTATGCCTGGCCGTCAGCAGAACGGCTTTTTGATGGGATGGTCACCAATGGTAGCATTGTTGATGGCTACGCCTACCGAGCTTGCCTGGGGTCAGTGTCTATTGGTGCACTTGTATTCTGAGATGCACGAGGTCGTGTATCAGGATTGCAAGAGCTTTGCTTTTAGAGCTCTTGTTTTACAGATATGGGCATGGGAGCACATCCCAGTTTTGAGACCAATTTTTCAGAGTCAGCGACAGGCACAGGAGCCGATCATATATACGTATGCTAGTTACGTTACGCAGGTTCGCATGGGTCATACCGAGTATTTTTTTCGATGCTTGGATGACATGACCTTCGTGATCTGGAGGCCATATTTACAGATAGAGGCCTGGCCTACTGCGAGAGAGCAGTTTTCATTCTTTTTCCAGAGCAGGATATTGATAGGATGGACCTCCACCGTCTTGGAGAGATTTTTGATTACCAGAGTCTGGCTTTAGTATGGACGCATTCAGGATGTCCCTCAGGATTATACTGCTTATGCCCGCATTATGCGTGAGATAGGGCTCGGATGGGCACCACGGCTTAGTTATACTGTATGTGCTGAGGAGTATAGCCAGATTATTGGTAGGGATTGGGACTACCTTCCACAGGTGGTTGATGCAGGTGTGATAGATGCATGTGTGGCATGGCTTGTTGATCATCGGATTCACTGATTTTCTAATCCGACAGAGTTGATACCCTCCATGGAGGAGGCTATGGATGTTACCGGGGCTCCTATGAGAGCAGGACCGAGACCACAGGTGGTACACCCTACTCCTCCGAGACAGAGAGCCATGGCTCCTTTACAGAGAGCACTAGGACATGGGAGGCCTCCACGTCCTTCTACATCTACAGTGGGCACATCTTCCAGCACACAGAGGCAGAGCAGAGGTGAGAGTGGCACACTGGGCGGAGTAGGATCTGCAGATGATGTTCTAGGAGCTAAGTAGTTTCCAGGTGGGACCAGTGTGGATGACATTTGATTTGGGTGCTGAGGTCAGACACCATAAGGCACACAGGGTGAGCATTCCTTCACATGTAGATCAGCCAGCACAACCAGCACAAGACATAGATATGCCAGGAGTTGATGCAGAGCCTGCAGTTCCTCTTACTTCAGCCGAGATTATCAGACGGTTTAGAGTCCAGGTCCGGGACCTGAAGATAGAGCAGGCCAAATTAGAGGAGAGGCATCAAGAGGCAGATAGACAGCGTACAGAGCAGCGCGCAGAGATATAGAGATTACAGGCAGAGGTGATTCATCAGACTGCGTGGGCCTCATATTATGTATCTGCGTACTATGCAGTAGTCCCTGTAGCACAGAGAGTGCCTACCTATTCTCAGTATATGGCAGCATCAGAGGGAGCTAGGGCACCGAGAGTGGAGTAGATACCAGATGCACCACCTCCTCCTCCACTAGATGTAGAGGAGCATGCTGACAGTTGATTTCTCTTGATCTTCTGTTACCTTCTCATTGATACATTGTTGTGTCTGATAGCTCTACGGAGCTCATTCATTTGTACCCTGTGCCAGTAGTGCACCCCTGACTATTTGAGATTTTTGATATATAGATGAGATTAATATTTTTGGTTGTGACATCATGTGTACTTGTCATTTTTGTTATGTATGATGATATCATGTGATGTTAATGCTATGAGTAGTGTAGAATGTATGTATGGATCAATGCAATGCGATGATTTCTTTCATATGTATGAATGTTATGCAGATGTAATGATTATGGAAATATGTATGTATATGCAATGGATATAACATGTAATGCAATAAATGTTTATGATATGATATGTAAATGCAACGATACACATTATATGTTTTGCAGGTTGATGAAGACAAGTACTCAATCTTATGTCAAAAAGATGGTTAACCCAGGAGGATTATTGCTTGCGATCCCATGAAGAGACCTTCGAGTTAGGTTTAGCTCTTGTTAGATTGGAAGATGTGATTGAAGAATCATTTACACATTGAAGTTCGTTTAAACATTGTGAGATCATGCAAATATGCAAAATTCAATCAGACATGCAATATGAAATGCAACCGAAGACCTAGGACCTAGTCACTGATCATATGTCAATTTGTTATCATCATTGAACTTTTTGGTAACCGGATAGATCAATACAATGCCCACTAGCCATGAAACCATAGACATATGAGAATCGATTTGTATGCACAAGAATCAATATAACACCCACTGGTTATACAACCATGGACATGAATATTGATTTGTTTTCGAAATGTCGGATTAGATATAAGCATCAAGGCACAAACACCAGGGTAACCTGAATATCATGTCCATTTTGATATAGCAATTTGTACAAGCATCAAAACATAAACGTCATGATGAGCTGAGTACGCCTTGCATTGCAAACACGTCAAACAGTCAAGAGATCATTCTAAATCCAATGTGAATTACCCGTAGTGACCCTTTATCGTTCACATCCTTAGGCAAGATCGCGTTCCACAGTAGGAGAAAGAACTTACTTTAAAAGACAATAGTTAGATCAAATGTCCTTGAATTTTTGGGGTATCAATGGTCGAGGTACGCATGGCCATCCAATTCGAGATAGAGGCTCTTATAGTCGGACACCATTTCAATCCATAATTTCCAAAGTTGTTAGATTTTCACATACAAGCAGAAGACAAAGAAAAGATTATGCCCCCGGTCATCACTCTCTAAATCCTATAAAGGACATCATCGAAGAGCTCGAAGGGACACAATATGCAAAAATCTCAATGCAAATCAGTAAGCATACAAGGAGATAAAAGCATGAAGCACAGATTATTTTCAGTTTGAGTTTGATGTTTGATTGCGTTGTTATAGATGCAAAATCCTTTCTGGGGACAAGACAGACTGACTGACTCAAATGAAGCTTCAAAGGACTCCGACTAGATAGGAAACGTCTAAGATACATTGGAGGCCATAGGATATGACATTGATTGCCCCCAAGTTTGAAGATTGATAGGATACAGATGCTCAAGCTTATTGGTGTACAAACTGACTTATTGAAAACTGGAAATGCAGAAACAAACCGGGAGATATGTACAAACTAAAGCAAGACTGAAAGCTGGGAAAGACCAAGATTGTGCTGATAGACGGAGCATTTGGAACAAGTGGCACCCATTTGCTGGGTTTTCACCATCTTGGTAGAGATTCTATTTTTGCTACCAAGGCGCCTGTTTCCAAGTTTTCACCAAGGCACTTTTTTTTTTTTTTGTATTTTTCATTTTTCAATTTTTTTTGATTTTTGATATTTTTTTTTGATTTTTTTGTGAATCATCAAGGTGCCTATTGCTAGGTTTTCACCAAGATGTTCATTTTTTTAGGACTTTTTCTGATTTTTAAGATTTTTTCAGGACATTTACCAAGCACTGAATGCCTTAGGCGTAGAATTTCTTCAGATGGAGAACATTGATTGGTTCTCGGAGCTGTTCTCCTTTAGTCGTTGAGAGTTGATAGGCACCAGAGCCAAAAGTAGTAGTGATAACAAAGGGACCCAGCCAATTGGGTTCGAACTTCCCCTTGCATTCTCGATGTGATTGATTTTTAGGATTTTCTCTCAACGCTAGATCGCCAACCTGAAATTCTCTATGTTTGACTTTCTTGTTGTAGCCTCTAGACATTCTTTTCTGATATACTCTGAGATGATCATACGCTGCTTGCCTGCGCTCATATAGTAATTCTAGTTCTTGTAACTTAGACACTCTGTAGTCTTCATCAGTGACAAGTCCATGCATTTTGATTCTGAGTGATGGAATTTCAACCTCAATAGGCAGTACCGCTTCAAACCCATAAACTAAAGCGAAAGGTGTAGCCCCTATAGGCATTCTGATACTAGTTCTATAGGCCCAGAGAGCTGGATTGATCATGAGATGCCAGTCTCTTCCTGTTTTATTCACTATTCTGTGCAAGATTTTCAAGAGATTTTTGTTTGAAGCTTCAGCTTGTCCATTCCCTTGAGGATAGTAGATAGATGACCAATTTTGAGTAATCTTGAATTTGGCACATAAGTCATCTAGGTCCTTGTTTTTGAATTGTCCCCCGTTATCTATGATTATAGAGTGAGGGATCCCATATCTGCAAATGATGTAGTTCAGGATGAACATAGAGATCTGTTTCCCCGTTGCTTGTGTTAGAGGAACTGCTTCTACCCATTTTGTAAAATAATCTGTAGCTGTGATTATATGGGTATGTCCATTAGAAGAGTGCGGATGGATAGCACCTATGAGATCAAATGCCCATTGTTGAAAAGGCCATTGTGTAGTAAAGGGAATCAGATCTATCCCTGGAGCATGAATCAAGTTGCCATGTACTTGACACTGTTGACAGTTTTTAGCAAATTTAATAGCCTCTTTCTCCATTTCAGGCCAATAGTACCCGGCCCTAATAAGTTTTCGAGCTAACGTTAAACCGTTCGAGTGTGACCCACATATACCCTCGTGAACTTCCTCTAATGCACATTGAGACTCTTCCCGTTCTAAACATCTAAGTAGTGTACCATCTAGACCTCATTTGTACAGATCATTACCAATGATGACATATCGAGATGCGGATCGGATAAGGTTTCATTTCTCAAAATGGTTAAAGGACTCAGGGATGATTTGGTCATGGAGATAGGAGAATAGATTTTTGTAGCGAGATGAGTCATAACCTACAACAGTGCAGATCATGCGGGTTTCAGGGGAGTCATATGCAGGATAGGATAGGGCTTCCACCAGGAACTCGTAGTGTAGTTCATGTTCGGGCTACTGTAAAAGAGTAGATAATGTCGCCATTGCATCGACAGCCTTATTCTCCATTCTGGGTATTTGCTCAAACGTGATAGAGATGAAGTATTTCTTTAAATCATCTACCATTCTCTTGTAAGGAATGAGCTTTTCATGTTTGGTTTGGTACACATCATTGACTTGGTGGATGACCAATTGTGAGTCTCCATGGATGTGCATCTCTGTAACTCTCCACTGTATTGCCATTTTCATACCATTGAGAAGTGCCTCATATTCAGTAATATTGTTTGTGCAAGGAAACTTTAATCTAAATGCTTTGGGTATCGAGTATCCTTGAGGAGTGATGAATAATATGCCTGCTCCCGATCCATTCTCTGTGTAGGAGCCATCAAAGAATAACTGCCACACTCTAGAAGAGAGGTGCATGATAGAAGAATCGGGAAATTCCATTTGCATGGGTGTATCATCAAACAGTGGTGCTTCAGCTAATTGATCAGCAATGACCTGTCCTTTGATAGGTTTTCTTTCAACATATTGAATGTCAAATTCTCTCAAGAGCATGACCCATTTAGCTAGTCTACCTGTGAGGGTAGCCTTGCTTAGGAGATATTTCAGTGGATCAATTTTAGCTACCAAATGAGTGGTATGAGCTAACATGTAGTGTCTCAATTTCTGTGATGCAAAGATCACAGCTAGACATGCCTTCTCTATCATTGAGTAGTTCTTCTCATAGGCCACTAAAGTTCGGCTGATATAGTAGATGGCTCTTTCTTTCTTATTCTCATCATGCTGTGCTAGCAATGCCCCCAGTGATGTATCTGTTGTGGAGACATATAATATTAATGGCTTCCCATGAATAGGAGGTATCAATATAGGCGGATTTGATAGATACTTCTTGATATGTTTAAATTTGTTCTCTCATTCTTCATTCCATGCAAAGGTCACACCTTTATGTAATGTTTTTGTAAAAGGCTGTGAGATGTCTGCTAGCTGTGATATGAATCTTCTGATAGATTGAACTTTGCCTTGCAACGTCCTCATTTGACTGATATTTGTGGGAGGTTGCATCTCTATTATAGCCTTGACCTTAGCTGGATCAACTTCAATGCCTTTCTTGGAGACGATGTATCCTAGGAGCTTTCCAGAAGTGACTCCAAAAGCACACTTTTTAAGATTTAGTCGAAGACTAAATTTTTCCATTCTGTCGAGGATCAGGCTCAAGTCTGTTAGATGTTTAGTTCTAATCATGGATTTTGCCAAGGTATCATCTACGTAATCCTCCATTGTTCTATGCATCATATCATGAAAAATAGATGTCATTGCTCTTTGATATGTAGCTCCAGCATTTTTGAGTCCGAATGGCATAACATTCCAATAGAAAGTTCCCCACGCACATGTGAAAGCTATTTTCTCTTGATCTTCTGGAGCAATTTTGAGTTGGTTGTACCCAGAAAAGACATCCATTAAGGAATACATTTCATAGCCCGCAGTCATGTCCACTATCATATCAATGTTAGGCAGTGGAAAATCATCCTTAGGGCATGCTCTATTCACATCTCTAAAGTCCGTGCACACTCTGATTGAACTATCTTTTTTTGAAATAGGTACAATGTTTGAGATCCATTCAGCATAGTCTATGACATGGATGAATCCAGCTTTTAGGAGTTTTTCTAGTTCTACTTTGACTAAGAGTGCAACATGAGGATGCATCTTTCTCAATTTTTGTTTGATTGGTTTTACTCCGGGAGCAATGGATAGATGGTGCATAATGAGATTGGGATCCAATCCTGGCATATCTGAATATTTCCATGCAAAGTTGATCTTTTTCTCTGATAAGAATGTAGTGAATTTCTGTTTCTCTTCTTCTGATAGAGATTGTGCTACATGTACCAATTGTGGTTCCTCTATTGTACCCAAATTGATGGATTGAGTTGGCTCAATCAGAACTGGAGATCTATCCTGTAAATGACTCGAAAGGACATCAAATATCTCATCCTTAGGCACCTCGAAGAGGTTTTCACCTTCAGATACGTCTTTTCTTTTTACTTTTGTCAGTTCTGAGACTGCCACAAAGTGGTTTTCACCCTTAGAACTCTTTTTCTTTTTCTTTTTACTCTTGTTTTTCTGACTAAGATATTTGATGTCTGACTCAGTCATGCTGACACTCGGTTCACTAATGGAAGTACTCATAGGCTCAACTGCATTGAGGTAGCAGGCAAGGGCATAGTCATTTGGGAAGGTATACATACCATGGTTTGGGTTTGTGGAAGTTTGGTCAATAAGATCAGGGCGTTGGATAGTCAAAGCGGGAAAGGCTTGGGATATGGTGTTCACGGTTGTGGATATGTCATCATTGGTCCTAACCCAACGCTCAAGTTCAAAGGTGATATTACAGCTCAAAATGTTCAATTCATGAATAGGCTCAACATCATCATGGGAGTCCTCTTCAGCCATAGGTGGATCAGACACGTTAAGTTCATTGTTTCGCTCTAGACCTACGTCGGGTTGAGATACATATTGGTGAATAACATCTATATATTTCTTCGTTATAAGCTCATCTTCTTCTGGAATGGCACCCCATTCATATTCATTTGACTCAGCTTCTGATTCAGGATCTCTAGGAAATCTTAAAAAATGTGTGAAATCAGGATGAATACCCCAAGAAGGATTACCCTCAGTCTCTGACTTGAATTCATATTCATGGGAATCAGTGTCAGAATAACTACCCCCTTCTTCTTAATGAGTTTGATCACCTTCGAGATTAGCTGGTTCTTGTGGTGCAACCATCTCTTACGCTACAGTAGGTTCTTGTGTTTCTACTACATTAATTCTTTTGATAGGATCATCTGTGTCATCAAGAAGATCTTTGATCTCTTTAGGCAATTTTTCATAGGGGATAAGCTCAGAGCTATCTAAATCATCATCAGAGGGTTCTGTTTCTTCTTTCTTAAGAAGGGGTTCTCCTAGTGTAATTTGTTCTATGACATGAGAACAACCACCTCTGAGATGATAGGGTTTCTTCTTAAACCCTATGCCACCAGTATCTTTTTTGTCTCTACCAATATGTGAAATGGGTGTCACAAGACCCTTTCCCCTGATTCCTAGAGGCCCTTGACATGAATATCCCATCTTGGCTATCAATTTGTTTCCTGGACCATATGAATTAGAAGGGATTGTAGGTGCTATAGATTCACTAGGTTGAACAATTTTGGATTCAGAATCATCTTTGTATAGCCATGCAAGCACAACTTCATCTTCTTCAAATTCTTGTTTGGATACTTGCTCCGCCACAAAATTTCTTTTGTATGCTTCCATAGGTTCCTTAGGTTCTGATTTAGATTACTTCAAAGATTTTCCATATGACTTGGGTGAGATAGGGAGAGATGTCAGAGACAAGACTGACTCTATAGTGTATTCTCCCATCCCATTTTATTTGATATTGATCTCTTTAGCAATGTCGTCCATCTTAGATGTGGAAGCAACATTTAGCTGCTTGATGGAAGATTCTCTGTTATTGGGAACAAGCTTATCGGCACTTTCCTTCAATGTATTGCAAGTTGTACTCAGATCTGCTGGGATAGTAACCTCCACTCCTTCATAGGGAAATTTCAAGCATTGATGGTACATAGAAGGAATAGCTTGCATTTCATGTATCCAGGGTCTCCCTAGAAGGATATTGTAAGCCAATGGTAGATCAAGCACCTGACATGTGGTATCTTTGATGATCAGACCTACTCGGATGGGTAAGACAATAGTGCCTTTAGAAGCTCTTTCTTGTTCATCATAGGCTTTTATGGTGATCTTCTTTCGAGGATCAATAGCCATCTCTGAGAATCCCAACTGTGTGATTAAGTTGTAAGAACAAATGTTGAGGCCTGCGCCCCCATCTATCAACACACGTTTGACTCGACGGTTCTGGATCAAGACTTCTATGTGCAAGGGTTGATTATGTGGGTGACTTAGGGAGTTGTCATCCTCTTCTGAAAAGGAGATATATTGCGGAGACGTTAGATGACCAACCATATTCTGGAACCTATCTAGATCTAGATCATTAGGAACATTAGAGCTGAGCAAAGCTTTGTCTAGGATATCTCTGTGAGCTGGAGATATTCGAAATAACTCAAACATGGAGATTTTGGCATTGGTATGCTAGAGTTGTTGGACGATGCTGTAAGATGTAGGTCTTGTATCCTTTGGATTGGAAGATTTCGAGGCAACCTTCTGTCTAGAAGCAGATGTGAGATTGAAAGGTATCTTAGGGACATTAGATGAACTTGGTGTTTGTCCTTTTAGATGAGTCTGAGCTTGTGATCTAGTAACCGCATTAGCTGAGGAATGATTTCTATCCCTTTGTACAATTGTGATGACATTGCAGCTCTCAGAGATACATGGTTCAACCATATTGATGACAGCATCTTTTCCAGGGTAGGCATAGTTGACTTTTGCCCCCATGTTAGGCTGGGAAGTGGAAACTCCTTTGCCATGTTGTGGAAACAGTTCTGTAAATGCTGTGTGATCATTATTGCTGGTAGGATTATCAATCGTGATATCCCCTTGATCTATCAAGTCTTGAATGGTATGCCTCAAGTGAAAGCATCCATTAGTTTTGTGGCCTTTAGTCTGATGGAAAGCACAAAATTCATTATCTTTCCACCAATATGGTTTTGGATCTGGATCAGGTTTTTAGATTGGTGGTAAAGAGATCATGTTATCAGCTATCAGGGTTCTTAGGGCAGATTCCAAAGATTCTCCCAGGGGAGTAAACTTTCATTTATTATCCCATCGTTTGAATGGCTTCTTTGGAGATGGTTCAGTAGATTTTTGCTCTGAAGCTTCAATGGCTTTGGTGGCAAGGGTGAGATTGTAGGCCGGTGCCTTTGATGGGGTGTGGATAGTGTCAACAACACCATCAGAGATGATACCTTTGTTTCTATTCCAGCTCTTGTTTTTATCTTTTGAGCTAGATCCAGGTTCAGACTTGTCCTTTTGAAGTGTGATTTCTCCTTTCTTGACAAGTACTTTCTCAATCTTGATTGCATTATCCACCATTTTATCAAAAGATACATGATCTTGCATTTGTAATGGATAGTTGAGCTCTAGAACAAGGTTATTGATAAAGATTTCAATTTTCTCCATTTCGGGAATTTGTCTAGCATATAGAGAAAACTTCTTTCGCCACCTCTTGAGAAAAGTTAGGAATGATTCCCCTGGATATTGCTTGAGGTTAAAGATATCGATCATGGTAATCAAATGTTGAATATTGTAGGAATATTGTTGATAAAACAATTTAATCAATTCCTCAAAAGTTTTGATCGTAGAAGGTAATCTTGAAAACCACTGAATGGATGCTCCTCCCAAGGATCTAGGAAAAAGATGCATTAGATAAGTCGGTTCATGCATGAATTCCATGGATTGTGTACAGAACTCTCTGACATGATCTTGAGGATCAGAGTGTCCGTCATATTTTTCATACTTTGGTATCTCCACTCTTTTTGGGAATGGAGGCATATACAAGTCTTTGTCAAAAGGGAAAGGACAAAGGGCCTCCATGGAGAATTCCTTGGGTTCCTTCTCTTTCTCAATTTTATTCATTTTGACCTGCATAGCATGCAGCTGGTTCATTATGGCCGTCATCAAAGTTTTTTCCTCATGCGTGATGATATCTTTGACATTGAAGTGAGGAGGAAGTTTAGCTCCTTCCTGGGCTAATTGCAAAAAGTATGCCTCTCTATCCATTTTCAAGAAATGCCTCATCATTCTTTTGAATTCATTGTCATTCTGACACCGATGGATTTCAGAGGGTGTAGGGTCTTGGTCGGCATTATGTTGAGAATGGTGTCCTTGGGATCCTCCTAGAGAACCTTGGTTTGTCCCTGCTTGAGACATGGTAGGAGTTTTTGGGCTCCCTGGAATAGATTGAGGAGGAGTTTGCTGATTACCTCTGTGAGTTGATAAAGGAGGTATGTAACCAGTTTTCAATCGAAAGTTACTGAGACCGTCATCTTCGTAGATACCTGACTTGATGAGTTGTTCAAGAGTTGGACCTGGGGTATTGGTCAAAAGTAAGTTCTGAGATGTTTCTTCTGATTTCTTGTGTGAAGAAGCTCTGGTCTCCACCATTAACTTTGAATGAAACAAAAGAAAAGGATGAAGACAACTGAAGAACAATTTGATTCGAGAAAATTTGATGACTCAACCTTGTCAAGATTATGATAGTTTTGAAGATCTGATGAGATGTGGGTGAAGGAAACTGTGCCCTGGATGTATGGGATAGATCGCCCAAAAGATAGCGGACACGAGTTCTCAACACTTAGTCTATTTTTGAAGATTGATTGAAGATTGATAGTTATGACAAGGTTTTTGACACGAGATAAAAAGGACTCAAATTGATCAAATAGAAGACTAGATCGGATTCAAAAGATCAAACTCAAAAAATGGTAGAATGCTCAATAGCTACTGCTCTGTTCCTCACACAATGATATTTTTGAGAGATTCTGGAACTAGGCTGGAAACATTGGATATCTCACAAATTGACAATTTCTGACAACTCTCTCAAATTTTTCCAAACGACACTCTGCAGACTCGTACGACAGTTGGGTAGAAATGAAACGATAGTTGCGAAAGTCGTATGACAGTTGGGTAGCAATGAAACGACAGTTGACAAAACCCGTATGATAGTTGCTAACAATTTTTGGCTTCTTGAATTTTGCTGGTTTGAAAACTCGTACGACACTGGGTTCTCAATCATATGACATATGGGTGATACTAAAATGACATTTGACAAAAATTCATATGACTTTTGACTTCTTGAAATGAATTTTGACTCCAGAAAGAACTTTGCGTCAATTTTTTCAAAATTTAAGGTTTTCAGTTCTAGATTGTTTGCAAATTGTACTGTCCAAATTTTGAAGGTTATACTAGATTTGATCATTTTTAAGAGCCAAGTAGATAAACAAGCACGCAGAACAGCAAGCAAGTGATTCCAAGCACATCTGAAAATAATGAACAAGGGCAAAAACAACCTTGCGCATGAACAATCAAGTGACCAAATTGTGCTAATCCCTGAGAGTACTAATTGTGTATGTTCTGAAAAGTTTTGCAATAACACACATATACCTGAAAGTGAAAAATTGGCCTCTCTAGGGTTTTTAGTAATGGTTTGACTCTGCAACTTTTATGATTCAAAGGGGTGAACTCCAATCCCAGCGCACTAGGGTTTTGACACAGTCCAAGAACTTAATCTTCAAGAGCTGCTAGGGAGATCTGACAACCCAACAATGAACCATACCTGTGGAGATTTCTTCCACAAGGACATTTATATAGCAGCTATCACTACCACAGTGAAAATGGCTATGACCGCTTGAGGTTCCGTTAACGCAGTTTGCCCTGTGAAGGGATTGTCTACTACGGTTAACCCTCTCTAAAGATGACTCACAGATTTATACCACAAGGGGACTTGGCTCCAGATTCAAGGTTTTGACACCTCTTCACTTTTAACCCAAACAAAGCAAGCAGATTAATCCGACACGCTAAGACAAAGTTTTGTTCCACCAAGGTCTGTGATATCAACTCCACGTGATCTATCAACCTCTCCAGGGAGAGAATGTATCAATCAATAAGAGAAGACACACTAACCAATTTTGATTCACCAAAGCTCGTGATATCAACCCCACGTGATCTATCAACCTCTCCGGAGAGAGAATGTGTCGATCAATAAGAGAAGACTCACTAACCAAGTTGAATGTGAAACGCACTAAGTATCCTCCCTACCTACAAGGATTCTGTCATCAAGAAATATTTCTCTAGGAATCCAATCTCTCAAGAATCATGAATAGTGTTCATAGGGCCTAATTACTATGTGAGCACAGATATATTCCCAAAAGCAAATCTACCAAAAGTACCCAAAAAGTAGAAAGAGGAACACTTAACGCTTAAAGAGAATATGAGATGAGTCCACAAGGTGGAACACTTAACACCTCACACAAGCTAAAAATGAGTCTCCAACTTAGAAAACAAGTGAGTTCCTAAAAGCACAAAAGGGTTGCCAAGTGGAACATTTAACGCTTCTGTCCTATTGACCCCTCCCCTTTATGGTGCTGAGATTGCAACCACGGGGCAGAAATGAGGGGCCGGCGGATTAGCGAGTACAATAACCCAAGATAGCAATCAAGATCAATCACAAGTATTCTAAGACTACTTAATGAATTCTTATGTGATTACAACCTAGTATCAAATTATGCAAGTGTGCAAAATGAAAGCATGAGAAGACGCACACAAGCTAGACACATGAGAGATTTATTTTAAGCCCAAATCAAAATGTTATTAGATGAAGGAGAATACCTGGTGATCCTCGCAATGCGCTTAGTAGATTTTACTTGATTTTTAGCAATTCTTGCACTTTTCCCAATCAAAACCAGCAGAGAGCAATAAAAAATAGAGAATTTCAATTGTCAAAATTAGCAGTTAGCCGAAATATAAACATCAAATCTGATACTCTGCTGTGAAAAATGAAACGACAGTCAAAAATTGGTATGAAAACTCATACGACAGTGGGTATGTTCTCAGACAACAGTCCAAAAACTCGTACGACACTGGGTATGCTACCATACGACAGTTGAGCTCCCAAACAATAGTGGGTTTGTGATGAAATGAGCCTCGATCCGATAGACTATCATACGACAGTGGGTATGCTCTCATACGACATTTGTCAGAAACTCGTACGACAGATGTACGAACAAAAATTAAAAATCACAGTTTTACACAGATCCTGAGGAGAAAAATATAGAAATTGATAGAATTGAATTGGAAACCCATTTCAGGGCCCCACGGTGGTCGCTAGAAATGGTGTGTGTGAAAATTGTACCTGATCTGTAGACACAACACTCAGTAAAACATTAGAGGTTAGCTATAATCAAAATCGTGCCAAATTGAAAGCTATCTAACCAAGCGATTTACTGCCTTCTAGTAGGTGCAAGATTAATGTTCTCAGATTGTAATCAAGATCAGTGACCTAGACGACACCTAAATGAAGGATTTGAATGCAAAAGATGGATATGAAATTGAATGCAATTAATCTATATTTTTGATATTTTCTATGCAATAAGAATGAAAACTTGATATGAATCTATGCTAGATGAAATTGATATGCTATGAATGCTATTGAAAATTGATATGCTATGAATGCTATTGAAAATTGATATGCTATAAATGCTATTGAAAATTGATATGCTATGAATGCAAAAATAAGATTGATCTCACAAAGATGTCGATTTGCAAGAGCTTTGATTCTTCAATTCCAATTCTCCAGCGTGATTGTGCAAAATATGAGATGAATTATGAAGAGCTGAGCCTTTAATTTATAAAAATCCAGGGCTTTGGAGGTGCATGGATAAAAGCCATAAATCACTCAAATTAACTCATCTTGATTTTTGAGTTATCTGATCATGAAAGATAGTTAATTCTCAAAATCATGCAAAAACATGCAAAAATAGCTTTTTAACTCAAATTAGAGTTTAGATCAGTTTTTTGAACTCTAAAAGGATGTTGAGTTCCAAAAAGTTAACAACTTGCATTGATTTTCTGATTTGGAGTTTAACTGTTTCTTTTGAATATACATAATAATTAGGAATTAAGTAAACAAATAAAGTGATTTATCCTCAACTCAACTGATTTTTGAAAATAAAATAATTAATTTATGGGTTAATTAACTATTTTACCAAACTTTTATTAAAAATTATATTATTAAATAATGACAACATGCTTTAATTAATTAAATAAGAATTTAATCAATTAAAGATAGGAATTTTGATTTATTGTCAAAATTAAATAATACAATTAATAATAGATAGAATTAAATTTAATTAAACAATTAAGTGGCAAATATTAAATCTAATTAATTAAATATGCAAAATATTTAATTAATCAAATTTTAGGATAAATGTGATTTATTGCCAAATAATTATAAAATTAAAGATAATTATGATGATTAGGAATATTACTATGAATATTCCCCGATGCAGAATTTAAGATAATCAATTAGGATTCGATGATGTTTAGATGTGCCTTAGATTAGGACTTTGACGTCGATTTCATTCGATATGTTGATATAGGAGGTTAATGAACTTATAGCCCATTTTTGGGGTATTACAATACCATGTTAATTTTTTAGACAAGGAATGAAATAAGAAGAAAAACATCAGGAAAGAAACAATAAGACATAAAATTTATCTTTGGAAAACTCTCCTACTTGAGGGAGAAAAACCCATGTACAAAAAATTCATTCTTATTGAATAACCAAAAGTATAGATACAGAGATCACAAGCTTAATCCTCCATTGAGATTGTTAACTCTTAACAATCACTCAAGAAATGTCTTATTTTATAATTATATAACCACACAATGGACTCCTAAAACAAAATAATCATCAACATAACATACTACCCATAATGATCACACCATATCATTCTTCAACAATTGCTACAAATATTACCCTCATAATAATACCCTGCTGAAGATATTATTGCTAAATACACTTCACCAGAATACATCAAAATGATGCAATGAAATATCACACGTTTCAAGACAGTTATGTTACAATATATCCAATTGCTGCTACAACATATTGCACGTTTTAAGGTAGAAACATTACATAATATAGTACAACTCAATAGACACGAGCCATGGGGCATAATGAATATGAAAATTACACACATGGTTACCTTTGGAGTTTCAACATCTCTTCATATTAAGAACTCTTTGTATACACCTAAAAATGGCTTCATTAATTAATTAAATATTTATTATTTAATTGCTATTGACTTGATAAATTAATTAAATATTTATTATTTAATTGCTATTGACTTGATAAATTAATTAAATATTTATTATTTAATTAATAATTATTCCTTTATTTATTAAATGAATTATTCAATTTATTTAGTAAATTCACTATAGTCTATTCCTCTATCCTAAGTCTTCTAATTAGTCTTATTAAAGTGATTTAATTTACACAATCACCTAAATATGACTAAGTCCCCTAGTCCACCTCACGTACCTAGTCACCTGACACATCATCTTGGCTAAAATAAATAATTATTATTAATTATTTATTAGTAATTATCCTCACCCACACATGTCTTATTCTTAAGGGCTATGTGGCCTCATAGGACTTGGTCTCATGACCACATGTCCTCTCAACAACCAAGTCAAGAGACATTCCCTATTCCTAAGGGGCTTCTCAAGCCACCTCTAAGGGTCAAAGGTGACTCATAGGACACTTGTGCAAAGAGTCCTCATGAGGAAAAGGTCTCTCCTTCTTTCTCTCTTTGGTCTTTGTGAGACACTTGACATGTGTCTTTCCCTTCCACCTTCTTTTCCTCCATGTCAATGTGAGAGGAACATCATCCCTATTCTTCCTCTCACATTCCAACTACATCCCCCTTTCTCTCAACTCCTTCAACCAAGTCAATCCTAGCCCTAGGATCTTCCACCTTTTATTCTCAACCATAGGATTGTACCACCTAGGCCTAGATCCTCCAAAACTCTATAAAAGGAGCCACATTTCCCCTTTGGGAGCTAATAGGTATTTTTGTAATAGGCATTCAAGCATTCAAGCATCCAATCATCCAAGCACTCTAAGAACAATCAATCCATATTATCATCATTTCATTTGCATTCCATCCATTAGATTGCATAAGCTATTGTGCACTCATTTCATAAAATCTCCACACTTTGGTAGCATCTTGGGAGAAGGCTTCATTTGGAAATCTGAGAGCTCAACCTCTACAAGAAATCAAGGCTAGGAGGACAATGGAGACAAGCTGGATGGTAGGTGAAGGTAAATAATTTAGTTTCATCATTTTATAGTTACTTTGTATTCTTCATTGTGTTGCATTAGATTGATTTATTGGATTTTAATAGTTAATTTATCATCTCCAGTTATTAGACATCTAATTTGCATACACTCTTAAAAAATATAACTTCTCAAGACTTGAATTGAGAAACTCTTCCTATTATAACCGAAAGTCTCTTCATTTTTCAAATGCTTGTCTCTTCATATTTCCAAATGCGAGTCTATGAAAGAGTACAATCGCAGGTAATCAAGATATCTCCTACTGCTACAAACATCACCAAAAATGTCCTAAAAAAATCTAAAAAAGAAGATAAAATGCCTTTAAATTTTTTTTAAAAATGACAAAATATCTTCTGAAAAAAATCCATAGAAAAAGTCATAAAATGGCCCAAATTTTTTTCCAAAAAAATGATAAAATATCCTAAAAAATCCCCCAAAATTATAAGATGTCATAAACAAAATCCCTAAAAATCATAAAAACATCAAAAATCTTGCAATAAAGTTTTTTTTTTTATCAATTATCCATCGTCAATAAAATAATCCTTTTGCATTAACATGCATTGAACTAATGTCGAACACAACAAGTCTGAGTTTCACAAAATCATGCTTTAATTGACAAAATTATCAACCGGTCCTCAAATTAAACAAGTCAAATTGTCTTATCATTCGGTCAAGTCAAAATTAATCCTCTTTTCATAGGGTCATTATGTCTTATACAAAGGATGGATATATTCAAAACCAAACATGCCAAACTTATACGAGGTACCTCATTCTTGAAACTATACATCAGTATCATCCTCAAATCATTGTCAAATAAATGCATAACACAAAGACAAAATCAATATGGATGTTGACTTGTTGAGTCGAGCTGGTCTTATCTTAATTTGATTTTCACAAGTCATGTTCCTATGCCTCTTTGGAATATACAAAAGTGATTAGAGATGTTGGGATGGTTCATGAATTTATTTATTTTTATCTTCTATTTGTAGGGTGTTTTCCATGAAGTCTAAGAAAGGAATTTTAGGTGTTTGTGATAGGCATGACCACATATGAGCAATTTATATAATGTAGAAAATATTGCACAGGAAAAAAATGCTCGTGGCTATCACTGCACATACCTCAACTCTGAATGTCAATCCTTAGATAGATTGGTCAACATGCCTTGTCTGTACAAAGTGCATGTCATAATGCAAAGGGATAATAATTGATCTTTCATATCTTGGTGAGAAAATGCATGTTTTGCTAAAATAAAGTGGCCTAATCATGAAAAAATAATTGCAAAAAAAATTTGGAATGAAAAGTGGTTGATGGATTCTGGACTTTGCTGAGGGTTCATTGTCATCTAGTCATGTCATTTGTCTCCTATCTATTGATACTAACAATTCTCTCCACTAATCCTAACACTCATTATGATATGGTATTATGGCACAATGAAAAATAATGCATCCCACATCCACAACATGTTAGTACATAGATGTCATCATAAGTCTATTGATTACATCAGATAAATGGATATAAAAAAAACATAAAAGAACAATACATCGTATATGCATCACATATAGTTATTTAGATCACATAAACTACATCATATAAATGCATAAGAAAAATACAAAAATATAGAATATCATTTGTGAGTAATACATCGCATCTAAACATCCATATATGCATCTCATACATCATAGGGAAAATATAAAATCATGTCATCACATAAGATAAAAAAAAAGTCATTATGCATCATCATAGATATATATCATCATAAGCATAATTGATACATCACATCATGATAGAAATAAACTATAAGCATGCATGAAGGAAATAAAACACATAACCCCACCAAAACTGCATACCATGTATAAAACTTAAAAATGTGTCATGATACAATATCATAATGTCTATCTAATAAGAGATCACAAGCTTGAAAAATATATGCAAAATATGTCTAAAAAAATGTCAACTGGTATTCCTCCTACCCTTTGAACTAGTAGGTCTAGACTCAATAATGGTGGAAGGTCATGCCTTAGGTTGAGTGATAGGTGCATTGGCATCTTTTTGTGGTGGCCTTAGTGGTTGCATAACCACGCCACTACTCTGATATATCTAAGATCTATGTGTCATGTGAGAGGCTATATAACTAGGAACCCTTTGATCTGGGGGAACTACACACTCATAATGGTTTTTCTAGCACTTCTTCTCCCTCCCCACCAAATACATGCAATCTATGGCATGTTGGATGGTCAAATATTATACACTATCAATAAAGGTATGAAAATCCTTCTATCCTCATCTCCCCGTAGCCTCTTCTATCTATACCTATGCCCTTAGACTATCCCTCTCCCTCCTCAATCTATCTATTTGTCCCTCTAAAACAACCAAGCTCCTAGTCAAAAAGTGTCTCTTTGAGTTAGAAGTCGGTGCCCTAGCGTCCACTACCACTTCCCGTGCCTCTATCTGAGTCACCTGACTCTTTGATGTGTCCAACCTCCCCTCTAAGTATCTAATCCTATCCCTCAACATACCCATCTATCTTGTCAAGGCTGTAGTGGATAGAATCTATACCATAGCCTTCCCTATGGGTATATCATGTATGGTTTCCCTTGCCTCATCAAAAGTACCCAGCATGACATCCATCAAATTTGCATCATCCCCCTCTATATCATCATCATCTCCCTCTTCATCCTCCTCCTCTGATGAGCTAGTCTCATCGGTTCTATTAGTGTTTGTCTCCTTCTCACTAGCCTTAGTCATGTCTACCTCCACCTCCTCTCCATCAAGTTATCTCCTTTCACAAACCCTCCCTTAATATCCTCTCCTCCAATGTCCATGCCCTCACCTCCTCCACCCACTAGTGCAACTCCTGGCGAAATTAATAAGGAACCTTTTTCCGCTACCCCTCCTCCCCTACTATCTCCTATGTCATCTCTATCATCTCCCACATCCATCCCTCCATCTATTATACCTCACCTCTACCTCCATCTCTCCCTCCTCATCCTTGTATTCCATCCCTCCTTCAATATCTCCCTCCTATGCCTCGCTCCTCTTCCACCTATACCACCTCTCTATCCCTATCTCCCCAATATTTTATATGGCTATCTAATCATCTTCACCATACCAATAGGTATAGAACCACCAAGATTTTTATATGGCACTGGACGATGTTGTTCCCACCAAGCATCAAGATCGAGCATCATGCTTGTGTCCACCACATGTGATCCCCAAGTCCATCTCTGAGGGTCCAATCCCTAAAAATGAGTCACTGCTTTAGCCACAAGAATAACTAGTCCCCAGCCCCTTACATTCTTGCTACAAGTACAGTTGACATCCCTACTATAGCAAGAAAAATATGTAGAGCCAATAGGAACATCCTCCTCCCCAAACTGACGAAGAAACTTATCTGACAGATGTATCTCTATAATCCTCTAGGTTTGAGTAGTCCTACCTATAAGGCATCTCTCATGTCTACATAAATTCACCTCTCCACCTTCCCAAGCCACACATCTTACATATGGTCTCTAGGTAAAATCTCTCAAAATTTCAAACTAATGTTTCCAATACTCGGTATGTCCTATTGGATATTTCATGCATATATTTTATGACATTAATGTTTTTTCATTGATGTCAACATATCTTTTATTTCTGAGAGTTTCTTAGTTTGGTCAGTTGGAAGTTTTGGTTCAGTTTAGATAGTGTATTTCAGATTAGTTTCTGCTAAGCTAGAGAATGGTTGAGGAATGTCTATACTTGATCTTGGTCAAGTTGCAGAGGTTCTCTTGATGATTTGAGAAAGTTATGATTGATTTATTAGAAGACAGTTTTCTGGTTATTTCAATGGAGATAATATTTCAATTTTTGGATCAGTGACGATTGGTTATGAAATATCTTTGGTTGTAATATGGTGATGAGTTTGGGACATGAATGTGTGTCATCAACTTGAATGGTTTGTGATTTAGATGCTGGAAAGTTATTATTCTTTAGTGACAATGGTTGATGTTTAGTGGTCCTGATGAACAATGTAGAGATAGTTGTAAATTATGAAGACATAGATGATTGTTTTGGCTTTGTGGTATTTCATGTTTCTTTTTGATGTTTATGGATTGAGTTCTATTTGTTTTTATGGATCACATTGGGATATGTGATTGGATTCTGTAATTTTCCTATGGTGTGTTGGTATTCTTGGCCGACTTGGTGAGTTAGCGTGTTGTAAAGATTTGAGGCATGATCTTTGGATCATGGCATATTTGTGAATAGAGATTTGGTCCTAGCTAAGTCTTAGCCAACTTTTCTTGGATCACATTGTGGATTATGTATTACTCTTTGTAAAGTTTTGTATTTGGGTCCTTCACCAACCTTGTTGTAATATATTGATGTAATGTATTTAAAGATGAAATCATTTTTAATTGCAAAGGGGTGGAATGGATATGAGACAATGATACTAATGGAATATTAGTGGATATGCATGTGTGTGTGAAAATTGTACCTAGCTGCAGACACAACACTTTAGTAAAACAGTAGAGGTTAGCAAAATCAAAATCTACAGATAAATGAAACTAAGCTAACCAGGTGATTTATTGCCTTCTAGTAGGTGCAAGTATGATGTTTTTAGATTGAAACTGAGACTAGTGACAATGCAACACCTAAACAAAGGATTTAATGCTAAAAGAATGAGAAACTGTATGAATGCAGATTAATCTATTTTTTTAGATTTTATATAAAATTAGGATGAAAAACTTGAACGAATCTAATCTAGAATGAATTGAAATGATATGCAGATTATTCTAAGAATGATATGAATGAATGCTATGATATGAAAACTATGCAAAACAATGACCAGCAATGAAAGATCTCACAAATCGCTTGTCACAAGTGCTTAATCCTTCAATTGCAAATTCGCCAGAGTAATTGTGCAAATTCAAGGGTTGATTTATGTGAAGAGTTGAGCCTTGATTTTATAGAAACCCAGGGCTTGAAAATGCATTGAGAAAAACCATAAATCACTCTTGATGAAATTAGGTTGATTTTTGAGTCAACAAGAAATTAGAAACAAATCAACTCACAAAATCATGCAAAAACAACTTTTTAACTCAAATCAGAAGTTTAGATCAATTTTCAACTCAAAATAAATGTTGAGTTTCCAAAAGATAACAACTTGAATTGATTTTATGATTTAAAGTTTAACTGCTCCTTCAAATGTGCATAGATAATTATGAATTAATTTAGAAATAAAGTGATTTATTCTCAACTTAACTGATTTTAAATTTAAGAATAACTGATGCATGGGTTAATCAATTATTAAATCAAACTTTTATTCAAAACTATATTATTAAATATTGACAACTGATATTAATTAATTAAATAGGAATTTAATCAATCAGTCATGATATTTTTGATTTATTATCAAAATTAAATAATACAATTTAGGAATAAATTGAATTAAATAATTAACAGTATTAAATCTGATTAATTAAATATTCAGAATATTCAGTTAATCAAACTTCAGGATAAATAGGATTTATCACCAAATAATTATTAAATCAAAGATAATTAGGATAATTAGGAATATTCAAGGAATATTCTTTGATGCAGAATTAGGATAAAATCAATTTTTGATAAACTGATGTGTAGAGGTGCCTTAGGTTAGGACTTTGATGTCGATTTCATTCGATTTGAAGATGTAGAGGTTAATGAACCTATAGCTCATTTTTGGGGTATTACATTTTGCCCCTCTTTGAATTACTGGGCGAAGCACAGTGGTTCAAAGATTAGTCTGTGTTTGATGAAGATGTATGAAACTGATTTGAGAGATGGACTGATTTTGAGACAGAAATCAATTGAAAGATTTGAAGATGTTAGGTCTTGATTGACCAAAGATAATGTTAACTATAGCAATAATGAACTGGTGATTATGAAAAAGTGTCAAAAAACCTGATTCTGAACCTTATGATTTCGAAGAAGTGAGTGACCTGATTCTAGATCTGATTATCCAAAGGAATTGAAACAGTATCACATCCAAACCCTTCAGTTATGAAGAACCAAGGAAATAACACTAATGAACTGATGGTTATGAAAAGCTTATATAGTTTACAAGATAGATTAGGATACCAGATTGATATGGATCTCAATGAATCTGATATGCCCCAAGTGATGTGCCCTAAGAGACGAGGTCTTTTGATGAATCAATAACTAGACGTGGTTGTTGTCTTGATTAATGAGGAAATATTTGATTTACAGATTTGATTGATGTGCAATACCATAGAGATGTGTGTGTGAAAATTGTACCTAGCTATGGACACAACACTTCAGTAAAACATTAGAGGTTAGCAAAATTGAAATCTGTAGATAAATGAAACTAAGCTAACCAGGTGATTTACTGCTATCTAGTAGGTGTGAGTATGATGTTCTCAGATTAAAATCAAGACCAGTGACAATGCAACACCTAAACGAAGGATTTAATGCTAAAAGAATGAGAAATTGTATGAATATAGATTAATCTATTTTTTTGGATTTTATATGCAATTAGGATGAAAAACTTAAATGAATCTAATCTAGAATGAATTGAAATGATATGCAGATTATTCTAAGAATGATATGAATGAATGAATGCTATGATATGAAAACTATGCAAAACTATGACCAACAATGAAAGATCTCACAAATCTCCTGTCGCAAGTGCTTAATCCTTCAATCACAAATTCACCACAGTAATTGTACAAATTCAAGGGTTGATTTATGTGAAGAGATGAGCCTTGATTTTATAGAAACTCAGGGATTGAAGATGCATTGAGAAAAGCCATAAATCACTCTTGATGAACTCAGGTTGATTTTCGAGTCAACAAGAAATTAGAAACAAATCAACTCACAAAATAATGCAAATCATGCAAAAATAGCTTTTTAACTAAAATCAGAAGTTTAGATCAATTTTCAACTCAAAATAAATGTTGAGTTTCCAAAAGATAACAACTTGAATTGATTTTATGATTTACAGTTTAACTACTCCTTCAAATGTGCATAGATAATTATGAATTAATTTAGAAATAAAGTGATTTATTCTCAACTTAACTAATTTTAAATTTAAGAATAACTGATGTACGGGTTAATCAATTATTAAATCAAACTTTTATTCAAAACTATATTATTAAATACTGGCAACTGATATTAATTAATTAAATAGGAATTTAATCAATCAGTCATGAGATTTTTGATTTATTGGCAAAATTAAATAATATAATTTAGGAATAAATTGAATTAAATAATTAAGTGATAGTATTAAATCTGATTAATTAAATATTCAGAATATTCAATTAATCAAACTTTAGGATAAATAGGATTTATCGCCAAATAATTATTAAATCAAAGATAATTAGGATAATTAGGAATATTCTCTGATGCAAAATTAGGATAAAATCAATTTTTGATAAACTGATGTGCAAATGTGCCTTAGGTTAGGACTTTGATGTTGATTTCGTTCGATTTGAAGATGTAGAGGTTAATGAACCTATAGCCCATTTTTGGGGTATTACATTTTGCCCCTCTTTAAATTACTGGGCGAAGCGTAATGGTTCAAAGATTAGTCTGTGTTTGATGAAGATGTATGAAACTGATTTGAGAGATGGACCGATTCTGAGACAGAAATCAATTGAAAGATTTGAAGATGTTAGGTCCTGATTGACCAAAGATAATGTTAACTATAACAACAATGAACCGGTGATTATGAAAAAGTGTCAAAATGTCTAATTTTGAACCTTATGATTACAAATAAGTGAGTGACCTGATTCTAGACTTGATTGTCCAAAGGAATCAAAATGGTATCACATCCGAACCCTTCAGTTATGAAGAACCAAGGAAATAACACTAATGCACTGATGGTTACAAAAAGCTGATACAGTTTACAAGATAGATTAGGATACCAGATTGATATGGATCTTGATGAATCTGATATGCCCCAAGTAATGTGCCCCAAGTGACGAGGTCTTTTAATGAATCAGTAACTAGACGTGGTTGTTGTCTTGATTAATGAGGAAAGATTTGATTTATAGATTTGATTGATGTGCAATACCATGCCCCTTCAGGATGAAAATCAAAATCTGACAAGAAAAGTTAGTGTTGTATAGTTTAGAAGCATGTTAATTGATTTGAGAAGTGGTTATACACATTCGAGAACGTGTTCTGCATCATTTAGAGGCCCTGGAGACCAAGTTTGACTAGGTTTGACCATGGTTGACCAAGTTGAAATTTGAATAGTTTGATGTAAGATAATCAGTTAAGTTGAATTTTGGATTTCTGTGATGATTGAAGGTCAATTATGCAATTAGTCGACCGTCCTAGGTCTGAAAATTTTAAATCATGATTTTGACATAGTAAACAATCTCAGATTTTGATTTTGATTCAGAAAATGGGTTCAGAATGTCGAAATTAGCCAAGGGTGCAATTTTTGTGGAAAATAGAGCACTTTTGAAAATTAGGTGAAAAGCTATATAAGGGCCAAAAAGGTCATTTTCAATTCATTATTCACATTTGACTTTTGAAACCTTTGTGGAGCCCTTTGATTGAGAAAATGGCCGAGATGAAGGTATCTATCTCTTCCCACCATTTTGAGCACAACCGGAGACATCAGTGACCTCCGCAGTATGGGCATTCGGTAAGTGGACCTCTGTGCCTCTTCGTAAATTCCATTTTTGCATGTTTTTAGCATTTTTAGGAATTTTTCGTACGTTAGAATTTTTCAATTTTTGCATGCATGGAAACTCATACAATTATCCACTGGGACTCGTAGGACTTTTCACTTTCATTTAGAGTGTCATCCCAAAAGCCCTAGAAACTCATATGAGAGGGACCCAAGAGTCATACGACATTTCATCAGGTCCCTCATATGTCATACGGTAAGACATACATTGTCGTATTACCATGGTTTGTCATCTGAGAAGCTACTGAAACTTGTATGAGTTTTGATGCTAGAGTGTATTTTTGTATGGAGAACAATGAGCTAAAAACACCTTTTAGGTCAAAATTTTGAATTGTCTGATTTCTTAGGTTGTTTCCTAAGCATTTAATGTACCTTCTGAGATAGTCAACTTTTCAATTTCTATACTTTTAGCTTGTTTTTCAACCAAGTAACTGATAGGATTCCCTATTTCTGTGCTATGTAGGTCATCTATCCTAATGTCCATGTGTGTATCTCACACCTGGTGACTCAAAGGTTGTGTTTCACTACCCGTCCCAATGAGGGTACATCTTGCTAAACATGGCTTTGAGTATCTTATCCATTTTCCTGAGATTAGGGTGAACCAAAGACTTCTGACTGCATTGATTGAGAGGTTTCACTTAGAGACCCAGACCTTCCACCTCCCTACATGAGAGATCACAGTTACATCAAAGGATGTCTATCAGATACTCCATATTCCATTCCATGGTCCACGCCCTGATTATGTGAGTTTAGGGAACTCTGGATTACATGCTTTCAGATGATTGTTTGGAGATGATACACAACTTACTAGTTCTATTTCCTGGGAGACTCCAGTTTAGCGCTATGGGTAGACCCATAGATTAGAGTGTATTATAGCCGGCATGATAGGAGGTATTATTATGTCTGACTGTCAGTAGAATGGTCTCTTGATGGGCCGGACCCTGATGGTTGCACATCTGATGGCCACTCCATTTGAGTTGGGTTGGGGTCAGTGTATGCTGGCTCACATGTTCTATAAGATGCATGAGATCGTGTATCAGGAGAGCAAGACATTTGATTCTAGTGTATTAGTACTTCAAATTTGGGCCTGGGAGCATATCCCAGTATGTAGACCAGTATGCTAGAGTCAGCGCCAGGCACTAGAGCTGATGATTTATATATATTCAGGATATGTCACATAGGTGTGCATGGGCCATGTTAAGTATTGGAGATGCTATCTTAATGATAGTACATTTGTGATTTGGCATCCATATCTACAAATAGAGGCCTGGCCTATCGCTCGAGAGTAGTTTAGTCACTTTTTCCATAGTTGAGTGCTGATTGGGCGGTCCACCATAGTGCTTGAGTGTTTTATCATTACCAGAGTATGGTGGTAGTTTGAAATCATTCAGGATGCACCACAGGATCATGTTGCTTATGCACAAATAGTCAGAGAGCTTGGATTAGGATGGGCCCCTCTATTTTCTTATGCTCTTTGTATATAGGAGTTTTGCGGCTATGTCTACAGAGACTGGGACTACCATTCAGACATTATAGATGCCGAAGTTATAGATGGATATGTTGCTTGGCTCACCAAGCATCCTATATATATATTTTCAGATCCCATAGAGTTGATACCTTCGATGGAGGAGGCTATGGATGTGACAGGTGCTCCTATGGGTTGAGTGTAGAGATGCTGAGATGCACAGATTCTGATGCCCCAGCCTACACCTCTGAGGCCAAGAGAAGTGGTGACTCCCCAAAGACCATTTGGTCAAATGAGACCACCTCGTCCCACTAGCTCTATAGTAGGCAGACCTATAGTTTTATAGAGGAGAGCGACTAGAGGGGAGAGTGGTACTTTAGGCAATGTTGGCAATGCTAACAAGGTACTCAGTACTGAGTAGTATGTAGGTGCTGGTCCTGATCCTTCATAGGATGATACCGATTTTGATCTTGGTGTGGAGGTGAGACACCATAAGGTGCAAAGAGAAGAGGCTACTGATTAGCCAGCTAGAGATACATAGATGCCCGCGATAGATGCAGATCCTGGTGTAGCACAGACTCCTTAGGAGATTGTTAGATGCTTGAGATTATAGGTGAGGGACTTGAGAGTATGGAGTGCTAATTTGAGGAGTGATTTATAGAGGCTAACAGACAACGATTAGAGCTCTAAGAGGAGAACAAGAGATTATAGGTAGAGGTGACACATCAGACCTCTTGAGCTGCCTACTATGTTTTTGCTTATTATGCCATTGTTCCTATTGGTCAGAGAGTACCAACATACTCCCAATACATGATAGCGTCAGAGGGAGCCAGGGCACCCCGAGCTGAGATAGTGCCTGATGCACCACCACCACCTCCACCAGATACAGAGGATCAGTCAGATAGCTGATTTGTCTAGATATTTTGATAGTTTGTTCATATATACTGATCTAACTTCTGATATCTCACATGAGCTCATTATTTTGTACCTTGTGCCAGTAGTGAACCCTTGACTAGTTTGAGTTATATGATATATATGAGATCAAGATTTTGGTTATGACTTCATTTGTACTTGTCATGTTTTGATTTATGATGATATCACGTGATGTAAATACTATGAGTAGTGTAGAATGCATGTATGGATTTATGCAATGCAATGATTTCTTTCAAATGTATGGATGTTATGCAAATGTAATGGATTATGGAAAAATGTATGGAAATGTATGATTGTGATTATGCACATGTATGTAATGTAATGCAATAGATGGAATGATTTATGAATATGAAATGTAAATGCAATGATACACATGATATGTTTTGCAGGGATTGATGAAGACAAGTACTCAGTCTTATGTCAAAAAGGATGTTTAACCCAAGATGGTGATTGCTTTTGGTTCGGTGAGGAAACCTATGTTAGATTCAGCTCTTCATGTTGAGTTTAAGTTTAGGTTTGAAGAATCGTTTAGGAATTTTGAGTGTATTCAACAATTTGTGAGATCATGCAATCATGCAAAGTGCAAAGCGACATGCAGAATGAAATGCAAACCTAAGACCTAGGACCTAGTCACTGATCATGTGTCGATTTGTTTTCATCATTGAAATTTTTAGGTAACCGAATAAATCAATACAATGCCCACTAGTTATTAAACTATAGACATATGAATATTGATTTGTATGTGCAAGAATCAATACAACGCCCACTGGCTAGACAACCATGGACATATGAATATTGATTTTGTTTTTGGAATGTCGGATTAGATATAAGCACCAAGGCACAAACGCTAGGATGACCTGAATATCATGTCCATTTTGATATAACAATTTATATAAGCATTAAAACATAGATGTTGTGATGACCTAAATACGCATTGCATTACAAACATGCCAAACAGTTTGTAGAATTCATTCTTGTCTCCAATGTGAATTACCCGCAGTGACCCTTTATCATTCACATCCTTGGATAATAGCCGTTCACAGTAGGATTGAGAAATCATTCAAAAAGATGTAAGCTGTATCAAACTTCCTTGAATTTTATGGGTATCAATGTTCAAGGTACTCATGGCCATCCAATACAAGATAGAGGCTCTTACAAACGGACATCATTTTAATCTAGAATTTCCAAAGTTGTTAGATTTTCACATACAAGCAGAAGACAAAGAAAATATTTTTCCCCCAGTCATCACTCTCTAAATGTTAATAAGGACATCATCAAAGAGCTCAAGGGAACAAAATATGAAAAAATCTCAATGTGAATCGGTAGGTATACAAGGAGATAAAAGAATGTAAAAGCATAGATTGTTTTCAATTTGTGATGATGTTTGATTGCATTGTTGTAGATGCAAAATTCCTTTCTGGAGAGGAGACAGATAGACTGACTCAGATGAAGCTTCAAAGGACTTTGACTAGATATGACATGTCTGAGGTATACTAGAGACCATAGGATATGACATTGAGTGCCCCAAAGTTTGAACATTGATAGGATACATATGCTTTGAACTGATTGGTGTACAGACCAACTTTATTGAAAACAAGAAACAAACCAGGAAATATGGACAAACTAAAGCAAGATTGAAATCTGGGAAAGACCAAGATTGCACTGATAGATGGAGTGTTTTAAACAAGTGGCACCCATTTGTCGGGTGTTCACCATCTTGGCAGAGATTCTATTTTTTCTACCAAGGCACCTATTTCTAGGTTTTCACCAAGGCACTTTTTCTTTTTCTCATTTTTTTGTATTTTTCATTTTTTCAATTTTTTTGTACTTTTGATATTTTTCAATTTTTCTGTGATACATCAAGGTGCCTATTTGCTAGGTTTTCACTAGGATGATCATTTTTTCAAGACTTTTTCTAATTTTTATGATTTTTTCAGGACATTTTCGAATGCTGAATGCCTTAGGCATATAATTTCTTCAGATGGAGAATGTTGATTGGTAGGCTCTGGAGCCAAAGGTAGCAGTGACAACAAAGGGACCCATCCAGTTGGGTTCAAACTTCCCCTTGTGTTCTCTATGTGATTGATTTTTAGGATTATCTCTCAAGACAAGATCGCCAACCTAAAATTCTCTATGTCTGAATTTCTTATTGTAGCCTCTAGACATTCTCTTCTAATATACTCTGAGATGATCATACGCTTCTTGTCTGCACTCATCTAGTAGTTCAAGTTCTTGCAACCTAGATACTCTGTAGTCATCATTAGTTACTAGACCATGCATTTTGATTCTTAGTGATGGGATTTCAAACTCAATAGGTAGTACCGCTTCAGATCCATAAACTAAAGCAAATGGTGTATCCCCAGTGGGCATTCTGATACTTGTTCTGTAGGCCCAGAGAGCTAGATTGATCTTGAGATGCCAGTCTCTTCCTATTTTATTAACTGTACAATGCAATATTTTCAATAGGTTCTTTATTTGAAGCCTCTGCTTGTCCGTTCCCTTGAGGATAGTAGATAAATGACCAATGTTGTGTAATCTTGAATCTAGCACATAGATCATCTAAGTGTTTGTTCTATCTTGTCCACCATTATCTGTGACTATAGAATGTGGAATACCATATCGACATATAATGTAGTTTAAGATGAACATTGATATTTGTTTACTGGTTTCTTGAGTCAAAGGGACTACTTCTACCCATTTTGTAAAATAGTCTATAGCTATAATAATATGAGTATGTCCATTAGAAGAATGAGGATGTATGGATCCTATAAGATCAAATGCCCATTGGTGAAAAGGCCATTGTGTAGTAAAGGGAATTAGATCTCTCCCTGGTGCATGAATCAAGTTACCATGTACTTGAAACTTTTGACAATTCTTTGCAAATTTGATATCCTCTTTTTCCATTTCAGGCCAATAGTACCCAGCCCTAATAAGTTTTTGAGCTAGTGTTAAACCATTGGAATGTGATCCACAAATACCATCATGGACTTCCTCTAATGAAATTTGAGACTCTTCCTATTCTAAACATCTAAGGAGTGTACCATCTAGACCTCATTTGTATAGATCATTACCAATGATGACATATCGGGATGCATTTCAGATAAGGTATTATTTCTCATGGTGGTTAAAGGAATCGGGAATGATTTGGTCTTGGAGATAGGAGAACAGGTTTTTTTATCGGGATGAATCATGACCAACAACAGTGCAAATCATGCAGGTTTTGGGGGAATCATATGCAGGATAAGATAGTGCTTCCACTAGGAACTCATAGTGTGGCTCATGTTCGGGCTACTATAATAAGGTAGATAGCATTGCCATAGCATCAACAACCTTATTCTCTGTTCTAGGAATTTTCTCAAAGGTGATAGATATGAAATATTTCTTTAGGTCATCTACCATTCTCTTGTATGGGATCAAATTTCCATCTTTCATTTGATACACATCATTGACTTGGTGTATTACAAGTTTTGAGTCTCCATGAATGTGTAGTTCTGTTATCCTCCACTCAATTGCTACCTTCATGCCATTAAGAAGAGCTTCATATTCAGAAATATTTTTTGTGCAAGGAAAATTTATTCTGAATGCTTTAGGGATTGAGTATCCTTGAGGAGTGATGAACAATATGCCTTCTCCAGATCCATTCTGTGTATAGGAGACATCAAAGAATAGCTTCCATGATCTAGAAGAAAGATTCATGATAGAGGAATCTGGGAATTCCATTTGCATTGGTGTATCATCAAACAAAGGTGTGTCAACTAGTTGATCAGCAATAACTTGGCCCTTGATAGCTTTTCTTTCAACATATTCAATGTCAAACTCACTTAATAGCATCACCCATTTAGCTAATCTACCTATGAGGGCAGCTTTTCTTAGTAGGTATTTTAGTGGATCAATCTTAGCTACCAAATGTGTGGTATGAGCTAACATGTAATGTCTTAATTTCTATGATGAAAAGATCATAGCTAGACAACCTTTCTCAATCATTGAATATTTCTTCTCATATGCTACCAATGTTCTACTGATATAGTATATAGCTCTTTCCTTCTTGTTCTCATCATGTTGTGCTAGTAATGCCCCTAGTGATCTATCTGTGGTGGAGACATATAAGGTCAATGGCTTCCCTTGAATAGGAGGCATCAAAATAGGAGGATTTGATAGATATTTCTTGATATGATTAAAGTTCTTTTCACATTCCTTGTTCCATGCAAAGGTCACACCTTTATGTAATGTCTTTGTGAAATGTTGTGATATGTTTGCTAGATGAGATATGAAGTGTCTGATAGATTGTACTCTCCATTGTAATGTTATGATTTGACTGATATTCTTGGGATGTTGCATCTCCATGATAGCTTTAACTTTATCTGGATCTACTTCAATTCCTTTCTTTGAACCAATGTAGCCTAAGAGCTTTCCAGAAGTGACACCAAAAGCACACTTCTTAGGGTTCAGTCTGAGACTAAACTTCTCCATTTGATCTAGTATTTTTCTCAAATCATTTAGATGTTCAGATCTTATCATAGATTTTTCTAAAGTATCATCAACATAATCCTCCATATTTCAATGCATCATGTCATGAAAAATAGATGTCATATCTCTCTCATATGTAGCACCTGTGTTCTTCAAACCAAATGGCATGACATTCCAACAGAAGGTTCCCCATGCACATGTGAAAGAAGTTTTCTCTTGATCTTCTGGAGCAATTTGTATTTGTTTATATCCAAAAAAACCATCCATTAAAGAATACATCTCGAAGCCCACAGTCATGTCCACTATCATATCAATGTTAGGTAGTGGAAAATCATCCTTAGGGCATGCTTTGTTTACAACTCTAAAATTTGTGCATACTCTGATTGATTTATCTAGTTTAGAAATAGGTACAATATTAGAGATCCATTTAGCATAGTCAATAACACAGATGAATCTGACTTTTAGTAGTTTCTCTAATTTAGCTTTGACCAAGAGTGCAACATGTGGATGCATCTTTCTCAATTTTTTCTTAATAGGTTTGACTCCTGGAGCTATAGATAAATGGTGCATTATAAGATCTAGATCCAACACTAGCATATCTGAATATTTCCATGCAACATTGATCTTCTTTTTTGTTAGGAATATAGTAAATTTTTTCTTTTCTTCTTCTAATAAGGATTGTGCTACATAGATCAACTATGGTTCTTTTGTTGTTCCCAAGTTGATAGATTGAGTGGGCTCAATTAGAAAAGGAGATCTATCCTATAAATGATTTGGAAGGACATCAAATATCTCATCCTTAGGCACCTCAAAGAGGTTTTCACCTTTGGATACATCTTTTATTTTTACTTATGTAGGTTTTGAGACTGCCACAAAGTGGTTTTCACCCTTAGAACTCCTTTTATTTTTATTTTTATTCTTATTCTTTTGACTAAGATACTTGATGTATGAATCCATCATGCTAATGCTTGGTTCACTGATAGAAGTCCTCATAGGCTCAACTGCATTGAGGTAGCAAGCAAGGGCATAATCATTTGGAAAGGTATAGATACCTTGGCTCAGATTTATGGAGGTTTGCTCAAGAAGTTCGAGATGTTGAATAGTCAAAGTGGTGAAAGATTGGGAAATAGTGTTTACAGATATGGATTTGTCATCATTGGTCCTAACCCGACTCTCAAGTTCAAAGGTGATATTACAACTCAAAACGTTCAATTCATGATAAGGCTCAATGCCATTATGGGAATCCACTTCAGCCATCGGTGGATTAGACTCGTTAAGTTCATTATTTTGCTCTAGACTTATGTTGGGTTTAGGTGCATATTGGTGAACAATAGAAATATGTTTTTCTATGATAAGCTCTTCTTCATCTGGAATGAATCCCCATTCATAGTCATTTGATTCCTCATCTATGCCTCTAGGAAATCTGAGAACGTGTGTAAAGTCAAGATGAATACCCCAAGAAGGGTTACCCTCAGATTCTAATTTGAATTCATACTCATGAGAATCTGTTTCAGAATAACTACCACCTTCTTCTTTACCTATTTGATTATCTTTGAGATCAGTTGGTTCTTATGGTGCAACTATCTCTTGTTCTATAGTAGGTTATTGTGTTTCTACTACATTGATTCTTTTTACTGGATCATCTTTAGCTTCAAGGAGATCTTTTATTTCTTTAGGCAAATGATCATAAGGAATGAGCTCATCAGTGGTGTTTGAATCATCACTGTCAGATTGTTTTGGTGTTTCTTCCTTTGGTTCAATATGTTCTAAGACATGTGGAGAGTTTTTGCTAAGATAGAAAGGCTTCTTCTTATATCCTAGGCCTATTTTATTCTTGTTTGTTCGACCATGGTGGTCAAGAGGTGATAGAAGACCTTTTCCTTGTATACCTAGAGGTCCTTTTCTAGTATATCCCATTTTTGTGATCAAATTGTCTCCTGGTCCATATGACTTCTGAGGAATTTTGCTTGAAGTGGAGTCACATTTCTGGACTGATTGGGATTGAGACTCATCCTTGTATAACCATGCAAGCACAACTTCTTCCTCCTCAAACTCTTGTTTAGATACTTGTTCTGTGACAAAGCTTCCATTGAATATGACCTGGGATTCCTTAGCTATGGGTTTCACTTTGTCAGAAGGTTGTCCATAAGATTTAGGGGAACAAAGGGAGAGATGTGAGAGATAAAATAGGTTCCATCATGTATTCTCCCATACCATTGTCTTTAATTTTGACTTCTTTAGCAGTGTCTTCGATCTTGGATGTTGAAGCAATGTCCATCTGCTTAGTGGAATATTCTCTATTATTAGGAATGACTTTATCCACACTTTCTTTCAATGCATTGCAAGTGGTAGATAGATCAGCTGGAATCATCACCTCTACTCTTTCATAAGGAACTTTCACACATTGATGGTATGTGGAAGGAATAGCTCTCATTTCATGTATCCAGGGTCTCCCTAGAAGGATGTTGTAAGCCAAAGGTAGATCAAGAACTTGACATATGGTATATCTGATAACGGGTCCTATTTTGATAGGTAAGACAATAGTTCCTTTGGAAGATCTTTATTGCTCATCATATGCTTTGGTAGTTATCTTCTTAGGATCAATGGTAGCTTGGAGAATCCCAATTGTGTGATGAAGCTATAAGAACAAATGTTGAGACCAACACCTCCATCTATCAACACGCGTTTGACATGATGGTTTTGGATCAAGACTTCAATGTGCAAGGGCTGGTTATGCGGATGACTCAAAGAGTTATCATCTTCCTCTAAAAAGGAGATATACTGTGGAGATGTTAGATGACCAACCATAGTCTAGAATCTATCTAAATCAAGGTTGTCAGGAACATTGGATCTGAGCAGAGCTTTATCTAGAATGGCTCTATGAGCTGGAGATATTCGAAGCAACTCAAACATGGAGGATTTTGCATTTGTATGCTGGAGTTGTTGGATAATACTGTATGATGTTGGCCTTGTGTCTTTAGGATTTGATTTAGAGGCAGCCTTCTATTTAGAAACAAATGAAAAATTGAAAGGCATCTTAGGGACATTTGATGAATCTGGGATTTGTCTTTGCAGATGCGCCTGAGCTTGTGATCGACTGACTACATTTTCTGATTGATTATCTCTATCTTTTCTTACAATTGTGATGACATTGTAATGCTTAGATAGGCATGGTTCAACCATATTGATGACAACATTGTTTTTAGAGTAAGAGTAATTGACTTTAGCACCCACATTAGGCTGAGAAGATGAATTTCCTTGACCATGTTTCAGAAATGGTTCCGTGAATGCTGTATGATCATTATTGCTTTTATGATTATCAATTATGATTTCTCCATTATTGATTTTTTCTCGTATGATGTGTTTCAAGCGTATGCACTTATTAGTCTTATGACCTTTATTATGATGGAAGTCACATAAATTGTTCTCTCTCCACCATTTCGGTTTAGGTTCAGGATCAAATACCTTTATCTTAGGCAAAGAGATGATGTTGTTGGCCAACAAAGTTTTCATGGTAGATTCCAAGGACTCTCCAAGAGGAGTAAATTTACGTTTAGGATTTGTAGCCCAAGGTTTATAGTTAGATGGCTTCTTGTTAGATTTTGTTGCTTTAGCTTTGGAAGATTTGATGGCTTGAGTGCCAACAATGAGATTGAAAGTGGGTGCCTTAGATGGGGCACAAATAGTATCAACAACGCCATCTGTGATGACACCTTTATTCTTGTTCCATTTTTTGCCTTTGTCTTTAGAATTAGATTCAGATTCATACTTGTCCTTTTGAAGTAATATGTCTCCTTTTTGTACAAGTACTTTCTCAATTTTGATTGCATTTTCTACCATTTTATCAAAGGATGTATGATTTTGCATTTGCAAATGGTAGTTGAGTTTTGGAACAAGATTGTTGATAAAATTTTCCAGCTTCTCGGTTTCTAGAATAGGTCTAGCATATAGAGAAAATGTTTTCCTCCATCTTTTGAGAAAAGTTAGGAATGGTTCTCCTGAGTTCTATTTCAGATTGCAGATACTGATCATGGTGACTGGATGTTGGATGTTGTAGGAGTATTGTTGATAGAACAATTTGATTAACTCCTCAAAAGTTTTGATTGTAGGAGGCATTTTTGAGAGCCAATGAATAGCTGACCCTCCTAGGGATTGAGGGAAAAGATGCATTAAGTAGGTTGGTTCATGCATGAACTCCATAGATTGAGTACATAATTCTTTGACATGATCTTGAGGATCATATTTTCCATCATACTTATCATATTTAGGTATTTCCACTCGCTTAGGGAATGGTGGCATGTACAAGTCTTTATCAAATGGAAAAGGGCATAGAGCTTCCATGGAGAACTCCTTATGTTCCTTTTCTTTTTCGAGTTTGTTAAATTTGACTTGCATGGCATGCATCTATTTCATCATAGCAGTGATTGGAGTTTCTTCCTCATGCGTAATGATATCTTCAACATTAAAGTTGGGATGAAGTTTAGCCCCTTGATGAGCTAACTCTAGGAAGTATGTTTCTCTCTCTTCCTTCAAGAAATGCCTCATCATTTTCTTGAAGTCATCATCATTTTGATATCGAGAAATTTCAGAAGGTGTGGGTTCTTGATCCGCACCATGTTGGGATTGATGTCCTTGGGACCCTTGGCTTGCGCCTCCTCCTTGAGACATAGTGTTGTTGTGAGAACTACCAGGTACTAATTGATGAGGAGTTTCTTGATGACCTACATGGGTTGATGTAGGAGGGGTGACGTAACCACCTATTAAGTAAATATTTCCAAGAGCATCTTCTACAAATTTAGTTGTGTTGAAGGATTGATGAATGGCCTGAGCAATCACAGAAAATGCCTATGAAGAGATTTTGGGTTTTTCTCCTTGTTTTCACTGTGATGAAGCTCTAGTTTCCACCATTAACCTTGGGTGAAACAAAAGAGCAAGATTAATACAATTGAAGAATGACTTGATTCAAGAAGATCAAATGACACAATCTTGTCAAGATTGGATTGATTGAAGATAGATTGGACATAAATTAAGGATACTGTGCCCTAGTAGTATGGGTATATGCCCAAACGATGGTTGACACAAGCTCACAACACTTAGCCATTTTTAGACAAAGATTGAATTGAAGATAATTTTGACAAGGTTTTGACACAAGATGAAAAAGACTCAAATCGATAAATCAGAAGGCTAAATGAGACTCAAGAGACCACTTTAGGAAAATGATCGAATTCTTTCTAGTTTCTTCTCTGTTCCTGACACAGGGATTTGTTTGATAGAATTTGGAAATAGGCTATAAAAACTAGATTCCTGACAACTTTTTGAAAATTTTGATACGAGTTTCTCCAGGCTCGTATGAGTCTGGGTAAGCTTTGGCATGACAATTGACAAAACTCATATGACAATTGACACTAGGGTTTAATTTTCTTGAATTTTTCTGACAAAGCTCATATGACAATGTATAGGATCCCGTACGACAATCCAAGGGGTTCTAAAATGACTTTTGGAAAAACTCGTATGACTTTTGACTCCAGAAAGGAATTTTGCTTCAAATTTTACAATTTTTAGGTTTTTAGTTTCAGACTATTGGCAAAGTTTTCTGTCCAGGTTTGAAGATCTATATAATAGTTCATCTCATGTAACCAAGTAGATATCAAGCATGCAAAATAGAAAGCAAGGGAAGCAAGCAATCATCTAAAAATAATGAACAAGGGCAAAAGCAACCTTGCACATGAATAAACAATAGTGACTTATTATGCTAATCCCTAGGAATGCTACTTGTGTATGTTCTCAAAAGTTTTTCAATAACACACATAGTCCTAGAAAATGAAAAATTAGCCTCGCTAGGGTTTGTAGTAATGGTATGACTCTGCAACTTTTATGATATCAAGAGAGTGAACTCCAATCTAGGCACACTAGGGTTTTGACATAGTCCAAGAATTTAATCAATCGGGAGCTGCTATGGAGATCTGATAGCCCAACACGAGATCACACTTGTGAATATTTTCTCCACAAGGACACTTATATAGCAGCTGTTGTTACCATGGTGAAAATGGAGATTACTGCTTGAGGTTTCATCCATGTGGTTGATCCAATTAAGAGAATGTCCACTACGGTTAACCCTCTCTAAAGGTGACTCACAAAAGATACCACAGGGGGACTAGATCGGATTCAAGGATCTGGGTTTTTGGTACTATCCAAAAAGGAAGTAGAGCATAATCCCCTAGCCTCTTCACTTCACCAAAATAAAGTAGATAGATTAATCTGACATGCTAAGACTGAAATTATCTCACCAAGATCTGTGATGTCAGCAACTTATGCTCTATTAATCTCTCCGGAGAGAGAATCTATCAATCAAAAGCTGAAGACTCAAAAACCCAATAAAATGTAAGACAATCTCATTATCCTCCCTACCTATAGGGGGATCCTTTGTCAAGAAGAGCTTCAAATGCATGAACAAGTGAAATAATCCCACTCTCTCAAGATTATCCACAAATAGTGTTCATAGGGCCTATTTACTATGTGTAATAGACATGTAGAAAGCATATCTATGTTCATTTTATAGCCCAAAACTGAAGTCTGTGATATGAAAGCAGGAAAAGTCACACAAGCTTGACACAAGAGAGTTCATTTTAAATATCCAAATTGAAGTGTTATTAGTTGTAAAAGAATACTTGAATTCCTCGCAACGCGCTTAGTATATTTTACCTATTTTAGCAATTTAGTTGTGCTTTCCCAATCAAAATCAACAAACACCAATCAAAAACAATAGTGTTCAATTGTTAGGGTTAGCCGTTAGCTCAAATATGAAAATCAAATCTGACAAACTACCTAAAAATCTGAAATGAAAAATTGAATCCTGGTATCAAAACTCATATGACAATGGGTTACCTCTCATACGAAAATAAAAATCTCATATGACAGTGGGTCACCTCTGGCATGACTTTCTGGAAACTCGTACAATAGTGGATATCTATTCATACAATAAAGAGGTCTCCAAATGATAATCATAGTTTCTGGTATGAGCCTCGAAAATGTCAAATGTCATATGACACTCTAAGGGTCATGGCACGAGTTTCTAACAAAAATCATACGAAAATTGTATAGATAGAGAATAAAATCATAGAATTGAGTAGAAAATGATAGAAAATAGATAGAAATTGATAGAAAAGGAATGGAAACCCATTGTAGGGCCCCATGGTGGGCGCTAGAAATGTGTGTGTGAAAATTGTACCTAGCTGCGGACACAACACTTTAGTAAAACATTAAAGGCTAGCAAAATCAAAATCTACAGATAAATGAAACTAAGCTAACCAGGTGATTTATTGCCTTCTAGTAGGTGCGAGTATGATGTTCTTAGATTGAAATTGAGACCAGTGACAATGCAACACCTAAATGAAGGATTTAATGCTAAAAGAATGAGAAACTATATGAATGCAAATTAATCTATTTTTTTGGATTTTATTTGCAATTAGGATGAAAAACTTGAATGAATCTAATCTAGAATGAATTGAAATGATATGTAGATTATTCTAAGAATGATATGAATGAATGAATTCTTTGATATGAAAAATATGCAAAACTATGACCAACAATGAAAGATCTCACAAATCGCTTGTTGCAAGTGCTTAATCCTTCAATCACAAATTTGCTAGAGTAATTGTGCAAATTTGAGGGTTGATTTATGTGAAGAGACAAGCCTTGATTTTATAGAAACCCAGGGCTTGAAGTGATGGAATATGGATGAAGTGACTAAGAGGGGGGGGTGAATCAGTCAACCATAAAAACACTTCACTATTAATTCTTTCCAGATCCCTTAGGATATCTTAATAATGTTATCTGTTTTAGCACTCGGTAAATAGATTGCAGTAACTTTGAAGATGCAGAAAGTATTAGCAATATTATCTTTAGATATTCATTAGCACATGTATATGATTGAGAAAGCAATTAAGAACACAAGAGACACAAGATTTAACGTGGAAACCCAATATGGGAAAAACCACCAATGTATCTAGATACTGATTTTCACTTTTCTGAAGTGATGCCCGGTTAGAAGCCAACCCGGTAAAAGGTTACAAAACACACTGTTAGGTGTGACCTTGTTAGAGGATTTAAAACACCCTGCTAGGAGTGGCCTGGTAAGAGGTCTTGAAAACAATTCAATGGAATTGTCACCTTGTTAGAGGATTTACAATATGGTTGTTAAACCAACTCGGTTAAGAGATTTAGAATTCACTGTTACAATGATAAGAAGGTAACAATGAAAAAGTAACCTGTATAATAATGCAACTGTCTTGCTGATTACAGATCTCTGTTCTGCATAATTCTGATCCTTTCTGATTGAATAAATCTCTGCTGCTCCTTAAGGATATCTGAACATCCTTCACAAATTCGCATATACCTTTCCTTCTTCTCTTCTGTAAATCTTCTACTGTATTATTTATTTTTCTCATTTGACCTTTTATTTATATGATTTTGGATTTGTCAAATTGACATTATTTAGTATAACAGTCGACTGAATTAAGAAAACTTTATTTGCAAAAGTCCTTCAAGGGCCGACAGTGCTCGGTGACCATAACTTTCTATAATCTTTTGGTGACCGAGGGAACTCGGTAAACACCGACAATCCTTTACCTTTGATAACCGACTGAACTTGGTAAACACTAACTTTTCTTCGATGACCGAGTGAACTCGGTAAATACTAACTTTTCTTCGATGACCGAGTGAACTCGGTAAATACTAACTTTTCTTCGATGATCGAGTGAACTCGGTAAATACTAACTTTTCTTGGATGACCAAGTGGACTCGGTAAGCACTAATATTCCTGTCTGGCAGACCGACTGAGCTCGATAGGAACTGATTGCTGCGGACTATGACATAGTGTGACATCAAAGACAATACATAATTGAGTAGCAATTTCCTTCAGACAATTATTTCCAACAATCTCCCTCTTTGGCATTGATGGCAACACAATATGTCATATCATAAGAAATTTGAAAGAGTTAGCTCGGTTCAGATTCAAATCTCCCTCTGTCAGCAAACTTCCTGTATCCTGAAAATTCTTCCTTCTGACTATTGAAAATTTCTTGAAAAAAAAATAATAATAGCAAAGACATAGCAAAAACTCCCTCTTTGACAACACATGCCAAAGACAATTCTCATATTACAGGTGAAAGTTAATGTACCTCAAGTACTGATTCATATGCAATGATTCCTTTAATATGCTGCATCAACAAGTTGATTTTCAATCATGTTCTGGTTGATGCATCACTAAAACTGTATCTAGTGAGCCTCGGATAAGGGAATGACCCCTAACTTACCTCTTAGATACATAAATGCATCCTTAGGTAATGGTTTGGTGAAAATGTCTGCAATCTGTTCTTTTGTATGAATATATTCTAACCTGATTTCCTTGTCCTGCACCAATTCTCTGACAAAGTGATATTTAATAGCAATGTGCTTGGTTTTGGAATGCATCACTGGATTCTTAGAGATGTTTATTGCACTGGTATTGTCACAAAATATAACAACTGGTTCTTTGATTTCAACCTTCATACCTTCTAATAGCTATTTAAACCAAACAATATTTGAATAGTTTACTGTAGCAGCAACATATTCTGCTTCAGCTGTGGATTGAGATGTGCAATTTTGCTTTTTACTAGTCCAGGATACCAGTCTTTTTCCAAGAAAAAATGCTCCACCACTTGTACTTTTTCTGTCATCAATGTTTCCTGCCCAATCAGCATCAGTAAACACTTTCAAGTCTAGATTGCCTCCAAATTTATACCACAAACCACATTCTTCAGTTCCTTTTAAGTATCTTAAGATTCTTTTGATTGCCATCATGTGATTTTCCTTAGGTTTTGCTGCAAATCTAGCTACTATACCGACTGCTAAGGCAATATCAGGTCTTGTATGTACTACATACTGCAATTTTCCAATCATAGATCGGTATAGGGTCTGATCAACTTCTTTTGAATCATCATTTTTGGTAAGTTTCAGTCCGGTACACATGGGTGTACCAACTGGTTTTGAATCTTCCATACCAAACTTCTTAAGTATCTCCTTAATGTATTTGGATTGAGTAATGTATATACCATTCTTGCTTTGCTGAATTTGAAGACCAACAAAGAATTTTATTAAACCAAACATAGACATTTCAAATTCTCTGTTCATTTGCTCTGAAAATTCTTTGCACTAATCCTCATTCCCTGTAAATATAGTATCATCCACAAATATTTCTGCCAATACAATTTTGTCATCCGGTCCTTCTTTAATATACAGATTACTGTTATCATTAGCTCTTTTGAAATTAATCTGGATCAAATAGTTATGGAGTCTTTCATACCATGCTCTAGGAGCTTGTTTTAAACCATACAATGCTTTGTGTAACTTGCAGACCATATCCCTTTTATCTGGATCAACAAAACCTTCAGGTTGTTCAATGTAGACTTCTTCATCAAGAATTCCATTGAGAAATGCAGATTTTATATCCATCTGATATACCTTAAATCCTTTGTGTGCTGCATAAGCAAGTAGAGTTCTTACACCTAATCTTGCAACAGGAGCAAAAGTTTCTCCATAATCTATACCTTCTTCTTGAGAATAACCTTTACATACCAGTCTAGCTTTGTTTCTAGATACTTGACCATCTTCATTTAGTTTATTTCTGAATACCCATTTTGTTCCAATTACATTCTTATCTTTAGGTCTAGGTACAAGAGTCCAAGTTTTATTCTTTTGTATTTGTTCTAATTCTTCATTCATTGCTTCAATCCAACTTTCATTCTCCAATGCATCTTTGATATTTCTAGGTTCAAAATCAGTAAGCAGACATGTACCTTTTAGCTTGCTTCTTGTCATAGTACCATCTGATTTGTTTCCAATGATTTGATCTGGTGTATGATGTCTTCTGACATATTTGGCTAATATAGGTTCCTTGCCTCTTGAATGATTCATGCTTTTGTCTTCTAGGATCTCTTCTTTAGGTTGCTCGGGCTCGGTAGATATTTGCTCGATAACTTCAGGTTGAGACTCGGTCTGAATTTCTTCCTGTGATTCGGTTTGAACTTCTTCCTGTGACTCGGTTTGTGACTCGGTAACTGTGCTCGGCTCGGTAGATATAACTTTCTTATTGATAGTTGTGTCTGTCAATGTTTCAGGTTCAATGTAAACGAATCTTCTGTAGTTCTTAGGTTCCTTTTTTCTTTCTTCCTCAGTCTTTTCTGCAAACTCATCAAATTTTACATGTATACTTTCTATGACTTTGTGAGTAGATAAGTTCAGACATTTGTATGCCTTGCTTTTGCTAGAATATCCTAGGAATATTCCTTCATCACTTTTCACATCAAATTTATTTCTTCTGGATTCTTTTAAGATATAACACTTGCTACCAAATATTTTCATGTAACTTACATTAGGTTTATAGCCATACCATAATTCATAAGGAGTTTTGAATGTGTCTTTCTTCAGTTGTACTCGGTTCAAGGTATGAACTGCAGTGCTGATAGCTTCCTTCCAGTACTTTATAGCAATGTTCTTTTCTATCATTAGAGTCCTTGCACAATCCATAATAGATCTGTTTCTTCTTTCTGCTATTCCATTCTGCTCAGGAGTTCTAGGAGCTGATACCTGTCTTTTGATTCCTCTTTCAATGCAGAAGTTGTTAAAATCATGGGAGATGAATTCACCACCTCTGTCTGATCTTAAGCATTTCAATCTTTTCCCTGTTTCTTTTTCTACTCTTGCTAAGTACCATTTGAACTTTTCAAATGCTTCTGATTTTTCTCTTAAATACATAACAGTCATCATTCTAGAATAATCATCAACGAAAAGAATAAAGAATTTATCTCCAGTATAGCTTTGTATTCCAATAGGTCCACATAAATCAGTATGCACAATTTCCAAAATTTCTTTAGACTGATAGTTCTTACTGTTGAAACTAGTTTTACTCATTTTGCCAATCTGACAATTCTTACATAGACCAATGTCAGGTTTCTTCAAAGTAGGAATGCCTCTAACCTTCTTGAATTTGCTTATTTTTAGCATGTTATCAAAGTTCACATGACATAACCTTTTGTGCCATAGCCAACTTTCTTCTATTTGAGCAATAAAGCATGAATATTCATTGAGATCAAGATAAAATAAGTTACCTTTTGTTTGTTTGCCTGATCCAATGAGTTTTCCTTTTCCATCCAGCAGTCTTGCTTGACCATTCATGAATTCAACTTTGAAACCAGTGTTGATTAGCTGTGCTACACTTAAAAGATTATGTTTTAGTCCTTCAACCCAGTAAGAATTATCACATATGAGTTCTTTGGTTAATGAGATTCTTCCTTTTCCTTTTATACAACAAGGTTCATTGTTTCCAAATCTTACATTACCATTATCACAGTCTTCTAGATATTCAAATTTTGTCTTGTCACCAGTCATGTGGTGTGAACATCCGCTGTCTATTATCCATATATCATCTTTGCTTATATGAGAAATAAGTGCCATCTTATCTTCATCATCATCAGATTCATCTTTTATAGCAATAAAGACAATTTCTTCTTCACTATCATCAGAATCTTTAGCCATAAAACATGATTTCTTACCTTTATCCTTGTATGATTTGAAATTCTTTTTGCCATAGTACTTGTGACTTCTCTTTTCTTCTTTGACTTGCTTGTTTGGGCACCTAGCTGTAATATGTCCAATTTCTTCACATGAAAAATAGATTAAAGGAGTTTTACCTTTATATTTACCTTTCCCTCTAGAGTACTTCTTTGCAAGTAATGCTTCTACAATTTCAAGATCACTATCAGAACTTTCTTCTGATTCTTCTTCACTTTCTAACTGAACTTCTTTAATTTTCTTGTTCTTCTTTAGTGAAACCTTGGCCTCAAATGCTGATTCGATATTTTTGGAACTAGGAACATAGTTATCATAGTTGTCTAATTCAAAAGCTGTCAATCTTCCAACTAAAGCATCCAAAGTTATATTGTGGTTTGTTTCACATCTTCTTTCTTGAATAGCTGATACTCTTATTGCATAGATAGGGAGTAGTGTTCTGAGTACCTTACTTATAACAGTTTCATCTGAGATTGTTCCTCCAGAAGCTCTAATTGCACTTACACTTGCTTTGATTCTTTCAACATATTTTGCAATGTTTTCATCTTCCTTCATATTCATCTTGTCAAACTGTCCTCTTAGGCTATCTGCTTTGGCTCTTTTCACATTTGCATCACCACCATATATTTTCTTCAGTGCCACCCACATTTCATATGCAGTAGTGCAGTCTTTAATATCATCAAATTCTTCATAGCTGAGAGCAGATGCAATGTCTATCATCATGGTGTTGTGAGTCTTTTTATCTGCAATGTCTTCAACAGTTAATGCGCCATTAGGAATTGTGTATTCTTCATCAATGTATTTGCATCCTGAATCACCAATGGAAGCCAGATGAAGTCGCATGAGACCTTGCCATGCTGAAAAGTTATCTCTGTTGAGCTTTGGAATTTCCCTCTTGTAAGACATCTTGATCTTTAGCTTAGGTCTTTGAAACCCTTCCTTCAAGCACCAAATGCTCTGATACCAATTGATGGAATATGTATGAAGTGACTGAGAGGGGGGGGGGGTGAATCAGTCAACCATAAAAATACTTCACTATTAATTCTTTCCAGATCCCTTAGGATATCTTAATAATGTTATCTGTTTTAGCACTCGGTAAATAGATTGCAGTAACTTTGAAGATGCAGAAAGTATTAGCAATATTATCTTTAGATATTCATCAGCACATGTATATGATTGAGAAAGCAATTAAGAACACAAGAGACACAAGATTTAACGTGGAAACCCAATATGGGAAAAACCACCAATGTATCTAGATACTGATTTTCACTTTTCTGAAGTGATGCCCGGTTAGAAGCCAACCCGGTAAAAGGTTACAAAACACACTGTTAGGTGTGACCTTGTTAGAGGATTTAAAACACCCTGCTAGGAGTGGCCTGGTAAGAGGTCTTGAAAACAATTCAATGGAATTGTCACCTTGTTAGAGGATTTACAATATGGTTGTTAAACCAACTCGGTTAAGAGATTTAGAATTCACTGTTACAATGATAAGAAGGTAACAATGAAAAAGTAATCTGTATAATAATGCAACTGTCTTGCTGATTACAGATCTCTGTTCTGCATAATTCTGATCCTTTCTGATCAAATAAATCTCTGCTGCTCCTTAAGGATATCTGAACATCCTTCACAAATTCGCATATACCTTTCCTTCTTCTCTTCTGTAAATCTTCTACTGTATTATTTATTTTTCTCATTTGACCTTTTATTTATATGATTTTGGATTTGTCAAATCGACATTATTTAGTATAACAGTCGGCTGAATTAAGCAAACTTTATTTGCAAAAGTCCTTCAAGGGCCGACAGTGCTCGGTGACCATAACTTTCTATAATCTTTCGGTGACCGAGGGAACTCGGTAAACACTGACAATCCTTTACCTTTGATAACCGACTGAACTCGGTAAACACTAACTTTTCTTCGATGACCGAGTGAACTCGGTAAATACTAACTTTTCTTCGATGACCGAGTGAACTCGGTAAATACTAACTTTTCTTCGATGACCGAGTGAACTCGGTAAATACTAACTTTTCTTCGATGACCGAGTGGACTCGGTAAGCACTAATATTCCTGTCTGGCAGACCGACTGAGCTCGGTAGGAACTGATTGCTGCGGACTATGACATAGTGTGACATCAAAGACAATACATAATTGAGTAGCAATTTCCTTCAGACAATTATTTCCAACATGAAGATGCATTGAGAAAAGCTATAAATCACTCTTGATGAACTCAGGTTGATTTTTGAGTCAACAAGAAATTAGAAATAGATCAACTCAAAAAATCATGCAAATCATGCAAAAATAGCTTTTTCACTCAAATTAGAAGTTCACATCAATTTTCAACTCAAAATAAATGTTGAGTTTCCAAAAGATAACAACTTGAATTGATTTTCTGATTTAAAGTTTAACTGCTCCTTCAAATGTGCATAGATAATTATGAATTAATTTAGAAATAAAGTGATTTATTCTCAACATAATTGATTTTAAATTTAAGAATAACTGATGCATGGGTTAATCAATTATTAAATCAAAATTTTATTCAAAACTATATTATTAAATATTGACAACTGATATTAATTAATTAAATAGGAATTTAATCAATTAGTCATGAGATTTTTGATTTATTGTCAAAATTAAATAATACAATTAAGGAATAAATTGAATTAAATTTAATTAAATAATTAAGTGACAGTATTAAATCTGATTAATTAAATATTTAGAATATTCAATTAATCAAACTTTAGGATAAATAGGATTTATCGCCAAATAATTATTAAATCAAAGATAATTAGGATAATTAGGAATATTCAAGGAATATTCTCTGATGCAGAATTAGGATAAAATCAATTTTTGATAAACTGATGTGCAGATGTGCCTTAGGTTAGGACTTTGATGTTGATTTCGTTTGATTTGAAGATGTAGAGGTTAATGAACCTATAGCCCATTTTTGTGGTATTACAATGCAAAGAGGTATGAGTGGAATCTAAAATAAAATTAGAATATATTTTTACTTCATTGGAGCTGTATTGGCATATCGAGATGCTATCAATCAGCTCACAAAATTAGTAAGTTGTTGTCTATAGTGAACTGTAGTCCATTTTGGGGTTGTAGCCGTAGTTGTATTTTGGGTTGTTGGCCTCATTTGTATTAGAAAAGTGAGCTCTAGGAGGTCTTCCTGAATGTATGTGTATTCCCCTTTGCACCTTTAACAAGGTTTTATGTTCTAGTACATCATCTTGTGGGTTTGATCCCCACCATGGTTTTTCCCTTAATCGGGTTTCCACACAAAAAAATATGGTGTTATGTGTTCTTTTGATGTTGGTTCATGTTTATCTTTAAACATCTAAGTAAGGAAGTTAACCATTGTTGAGTTTTGGTTTTGACACAATTGTTTTGGACACAACTAATTCATCTCCTCCCCTCTCAGTTGTGTGTGCTGCCATATTTCTATCAATTGGTATCAGAGCTAGATCCTCTTTTTGAAGCTTGACTACTTGAGGTGATCTAGGATGGTAACTTTTAAGAAGGACAGTCTTAGATTTGATGGAACAAATTACTCTTTATGGAAGGGAAGAATGATTAGACATTTGAGATGCGTTGGAGAAGAATATTGAGCTGTTATAAAGAAATTTTACAGGCCTCTTACATATTTGGCCATTACTACTTCTCATGAGAAGACATAATACAAATATAACATGAGAGCCAAGGAATAGTTCTTGAGTGCCTTATTAGATACTGAATATACAAATGTCATGGAGTTGGAAACTGCACATGATGTATGTATAAATCTTGAAGCATTACATGAAGGAGATATTGTTGTAAAGCAAGAAAAGTTGCAAAGTCTGAAGGGGAAGATGAAATCCTTGAGGATGAGTGAATATGAAAATATTCAAGCCTATGTTTAGAAGGTGACCAAACTTGTTTGTGGAATTAGAAGTGTTGGTGGAACAATAGATGATGATGAGATTTTTTCTAAAATTATGAGATCTTTGCCTTCTGCTTATGAAAAAAAAGTTTCTACAATTGAAGAGATCAGGTTCCTTTTTAAGGTGACAAGAGATTCACTAGTTGGTAAGTTATCTTCTTTTGAAATGACTAGATTTCATGATAATCTTCCTAAGTATGAATCTGCTATTCAATCTAATATTTCTAAGGATGAGAAAAATTATGATTCTGGTGAGAGTTCTTCATGTTTGTCTAAGTTGAGATCTAGATATGCTAAGGAAAGAGAAGATATTGAAGAATAAGAAAGAAAGTTGGAAGAGCTAGAATCCCTATTGCAAAGAGAGTGCCTAAGGGTGTAGGTAAGTATGAAGGGAAGCTATCTTTGAAATGTTTTTATTATAATAAGATTGGTCATTTTTCTTCTAGATGTCTTGAGAGAGTGCCAAAGTATAAACCTAGAAAATTTCATCCCAAGTATCACAAGAAATGCTATTTATCTACTACTGATGGTGTGACTAATGATAAATCTAAAATAATGAAGATGAGATTATTTTTATTGCTATTAGAGATGAGAATCCTACTTTATTTAATGAAGATAAATCCCTAGCTGTACATGTTGAGGTACAAGATGAATGGATAATAGATAGTGGTTGTTCACATCATATGACTGGAGATAAGAACAAATTTGTGAAATTGGAAAGGTGTGATGGTGGTGTTGTTAGATTCGGTGACAATACTCCTTGTTTTATCAAAGGGAAAGGTTTGATTTCACTTGATGGTAAGCATAATAATGATGATGTATTGTATGTTGAAGGTTTAAAGTATAACAATTTGAGTGTTGGACAACTTGTTGGTAAGGGATACATGTTGGAATTCAAGGATGGGAAATGCATAATTAAATAAAGATTTGGAAATGAGATTGCATTAGGTACCAAGTCCAGAGGTAATGTTTTTCATTTGAATAGCACAAAGGACAAATGTTTGATTGCTAAATTTGATGAAAGTTGGTTGTGGAATAAAAAACTTTGTCATGTAAACTTTGATAACATTGTGAAGATAAGTGCTACACATGCTATAAGAGATCTACGTAGATGGTTGAAACTTGATAATGCCATGTGTAAGGAATGTTAGTTGGAAAAAATAACAAGATCTACTTTTAAAAGAAAGATATATTGTTCAAAAGGATTTTTAGATTTGGTGCATACAGATTTGTGTGGTCCTACAAAAACTAAGAGCTATTATGGTGACAAATATTTCATACTATTTATTGATGACTATTCAAGGATGATGTGGGTTACATTTTTGAAAGATAAAATGAATCTTTTGACAAATTCAAGATCTTTAGAGCCATGGTTGAGACTGAGATAGTATTTAAGCTAAAATATTTGAAATCAGACAAAGGTGGAGTGTTTACTTCAGGAGAATTTAATACTTACTATGAAGAAAATGGAATACAGAGACACATGTCAGCTCCTCAAACCCCTCACTAGAATGGAATTGTAGAGAAAATGAACATATGTATTCTTGAAACTATGAGAACTATGATGATGGAAGGAAATGTGCCTCAAATATATTGGAGAGAAGCTATGAGAATTGCAATATAAAATTTAAACCAAGTTTAAATAAACCACAGTACTGGTTAGGCTCCTTATGAACTTTGGTATGGTCCTGTTCCCATAGTGAAGTATTTTAGAATTTTTGGAATGGATGATTGTAAACATGTTGGAAACCCTACGGTTACTAGTTACAAATTGACAAAGAATGATGATTTCCCTCTTGCTAATTAAAAAGGTACAAATCAATGATCAATGTTTCTATACTTGACTCAGACCAGACTGGACATAATGAATGCTATTTGTATTGTTGCAAGGTTTCAAGAAGAACCGAAGGAATCACATGTTGCTTCTATTAAAAGTATATTTAGATACTTGAAATGGATAGTGGATTATGGACTATGGTATCCCGAAGATGATGATTTGATATTATGTGTTTATACTAATGCCAACTAGGAAGGTAATGTGGATGATAGGAAAAATACTACAGGTGGAGATTGTTAATATTATTTAGAACAATAGAGAGGGGGGGATGAATTAGTTGTTCTCAGGTCCAGATGTACCAATTGAACTTTCAAACACTTCAACAATCTCAGATCTGATCACCAACACAACTTGGTCTCTAAAGTATATGTATACCAGAAACATATAACATGCAGTCCACTATCCAATAGTAATTAACTTGTAGAATATAGAAATAGTCACAACAAACATTCACACAAGTATAACACTAGATTTATAGTGGAAACCCAACTTGGGAAAAACCACTTTGTAACATGTTATTGATATTTTCACTCTTCTGAAGTGAGCTCTGTGAAAAGCCAACCTTGTTAAAGGTTTACAAACACATTGCTAGGTGTGACCTGTTAAAGGATTTAAACACTCTAGAAAAAGTGACCTGGTTAAAGGATTTAAGTACATTCAATTAGAATTCCACCTTGATTAAAGGATTAAAAAAATGACTATTAGGTCAACCTTGATTCAAGGATTTAGACTGATACAATGGTTAGAAAGTAGCAGTAATTTCTGATCTAAAAAACATACAAATCACTTTGCAAATAACAGATCCAATTCACACATGTATGCTAATTTACTAACCGAGTTCCATTTCCATCTCCATCTTTGATCTTCTCAAAATTCACTTCAAACAATCACAACTCTGATCAACTCCTTCACCTTCAGCCTTCTGCTTAGACTTATCAGTCAATAACATCAACAACTTCATCCTCCTTTCTTGTGTAACTTCATACTTAGGTTTTCCTTTATACCTCTACAATAGGTAGATTTGTCTTTTGCCTCTTAATCTCCTGTAGATCTTAGGTTAGGTCAGATTCATCAAATTCTTCCATCATTTAAGTTCTTCATCATTCCTTATACATTTTCAATCTCCTCATTGAATCCATAATAAAATGATTTACCATGCATTAAATTCTCCATACAATCAATTAATAAAGTCAACATGATTTACATTACCCAAGAATTCAACTGTCGGATGGGATTCTGAATTCTTCCTCCAAATATAAATTATTGATGTTTGGTCAATACTGTGTTCATCTCCTCAGTCATCACTGTGAAACTCGGTCATCTCTACAAACTATCTTCCTCAGCTAACACTGTCTTTCTCAGTAATTTCCTATCTCTCAGCATAAACTGATGTTCAATCAACACTAGATTTAATTAGCATATACTGGCGCTCGGTCGACACTAACATCACTCGACTTAAACTAGATTTATTCACTTTTTCTCAGTTAAGCCTACTTCTTCAACCTTTCTTCTTACTTAGATAAACAATACATTATCTCATCATTATGCCAAATAGTCAAGTACTTATTGAAGTATCAAATAACTCAACCTTTCCCTAAGTTCTCTTGTTATCTACCTTGCCCTAATCCTTTTCATCAATCAATAGATATAGTACTTTCTTAGATAGAAACTTTCTTACCAGTTAAGGTTTGAGATCAATGACAATACAACAATTGTTTCAATTGTAGTTTCCAATAGAGATTTCTTCTTGGGGAAGAAGTTAGTCACTTTGTCTAGTAAGAAAAAAACTTGTATATCTTAATTTACTACTAAAGCTGAGTATGTTTCTCTTGCTACAAACTATAATTAGGAAGTTTGGATGAAACAAATCGTAGAAGACATTAGAATAATTTTTTATGAGCCTATTATTCTTTATTGTGATAATTCAAGTGCTATAAATATTTCAAAGAATCCAGTATTACATTCAAGACAACACATATTTCTATAAAGTATCATTTCTTGAAGGATAAGGTGAATGAAAAGGGAGTCAGATTGAAAAATATTCCTATGAAAGAGAAGATTACATATATTTTCATGAAGCCCTTACCAAAGGATACTTTTGAGTATCTCTAAGGTAAGCTTGGGGTGATAGCTCCTCCTAATCAAAGCTACAAATGCATATATTTGCATCGGTCCAATGCTTTTATAGAGATTACTTTCCTTTTGGATTGATGTTTTTGGGGATTTCTCCTTAGGGGGAGTAGTTGGTATGTTGTTGAGATAAGTTCTATTTTTCCTCTATGACTTAGTGCATATATGTGACTTTGTCATTTATGTCAAAGGGAGAGAGATATCCATATAAAAAATAGAGAAAATCAAGGGAGAGATAACCTTGTAGAAGAGAAGTGTTAGACTTAGGGGGAGTAGTTGGTATGTTGTTGAGATAATTTTTTTTTCCATCTATGAATTAGTGGATATATGTGACTATCATTGATGTAAAAGGGGGAGAGATAGCCATATGAAAACCATAGAAAATCAAGGGAGAGATAGCCTTGTAGAAGAGAAGTGTCAGACTTAGGGGGAGTAACTGATTATTGCTTTGTGCATTGATTTAATTTTTCACATCATATGTTTCCATCAATTCCAAAGGGGGATATTGTTGGAGATTTCATGCATATATGTGTTGACATTAATGTTTTGTCATTGATGTCAATATATCTTTTATTCTTGATAGTTTCCTAGTTTTTTCAGTTGGAAGTTTTGGTTTGGTATGGACAACGTATTTCAGATTAGTTGCTGTTAAGATATAGAATGGTTGAGGAATGTATTTACTTCATCTTGGTCAAGCTGCAGGAATTTGATTGATGATTTGAGGAAGTTATGATTGATTTATCAAAAGAAATTTTTCTGGTTATTTTAGTGGAGATAATATTTTTATTTTTGGATAGGTGAGGATCAATTATGAAATATATTTGGTTGCTAACCTAGTGGAAATTTTGGAACATGAATGTGTGTCCTTATCCTAGATTGTTCATGATTTAGATGCTGGAAATCTATTATTCTTGAGTGACAGTGGTTGATGCTCAGTGTTCCTGATGAATAGTGCAGAGACAGTTGTGAATTGTAAAGACAAAGATGATTGTGTTGCTGTTATGATATTTCATGTTGCTTGTTGATGTTTTTGGACCATGTTCTATTTATGTTTTTAGATTTCATTGGGATATGTGATTAGATTCAGTGATTTTCTTGTGGCATGTTTGTGTTCTTGGCTGACTCGGTGAGTTAGCGTGTTGTGAAGATTTGACGCATGATATTTGGATCATGGCGTGTTCATGAATAGAGGATTTGGTCCTAGCTAAGTCTTAGTTGACTTATGTTGGATCAAATTGTGGATTATGTATTACTCTTTGTAAAGTTTGGTATTTGGGTCCTTGCCCGACCTTTTTGTGATATATTTATGTAATATATTAAAAGATAAAATTATTTTTAATTGCAAAGGGATGGAATGGATATGAGATATTGATGCTAATGGAATATCAGTGGATGTGCGAAGAGGTATGAGTGGAATCTAAAATAAAATTAGAATAGAGGTGTACTTCATTGGAGGTATATTGGAATATTGAGATGCTATCAATAAGTTCATAGCATTAGTGGATGTTGTCCATAATGGATTGTAGTCCACTTTTTGGGTTGTAAACCTAGTTATATTTTGGGTTTTTGCCCAAGGTTTGTTGTCCTCATTTGTATTTGAGTAGTGAGCTCTAGGCAGTGTACTCGAATGCATGTGCATTACCCTTTGTACCTGTTTAATGAATTTAGTAATGTAAATTATGTGAGACGTGTTCATTAATTAACCATTTCCACACAAACATTAGAAATACAAGAGAAAGAGGGGCTTCCACACGTAACTCTCAATATAACCTAATTTAGATTAAAAAAAATAAAGAAGATGAGGGGATGCTAATGCTATACCCAAATTATACTAAGGAAGTACACAAGGAAGTCCTCTTTCATGCAATGTAAGATTTGATTAAGGTTGTATAAATGCACTTGTAAAACTGGACTAATTGATTTAGAAAGATAAGAAATAGAGATCTAGGTGCTAAACATAAGAAATCAACCCAATTAAGATGTGAAAATAGATCTAAGATAAGATATGAATGTAATACCCAAAAAATGGGCTATAAGTTCATTAATCTTCTATATCAACAAATCGAATGAAATCGACATCAAAGTCCTAACCTAAGGCACATCTAAACATCATCGAATCATAATTGATTATCTTAAATTCTACATCGGGGAATATTCCTAGTAATATTCCTAATCATCATAATTATCTTTAATTTAATGATTATTTGGCGATAAATCACATTTATCCTAAAGTTTGATTGATTGAATATTTTCATATTTAATTAATTAGATTTAATATCTTGCCACTTAATTGTGTAATTAAATTTAATTCTATCTATTATTAATTATATTATTTAATTTTGACAATAAATCCAATATCCTATGAATAATTGATTAAATTTTTATTTAATTAATTAAAGCAAGTTGTCATTATTTAATAATATAGTTTTTAATAAAAGTTTGATTAAATAATTGATTAACCCATAAATCAATTATTTATTTTCAAAAATTAGTTAAGTTGAGCATAAATCACTTTATTTATTTATTAACTCATAATTATCCATGTGCACAATCAAAGAAACAGTTAAACTCCAAATTAGAAAATCAATGCAAAGTGTTGACTTTTTAGAACTCAACATCCTTTTTGAGTTTTAAAGCTGATCTAAACTCTAATTTGAGTTAAAAAGCTATTTTTGCATGATTTGCATGATTTTTGTGACTTAATTATCTGTTATTTAAAAATAACTCAAAAATCAAGCTGAGTTATTTGAGTGATTTATGGCTTTTTCTCATGCACCTCCAAAGCCCTGGATTTCTATAAAATCAAGGCCTCAACTCTTCATAATTCATCTCTCAAATTTGCATCCACAGAATCTCATATTTTTGCACAATCATGTTGGAGAATTGGAATTTGGAGAATCAAAGCTTATTGCGAATCAAGGCTATTGTGAGATCAATTTGTTTTTTTTACATTCATTTAGATTCTTTTTCATATCATTGTTAGATCATTTTAGCAGATCAATTTCATATAGATTAGATTTCATATCATGTTTTTATCATTCTTATTGCATAGAAATACCAAAAAAATAGCTTAATTGCATTCAATTCATATCTAGATCAATTGCATTCAAATCCTTCATTTAGGTGTCGTCTAGGTCATTGATCTCGATAGCAATCTGAGAACATCAATCTCGCACCTACTAGAAGGCAGTAAATCGCTTGGTTAAATTAGATTTCAATTTTGCACGATTTTGATTTTTGCTAACCTCTAATGTTTTACTGAAGTGTTGTGTCTACAGATCAGGTACAAAATTCACACACACAATGAAATAGATAATGAGGTAATCACCTTGAAGTATGAAGATGAATATTATTTTCGGCTTTGAAAACTGTTGTTTTGGAACTGTAGCTAAATTTTTGACTACAGATCTATGATCATGAATGAAAACCCAAAAAAATACTGAGAATCTTAAGCTACCAGGAATAGGTCACCCATGTCGCAATGTTCTAAAATAGGTTGACCAAGTCACCATGTTCTCAAGACACTTTACTGAAGTTGACCCATATTTTTTTGGTAGATCTTTGTTTGCAACTTCCAAATTTGTACTTGCAATTCTGAGATCCTACTTCTATACACAAAAAACTAGGTTTTTGGGTTGGGGTGGATAAGGGATTGCCTTGGTCAATCTATAGATTGAGGAATCAACCTTGAATTAAAATGTAAATGTATAAATGAAACAAGGAAAATGTAAATATTCAACTTGCTTAAAGAAAACCTTGTCAATAAGGATTTCATTGTGTTTGTATGCTAATCTTGAACTTGCAAGATAAGAAATCTCCAAAAATGCTATGGATCTACCAAAATATCTTTATGGAGCCATGGATGTAAGTGTGCATCAAATGAAGAATATTATGAATGCATCAATGTAGATCTCCTCCCTTGATGGCTAACAATATTTTAGATCTTGAAGAGGAAAGATTCCCACAAAGGATCCTTGAATCTTTTGAAGACTTGAATGCTTGAACGTGACATTTCTATAATGAATTGTCCTTTTGAATTCTCTTTATTCTTGCAAAATGAGGTGCCTAGGATTTCTTTTATACTAGTTTCCGAGCAGGAAAACAAAGCAAGCCAATAGGGTCACCAAATTTTGCAAATTGAATCCCCAAGAAAACACCGGGCTCGAGGATCACAACCCCCAGGGAATAGGTCAACCTGGTTGACCTATTCTTGAGGAAAAGGTTGATCCAATTGATCTATTATAGAATAGGCTCACTTAGTCGACCTATTATAGAATAGGTTGACTTACTCGACCTATTCCAAAACATGTTGACTTAGGTGACCTGTTTGAGGGTTGGCCCACAGGGAGACTGCCCTGAGGTCTCAGAGACTGCATAGATGAAAGTAGGAAAAATATTACTGAATGAGAGAAAAAGGGAACTGAGCATGAATCCATCCATGGTCCAAAAATTTGATAAAGGACAAGAGCTAAAAGGTCTTAAAAGAGGAGTGCGTCCATTTTTAGACAATACATTTATCCCCCACTTTAGCAGGAGTATGAGTTACCTCAAACTCATGATAAAGTAGATCAAAAATCAAGAGATGATCTTATCATGGCTAAAGAGACAAAGAAATCATCAAGCCCCCAAGAGACTTGACTCTTCATCACTTCCAAAGCCAAAAAATAAGAGAGATGTCACTAACAAGAAAGTGTAGCCAACTTGCCCAATAAGGTTTGTGTTCCTTATTGTGAACTACATGAAACAAAAGAAAAAGAAGAAGGGGATGCAATAAAAGATGGTATTGAATGGTCTACAAAGTGTGTGTGGAATGCTAGTCAACCCATCGAAGATGAATTGAATGGTCTAGAAAGTGTGTGTCACATGCTAGTCAACTCATCAAAGGATTCAACTTCAAGGGAACTCCATGTCCCAAAAAGAAGAATCAAAAGATGACCCAGACATATGGATGTGTGTGTCCTTAATAGATCAAAAGACAATCACGCTTCCAAGACTATCAGTAGTCCCAAGAAGGATTAAAAAAAAGGATCAGGCCTCCCAGATGGTCAGTAATCCAAAGAGAGATCCAAAAGAGAAAAGAGCCTCCAAGAACTATCAATAGTTTGGTAGAGGAGACAAAAGTGTCAATGTGCATGTATGCAAAAAGTGAGCAAAGTGTATGCTCCCATATTAAAGAGATTGAAAATGCCTCAACATGATCAATGACTTTAATGGAAGCTTACATGCATCCATGAACAACACTTCCATAGTGAAATATCCCCATGAGAGAACATCCCAAGAGAAATAAACATATAAAAAAAGAGAGAACACGAAGGGATCCACTAACTTTGGGGTCAGTATGATAATATGATAATATGTAATATTATATCTAGTATGAAATGTCATCATTCCTCAAAGGAAGTAGAACTAAAATGTAATGGAGGAAAAACATGTAAGATATATGTGTGTGCTAGAAAGTAGTCACACTTCTGTGAATCATTACATTCAAGAACACTCAAGAATGAGGTCTCAAACAATGATTCATAGCTCTCTATTCATGGAGTGTAGGGGTTTGTATATGAGGCCCTCAGATTGACCTAGTTATGCCCATGCAAGTACACCAAGAAATGATAGATTCAAAGATGAATAGCAAGCATGCTAATCTCCATGATCATCAAGTTATTGCATGCAAATGAAACTAGTCTAGATGATAACAATGCAAGAAATAAACTATTCTATTGAAATGAATGCTTATAAAATGTTAATCTATGAAAGGAAACATGAATTTAAACTATTATGTGAATGCAATATTAATCTAAACTATGGATTTCCATAAGGCATGAGAGAAAAAGACAAGAAGAAAGAAGTCTCAAATATCCAAAGCTCCAAATGTGCTCAACAAGCTTCTTTCAAGATTGCTCTCCAAACCTGTAGTATAACAATAACATGAAAATTCTTGGATCCTCAAAATGAGAAGGAGAGGGCTCCTTATATAGGAAAATGTGGAAGAGAATGCATCCTCAAGAGCAATGTGGGATAAATCCAAAAAGAGAAAATAAAGCTCATTTTTTAGAGAGTGTGGAGAGAAAAGGGATTTTATTTATTTTTAATTATTTGTTTCCCTTTTTTCATCACAAAGAGCTTTAAGAGGATTTTTTATTTATTTAAAAGAATGATTCTCTATTAATTAAATAAGATAACATTATTTAATTAAAAGAGAGATATCATAAGATAAAATTATTTAATTAAAAAAGATTTTAATTAAATAAATTTATTTCATTTTAAAAGATATTTCTTTCAATTAAATAAAGTTATTTTATTTATTTAAGAGAGAATTTTTCTTTTAATTAAATAAAATTATTGATGACATGATTAAACCTTAGGAGATTATTGAAATGATTGAAATAGTTATGATTTGATCAAGGAAATTGATTTGAATATATTGCAAAGCATTGATTTAGGAAATTGATATTTGACAAATTGAATAAATAGGGCCCAAAGTCTAGGCGACCATTTTAGGGTGCATACATTTGCCCCTCTTTGACTAATGTGAGGTCGACTCAGGATCACATGTAGTCAAAGAATGGAATTGAAGTGTGAGATCAATTTGGGATCACAAAACAACCCAGATGTGTGTTCGACGGATGGGAACACATCAGGACATAGATAAGCAGACTGAAAAAGACAAGGCCAACACCTGTGAATAGGTAATTGTCAAGTCTCAAATAAGAGATAAGAATCTCAAGCAAGGTTGCCCCAAGAGAAGCAATCGATAAATTTGATAAAGCTGAATCAAGCAATGAAGTTTGGTAGGTACTGCCCCCTCGTGATCGAAATCAAAATGAGATAGAGGAGAAACAATAAATTGATAAATTTGATCAAATTGAACTAAACATAAGGTTCTTGACATAAGATGAAAGATAAAAAAAATCACAGAACCAAGGTAGATCAGCAAGAAAGATTATGCCCCAAGGTTGAATTAGAAGAAAAGAAGTGGGGTGAAAGTGAATGGAAGATAGAAGTTTGGAAGAAATGGAAAGAAATGGAGAGAAGAAAGAGAATTTGCCTCCAGAAAGAAGATGCCCCAAAATCAATCAACTGTTTAATATAGGGAATTTCGATTATCATGAAAGAAGGTAAGGAAATGAAGATCAAAATGTGACCATAGTTGACTAAAAGTCCACAAGAAAGATGAAGGAAACCCTCTCAAACTCATAATGCAGCCTAAAAGTGCAAATTTAACATGAGGTCTAACAATGCAAACTACATGAAAATGCAAAGGTGTACTTGCAATAGGGTAACATAGGATTTTTGTGTTCATCATTCATTAGAGAATGTAAAAGAACTTATTTTCATCATAGGGCCGTTATTACCAGACATTGGACAATCACACAATCAACACTAGTAAAAAATGCAACTATGAAGATATGAATGTGATTTATATCGGATTGGAATATGGAAAGATTCTAACATGAGCATCAAAAGACATAAAGGTCAAGATGACTGCAATGTTAGCTTACCCAATTTAATGTAGCAAAATCATGCTCGCATCAAGGCATAAACACTGGGATGACCATGAGAATGGTTGTGCAAAAAATAGTCAAGGATGATGCCTTAAATCTCCTAAGTGTGTCAAGGAGACAACAAGAGACATAGAAGAGGTTCAAGACAATACCCACAAGCAGAAAGCAAATAAAAACATGCCCCATGCCCCAAGTCTTCTAGTGATGCATCATGGAGAGACTTATTAGACAAGGAGACTCAACAAAAATCAATATCAATCAGCACACAAAGAAAAGATCATGACATATCTCAAGCATTAAGTGTTGCATTTAAAAATTTTAAGTGTGTAAACTGATACTGAGTTTCGAGGATAAGGATCGAATGCTTGCTAGCAGGTAAGATCACATGACCAAACTGGATAAGACCAAACTGATAAGTGTTGAAAAACACTCGATGTCGGGGGTTGTGTTGAAAAACACAGTTGGGTTGGTGTTGAAAAACACTGTTTGCAAGGTGTCCTAAAGACAAGCATATCCAAGAGACCGAAGCTAACATAGTGATGCCCCCTAGACAAAGACAAAGACCAATTCCAAACCAAGGCAACAAGGACAAGGTATGATGGAGAAAGGCTAAGTGTCAAGGATGCATGCTAAGAAATAGGGGTGCAAAGGCCTCAAGTAGCGCCTGTTTCCAGGTTTTCACCACTTGGAAGAATTTTTTTCAGGACTTTTTATAATTTTTTTGTATTTTTGCTACCAAGGCACCTGTTTCCAGGTTTTCACCAAGGCACTTTTTCTTTTTTTTTTTTAAATTTTTTGAATTTTTGATTTTTTTGGTATTTTTGGAATATATAATTTTTTTGAGATACATCAAAGAGCCTATTGCTAGGTTTTCACTAAGATGATAATTTTTTCAGGACATTTTCTAATTTTTAGAATTTTTTCAGCATCATATATGAATTTTTTTAGAATTTTTTAGGATCAATAAATATTTACAAAGGATGCCCCCACATAGAATGGGCATCAAACTCCCAAGCAAGATCACATCGTGTAGTCCCAAAGTCTAGCAAGGTGGAGGACAAGAGGGAATAGCAAGCTGGTGGAAGAGATGAAAGACAAGAGAATGAAGGAGGGTGAAGGGAAGAAATCCTCAAGGACAAACTCCTCAAGAGTACCCAAACTAGGAAAAATTGTCATGTAAAGCGTATTTGGACAAGTAATGAAAGGTCAGCATAGGATAAGCCTCAAAGGTGTAATGCAAAAGAAGGAAAGGATACAGTCCAAAGGAGTAGATGTGTCAAGAGGCTTCATAGCATCGTATTTACTCTTTTTTAGATATTAGATTAGATCAAGACCAAAAGTGAAAATGATAGCGAAAGACTAGAATGAATGGAGGAGAATAAGTATGAAGGCTAGACAGGAAGGGAATGAAAGAAAGATCATTATAAGATAGCTCACAAGATAGCCAAATTTTCATGTATATGTCAACCTTGTCAAGATCAAAGAGAGAAGATGGAATGGATGAAATATGTAGAAGAACTACGCATGATGCCTGATTGCCAGGTTTTCATCATGGTACTTATCCAAGGCACCACAAGGGAGTGGTTTTCACCATAGGATGAATTTATTTCTCTTTACTTTTGCTACCAAGGCGCCTGTTTCCAGGTTTTCACCAAGGCACATTTTCAATTTTTTCATTTTTTTCTCTTTTTTCTTTTATTTTTTTTTGAATTTTATAATTTTTGGAAGAAGGCAAGCTTTTAGATAATGCTCCTTGAAAGGATAAACCATGATATGCCATGGATTCAAAATTATATGCTCAAAGATGCTGATAGGGAAAGGAAGATGGAAGAGAAAAATGGAGGATATGGTGTTATGTAAAGCGAGTGGAGTTGGAAGATAGGAGGAATATGCAAACAAGGAAAAATGATAGAAGGCAAGAGAATAATGAATGGAAGGATTGTGAAAGAGTAGATGGAAAGGAAGGAAAGATCAACATCGACGCACACCTTGGAGGGTGGTGAGAGGATGGAGGAAACTTGAATGAAGGAATACGTGAAGGAAAATGGTGAATGTTTAGTAGAGGTTGCGGTTCAGGTGCATGGAATGGAAGAATGTTTTTGGAAGAATATGAGGTGGAAGTCTTGGAAAGCTTGAATGTCAACTTCACTTTTTGTTCAACATGAGACTCTCTTACGAGAGACTTTGGAATCCATATAGCCTTAGACTTTTTATTTCCTTTTGATGATTTAGAGAGAATATCTTGAATGATGGATTTTGGAACCCATACTTGTCTTGTAGTTTTCTTCTTAGATATCTTCTTTGACTTTATGCCCCCATGTCGATTAGAGGAGACATGGTGATCTTCTTTCTTTGATGGATTCTTGAATTGTTTTCTTTTCTTATATTGAACATTCAAGTTACTTCCAAAAGACTTGGGACGTGTGGAAGAAGAAGGATAATATGACTGGTGTAGATGGGTGGATGGATGAAAAGGATTCAAAGGTATGCATCTATGTTGATCTTGAGGAAAGATAGGAGATGGAGGGACATAAGGACCCAAGATAGATGATGAATTAGGAGAGTTAGGAGGGGAAAATGAAGGGACATAAGGACCCAATATGTAAGGAAGACGTGAAGTCCTTAGTAGTGGTGGAAGAGGTCCAAGGATGGAAGTGGAAGATGCAAAAGGATAATCAGTAAGTTCACCAACATCTATATGACAACCAAGGATATCAGCATCTTTAGAGTGAGCATTAGAATTTTCAATAGGATCCTGGACATCTTGAATAAGAGCATTTTCTTTGATAGGATCATTCAAAGCTTATGAACACTTAGGAAGAGTAGAAAGCAGAAGTGAACATGGAATGGTAGAAAATGAAGATGGAAAACTTTTATCTTGACAAGGATCTTTGGATAGCACAAGTGCAAAATTTGTCTCTTGAATAGGCTTAACATCAGAAGTAACAACACCATTTTTAATAACCTTAATGGAAGTATCATCTTTGGAAAGTGCAAGCATGGTAAGGTTATTTTCATTATCAATAAGCTCAATGGTGTGGGTAGTAGCTTGATCTTGCTTCGGAGAAGACTTAAGACATGGTGGAATAAATGAGGAAGGGCGTAAAGGATCAAAAGAACCATGACGCGGATAGAGAACATCATGAAAAGGAGTGGATGACATGGAGGGTTCTTGATCTTGATCTTTCTTTATGTTCTTTTCTATATCAGTTTTAGAGTCCTCTTGACATGAAGCCACTTCTAAGGGCAAGGAAGTAGGTTGGAGTTGTATGGAAGACTTTGGTAGAGATGGCGAAGGAATAGTTGAAGTAGGCATTATAGCGCATAAAGGCTTAGGCTCTTTAGATTTAGCATTATCGAAAGTATTTGTAGCCAAGTGAAGGTTAGCTTGAGTATCTTTAAGAGGTGGCCCTTGAGGATAACTATAGGGAACTGCATGAAAAGCATTATAATTTACGTCGGATGCAGGATTTGTGAAAGATTTGGAAGACTTGGTGACTTTAGGAGATGTAGAAGTATTGGAAGAAGTAGGGGATGGAATGGAACCATCACAAGACAAAGGTCTAGCATTAACATGATCTTTCTTGAGAGTATAATCTTTATTTTCAGCATGAGAGTTCTTAGAGTAAACATTCTTATAGTATTTACATTTATAATCAGCGCGTTGAGCTTTCTCTTCCTCAAGTGAAGTAGATGTATCATCTAGGTATTGTTCATAGAAATCATCAAAGTCTCTTTCAAAATCAGAGTCATATGGATCACCATCACAATCTATCCAATGTGATGACCCTTTTCCAGTAAGCATGAGCACACGACGAGGAGGACTCTTAGGAATAGGGGCATCATAGGTATGGCCAAATTGTCCATCGTCATAGTCATCATAGTCATCATAGGTGGGTGTGTCACTCTTCATAGAAGAGGTATCACAAGGATTATCTTGTTGCTCATTATGGTATGAAGTAAGACTCTTAGTAGAAGTAGAAGAAGAATGAGATCATGAAGAAGAGGAAGGTGAAGACCTAGCGGAAGAAGGAGACTTAGATAATGAGGAATTCGAATAATGTTTAGAAGAGTCGTGATAAGATTTGGGAGATGAAGAATGATGAGAAGACTTAGAATATGAAGAATTTTTAGAAGAATCATGGTATGAATTGGAAGATTTAGAAGATGAAAGACTTTTAGAAGAAGGAGGTTGTGACAGGATCATGCATATGATTGTAGCAAAGGCAGGTGATTCCTTCAATCTTTTTTCTATTTTTATCTTAAGTTTATCACCTTTGCCATATCTAGAAGGACTGTTAGAAGAACAAAACTCTTCAAATTCAGCAATGAGTTCAAGATCATCCATTTTTAAAAGAGGTTCCATAGCAAGATATTTGTAATTCATGGTTCTAGAAGAAGAAGAATCAAGCATGGAAGCGACAGAAGAGATGAAATAGAAGAAAATAGACTAGATAGTAAGAGGAAAAGAATTAGAAAGATGAGAAGAATATCCCATGTGAAGAGAAGACTTTAGAAGAAAAACATGGGAAGGGAAGAAGAAAGAAGAAGACCAAGAGTCATCTTGTGTAATTGATACCATTAACATTTGTTTGGATGTTGAGCAACATGACAGCACCTAGGATCTAACCTAGACTGACCAAGGAAGACTGAGAATTGAAGACGCTTGGTGATAAGATGACCTCACAAAATGTCAACACCAAAATAGGATAATCAAAGTTCTCTAATGTCCAAAGGGAGATGGTAAGATAGAAATTGCAAAAGGCATTACCAACATTGTCAAAGAGGTGCTTCAAATCAAAGGGTGACTACCCTTGCACTTTTGAATCAGGAGGTTGGACTAGGCCAAAATATAATTGAAATTGAATTTGATGGAAATGGTTTGGACAAAAAGAGTACTAAAATTCTCCAAGAATGTGGCTAACAATTCTATAGATAAACTCTCACCAAGAATTTTCTTTCAACTTGACAATTATTTCCAAGGTGACTTTGTAAACCAAATGATGCTATCCCTAGAGGACAAAGATAGGTCTCTAATGACAGGATAGAAAATCAAGCAAGCTGTAAAAAGGTTGGTGCTTCAACTCAGGAACTCAATTTTTATGTTCATTTTAAAAGATCAAGTACATCAACAGATTTTTATCATTGGTTAGGCACATAAGGCAACAATCAGGGAGTTCAAGCAAGCAATTGTATTCAAACAATGAGCAAGGGGCAAAGGAACCTTGCACATGAACAAGAATAGTGACTTAGTATGCTACCCCTTAAAGATTCTACTTGTGTATGTTCTTGGATATGTTTTAGCAGGCACTCTGAACACAAAAACATCCTAGCAAGCTGTCTACAAGGATATGCATGGCTTTTCTAAAGGGTGTCCTCGATATACGCAAGGTACGTGAGGCCCAAATCTGTAGATGAGAAGAATTAGAAATCACACAGCCGGGGGGAGACGGTAACCCAAATATCCTCCTTCACTTCTCAAAGGTATAAAGTTCTTTGAGGCTTAGCCAAGAGTGAAATCTAACTCATTCCCAAGAGAGGTGTCTTTGGATTCACCTCCTGATATTTATACTCCTCCAAAACACAGGAGTTAAGGTCATCCCTTGAGGTGATGAAATCCCCAAGCAGGCCTTCTAAAAAAATGAAAAGTAAGTAATTCTCTATCAAAAAGTATTGAAAAGCACTAAAGGTGGAACACTTAACGCTTAAAGAAAATATGAGGTGAGTCCACAAGGTGGAACACTTAACACCCCACATAAGCTACAAATGAGTCCACAACCTAGAAAACAAGTGAGTTCCAAAAAGCACAAAAGGGTTGCCTAGTGGAACAATTAACACTTCTTTCCTATAGACCCCTCCCCTTTAATGTGGCATTGAGATTACAACCACAGGGCAGAAATGAGGGGCCGGTAGATTAATGAGTCCAATAACCCAAGATAGCAATCTATATCAAACACAAGTAATCTAAGACTGCTAATCAATACTACTCATAAGTGCAAGAGGGTTTGAATCATGGAATATTTAACTTTCCAAGTAAACATGAAGTGAGTCCACAAAGTGGTGCATTTAACTCTTCATGTAAAAAAGGAATGAATCCATGCCCTAGATTACTCAATGAAATTTTTTTGATATTGGAACTAAGAATTACTTAATGTTTAAAAGATAAGCATGCACTTAAACACAAACTTCTATGAAAGCAAATCTATATTTGTTTATTTCCCATTAAGAGAATAAAAAAATGTGTTCTATGAAAGCGTGTAGCACTCAAGCCAAACACATAGAGATTAATTTTATGCCCAAACCAAGTGTTATAGAGATTTTAAGAACTCACCTTAGGTCCAAACATTTTCAATCCAGCATTTAGCACACATCCGAAAGTACAGAATCAAGACAAATCAATGGCAAATCGTAAGATATGTAACATTGCTGTCTTCAAGACAGTCTTTAAAGATTGATTTATTTGACCCATAAAATCACAATATTAAAATTTTTGGAAAAAATGAAGTTTTTAGCCAACATCAAGAACTATCATTCCCTAAAATTACAAGGTCTTATGATTCAATTTGGTTCCTCAACCAATAACTTTTTCAGACTGCCATTTTTCTGTCATAAACCAGATTTAAAACACTAGGCCCTGCCTAGGGAATCACATATCTTTCTCAGAAAAAATCCAAATGAAACCAAGCCAATTTCACAGTAACTATTAATGAATCTAGTTTCAAATATGTAATCCATTTATCTTTCCCATTCATAAATCATTTTCTAAGAATAAATCATTGCCTGCAACTCCAATACAGATTGTTAAAAACTAGTTTTCACTCAAATGCCCATAACTTTCACAAATATATATAAAAATGACTCAAATCAAAAGGAAATGAAAGATAATTCATGTATCTTTTCAATGAATAATATTATAGATACTGATTCTTCACAATTTGTCCGTACCAGATGTTTCAATCTGACTGTATTAAGAGAATCTCAAATCTGCAAATACCCACTTTCACTAAAATGATCATAAATTATTCATTTCTTTATAAAAATGAACCAAATCAAAATCATGAGAAAGAGGATTCATCATTCTATCCATCCATTATTATATTACAAGGTTTCCAGGTTGTACATAGCCGTACAAGGCCTGGAACCAACACTAAAACTGAAAAACTAATCAAGAATGAGGCCAGAAATTGATCTTTTCTGCCCCACGATGGGTGCCAAAAATGTGTGCTAGAAAGTAGTCACACTTCTGTGAATCATTACATTCAAGAACAATCAAGAATGAGGTCTCAAGCAGTGATTCACAACTCTCTATTCGTGGAGTGTAGGGGTTTGTATATGAGGCCCTCAGATTGACCTAGTTATGCCCATGCAAGTACACCAAGAAATGAGAGATTCAAAGATGAATAGTAAGCACGCTAATCTCCATGATCATCAAGTTATTTCATGCAAATGAAACTAGTCTAGATGATAACAATGCAAGAAATAAACTATTCTATTGAAATAAATGCTTATACAATGTTAATCTATGAAAGGAAACATGAATTTAAACTATTATGTGAATGCAATATTAATCTAAACTATGGATTGCCATAAGGCATGAGAGAAAAAGACAAGAAGAAAGAAGTCTCAAATATCCAAAGCTCCAAATGTGCTCAACAAGCTTCTTCCAAGATTGCTCTCCAAACCTGCAGTATAACAATAACATAAAAATTCTTGGATCCTCAAAATGAGAAGGAGAGGGCTCCTTATATAGGAAAATATGGAAGAGAATGCATCCTCAAGAGCAATGTGGGATAAATCCAAAAAGAGAAAATAAAGCTCATTTTTTAGAGAGTGTGAAGAGAAAAGGGATTTTATTTATTTTTAATTATTTGTTTCCCTTTTTTCATCACAAAGAGCTTTAAGAGGATTTTTTATTTATTTAAAAGAATGATTCTCTATTAATTAAATAAGATAACATTATTTAATTAAAAGAGAGATATCATAAGATAAAATTATTTAATTAAAAAAGATTTTAATTAAATAAATTTATTTCATTTTAAAAGATATTTCTTTCAATTAAATAAAGTTATTTTATTTATTTAAGAGAGAATATTTCTTTTAATTAAATAAAATTATTGATGACATGATTAAACCTTAGGAGATTATTGAAATGATTGAAATAGTTATGATTTGATCAAGGAAATTGATTTGAATATATTGCAAAGCATTGATTCAGGAAATTGATATTTGACAAATTGAATAAATGGGGCCCAAAGTCTAGGCGACCATTTTAGGGTGCATACAATATGAATAAGAGTCTTTTTGGGCCAGCCACACAAAGACCAAAAAGAATTGGTGCTACTATGTTGCAAGCATCCAAGTAGAATACACAAGGGAACATTTACAAATAATAGCACATATAAAACACAAAATTTAATAATAAAATAGAAGGAGAGATACAAATAGAAGAATCAAACATGTTTGACTATATCATCTTGTGCCCATGGACCAGTTAAGAATCATCTAAAGGAATCTAAACAAAACATATAACAAAAAATACAACATGATGAAAACACAATACAAACACACATAGACTACCATTCTAGAAAATTACACATCAAGTGTGCCACATAACCCCCCATCTTGGTCTGAAATGTTAGGGAAAGGTGAGAAAATCACAAGAGGAACAATATCCAACACAATAGGAACCACCGCCAGATCTAAGCAAGGAATTTGGTGGGAGTCATGACACTCTTCACTAGGAGTAATTATAAGCTACATAGAAAGCATGTTAGGAAAATCATAATCCATATCAATATTCTCATATTCATCATTACTAACATGTGCATTAGAATCATCATCAAGATTAATAGTATCTAAAATACGAACAAAATCATCATGTGTTTATCCTTTTTCATATTGTTATTTTGATTAACTTCCTTTAAAGGCTCAAGCATGGGTTAATAAAATGAAGGAAAATGTTGAGAGGAAGATGAAGTGAAAGAAGAAAGGGCATGAGCCTTAGCCTTAGCTTGAAGCTTTTTGTTACCCTGATGAGCATGTTGGTTACAAATGGTTTTATGACATAAACTTGAAGGATTAGGTTCCACTCATAGGTTTCAGGGAGGAAATATCTACAAATTGAGGAATAATAGGTAGAGGAATAGGTGGGGTAGGTAAGAAAATTGTAGGAGTAGCATCCTTAGGAAGGCTTAGCTCAAGATTATTTTCTACCTTGTAAAGTTGATAGGATCAAAAGAGATGATCTAGATGGTTAGGCAATTTTTGAGGAAGAGATGGCCAAAAGAAATCTATATTAGTACAATCTTGAGGATGGAAGGTTTGGAAGGAAATGATTAATGGTGATAAATTCTCCTTTTTGGGGAAACTTTATGCTCTTATGAATAGGATAGGCTATATATTTCATGGAGGAAAGCCACAAAATGCCAAGCTTAACTTGAAATTGGTCCAAAGTAGGAATGAAAACAAAGGTAGTGTAAACAACCTTACCAACAATAGTCATAGGTGTTAGGATTGAGTAATATTGAGAGGGGGGTGAATCGATATTACAACACTTTAAATTAAACTTAAACAATTCTAAATAAACCATATGAATGTTGAAATGAAATGAGGATAAACACATAACACCATTATTTGTTTTTGAGGAAACCATGGCCAAGGGAAAACCCCAGTGAGAATGGTACCCATAACTATGCACTAAAATATAGTACCCCTATTAGGAGATATAGCCCTGTTAGGCACTGGGTATTACATAGTACATTTCCTTGTTAGAGGAATATAAACCCTGTTAAAGGTATAGTGAGCATACAACTCTTACAATCAGTAATTCAGATACAAAAGTGTTCTTCAAGGATGAACAATACAAGCACCTATTGTGATTTGATAGTTCCAGTTATGGCTCTCAATAGTCTCTATCAATATTTGATCTCACATCTACTATTAACCACCATTAATATCCCAAACTTGCATCCATATTGCATACATAACTTGTCCTTCTATTGCTTTCACAAAACACTCGTTATTTATATATATTCTGCCATCCAATCAGCTCTCAAATACAATACAAAACATAATAATTACTCATACAAATAATAAATAATAAGTCGGTGATATTGTATTACCAAAGTGTCAGAAATATACAACCTTTATCTGACTTAGCACATTACCATTCCATCTAGCATTCCCTTAATCATCACGACTGTTCATATGCCCCATTTCACTATCCCTCTATCTTCGCATGCCTTCATATCATTGTAACTTATTGATATCAGTACCAAAACACATGCGACCTTAACCAAAGATCATAAATATCCCAAAATGTCTTCTTCTAAGCTTGCAAGCCATCCTATAGTATATACTATCTTCGCTGACCAAAATACTACTGTAGTACTCTGTAAATTCAATTTTGTACTTAGTCATTTTCATGACTATGTCTCCAACACTCATACTTACTACATGAAATTACTATAACATAAGTATTTCCATAAATGAAAACCCTCAAGTGATCCATAGTGCTCTCAAAACATCAATTGCCAATAATATGAAGATTAATATAACCTTGCGGGCAATAAAGAAAACTATTACAAGTTTGAATCTAAATACTAGATGTATCATAGGTATCCTTATGCAATCCTTTACTAAAAAGATGTTCTTCTGTGATAAAATTCACAACAGAAGAGGGATCAATCAAAATACCACAAAAAGGGATATGAGAAACCCTAGTAGTAATGTAAAGATGACCATTAGGTGCTTTAAATATATCAGAGTCATCAAAGGTAATAGAAGATGAAGGTTTATGCAAAGGTTGAGGTTGAGACTCAACATGATTAACCACATGATTATATTCTTCTCCCTTATCATCATAACTAATGCTGGTAACTTGAGAATAAGGTTGATTAATGACATTTGTCGAATGTGAAGGAAAAGGGTTGGTGTAAATTTCTAAATTATGGTTAGGAGGTGATGCAAAATTATTCATAGTATTAAACTCAACAACAACACTAATAGAATTAGAATCAATAAGGTCTTGAAGAGAATTCTTCAAAGAAAAACACCTTTGAGTATCATGACCAGGTTGACAATGGTATTGACAAAAAACATTTTGATCAAATGACTTAGGCATTGGTTTCATAGTGTCAATAGGATGGATAGGAGGAAGTTTAAGAATGTTAGCATTAATTAACTTCATCATCACTACATGAAAAGGTTCAAATAAAGAAGTATACTTACAATTAGGATGATACAAAGAGGAAAAAGTAGTCATACCTTTGTATGTAGTAGCCACTTGATCATCAACTGTGTTTGTTGACTTGTGAATCTTTATGTAGTCTTTAGGCTTAGAGAGATTATTTTTATTAAATGTGACAACACTCTTATCCATAGTAACATGAGGCATTGGAGTAGAGCTCTCAATCTGGCTCACTTATAACTGATAGTGGTGAAGCACTGCATAAAGATCTGAAAATTAAGTATAATCAGTGAGGAGAATCTTATCTCTAATGTCCTTTTGAAAATTAGAAATAAAAATACATTGAATATCATGATTAGGAACAAGATAAGAAATTTGAGCATACAAATGTTTAAGTCTACCAATAAAGTCACTAAATTTTTCTTTAACATTTTGCTTACAATGCAATAAATCAATCAAAGAAATTTGAGGACCAATATTATTTTGAAATTGTTGAATGAAGGCATTAGTGAGAATTTGAAAGGAATTATTAAAGTAAGGAGGTAAAGAGAAATACCATTGCATATATTTATCCCTAAAAGTACATGTGAACAACTTAGCCATGAGAGAAAAGTCATGAGAAAAATCACTACATATAGTTTGGAAAGTCCTAACATGAATCATATGATTGTCCTTACCATTATAAGTCTCAAGATGAGGTATCCCCATATGTTGTGGGATAACAGTATGAAGGATATCTAAGGAAAGGGGATTGAAAATATCACATGTAGGGATGTTGTACTTGGATTGAGTGAATTGAGCTACTTGCTATCATAAGGTAGTGATAGTTTGAACTAAGATACTAATGGTAGGATTAGAAGACCCAATAGTAGGCATATACATATTGGATGTACTAGGAAAGTTGTAGGAAGCCAAAGGAAAATGCAAGGATATTGGTGGAGGATTAGAAGGAACAAGAAGAGAATTGGAATATGTGAAAGGGATAGCATTGTATGAGGGTAATGAAGAAAGTATGGAGGTAGGAGGAACAATCAAAGGAAGTGAAGAATTAGGAAGACCGACACTTAAAGGAGTGGAAACTTGTGTAGAATTTTTCATGAGAGGTGGCATATAAGTAGGAATACTAGGAATGGTATTAGAAACTAGGATAGAAGGTTCAACGGTTGTGGACAAAGGAGTGTATCCTAACTCTTGAGCACATTCCGTCAAAGACTTAGCATGAGTATTAATAAGGTGTGAGATACGATGCAAAATAAATATATTATTGTCATCATGATTAATAAGCTTCTTAATAGCCTTAATAGAAAAAACATTATCTAGATTTGGGTTCTCTTGCACAAGCCAATTTTCAATTTATCAAACTTATGAGAGATATTATCAACCTGAGAAGGAGGAATTCTTAAGGCTTCATCTTCATCATGGGAGGAATGAGAATAATTATTCTCCATTATGGGATTGAGATCTTAAGGGAAAATATTAGTATCATCATGGGTCCTAGGAAGGAAAGAGGAATCATGGTCAAAAGAGCCCATGAATCTACAACTTCTCCTAATAGGAATGCTAGAGGTTGAACTTAGTGTAATAAAGCTCATAAAAGAGGAGATCACAAAAGGACACTCTAATGCGATCTAACCACACAATTTTTAATGTAATAAATAACAAAGAAATATCTAACCACACACATATAGCTAAATCTAACTCCAAAATAGGATTTCCCAATGGGGAAAAAAAGGAAAGAAGATCAAGGGATCCAAATTCAAAAGGTAGTTGTAACACACTAGGTTCACCAAAATAAGGTGAGCACCTAATTCCAAAAAAAGAAGAAGAGAGATTAAAGGATCTAACTCTAAAATCAAAAGGTGGAGACGTGTCGGGTTCACCAAAATTTTTAATGAAAAATTGGTATCGATGAATTTAGTAATGTAAAATATGTGAGATGTGTTCATTAATTAACCATTTCCACACTAATATTAGAAATACAAGAGAAAGAGAGGCTTCCAAGTGTAACTCTCAATATAACCTAAGTTAGATTAGCAAAACCCAAGAAGATGTGGGGATGATAATGCTAAACCCAAATTATACTAAGGAAGTATATAATAAATTCCTCTTTCACGCAATGTAAGATTTGATTAAGGTTTTATAAATACACTTGTAAAATTGGAATAATTGATTTATCAAGGTAAGCAATAGAGATCTAGGTGCTAAACATAAGCAATCCACCCAATTAAGATGTGAAAAAAGATCTAAGCTAATATATGAAATAGATAATGAGGTAATCACCTTGAAGTATGAAGAGGAATATGATTTTTTGCTCTAAAAAGTGTTGTATTGGACCTATAGCTAAATTTATGACTATAGATTTGCGATCATGGCTAAAAACCTAGAAAATGCTAAAAATCTTAAGCTACCAGGAATAGGTTGACCATGTCACTGTGTTCTAGAATAGGTTGACCAAGTCATCATGTTCTTGAGACACTTTACTAAAGTTGACCCAGATTTTTCTAGTAGATCTCTATTTGCAACTTCCAGATCTGTACCTACAATTTCAAGATCCTGCTCCAGTAGACAATAAACTAGATTTTGGAGTTGGGGTGGATAAGTGATTTCTATGGTCAAGCCCTAGATTGAGAAATAAAACTTGAATTGAAATGTAAATGTGTAAATGAAACAAGACAAATGTAAATATTCACCTTGTTTGAAGAAGTATGCTAATTTTGAACTTGCAATGTAGGAAATCTCCAAAAATGCTATGGATCTACAAAAATTACTTCATGGAGCCATGGATGTAAGTGTGCATCAAATAAAGAGGATGATGAATAACTCAATGTAGATCTCCTTGTTAGAAAGTAAAGTCCACCAAGATAACTGAGAGGGGGGGGGGGGTGAATCAGTTATCAGATAATTATAACTTTTATCATCTTCAACAACATTAAACCATATAAGCAATATAATTACCAACCATAGAAAGATATTCATACACAATTACATAATAACACAAGATATGTTGACTAGGGAACCTCTTGATCAAAGAGTAAACCCCAGTGGGAATGATGCCCACAAAAGATGCACTAATATGAATATTCCTTGTGAAAGGATGGACTCTGTTAGGAGTCTTATGAAATAGATTCAGTACATATAATTCCTTGTTAGGAGATTTTGAATCCTTGTTAAAAGATTCTAACCCTGTTAAGAGTTATGGAAGATAGAAGGACCCACTGCCCAAAAAGCTTTAGGGTAAGATCAATGAACTCACTGTCCAAATAATCTTTGCATTATTCAACAAAATAATATGTTACCTCTTCTCTGACTATGCCAAACCACACTCACTATTAAATTAGATCTCAATTTCAGATCTTTGTACTTCGCATGTCTTCCTTCACAATTTTGCTCTCATACTTAGCTCTTTTCTTCACTTCATGCATACAACATCACATCTCTACTCTACAACAAGGAAAAACATTCCTTCCTTTATACCACACTCAAATAATTACAAATGAGTCGACACACAATTACAAAATAAAATATTCCACACGCTACACCAAAATTACATAAAACTATCAGCTTCCAAATACAATAAATCTTCACTCGTGTGACTTCAAAGTTTGCACTATCATCCACATCACTATCAATGTGTTTTTAACTTCCCTTTATCTGTGCAAAGCTAGATTCCATCCTGATTAGGAGATATCATCCGATTGCCAAAAATCGCTACTCAGGAACACTACCTGAATACTGCTTCCACCAAAATGATCATAACTTTCATGAATAAAATAATTTATGTCTTTTCTCTTAACCATAGACATATAACATATCAAAGAGTATATCCTCAACATCACATAGCTCCAACTACAATATCCCACATGCGCTAATCAAAACACTGTCCACTTCTCTACAAGTCTTCAGTAAAACACTGTGTTGACATCAATGACAATCATAGTCATGAATGCAACAAAAAATGCTACAGAATGGGTGCCAAACACTTTAGCATTCATTCCTAAAAATATTCGCCATTGGCATTGATGGCAACATAGATGAAAAACATCTAATGTTCCAAAAATCCAATACTGCAACACTACTTCAAATCCTCTTCATCAATCAAATCTTGCTTCGTTATCTTGTTCAGTTCTCTTCTATTGTTTTCTCATATTTTTTTTCATGCATACTTCTCCCCCATTGACATCAATGACAAAAATTTCATCACTATGTCAACAACTCAATGTCAAAAGATACTATTTAGAAAAATACATTTACTAGAGTCCTCATGACTTAGCTTAGATACAAATACTCCCCCATAGAGGAAGTACCAACATCCAGTCCACAAGAAAGATAGGGCTCATATATTACTGGACAGATGCAACCAACTGCATCATTACTCAAAAGTAGGCTAGGGCATAATCCCAAGCATACCTCTCAGATACTCAAATGTATCCTTAGGCAAAGGCTTTGTAAATATGTCTGCTATATGTTCCTTTGTGCTTATGTACTCTAGTCTGACTTCTTTCTTAGCAAATTTCTCTCTTACAACATGATACTTGATCTCTATATGTTTTTTCTTAGAATGTCGTATAGGATCCTTAGACATACTAACTGTACTGGTGTTGTCACAATGTATAACAATAGGTTCCACAAATTAATTCCAATATCCTTCAGCATTTGTTTCATCCAAATTATCTAATTACAATTGTTTTCTACTGCTACATACTCTGCTTCTTCTGTGCTTTGTGAAATACAATTCTGCTTCTTGCTTAACTAAGAAACTAATCTTCCTCCAAGAAAAAATGCTCCTCCACTGGTGCTTTTCTTATCATCAACACTGCCTCCCCAATCAGCATCTGTATATGCACATAGGGTAAAATCATCAGATTTTTCATACCACAATCCTTAGTCCATTGTGCCTCTTAAATATCTCAGTATCATCTTTACTGCTACATAATGTGATTCTCTAGGTTTAGCTTGAAATCTTGCTACAATTCCAACTAAATGTGCTATATCCACTCTTGTGTGTGTCAAATACTACAATCCTCCAATCATGGATCTGTATTTCTTCTATTCAACTGTTGGTGTTTCATCTATGCTAGATAACTTATGTCCAGTTACCATAGGTGTTCCAACTGGTTTACAGTCCTCCATTCCAAATCTTTTCATCAAATCATTCAAGTACTTTGTCTGACTTACAAAGATACCATAATTGTTTTGTGTTATCTATAATTCCAAAAAGTATTTCATCTCACCAATCATACTCATTTCAAATTCAGTCTTCATTTCATCAGCAAATTTGTCACTAGCTTCATCTTCTCCTCCAAAAATAATGTCATCAACAAAAATAACTATAATCAACAAACCATTTTCAATTTCTTTTGTGTATATATTGCTATCATCTGTTCCTTTAGCAAATCCTAACTTTAACAAATACTTATCCAGTCTTGCATACCAAGTTCTAGGTGCTTTCTTTAGTCCATATAATGCTTTCTTCAATTTACATACCATGTCTCCTTCTTGAGTCAAAGGAAAACCTTCAAGCTGCTCAATGTAGACTTCTTCTTCCAATTCTCCATTCAGAAATACTGACTTCACATCCATCTGATACACATTGAATTTCTTAAAAGCTACATAGGCTAAAAACATTCTTACTACTTCAATTCTTACTACTGGTGCAAAAGTTTCTTCATAGTCAATTCCTTCTTATTGTGAGTAACTCTTACATACCAATCTTGCTTTATTTCTTACAACTTCTCCTTGTTCATTCATCTTGTTTCTAAATACCCATTTAGTTCTAATCACATTCTTGTCTTTAGGTCTAGGGACCAATTCCCATGTATTGTTCTTTTCTATTTGATCTAGTTCTTCTTTCATGGCATTAATCCAATGTTCATCTTCACAGGCTTCACTAGTAGATTTATGTTCAATTTGAGAAATCAAACATAAATGTACCTTATTCTGAGTCTGAACTCCTCTGTCCAAACTTCCAATAACTTGTTCAACAGGATGATGTCTTGATAAATACCTGTTCGGTGTCATAGTCTTAGATCTTGCTTCAACTATAGATTCTTCTCTAGATTCCTCTTTGGTTTCTTTAGCATGACTTTCATTCAACAATTCACTATCAGTTTCATAGAATAATTTAGCAGTTTCAGTGTTAGGCTTAGGATGAGCTTCTTCATCAGATTCATAATCAAGAATTCTTTCCTAAATTTTGAACTTTTCATCAACTTTAACATTTGTGCTCTCAACAATAGTTTTAGTTCTCTTATTGTAACATCTATATGTGTTTCTCTTCAAAGAATATCTAAGAAAAATACCTTCATCACTTCTAGGATCAAACTTTCCAATATCATCATCTCTCTTTATATAACATTTTCTTCCAAAAATTCTAAAATACTTAACTGAGGGTGCATGTCCAAACCATAATTCATAAGGTGTCTTGTTTGTGTCTACTCTGATTTGTACTCTGTTCATTGTATATACTGTTGTATTCACTGCTTCTCTCCAAAATGTCTTCGCTAAATAATTCTCAAATAACATAGCTCTTGTTGCTTCAGTCACTGATCTATTTCTTCTTTCTGCAATACCATTTTGTTTAGGTGTTCTAGGGGCTGAAACCTATCTCTTAATACCATTCACTTCACAAAAAGTGTTAAACTCTCTAGAAGTAAATTCACCACCTCTATTAGATCTCAAAGATTTAATCTTCATTCCAGATTCATTCTCAACTTTGTTCTTAATGATCTTAAACTTATCAAATGCTTCAGATTTTTCTTTCAGAAATGCAATCCACATCATTCTTGTAAAATCATCAACAAGGATCATAAAATACCTTTCTCTATATAATCCTCTAGTTCTGGTAGGACCACTCAATTCTGCATGAACAATCTCCAACTTCTCTGCCGATGTGAACTTCTTACTAGGAAATGAACTTCTCTTCTGCTTAGCCATCACACATTCTTTGCAAATCATGTTAGTAGGTTTCATAATTTTAGGCAAATCCCTTACTGCAAGTGTAGTACTCACTTTCACAATATTATCAAAGTTTATATGACAAAACCTCCTATGCCATAACCAACTATCATCAATCTTATTAATCAAACATGTCATCTCAGTAGGATTCAACTGAAATACATTACCTCTAGTTCTAGATCTAGTTCCAATCAGATTTCCATCTTTATCCTTTATCACACAAGTTTTCTTAGTAAACCAAAATTGATATCCCTTATCAACTAACTGTCTAACACTCAAAAGATTATGTTTTAATCCATCAACAAAGTAAACATCATCAGTATTAGTCTTTCCATCAAAAGTAATAGATCCTATACCTTTAATCAAACAAGGTGCATTTTTACCAACTCTAACAACTCCTCCACCATAATTGTTAAACTTTATGAACTTTTTCATATCACCAGTCATATGATGTGAACAACCACTGTCTATAATCCAATCAGCTTTCTTTTCAACTTGGGAGACTAAGGCTTTTTCTTCCTTAACATTAGTTTCAAAATTTTCTTCTTTAATTGCTACAAATCCTATTTCATCATTATTCTCAGTATCACTTTCACTTAAAGTTCTTTCAATACTAGCTTCAAGGTCTTCATCATTAACATAATAACATTCCTTAGATCTTCTGGGCTTGAAATTATTTATGTACTTCTTAACTCTCTTAGGACATTTAGATGCAAAATGACCATATTATTGACAAGTCCAACATTTAAAAATTTTCTTACCATCTAGTTTTCTTTTCACAAGCAAGGCAATACCTTCTTCAATCTTCTTGTCTTCTTCATTTCTAGATCTGCTGCTACCAACATAATCTCCATTCACACTAATGCTTCTTGACAATGTAGGGTGAATACTAAGAGCACTGAATGCTATCTCCATTCTAGGTAAGTCTCCTGATAACCTCAGGTTCATCTCTGCTGCTTCCAATCTTCCAAGAAGAGTCTCTCTTGTAAACTTTGTAGGACAAGGTATAACTTGTTCAATCATCTATGTTGTCTACTTAAATAAAGGAGTCAATGTCCTCAGAATTTTCCATATCACTTCATTCTATATCTTTGTTCCTCCACAAGATTTTATCCCTGCAACAATTTCTGACATTCTACCAATATAGCTTCTAACAGATTCATCTTCCAACATTCTTATATCTTCAAATGCACATATCCAATTATGTAATCTAACTCTTTTTGCATGTTCATCACCTTCAAAAGTAGAGTGCAAAGCTTTCCAAATTTCATGAGACTTTTTCAAACATTTTACCCGACTATATTCATTCTTCGGAAGTGCTATCAAAAGTGCTTCTCTTGCAAGTATGTTACACATAAATAGATCTCTCTCATCATTAGAGCATGTCTCAAGATCATCTTCTTCAATGATAGTCTTATCATTCTTTGTAGTCAACCAATAACCTGGTCCTAAACATAGTAGATGTGTCTTCATCTTTTCTTTTCAGCTGTCAAAAATTACTCCATCAAACTTAGGGCTTTCTTTCCTAAAATTTGCCATGGATCTCCTTAAGCTGTTAAACTTTTCTTTCAAGGACCTGCTACTCTGATACCAATTGTTAGAAAGTAAAGTCCACCAAGATAACTAAGAGGGGGGTGGGGGGGGGTGAATCAGTTATCAGATAATTATAACTTTTATCATCTTCAATAGCATTAAACCATATAAGCAATATAATTACCAACCATAGAAAGATATTCATACACAATTACATAATAACACAAGATATGTTGACTAGGGAACCTCTTGATCAAAGAGTAAACCCTAGTGGGAATGATGCCCACAAAAGATGCACTAATATGAATATTCCTTGTGAAAGGATGGACTTTGTTAGGAGTCTTATGAAATACATTCAGTACATATAATTCCCTGTTAGGAGATTTTGAATCCCTGTTAAAAGATTCTAACCCCGTTAAGAGTTATGGAAGACAGAAGGACCCACTGCCCAAACAGCTTTAGGGTAAGATCACTGAACTCACTGTCCAAATAATCTTTGCATTATTCAACAAAATAATATGTTACCTGTTCTCTGACTGTGCCAAACCACAGTCACTATTACATCAGATCTTAATTTCAAATCTCTATACTTCGCATGTCTTCCTTCACAATTTTTCTCTCATACTTAGCTCTTTTCTTCACTTCATGCATACCACATCACATCTCTACTCTACAAAAAGGAAAAACATTCCTTCCTTTATACCACACTCAAATAATTACAAATGAGTCAGCACATAATTACAAAATAAAATATTGCACACGCTACACCAAAATTACATAAAACTGTCAACTTCCAAATACAATAAATCTTCACTCATGTGAATTTTAAGTTTTCTCTATCATCCATGTCACTATCAATGTGTCTCTAACTTCCCTTTAACTGTGCAAAGCCAGATTCCATCCCGATTAGGAGATATCATCCGATTGCCAAAAACCGCTACTCAGGAACATTGCCTAAATACTGCTTCCACCAAAATGATCATAACTTTCATGAATAAAAGAATTTCTATTTGCACTCTTAACCATAGACATATAAAATATCAAAGAGTATATCCTCAATGTCTAATAGCTCCAACTACAATATCCCATGTGCGCTAATCAAAACATTGTCTACTTCTCTGCAAGTCTTTGGTAAAATACTGTGTTAACATCAATGACAATCATAGTCATGAATGCAACAACAACTGCTATAGAATGGGTGCCAAACACTTTAGCATTCATTCCTAACACTCATCCCTTGATGACCAACAATATGCTAGATCTTAAAGAGGAAAGATGCCCATGTGAGGCCTCACCCCGAGCCCATCATAGCTTTTCAGTTTCTGCATTTGAGAGATACTTATTTGATACTATATTTTTGATGCACTATAGATTTAGATACCTTATGTCATGGATTTTATCACCTTAGATGCTTGATGCACATTATTTTATGGTTTTATGATGATTACCATGTGACATTATTATGATCCGCAATTATGGTTAATATGATTTTATGAATGCTAGGATGACATAATGGATTTTGTTTACGTGATTTATTAGGAAAAGGATTTTGGATGCAATTACGATGCAATGGGATCTCTATTATGAATTGGAAGTTAATTTCTTAATTACATTATGTGTATATATGTTTTCATGAGTGAAAATAGTTTATTTATTATGCAATGAGAATTTCAATTAGTTATGTGATGTTGTAAATGATCTTAAAATGGAATGGAGTTTATTTCACATATGTTGTGGACTTTATTTTTTGAACTACTGATATTGGAACTTAGTGTGTAGGAAATAAGACCATGGTGATAAACAAGGGAACCAAACGTAGGCCAATGTGAATTCAGTGCGAGCCAAGATTGTGTCTAATGAAAGACAAAACCTCATTGTATTGTATTTTATTTGTAAATGTAATGATCTTGTATGTCTCTACTAAATTTGTTAAATTATAAATTATTTATCTGTGTGCTCAAGTGGAAATGCCATATGGCTTATGAAGGGTAATTGTGTAAGTGTCATTTGAAACTTGTAATGTGTACATGTGGCCATGACATGTTCCACTTGAGGATTGGATGCCCACCAACCTAGGAAAGTACCCTTTAGGATCCCCATGTGAATCCCCTGGTTGGGGAGCTTGAGGCATGGTCATGTCTATGAATTTCTAAGTGAAGCTTAAACTAGACTTTTGGGGAGTAAGGAAGGTGCCTAAGGGAGTTTTTGTGTCATTTTTAGTAAGCCCACTTGGTATACCTATGGGTAAGGGTTATTTTAAGCTATAGGACAACCCTTTGTTGACCAAAAGACCCCTCTAAAAGTTAGATTTTCAAAATGGCCAAAAATTAGCTTTTGAAAGCACGGTCTTGGTTATATCACCCTTCCATTAGGATTGAAGGAATTTTCCCACCTTTTTGGCTAACCTTTTGAGGAACCCATTTTTGGAAAGCTTGTAAGGGGCTTAGGGAAGACCAACCAATGAGATGGATTAACTTATCCTTAGAGGTTGTGGGGAGTTGTGTAGAGACCTTTTTAGTGGAGACCCTCCATTGTTGTGAGTTTGAACACCCACTCTCTATCTTAGAGACATTGCTAGTTTTGGAGAAGCTTGGAAAAGGAGACTTGGGAAAGAGGGAGCTCTTCATCAAATTTATTCCTTAAGCTTGGATCTAGGTTGGTGGCTCTTACATTTCTCTTTGTTGTTTCTTATGGAATATGTGAACATATGCAAGTGATAGTATTCTTGAACTTGTAATAAAATTGTTGTTGTTTTCTTTCTTTCCATTGTTGTATTGTGTTTCCTTTGTGATGTATTGCAAGTTTTTTTTTTGTGTGTAAGAGAGTATCAAGACCCACTTACCCTTGGGAGGGAAGAGTAGCCTTGGGGGTGAAGGTTCTAGGATAGCCCATGGGTGTAGAGTCTCTCCTCTAGGAGGAGAGGGATAAAACATAGAAGTATGGGCTCCATGTAGTCATTCCATTCTTTGTTTTGGGGGCCATAAGGGAGTTGTTTTTGGCTTGATGATTTGGGGTCCATAAGGGTTTTGATATGGAGTGGTTGAGAAGGTGATTCAGAAAAGCCATGTGAAGGCTTGTTTATTTTTACTCTTGGAATGAGCTTTCTCTCCATAGGGTATTCGGTCCACTTCACCCCAATTTTATGGTCAATATGAGACCCATTGTGTAAGACTTGGGTTGGGAGTTTCATGTAGTAAATATGTTTTTCAATATTGGTGTTTTGGTTGCGGTTGTGTGAAAACCCGTCTATGATTTGGTTCTCCAAGATCGGGGGTGGCCTCTTAGAGGCCTTGGTTGGGAGGTGAGCATCCCATGGTCCTTAAAGTTTTTTTTTCAAATTTATTTGTAGGGTTTGAAGCTCAATATCTTTATGAAGAAAATGAAGAAAGCAAGAAGAGAGTTGTGTTTGTGAAACTTGGAGTTTCTATGTTTTTTTAGTGAAACATTTTTGCATAAGTTCCTTGAGGAACCCTTTGTAATGACTTTGCAAAATAAAAGTGTAGATTTATTTTATAGAAGAACTTAGTTCTTTTATAGAAGAGAGAAGATCATGTGTATTTCATTTGCAATCTGTAATTTATTTGAATGTGTTATATAAGGTTTATGTTGTATCTATTAGCAAATTTAAATAGAAGGAACAATGAGAAAAGCTCATAAGTTGATGTAAATTTTTAAAATGAATAGATTTAAGTCTTCTATGTTATTTATGGATTAAATTATACTTGTAGTCAAAATACATAAAGAGAGAAAATTAGTCCTTTTGATACATGATTATTGTTGCAAAAAAAAAAGAAATGTTCTTTTATATTGTAATACCCCAAAAATGGGCTATAGGTTCATTAACCTCATACATCGACAATATGAACGAAATTGACATCGAAGTCCTAACCTAAGGCACATCGGCACATCATCAAATTCTAATTGATTATCATAAATTCTACATCAGGGAATATTCCTAGTAATATTCCTAATCATCATAATTATCTTTAATTTAATGATTATTTGGCGATAAATTCTATTTATCCTAAAGTTTGATTAATTGAATATTCTCAATAGTTAATTAATTAGATTTAATTCTGCCACTTAATTGTTTAATCGAAGTTAATTCTATTTATTCCTAAATTATATTATTTAAATTTGACAATAAATCAAAATTTCTATCATTAATTGATTAAATTCTTATTTAATTAATTAAAGCAAGTTGTCATATTTGGTGATATTATTTTTGAATAAAATTTTGATTAAATGATTGATTAACCCATAAATAAATTGTTTTATTTCAAAAATCAGTTAAGTTGAGAATAAATCACTTTATTTATTTATTAAATCATAATAAAATGTGCACAATCAAAGAGTAGTTAAACTCCAAATCAGAAAATCAATGCAAGTTATTGACTTTTTGGAACTCAACATCATTTTTGAGTTTTAAAGTTGATCTAAACTTCTAATTTGAGTTAAAAAGCTATTTTTGCATGATTTGCATATTTTTGTGAATTAAATTATCTTTATTTAAAAATAACTCCAAATCAAGCTGAGTTATTTGAGTGATTTATGGCTTTCTTTCATGCATCCTCAAAGCCCTGGATTTCTATAAATTAAGGCTTTAGCTCTTCACTAATCATCTCTCAAATCCACAAGAATTGCATAATCACGCTACTGAATTGGAGATTAAAGAATCATCTTTGCAAATCCAAGCTTTGTGAGATCAATATTGCATAGTTTTTCATATCATATTAGTTTTCATTTGTTAGATCATTTAGCATATCATAGCATATCAATTTTTACATATCATAGATTTCATTTCATTTTTCATCTTATTGCATCTAAAATCCAAAAAAATAGATTAATTGCATACATTTCATAGCCATCTTTTGCATTCAAATCCTTCATTTAGGTGTCGTCAAGGTCACTCATCTCGATAACAATTTGAGAACATCATACTCGCACCTATTAGAAGGCAGTAAATCATCTGGTTAGTTTAGCTTTCAATTCATTGCACGATTTCAATTTTTTCTAACCTCTAATGTTTTATTGAAGTGTTGTGTCTATAGATCAAGTACAAAATTCACACACACATATATTTGTTGTTTAGCTTAAAGAAAATATTGATTATGGATTGTATTTTTGTTATAAATAGATAAAAGAGAAGAGTATGTAATATATGTGTTGTTCCATATTTTATTATGGTTATTAGCAAAATAAAATATAAAAAGAGTTTAAAAAAAAAAAGAAATATTTATATGCTAGCCCTACTTTAAAAATTGTATTTTATCCATTCAAATCAGGAAATGAAGTGCAATATTATCTTCTTTCATCAGTATGATTATATTTTATCTACTCAAAAATAAAATAAAATTGTTCTTTTTGTGCATATTAAACTAGATTTTGATTTTTTATATATATTCATATGTAAATATTATATATATATATATGCATTATGGACATGGTATACATACTTATAAAAAAAAAACATACACCTTTTTAGTTATGATGAGTATACATTTTATTGTATATACATATATATATTAATGAACATATATTAAAAAAACATATATAATTTTTTTTTAAAAAAATGGAAAAGTTAAATTATTTTTTTAGTGGGGGCTGCATATTTTTCCTAAGCATAGGGGGTTGGGAGCTGAAGGCTTCCCCACCCCACCTGTGCTCCTCTCTCTAAGGAAGGGGGCATGGGGAAGGGTTGGGAGCCCTGACCCACCCCCATGCTATGGCGGTTGTGACCCACGATATCACCACAACCAACAGTTGAACCGTTGGTCTGTGGCAGCCGCGGCCCGCAGATTCTGCCACAGTGTGGTGGTGGTAGTGGTTCCCCCCAACCCACCATCGCACCTCTACAACAGAGTTTTCCCTTGTTAATTTTGTTGCAAAAAAATATAAATTTACAGAGTTTAAATATGAAAAAAATATAAAATAATGTTGCATTTTGTTGGTTATTCTTTTTTAAAAGGACAGTAGCATACAAATAGATCCAAATAATTTTTGTTGACCTTAGCAACAAGAAAGGAGTTCTGGGTATATGGTCAAATTGCTCTTCCTGTTGTTAATATATTTGGGTATATATATATATATATATATATATATATATATAGACACGCACACATATATAATTTCCTAAATACATGAACTAAAATAGAGACCTATGGTTTCTTGTTGAAATAGGGAGAGAGAGAGAAGGGAAATGAAGTAGAAGACTTCATTTTTGGTTTTTTTTAAAAAACCCTTAACCCTAATTTCAAATTTGGAATCAGGGTTGGGCAAGTGGAAAGTCTATTTATTCATTTTCTTATATTTTAAAATTTATTTTTTTGAGGAGGGAAAATTTCTTTTTGGGTCTTATAAAAAAAACATTTGAACTTAAATAGACATTTTAAGGTGTATTTAAAGTGCAACTTAGCCAAATTCTTTATTGGGAATGTTTGGTGATAAGATTAGTGAATTAATTTACTTTAACCCTATGATGATGCTTTGAGAAATAATTTATATTTTGTTGAGGAATTTATTTTTATTATAGTAAAAAAAATTTATTTAGAATACCTCTAACATTTTAGCATATATAGTAAATAGCTCTACTTAATGTGTAAATTAATTTAACTTATAAAGTAGTACTAAATTTTAGAAGGGGAATTGAATTAAGTTAAAATAAAGAAAATTATATTTAATGGAATAATCTTTTATTTGAATTTTAACAGGATTTAATTCAAATTAGTTAATCCTAGTATTTATGTTTTTTGGTAAATAATGCAAGGGATGTTGGGGGGTTCGAAAAACCCTCACTATGATTCCCCTCAATTGAATTTAACCTAACCTCTCAGTTATTAACCGCACTGCTTAAGACAACCTTTAAACTTTAAAAATTAATTAATAACCTTAAAAAAAAAGATTTGGTGTGTTTTGCCTATTAAATTATGGGCATGACATTTTGGTATCAGACCCATGTTACGAACATTGGATGCCCTAAACCCATTACGTTTCTCATCTAACTTTGTCCTTATTGAATTTATAGGATGCATCCCCTTACACGTCAAGCTCGTGGATGTAATAGAGGCCCTAGGCTTGCCTCCTCAGTATGTGAGGAAGTAGAGAAGAGAGTGGAGATACCCGAAGGAGACTAGGAACCCCCTCCCATACCACCATCGAATCCTACCCAGGAGGTTTTTCTAGTACTACAGAACCTTATTGGAGTTATCCAAGATAGATTACCTCTAGTGGGTCATCAGTCAATGCATCAGTTATCAAAGGGACATAGGTCAGAGGCCAGAGAGAGGACTAGGATCCCTCCACGTGATCATGAGGAGAGTTAGAGAGCTCATGAGCTGGTATCAGTTTGCAGGCCAGAACCACCACCTAGAGATAGTTTAGAGGGCACCCTGAGATGCAGGGGACTAGATCAAAAATCTCTTGCACTTTCAAACACCATTATATATAGGATCTACTGATGGGACAGAGGTCAAGGCTTGGTTATTGAGCTTAGATAGATGCTTTGGGTTACATCCTTACGAAAGCAACCTAAAGGCATGATTTGTAGTTCACCTTCTGAGAGGAGGTGCTTCTACATGGTGAAAGAAGGAGGAATTTAAGAACAACATAACTATGGACACAATCACTTGGGAGATTGTTCTGGAGAGATTCAGAGATAGGTACTTGTCAGAGCATTACAGATAATGTCGCATTGATGAGCTCCATGATCTCCAATAGAGGGGACTCATAGTATTGCAGTATGAGAGTCATTTCCTTGAGTTACTACACTATGTTGAGTACATGAAGGATGAGAAATTGTGAGTAAATCACTTTGTCAAGAGGCTTAATGATTGGATATCAGGACAGGTTCGCATGACCACTCCAAGGAACCTTTGAGAGGCTGTAGAGATGGACTTGATTATAGAGGAGATTTGAGGTAGGTCACAAGACACCCATGATAGGTCTCAGAATCATAACTCCACATCTCAGTTTCATGGTTACCAAAAGAACCATTGGAAATGTAACAACAAATAGTCTTCAAGGTCATTTAGAAAGATCCCTCAGCAACATTCTCAGTAGAATCAAAGGTAGAAGACACCACTAGGACAACATGGCTCTAAGCCCAAGAAGTGGTAGATACATGGTCCTAAAAAGGATCAACATCCAAAGAATTTAGATGCACCTTCGACACGGACTCAATAGTCCTCTCGGGGGGTTACAGTGGGTCTAGTAGGACCGGTGGACAATAGTACTCTAGGCCATAGGGACTTTAGATACACACGTGGCCCTTGTTATGCATGTGGTGCCATGGGGCACTTAGCTCAAGATTGTTCTCAAGGACAGATGGAAGGAAGTCAGTGCATGATAACATTAGAGTCTAGAGTTGGGGACTTTGGACAGTCTCACAAGGTTTTTGTAGCAGTCGATAACTGCCAGGAAAAATATAAGGCCACAGTTATTGAGGCTACAGGTATGATCAAAGGTAGTAGCATTACCATTTTGTTTGATTCTAGAGCTATTGATTCATTTATATCTCCATTGGTTATGGAGCATTGCAGGATAGTGGTAGCTAGATAGGATGCCAGTTGAGAGGTCGAGTTAGCATCAGGAGCTAGAGTGTTAGTCAACACCTTGGTGAGGGATTGTCAGGTATAGATTGGTGATTTTACCACCACTTTAGACCTTCACATCACACCTCTTATATCCTATGGCATAGTAGAAGGCATGGATTGGCTATATGCCCATAGAGATAAGTTGGACTATATACAGAAGAGGATTGAGTGTTTAGATGATCATGACACATCTATTGTGATTTACGTGATTCAGAGAGGTATATCTCTTCGTATGATCTCTACCATGCAGCTTAAGAAGAGCATGTGAAAGGGATGTCAGTTATTGTCCATTACCATCAATGAAAAAGAAGATGAGGAGGGAAGGGAACAACCTCTTGATGATTATCCTATACTTCAAGAGTTTGTAGATGTGTTTCCTACTAAGCTTCTAGGTATGCCTCCTCGTAGGGCAGTGGATATCCATATTTATCTTATGCCCGGAGCTACTCAAGTTTTGAGGGCACCATATGGGATGACCACTAATGAGCTTAATGAGCTCAAGATCCAGTTAGAGTAAATTTTGGAGAAAGGGAACATTCATCCTAGTGTTTCACCTTGGGGCACACCAGTCATCTTTGTTAAGAAGAAGGATGGATCCTTGCGATTGTGTATGGATTATCGATAGTTGAATAAGTTAACCCTCAAGAGTTGATATCTACTTCCCAGGATTGATGATTTATTTGATCAACTTCAGGTGCCAAAGTGTTTTCCAAGATCGATCTTAAGTTAGGCTACCATCAGTTGCAGATTGTGGATAGTGATATCCCCAAAAATTCTTTCCATACAAGATATGGACACTGTGAGTTCACATTTGTACCATTTGGTCTTATGAATGCTCTAGTTGTATTCATGAGCCTTATGAATGGGGTATTCCGCACCTTTCTTGAAAATTTTTTAGTTGTGTTCCTTGATGATATTTTGATATATTCTTGGGATGAGGAAGAGCATGAAGAGCACTTGAGGTAGGTTTTGCAATGTTTGAGAGACAATCAATTGTATGGTATCTTGTCAAAGTGCACTTTTTATAGGTCTGAGATTCATTACCTTGGGCATGTTATTTCAGGAAATGGAATCTTAGTTGATCCATCAAAGATTACACCCATCATGGATTGTACGACACCTACCTCTGTGACCGAGGTAAGAAGTTTTATGGGATTGGCTAGATATGATAGACATTTTGTAGAGGGATTTTCTAGAGTGGCACACCCCATTACTTATCTTCAACAAAAGGGAAAGAAGTTTGAGTGGATCAAGAAGTGCAAGAGGGCCCTTTAGGAACTCAAGAAGGCACTTACCAATGCACCTATTCTTGCAGTGCCTAACCCTTTAGTAGATTTTATTGTATGCACATATGCTTCCTTGGATGGTTTGGGAGTAGTTCTTATGCAAAATGGGCGAGCCATTACATATGAGTCTAGAAAAATTAAGACTCACAAGCTTAATTACCCCACTCATGACCTTGATCTAGTTGTAGTGGTTCATGCATTAGTGAGATGATGACATTTACTTTTGGGTCATTGGTTTGAGTTCCATTCTAATCATCAGAGCTTGCAGTATATTTTCACTCAGCTGAACCTGAATGCATGTCAACAGAGATGGATGGAATTCCTTTGTGAGTATGATTTTGATGTTCACTACATCAAGGGAAAGAATAATGTGATTGCAGATGCCTTGAGTAGAGGATGTCATGGGGATTATTCTATGACTGTAGGCACAGAGTTGAGAGATCAAATATTGCACCATTTGCATGAGGATGATTGGTATGTTGAGGTGAGTCAGGTTATTTGGTCTTATAGTACCCTTGAGGGGAAGTTTTCAGGATATTCCTTAGAGTCTGATGGAATTTTATGCCATAGAGGATGCATATATGTACCATCCTCTAAAGATTTATGAGTTTTTATCATGTTAGAGGCTCATAGAGAACCCTATGCAGCACATCCCAAAGTTAAGAAGATGCATGCAGATTTGAGGCAATTATACCATTGGCTAGGGATGAGACAAGATATAACTAAGATAGTAGAATGATGTCTTGAGTGTTAGAGAGTTAAGGTATAACATCGTCATCCAGGTGGTTTACTTCAGCCACATGAGATACCAGAGTGGAAGTGGGATGTTATTTCTATGGATTTCATCATTGGTCTTCCTATGTCATCTTGATGCCATGATGCCATCATGGTGACAGTTGACAAGTTGACCATGCTAGCCCACTTTTCACCTATATATACCACTTTTATAGCTCTAGAAGTGGCACATGTTTTCTTGTATGATATTATCAGACTTCAGGGCATTCCTCATAAGATCATTTTAGATCAAGATTCTCTCTTTACTGTTAGCATGAATGTTGATGGTATTCCTATGTGGGAGTATCATAGTAATGATATATGCATTCTACATTGGTTATGTGTTTCATTCATGATAAACTTTGTCATGAATGTAACACAACCAATGTAGTATACCTCTATCATTACTATGATACTCTCCCATAGGAATACCATCATAATTCATGCTAACAATCTCCCCCTTTGGAATTGATGGCAACATAGATGAAAAATATCTAAGTTCCATAAATACCAAAACATGTCTATACTGTATCTACATCAACATCTTTTAAAATCCTCTTCATTAATCATCAAATCCTTCAAAGGATGATCCTTTCATACTATTTTTAATGAATAGGTTCCAAGGCCTAAAGACAAAAATGTGATTGAAACCAAGTGGGTATACAAGAACAAGATGAATGAAGAAGGCACTGTTGTTAGAAAAAAAGAAATAATTGTATGTAAAGGATATTCATAGCAAGAAAGAATTGATTTTGAATAAACCTTCGCACGAGTTGCTAGAATTGAGGCAATCAGATTATTCCTAGATTACATTGCCCATAAAAATTTCAAAGTATATCAAATGGATGTAAAATCAACCTTTCTTAATGGAGACTTGGAAGAGGAAGTATACATTAAGAAACCTGATGGGTTTCCTTTATCAGGGAATTAAGATCTAGTTTGCAAATTGAAGAAGCCTCTGTATGGATTGAAACAAGCACCAAGGGCTTGGTATGAAAGATTGGATAAGTATCTAATTTAGTTGGGATTCAAGAAGGTAAATTCTGACAACAATTTGTACCTAAGAATCACTGAAGAAGGTATCTTTATTTTTTAAGTCTTTGTTGATGATATGAGCAAAAATTTTGTAGAAGAGATGAAAATTGAATTTGAAATGTATATGATTGGGGAGATGAAATTCTTCCTTGGATTGTAGATTAGTCAAATTAAAGAAGGGATATTCATATCTCAGATAAAATATCTCAAAGAACTGTTGAAAAAGTTTGGCATGGATGATAGTAAACCTGTCGAAAATCCTATGGTAGCTAGAACAAAGTTGTCTTTGGAAGATGAAGAAAAGAATGTACCTCAGAAAACTTATAGATTAATGATTGGAGGTCTTTAAAGTATCTGACATATACTAGACCTGATATAGCCAATGCTATTGAAATTGCTACAAGATTTCAAGAAGATCCTAAAGAATATCACCTTATGGTAGTAAAAAGGATATCTAGATATCTTAAGGGCACAATTGAGTTTGGTCTATGGTATGATAGATCATAGGACTTTACATTTCATGCCTTCACTGATGCTGATTAGGAAGGGAATGTAGATGATACAAAGAGTACTATTGGAGGAGTATTTTTCATTGGTAAAAGATTGGTTTCTTGGCTTAGCAAGAAGCAGGACTGCATTGCTCAGTCTACTACAGAATCATAATATGTTGCAGTAGCAATCAATTGTACATAGATCATATGGATGAAGAAAATGTTGAAGGACATTGGAATACGTCTAGAAGATTCAGTTACTATCCATTGCGACAATACTAGCATGGTAAATATGTCAAAGAACCTTGTTATGCATTCAAAGAAAAAACATATAGCAATAAAGTATCATTTCTTGAGAGACAAAGTAGCATAGAAGGAAGTAAAGTTAGAATATGTAAGTACAAAGGAGAAAATAGCAGACATTTTCACAAAACCTCTTCGTAAGGATATATTTGAGTATCTAAGAGGTATGCTAGGGGTCATGCCCCAACCTACCCTTGAGTAATTGATTTTGGAATTGCATCAGTCTAGAAATATCATAGCACTATTTCATTCTCTCGACTATATGCTTGATTCTTCTCCTATGGGGGAGTATATATAATAAGTTGAGCTACTAAAAACTCTTGGAGACACCCTTTCCATTGATGTCAATGGGGGAGAGAATGACACATAAAAAATAGTATGAAAGGATCATCCTTTGGAGGATTTGATGATTGATGAAGAGGATTTGAAAAGATGCTTATGCAGATACAATACATACATGTTTTTGTATTTATGGAAATTAGATATTTTTCATCTATGTTTCCATCAATGCCAAAGAGGGATATTGTTAGCATGAATTCTGATGGTATTCCTATGGGGGAGTATCATAGTAATGATAGAGGCATGCTACATTAGTTGTGTTACATTCATAGAAATTTTTTTCATTGATGACAACATATGTTATTGATTGGATTGTTCAAGAGCCTACATAAGAGGTTGCAGAGAATTGTACGGACACAATAAAGTGAATCAGAATGTGCACACTTATAGAGAGACTTTTAATGATTTCTTGGATCACCATCTATGATCACAAATACTTATGATTTGATATGACAGAGTTATGACTGAATTACTGATGACTAGTTTTCAGGTGATAGTAACTATGTTTTCACAGAGTTGATTGCATAACTTTGTGCATAGCACTCATGGTTGTTTTAGTTATGATATGCAAACATAGGTTCATTTTGGACACTTTCTTGAGAGATTATTGTGATCATGTGGTGTCATGATCATATAGGTGGCGTCAGCTATGGCATATGCATTGGCAAAGACCTATTTGAAGGCCAACTTGGAACATGTTTCAAGTAATATGATATGAGATATTAATCAATGGATCTAAATGATTAATTGATGTAACTACTATGTTGTAACATTGTAAGAGATGTCATTTGCATCTTCACATGGGTCCATTTGTATTTTGTAAATAAGATTTATCCTATTAAGGCCGACTTGGATATAATTGTTGTAACTTGTATTTAAGGATTGAATTCCTTGGAAAATAGAAGTGATACTGCATATGGAAGATGCAGAAGGGAATGTGAGCTTGAGGCTGCATTGGATATTGTTTGAAGAACAATAGTTGTGCATTTTGGGACAAGGTGGAGCTTTCTTGGCAATGAATGAAGGCTGGAAGAGTTTCAGAACAAAATTATCTCAGACTTGAAGTTAAAAGGTTTGGATAACCTAAGGGTATCTTTAACTCTCAAATATCTTGATTAGGTTGATGTATTGTACACCCCTAATAGGGTTTGATTTACTTTAATAGGGATGAATTCCTAACATGGTTGATTCCTTAATTGGGATCACATTGTAAAAGACTCCTAATAGGGTCTATCCTTTAACCAGGACCTACCTATTGTAATACTCAGCTCCTAATAGGGTTAGAACTTTTAACATGGTTATTATACTTATAGTTCAAATATTTGTGGGTACCATCCCCACTAGGGTTTTTCCCTTAACAGGATTTTCCTCAAAAAAAAATATGGTGTTATGAGTTCTTCTATGCTTATTTATATTGCATGGTTATTTATCTTATGCTATATCTTAATATGCTATTTGAAGAAGATACAAATATTCAAGAATTTAGTAAAGTACTATAATACTGACTCACCCCCCCTCTTAGTGTTACCAAATCCTAACATTTACATCATCCTTTTGGATGGGATTGCATGTAGCATTGGGCACCGAGCTCAATTTTAGTACCACGTATCAGCCTGAGATAGATGGTCAGATAGAGAGGGTAAATCAAGTGTTGGATGATATGCTTCACATGTATGTCATGGATCATCAGTCTAGGTGGGAGGTGTACCTACATTTGGTAGAGTTTTCCTACAATAATGGGCATCACACTTCTGTAGGTATGCCCTCCTATCAAGAATTATATGAAAAACCATGTAGAATGCCTTTGAGTTAGGACCACATTGAGGATAGAGTTTCTTTAGGTCCTAAGTTAGTTCAAGAATTGGAGAAGAAGGTGTCCTTAATTAGACAACATCTGAAGGAGGTGCATGATAGACAAAAGAAGTATGTAGATGTGAAGAGAAAGGGTCGTAGTTATATGGTTGGGGATAGATTTTTTCTGAGAGTGCGGCCACATAAGATTCCAATCCATTATGGAAAGGGTTCTAAGCTTGCAGCCATATTTGTCAGTCCTTTTGAGATTCTTGAGTGGATAGGTCCAGTCACTTATCATCTAGTTTTTCCACCTAGCCTGTCATGCATCCATGATGTATTTCATGTATCAATTTTGAGGAAGTACATTTTAGCACGCCGGACGCTAGCTCTTCGAGGCTGAGATCTTAACCAAGTTAGGGTCCAGTGTGATTTCTATGATGAGGTTACAACATCATGGGAGGACACAACACATATGAGAGCACAATATCCCCATATTTTTCATGAAATCTAGGAGGAAGTTCATGCCTAGGGGGAAGATACGAGGCCTCACCCCGAGCCCATCATAGCTTTTAAGTTTCTACATTTGAGAGATACTTATTTGATACTAGATTTTTGATGCGCTATAGATTTAGACACCTTATGTCATGGATTTTATCACCTTAGATGCTAGATGCACATTATTTTATGATGTTATGATGATTACCATGTGACATTAATGATCTACAATTATGGTTAATATGATTTTATGAATGCTAGGATGACATAATGGATTTTTTTTACGTGATTTATTAGGAAAAAGATATTGGATGTAATTATGATGCAATGAGATTTCTATTATGAGTTGGAAGTTAATTTCTTAATTACATTATGTGTATATATATTTTCATGAGTGAAAAGAGTATTTATTATGCAATGATAATTTCAATTGGTTATGTGATGTTTTAAATCATCATAAAATGGAATGGAGTTTATTTCATATATGTTGTGGACTTTATTTTTTGAACTACTAATATTGGAACTTAGTGTGCAGGAACTAAGACCATGGTGATAAACATGGGAACCAAACATAGGCCAATGTGAATTCAGTACAAGACAAGGTTACATCTAATGAAAGAAAAAACCTCATTGTATTGTATTTTATTTGTAAATGTAATGAGTTTGTATGTCTCTATTAAATTTGTTAAATTGTAAATTATTTATGTGTGTGCTCAAGTGGAAATGCCATGTGGCTTCTGAAGTGTAATTGTATAAGTTTCATTTGACACTTGTAATGTGTACATGTGGCCATGACATGTTCCACTTGAGGATTGGATGCCCGCCAACCTAGGAAAGTACCCTTTAAAATCTCCATGTGAATCCATTGGTTAGGGAGCTTGAGGTATGGTCATGTCCATGAATTTCGAAGTGAAGCTTAAAATGGACTTTTGGGGAGTAAGGAAGGTGTCTAGGGTGTGTTTGGGTCACTTTTAGTAAGCCCACTTGGTATACCTATGGGTAAGGGTTATTTTAAAGCATATAACAACCCTTTGTTGACCAAATGACCCCTCCAAAAGTTGGATTTTCAAAATGGCCGAAAATCAGCTTTTGGAAGCATGGTCTTGGTTAGATCACCCTTCCATTAGAATGCAAGGATTTTTCCCACCTTTTTGGCTAACCTTTTTAGGAACCCATTTTTGGAAAGATTGCAAGGGACTTAGGGAACACCAACCAATGAGATGGATTACCTTATCCTTAGAGGTTATGGGGAGTTGTGTAGAGGCCATTTTAGTGAGACCCTCCATTGTTGTGAGTTTGAATACCCACTCTCTATCTTAGAGGCATTGCTAGTTTTGGAGAAGCTTGGAAAAGGAGACTTAGGAAAGAGGGAGATCTTTATCAAATTTCTTCCTTAATATTGGATCTAGGTTGGTGGCTCTCACATTTATCTTTGTTTTTTCTTATGGAGTATGTGAACATATGAAAGTGATAGTATTCTTGAACTTGTAAGAAAATTGTTGTTGTTTTCTTTCTTACCATTGTTGTATTGTGTTTCATTTCTGATGTACAGGTTTTTTTTGTTTTTTTCTGTAGGGGAGTATCAAGGCCCACTCACCCTTCAGAGGGAAGAGTAGCCTTGGGGGTGAAGGTTCTAGGACAACCCATGGATGTAGAGTCTCTCATCATGAAGGAGAGGGATAAAACATAGAAGTATGAGCTCCATATAGTCATTCCAATCTTTTTTGGGGGGGCCATAAAGGAGTTGTTTTTTGCTTGATGCTTGGGGGCCATAAGGGTTTTTTTGTGAAGTGGTTGAGAAGGTGATTCAAAAAAATCCATGTGAAGGCTTTTTTATTTTTACTTTTAGAATGGGCTTTCTCCCTATAGGGTATTTGGTCCACCTCACCCCAATTTCAAGGTCAATATGAGACCCATTGTGTAAGCCTTGGGTTGGGAGTTTCATGTAGTAAATATGTTTTTCAATGTTGATGTTTTAGTTCCCCAAGCTCAAGGGTGGCCTCTTAGAGGCCTTGGTTGGGAGGTGAGCATCCTATGGTCCTTCAAGTTTTTTTTAAAAGTTTGCAAAATTTAAAAATAAAATAAAATATAAAATAACGTTTCATTTCATTGGTTTTTTTTTAAAAAGACAGTAGCATAAAAATGTTACAATGATTTTAGAATAAATGAGAGGGGGGGGTGAATCAATTATCCTCGGGTCCAGATGTACCAATTCAACTTTCTAGCTCTTCAAAAAACTTAGATCTAATCGACAATTCACTTGGTCTCTATAGCATATATCAATAACATAAAACTTACAGTCCACTGTCCAAAAGTAATTAACTTGCAAAATAGAAAACTTTCAGCAACATTCACATCAAATAAAATTCACACAAGTCTAACACTAGGATTTATAGTGGAAAGCCAATTTGGGAAAAACCACTTGTAACATGCTATTGATTTTCACTCTTCTGAAGTGAGCTCTGTGAGAAGCCAACCTTGTTAAAGGTTTAAAATACACACTATTAGGTGTGACCTTGTTAAAAGATTTAATCACCCTGTTAAGAGTGGCCTGGTTAGAGGGCTTAAGAACATTCCATCAGAATGTCACCTTCATTAAAAGGTTTACACAATGACTGTTAGGTCGACCTTGATTAAAGGATTTAGATTGATACAATGGTTAGAAAGTAACAGTAGGTTTTGATCTGAAATATACAATTCACTTTGAAAATATAGATCCACTTCACACATATGCTGATTTACTAACTGACCTTCATTTCCATCTCCATCTCTGATCTTCTCATAATTCTCTTCAAGAAATCACCACAACTCTGTTCAACTCTTCACAACTTCACCTTAGCCTTCTGCTTAGATTCATTAGTCAATAACATCAACCTCTTCCACTCATACTGTAACCTCAAGATTAGGTCATCCTTATACCTCCTTGATCAAGTAGATTAATTTTTTGCCACTTAATCTCTTCCATAGATCTTATGTTTAGGTCAGATTCATTGAATCTTTCCATCATTTTGTTGGCCTTCTTTTCCTTCTAGATACATCTCCAAATTTCTCTTTGAATCCATAAGAAAGTGGTTTACCATGCATTAAATGATCCATACCATTTACTAATAATGTCAACACATTTTACATATCCCAAGAATTCAACTATGTCAGTTGGGATTCTCAATCCTTTCTCAAACTATAAATTACTGACACTTAGTCAATACTGTGTTCATCTCCTTAGTCATTACTGGATATATCAGTCATTGCTAAAACTTTCCTTCTTGACAAACACTATCTTTTCTCAGTAATTATCTGTCACTCGGTAATTAATGATGCTCGGTCACTACTAGATTTTCTCAACTTATGTTGGTGCTCGGTCAACACTAGCATCACTCGACTTAAACTAAATTTATTTATTTTTTCTGAGATAAGCCTATGTTTCCAGTCTTTCTTCTTCACTTGGTGTTAAAGATAAACAACACATTACCTTATGAATGTGCCAACTAATCAAATACCCATTGAAGCATCACATAACTCAACCTTTTCTTAGGTCCTCTTGTTATCTCCTCTTTTCAAATCCTCTTCATCAATCAAAAGATATGGTACTCTCCTAGATGGAAACTATCTTACCAGTTAAGGTTTAACATCAATCACAATATAACAATTGTTTCAATTGTAATTTCCAACAATCTCCCTCTTTGGCATTGATGAAAACACCACATGAACACCACATTATTTACCATACAATCCAAAATCTCTATGCATCAGATCTTCATTAATATGCTTATCTTCATTCTAATTCACATATAACACATCTAAGTACCAGCTCCCTCTTGGATAAATTTTTCTTTGTCTATTCACTGAATCTCTCTTCTATATCTTTCCCTCAGGTTTTACTCTTGACAACTCTTTCTCAATCTCTCCCTCAATGTTGTATCTCTCTGATTCATTGAATCTTTCCCTCTTTGAAAACAATGCCAAAGAAATTTGTATCTGTCACTTACATATTTACGATGTAGATGTCTTCATGTTAATTTTTTATGTTGTATATACTCCCTCTATCATCTTGCTTATGAATGATCAGTATCGTTTGTTGTTCTTATCACAACTCTAGGCAACTCCTAATGTGTGACCTCTCCTGCATCAATTTATCAGATAGTCTGATTAGCAAATTTTATGCAGTGCTCCTAAATGTTTCTAGGAAGCCTCAATTATGGGAATCAACCCTAATTTACCTCTAAGGTATTCATGAGAATCTTTATGTAATTATTTTGTGAATATATCTGCTAATTGGTCCTTTGTATTCACATATTCCAATCTCACTTCTTTATCTTGAACTAACTCTCTCAAGTAATGATACTTGATAGAAATATGATTAGTCTTAGTGTGCATAACAAGATTTTTTGATATGTCAATATAACTTGTGTTATCACATAAAATAAAAACCAGCTCAGTGATTTCCTCCTTCATACCTTTTAACAATTTCTTGATCCACACTAAATTTGAACAATTCACTGCTGCTGCTACATACTCAGCTTCTGTTGTAGATTGGTAAATGCAGTTATGTTTCTTTCTTGTCCAAGAGACAAATCTCTTTCCTAGAAAGAATGCGCCACCACTTGTACTCTTTCTATCATCCACATTTCTTGCCCAATCTGCATTAGTGTAAACTTTTAGTTCAATATTATCATTCTTCTTGTAATACAATCCATAGTCCTATGTTCCTTTTAGATATCTCAATATCCTTTTCACTACCATCATGTGACTCTCTTTAGGATTTGAAGAAAATATTTCAACAATCCCAACTTCTAGGGAAATATCTGGTCTACTATGGACAACATATTGTAGCTTTCCAATCATAGATCTATACAAGGTTTGATTTACTTTAGCTATATCATCAATTTTTGATAATTTTTGTCCACTAGCCATATGTGTACTTACTAGTCTGGAATCTTCCATACTAAAAGTTTTCAGTATATCCTTGACATACTTAGATTGAGTAATATAGATACCTTTCTTCATCTGATAAAATTGAAAACCAACAAATAATTTGATCTCACCAAACATAAACATTTCAAATTGAGTTTTCATCTCATTTGAAAAGGTTTGACACAAGGTATCTTGTTCTCCAAATATGATATCACCAACAAATATTTCAGCTAAAAAAATCCCTTTACCTTTTTCAGTCTTCAAATACATATTGTTGTTGTCATTTTTACTTACAAATCTAATCTTTATTAGATAATTATGTAGTCTCTCATACCATGCTCTGGGGGATTGTTTAAATCCATACAGTTCCTTGTGTAGCTTGCAAACAATATTCTTCTTGCTTGGGTCAAAAAATACTTTTGGCTGTTCAATGTATACTTCTTCTTCTAGTATCCATTTACAAATGTAGATTTAACATCCATTTGATATACTTTGAATCTTTTATAGGTTGCATATGCAAGTAGAGTCCTTACTCCTTCCAATCTCACAATTGGAGAAAATTTCTCCCCATAGTCAATGCCTTCTTGTGCATATTCTTTGCATACCAATCTGGCTTTGTTTCTAGTGACTTCTCCATGTTCATTTAGCTTATTTCTCAATACCCATTTTGTTCCAATTGTTAGGAATAATAGTGCACAATACAACTGAGAGGGGGGGTGAATCAGTTGTATGGAAGATTATTAAACTTTAAAATTTAAGTAGTAGTAGTATCAGATCCAATGAACACAATAAATCTCAACACAATAACACAATATTTTGGTGTTGGGGAAACCCTATTAAAGGTAAAAACCCCAGTGGGAATTAGCACCCAAAAATAATGTACTAAGAGTATAGTATCCTTGTTAGAAGATTTAGCCCTGTTAGGAGCTTATTGAAACATTATAGTACATATTCCTTATTAGAGGACTGACCCTATTAGGAGTCAAGAAGAAAGGGAGGGCTCACTTCCAAAAGAAGGTTAAATCCACCTTCAACACTCACTATTCGCAACACAAGTGTATATGAAGAAATACATAATATTTTTGAACTATTCAACAATATTTGTCTTTTCTTGATCAATTCTAATGAAGTCCACCAATAAACCTCTGCTCTACATATAACAGACACAAGCTCACAACTTTCACAACCTCTTTATATCACCTTTTTCTCATCCATGTGTTTTCCAAAGAAAAGATCTCTCATATATACCTTATTAAAATTTTCATGATTAGGTCAGCCCATAAGCCTTTCCTAACCACAAATAATTACATAAACCCTTGCTAAGATACACACAGTATCTAGAACAAGTATATAATGATTATATTACATCATTTAAGGATTGACATCCTTAATTTATGTTTTCCAAGTGAAAAACATGCTTCATCTCCTGAGTCGGCTTCCAAATAGGTATTATCCATAACATATTCCATAGCCAATGTCACCAAGAATTTTGTACCTTTCACTAACCAACAAACATCCTTCAGTACCTTGTCTATCATCCCTCAATCTCGCATACCTTGAATCCATATCATCTAGAAGATATACCAGAAATGTAGAGGCTAATGCCGTCATTTCCCACTGTCACAGTCCAGTGACTAGTCTCCACCAAATTATCTGTAACTCATCCAATATGAAACATTTAATGATGCAATCTTGGATATAAGATCACAACATCTTCCTAAACTCTCATCTAACTTCATAGATTCTGAATCATTCGTACAATGTTCGTACACTATGATAACCAACCTGTTCTCCTCACAGAAACATATGTTGACATTAGTGACAAAACACAAATGAAAATAGTATGAGTGCCCATTCAATAATGATGCAGGAGCATCTTGGGTCCTTGGAAATCTTGTGTCACCAAAAAGATGTTTGAATTTTTTTGTGTTGCTCGGTTCCTTCTTTGACCAAGTTGGTTTGGTGTTGCTCGATTTCCTTTACTTACCAATGTTGGTTAGTTATCTCTTTGATGCTCGGTGAATTTTCCTAGTTCTCGGTGATGCTTTTCTGGTTCTTGGTTATCCTTGCTTACTGAGTGGTTTATTTTGGATTCCTCTTGAGGCTGACTCTTGAAATTAATTTTGGTCATAGATTTAATGATAGTATCTATCATTGGGAAGCATGTGGACCTAGATCTGATCATTCCTTTCATTGATGATGGATCTGAAGGCCGACTTGTTCGGTAGCCTCTTGTATATATTGTAATCTTTGGTTAGAGTTGTAGGTATAAGATTTAGGACATTAGAGTTAGAAGATAGAGGGTAGAAGATTAGAGATTATTGGAAGATCCTTGCATGTTGGAGGACTTCTGTACTTGATTGGAATATTTGGCCTAAACCAGAAAGGCCTTACAACCTGGTATGTATGAATCAATTGAAGTGAATATATGAAAGATATTTGCATTCTATCTCTCACTTGTTGTGTTGTTTCTTCTGCGTGTTGTTCTACAAGGTGGATCTAGTTAGGGTGTAACTTTGGCCCCTCTCCCCATTCTCCCTTGCGTCAGGTGGTATCAGAGCGAGGTGAGATCTGGATCTAGGTTTTTGAATATAGGTTTGAGGGTTCCTTCTTGTCAAACCCTAGTTGATTTATTGTGGGATAGAAGATTATGATCTGGCCTGTAATTATAGAAGGTTTCAAGATGGTTCATGGGAGGCAAGATGTAGATCCATGATTGGCATACATGTTGAGACAACTTGCTGCTAGATTAGAAGCTGTTAAAATAGCCCAGAGAAGAGGAAGACATCTTGAAGATGTTAGTGATGATGAAATTGAGGAAGAACAAGGTGATGTAGAACCTGCACTTGTGATGGATCAAGGTGAGGAAATATTGTTGAAGGCTTTGACAAATCTAAAGTCTACACCATACTTTAATCCTCCTGAGTATAGTGGAAAATTGGATTCTGATGAATTGGTGGACTAGATCACCAAGATGGAAAAGTACTTTGAGTATGAAAATGTACCCAAGGAAAAGAAGGTGAAAATTGCAAGCACAAAGTTGAAAAGTCATGCATCCTTATGGTGGGAACATTTTTAGTTGGATAGAAAGAGGAAAGGCAAAGAAAAAATCAAGGTATGGAATAAAATGGTCAATAAATTGAAGGGAAAGTTCTTACCTTGTGATTATCAAATTAACCTAGTTAGGCAAATCCAAAGTTTGAGACAGAAAGATAGCTCGATAAAGGAATATACTGAGGCATTCTATAGATTAGATATCAAATCTAGACATGATGAAGATGAGAAAAGACAAAGAGGTAGAGATGGTAGATTCCCTAGAGGAAGGTAGATCTTATGGTGAAAATAGTAGATCTAAACCTGAAAAGAAAAATTTGGATAAAGGCAAGACCGAGTGAAAAGGTGAAAGTTCATCTAGAGGTAGAGGCAGTAATAACAGAGGTGGTTTTCGAGGAACTTGTTAAAATTGTGGAGAAGAAGGACATAGATCATTTGAGTGTACACATGCAAGTAATAAGGTTAGTAACAGTAGAAATGCCTTGTTACAAGAAGAGTCACCGAATGAACCTAAGAAGGAAAATAACTTGATGGTAAGGAGAGAACTTTGGAGTGAAAGAAATGAGGAAGATTCGGTAAGGAAAAGTTTGTTCAAGACCAGATGTAGAGTTTCTGATGAATTTTTCAAGGTAATCATTGACAGTGGTAGCTCAGAGAATCTAGCATCTATGGAAATGGTTATGAAGTTGCAGTTGAAAAGGTTGAAATATCCAAAGCCCTATCAGATTTCATGGATCAAAGATGAGCATACACTCTTGGTAAGTGAACAATGTTATGTAAATTTGAAAATTGGAAAGTACTATGATAAGGTGTTATGTGATATCATGCCTATGGATTGTTGTCATATTTTGTTGGGTAGACCTTGGAAATATGATAGACATGCTATATATGATGGGAGATTGCATAAATATACTATTTGGGCTGATGGGAGAAGACAAATTTTGTTACCTTTGACTGAAGAACCTATTAGTAATGTTTGTACATCTATGAAAATTTTCTTGATGGAAAGAAGAAAGTTTTTTAAGGATTTGAAAAAGGATGATGTATGTTTTGTTGTGATTCCTAACAAATCGAGTAAGAAAACATAGGATAGTATCCTGAGGAGATTGATAAGTTACTCATCGAGTATAGTGAAATTATTTCTAACAATGTACCTGATGGTTTTACACCAAAGAGAAGCATTGATCATTGCATGGATCTAATCCCTAGAGCTAGTTTAACGAATAAGGCACCACATTGGTTGGCACCTATCGAGAATCAGGAATTGAACCAACAAATTCAAGAATTGTTGCAGAAAGGTTTGATCAGAGAAAGTTTGAGTCCTTTTGCAGTACCTACTGTATTGGCACCTAAGAAGAATGGAGAATGGTGAATGTGTATTGATTCTGGAGAAATCAACAAGATAATAGTGAAATATAGGTTTCCTATACTGAGAATGGATGACATAATGGACAGTTTGATTGGAGAAAAGTATTTTCCCAAAATTAATTTGAAAAGTGGTATCATCAGATCAGAATCAGAGAAGGTGATGAGTGGAAGATTGCTTTCAAGACAAAAGAAGGTTTGTATGAGTGGTTGGTTATGCCTTTTGGTTTAACCAATGGACCAAGTACTTTTATGAGATTGATGATATTCTAATATTTAGTAAAACTAGAGAAGAACATTTGTTGCATGTTAAACAAGTATTGCAGAGGTTGAAAGAAGAAAATTTGCTGATAAATCTGAAAAAGTGTTCATTCATGAAAGAGGAGATTGTGTATTTGGGACTTGTGATTTCAGCTAATGGTTTGAAGATGGATCCTAAAAAGTTTGAAGGTATTTTGAATTGGCCTACACCTGAGAATGCTAGTGAGGTAAGATAATTTCATGGTTTGGAAAGTTTTTACCCAAAGTTCATTAGGAATTTTAGTTCAATTTGTAATGCTATGACTGAGACTATGTGGGGAGATAAAAGAGAATTCAAGTATACATATGGAGCTCATAAAAGTTTTGAGATTCTGAAGTAGAAGGTTACTAAATATCCTATTTTCGCATTGCCTGATTTTAATAAATTATTTCAAGTTGAATGTGATGCAAGTGGAAGTGCAATAGGAGTTGCATTGAGTCAAGAAGGTAAACCTGTTGCTTTCTTTAGTGAAAAGTTGAATGATGTAAAAAGGAAATACTCTATGTACGATCAAGAATTATATGCTATTGTTCAAGAACTAAAGAAATGGAGACATTATTTGATACCGAGTGAATTTGTGTTGTATACCACTCATAAAGATTTACACTATTTGGGTAGTCAAAATAAGTTGAATCAGAGACATGAAATGGGTTGAGTATTTGTAGAGCTATACATTTGTGGTAAAGCATAAGAGTGGAGTCACTAATCGAGTTGAAGATGCATTAAGTAGAAGAAGATCTTTGATGACCGAGATGAAAATTGAAGTTCTTGGCTTTGATGACATGAGGGATTCTTATGAATTTGATCCTAATTTTTTTGAGCCATGGAGAAAGTGTAGAGCACCTATTCAAGATCAATGGATTACTAAGTGGGAAGAATATTTTATTCAAGGAGGTATGTTGTTTAAAGGTATTCAGTTATGTATACCGAGAGGATCAATGAGAACTAATTTGATAAAAGAGAAATATAGTAGTGGTTTGGCTGGACATTTTGGTGTTGATAAGACTTTGAATTTTCTTAAGGAGAAATACTTTTGGCCACAATTGTATAAAGATGTTCAAAACTTTGTATAAAGTTGTGGAATTTGTCAAGTTGCAAAAGTAGTAAGTTAGAATATTGGATTGTATACACCAATTTCTATTCCTGAGAGACCTTGGATCGATATTAGTATGGATTTTGTTCTTGGATTACTGAAGACAGTAAGAGGTAATGATTCCATATTTATTATTGTGGATATATTTTCTAAGATGGCACATTTTTTACCTTGTAGAAAGACGTCAAATGCAGTACATATAGAAGATCTTTTCTTTAAGGAAATTGTCAGATTGGATGGATTAATGAGGAGTATTATCTTTGACTGAGATAGTAAATTTGTTGGATACTTTTGGAAGACCCTTTGGAGAAATTTTGGCACCGAGTTAAAATATAGTTCTACATTTCACCCACAGACTGATGGACAGATAGAAGTTGTGAATAGAAGTTTGGGAAATCTTTTGAGATGTTTAGTTGTAGACACACCAAGTGATTGGGATTTTGTGTTGGCACAAGTAGAGTTTTCATATAATAATTTAGTGAATAGGAGTACTGGAAAGTCACCTTTTGAGATTTTAAATGGCATACAACCAAGAGGCATATCAAATTTGAGAGACATTGTTGATGAGAGAAAGAGAAGTACTGAAGGAGTGAAGTTTGTTGAGTACATGAAGACATTGCATGAAGATGTGAAATATAAGTTGGATAAAAGTAATCAGAAATACAAAGATAGAGCTGATAGATCAAGAAGACATAAGATGTTTATAGTTGGTGATGAAGTGACGGTTCATTTGAAGAAAGGTAGATTTCCTGTTAGAACATATGGGAAGTTGAAAATGAAGAAGTTTGGACCTTGGAAGATTCTGAAGAGATTTGACAGTGGGAATACATATGAGATTGAGTTACCTGATGATATGGATATATCACCTATATTCAACATTGCTGATTTATTTGAGTATCATGAGTCAGATGAAGAAATGACAATACCAAATGATTATCCTAAGAAATAGATAGAAGAAGTTGAGTAGATTTTGGAGAAAAGAATTGGTAGAAGTACAAGAGGAAAATAATATATGGAATATCTGGTAAAGTGGAGAAATAGACCGATTGAAGATAGTTCATGGATTTCACAATATGAGTTGGATGCAGCTCGGATCATACCTATTTCACGATTCAAAGAATCATTTTCAAATAACCCCAGGTGTCTGATGCAAGAGAATCTCAGTTCCTTGGCAATCTTGTGTCACCAAAAGGATGTTTGAAGTTTTATGTGTTACTCAGTTCCTTCTTTGACTAAGTTGGTTCGATATTGCTTGGTTTCCTTTTCTTACTAGTGTTTTTTAGTTATCTCTCTAGCGCTCAGTGAATTTCCCTGATGCTTGGTGATTCTTGTCTGGCACTCAGTTATCCTTTCTTACCAAGTGGTTTATTTTGGATTCCTGTTGAAGCCGACTCCTGAAATTAATTTTGGTCATAGATTTAATGATGGTATCTATAAAAGGGAAGCGTGTGGACCTAGATCTAGTTATTCCTTCCATTGATGATGGATCTGAAGGATGAATTGTTTGGTAGCCTCTTGTATATATTGTAATCTTTGGTTGTAGTTTAAGGTAGTAGATTTAGGACATCAGAGTTAGAAGATAGAAGGTAGAAGATTAGAGATTATTGGTAGATCCTCACATGTTGGAGGAATTATGTACTTGATTGTAATATCTTGCCTAAATCAGGAAGGCCTTACAGCCCGGCATGTATGAATCAATTGAAGTAAATATATGAAAGATATCTGCATTCTCTCTCTCACTTGTTGTGTTGTTGCTTCTGCATGTTGTTTTGCAAGGTGGATTTGGTTAGGGTGTGCCTTTGGCCCCTTTGTTAGGGTTTGACAGATCCAGAACAATATAAGAATAAATAGTTATATGCAGAAATAAGTGACAATATCAACACCCTCTCTCTGTTCTCCCTTGCATCAAATAACGTAGTGATTAAACATATAAAATGTCTCAATCACCTCCCCATACATTAGAAATATTCAACATTCTCCCCCTCTGGCATTGATGTCTACATATGGGAAAATCCATCATCCCAAAGTTATATCAATCCAAAGTTCTGCTACACACAATCTCCCCATACATTAGGGATTTTCTCATAGAAACACTCCCCCTTTGGTAAAAATGGCAAAGGGTGCCTTGAGTCACCAACTATTTTCCAACCTCTTTCTTCCACAATCACTCCCCCTGAGGACTAGATCCTTACATCCAGTCCAGAATATGATAAGGCTCTGAAAACCTCTGGACTAATGCATCTCCGCATCATTTAATTCTGACTAGGAGGGGCTTAAACCCCCAACATACCTCTGAGATATTCAAAGGTATCTTTTAGCAATGGCTTAATGAAGATGTCAGAAATTTGTTCCTTAGTGCTAACATATTCCAACTTTATCTCCTTTTCGACCACCTCTCTCAAGAAGTGATACTTGATAGAAATATGTTTGGTTTTAGAGTACATTATTGGATTCTTTGACATATTCATCATACTAGTGTTATCACAATGGATAACCGTTGGCTCATCAAAATTTATTCCAATATCCTTCAGCATTTTCTTCATCCAAAAAATTTGAGTGCAATTAACAATAGCAACAACATACTCTGATTCCACAGTAGATTGAGCTATATAATCTTGCTTCTTACTTAGCCATGAAACCAAATTTTTCCCAAGGAAAAATGCACCACCATTAGTACTCTTTTTGTCATCAATGCTTCCTACCCAATCAGCATCAATATAAGCATGAAGTACAAAAATATCATTCCTATCATACCATAGGCCATATTCAATTATCCCTTTCAGATATCTGAATATCCTTTTCATAGTAGCTAGGTGTGTCTCCTTTGTCTCTGCCTGATATCTAGCCACAATTCCAACAACATTAGCAATATCTGGTCTGGTATGAGTCAGATATTGTAATCCTCCAACCATTGATATGTACTTGGTCTTAAATACACACCGAGTCTCATCATTACATGATAGCTTATAACCGGTCACCATGGGTGTTCCTACTGGTTTAAAATCTTCCATTCCAAATTTATTTAGCATTTCTTTGAGATACTTAGTCTGAGAAATAAAGATACCATTCTCATTTTGAATTATTTGTAGTCCAAGAAAGAATTTCATTTCACCTATCATGGACATCTCAAATTCATTTTCCATCTCTTTTGAAAATTTCTTACATAGATCATCATTTCCTCCAAAGATAATTTCATCAACAAAAACATCAATTATCACAACTCCATCTTCACTAGTTCTCAAATATAAATTACTATCAACATTACCTTTTCTGAATCCAAGGTGAAGTAAATATTTGTCTAACCTTGCATACCAAGCCCTTGGAGCTTTCTTTAGTCCATACAATGTCTTCTTTAACTTTCATACCATGTCTCTGTGTTCGGATAGGGGAAATCCATCTGGTTGTTCTATGTATACCTCTTCTTCAAGATCCCCATTCAATAATGCAGATTTCACATCCATCTGATACACCTTCAAGTTTTTATGAGCAGAATAAGCCAAGAACAATCTCACAACCTCTATTATAGCAACAAGAGAAAATGTTTCCTCAAAGTTTGTGCCTTCTTGCTATGAATATCCCTTACATACCAGTTTTTCTTTATTTCTTACAACAATTCCTTCTTCACTCATTTTTTTTTCTGAAAACCCATTTTGTTCCTATTACATTTTTTTTTTTAGGTCTAGGAACCAATTCCCAAGTGTTATTATTCTTTATCTGATCTAACTCTTCCTTCATATAATTGATCTAAGATTCATCTTTGCATGCTTCAACTGTAGTCTTTGGTTCAACGTGAGAAATCAAACAAATTTCTTCTCTAACCTTTGATCTAGTCATTACTCCTTGATTAGAATTACCAATAATTTAATTTTTAGGATGATTATTTTTTACATACCTCAGAGTCTTAGGAACCTCAGTAGCTTCACTTGTGTCAACATCACAATTTTATTTTTCACATTCTACCTCAACAAGTTCTTCTTCTTCTACAACATCAGTAGCTTCTTTGATCTCTGTAATCTGATTACTGTCATACATTCTTTCTTGTATCTAAAAATTTTCATCTATCCTTACATTGTCACTTTCAATCATCTTTATTAATCTTAGATTGAAACATTTGTAAGCCTTGCTCTTGGTAGAGTAACCAAGAAAAATTCCTTCATCACTTCTAGCATCAAACTTTCCTATCTCATCATCTCTTTTAATATAACATTTACTATGAAATATTCTGAAGTATTTGCAGTAGGAGTATGATCAAACCACAATTCATAAGGAGTCTTACTTGTACCTTATCTAATTTGAATTTTGTTTAATGTGTACACTGCTTTCCCAATAGCCTCTCTCCAATGTATATGAGATACATTTCCTTTAATCAAAAGTGTCCTAGCAACATCAAGTATAGTCATGTTCCTTCACTCTACTATCCCATTCTATTGTGGAGTCCTAGGAGTAGATGTTTGTCTCTTTATTCCATGATCTTTGTAGTATGAATTGAATAAGTCTGAGGTAAAATCTCCACCTCTATCTGACCTTAAACACTTGATCTTTAAACCTGATTCATTCTCTACTTTTTCTTTGAACAACTTAAATTTATCAAATGCTTCTGATGTTTCTTTCAAATAAATAACCCACATCATTCTAGAAAAGTCATCAACAAAAAGTATGAAATACCTTTCACCATAGTATGATCTTGTCCTTGTAGGTCCACATAGATCTGTATGTACCAAATCCAACTTTCATTTTGATGTATATGGTTTTCTTTTGTAACTACTTCTAGTCTATTTTCCCATAACACATTCTCTACATATGGTGTTAGATGGTTTCACAATCTTCGGAAGATCTCTTACTGCATTATTCATACTTTCCTTCACAATGTTATCAAAACTAACATGAAAAAATATTCTATGCCATAACCAACTGTCATCTACCTTCACAAAAAAACAAGAGGCTCTAGATGTATTTGATTCAAATATATTACTTCTAGATTTAGTACCGATTGCAATCAGCTTACCAGCCTTACTTCTGATAAAACATTTTCCATTAACAAAACTTAATTGAAACTCTTTATCCATTAGTTGTCCAACACTCAACAAGTTATGTTTCAGTCCATCAGTAAGCAACACATTTTAAGTATTAGTCTTTCCATCCAAAGTAATAGATCCTAAACCTATGATAGGTTTAGGAAGGTTGTCTTCGAATCTCACAACACCACCATTATACTTCATTAATTTAACAAACTTGTTCCTATCTCCAGTCATATGATGTGAACAACCACTATCTATTATCCATTCAATTTTATTGTCAACATGAGATACTAAATCTTTTTCCTCATGTACTGGTTCATCTATAATAGAAACAAATCCAATCTCTTCATAATCTAAATCATCATCATCATAAATGCCTTCACTAGCATAATAGCATTCTTTATCCTTTTTAAACCTGGAAAAATCAGGTTTGTACTTAGGAACTCTTGTAGGACATCTAGATGAAAAATGACCTACCTTATTGCATGAAAAATATTTCAAGGGTAACTTGCCTTCAAATTTTCCCTTACCTCTCTTTTCTCTTCTAGCAATTAGTGCAACAAGCTCATCCATCTTTCTTTCCTCTGCCATTATCAAAAGTGCAAATATTTTCTTATGTGAAGATGCCTTGAATGCAGATTCCACTTTAGGTACTAAATATCCCATTTTAGCAGCCTCAAAGGTAGTTAGCTTTGCAATCAACATATCTCTGCTAAAATTCAGAGTTAAGGGTATATTCTCTTGAATAGACTGTATCATCTTAAAATGGAAGCACTTCCATGATAAGAGCATTTATCCCTCTGAGTAAGTGGTCTGGGGTCATGTTAAGCACCTTGATCAGGTCTTTGCATGTATCTAGCTTTTCCCCCTATTCTACTTTCCTCTGCACCCATTTTTCACTTCATGTCTGCATTTCATAACATTTTGAGTCAAGATTATGAGGTTTTTGACCATAAGGTCAAAGTCAACTTTATGGGGTCAAAGTTGACCTCTATCTTGACCTGGTTAGGATTGACCTCAACCCTAACCTAGTCAGATACAACCTCATCCTTGACCCCCTGTCCAGATTTCAAATTTCCTTGATTTTCGGGTGTTGAGTTTCAGGGATATTTGTTTTCCCACCTCCGGGTCGGCCATTTCGGGTTTCAAAATGGTTCACTAGTTCACTATAAAAGGAGGCCTTCCTCTCTCATTTTCTCCATCAAGTTTTTCAATCTCCTCTCTCAAGCTCTCAAGTGCAAGCAAGCCTTCAAGAATTCAAGTGTTCAAGCATTCATCCATCAAGGAGATCCATTGTTAGCCATTGAAGGATTCAATCTCTTTGGAGCCCCCTTGAAGATCCATCCTTCTACATTCATCCAAGTCTCCTCATATGAAAAGATCAATTCAAGATTGGTGTTGAAGATCAAATGCCATTGATTCGAGACATCCTACATCCATTGAAGCATTCCTACTTGTGGATTTGAGGATTTGAATCCTCTATAAGGACTTCAACATAAGAGAGGTGAATTGTTTCAATTACTTTGTTTATGCACACTACATTTCAATTCAATTTCAAGGTTAATTCCTAAATTGGGATTTGACCAAGGCAAACCCCCATACAAACAAAAACCCCCTTTTTCTTGTAGGTACAGGTGTAGAATTTCAGATCTAAGATCAGATTTGGATACCCTTTTTAGTGAACTTCTGAGATCTGTGAACAAAGTCAGAATTGACCTTCAAATAAAGAATGTAGCCTTTGACCTTTTATGAGGGTCAAAGACTACCTGCCATCGGAAAGACAAAATATTTATGGGTTTTCTTCATCTCGACATTTCCAATCTGAAACAGGTTGCAGAATTGCCTGAAAGTACACACAAACATCAAAAATTGGCATTTTCTAGATTTTCCCTAATTTGAGGTTAGTACTTGTATTTCAATTATTTCAAATTTTGAGCACAATTCTCCATAGGGAAATATAGGGTTTTTCTCTCTTTCATATTCTCCATAGATTGATTCAATTGTGTATTAACCTTTTGGTTGATCAAATTGGATCTCTCCTTTGGGAATTAGGATTTAGGAGTGGATCTCATATTTCTCCCATATACATCAATACACATTTGAATAGTGGTGATTCCATTTTACCTCTATTCATTTTGGTGAACCCAACATACTTACTCTCCTTTCTTTTTGTGGAATCGGATGCCTTATTGTGTTGTTTGACTTCCTTTTATCTTGTTAGTATTAGATTTATCTTTTGTGTTAGATCTTTCATGCTAATTAGATTTCACAAATACAAAAATATTCATGCTTTATGTGTTCTTAGTTTAGTTCATTTTCATTTCATTGGTTTATGAGCTTTACTACGACTAGTCCTACTTATAACATTCCAGTTAGAAGAAGTCGTAGACTCATGGGTGCTTTTGATCTTGAATCTTCCTCTCCTTTCCTTAGGCACCTGAATGATAATTTGATTCTTCATGATTCCAATCCTACAATGGAGAAAAATTCTTATCACTCATCTCATGATGAGGATGACACTTTAAGAGTTCCTCCTGAACAAGTTCAAAAACTTTCAACTGAACTTGATAAAATGGGTAATTGGCTTATTCAAGAGAACCATAATCAAGATTCTATTCAAGCTATAGAGGCTCTTAAGAAAGTTCTCCATGATAGTGATCAAGGTGTTAACCTCTTGTGTGGTATTACTCACCTTGTGTATTCAAATGTTAAACCTTTAGCTCAAGAAGCTCAAGATTTAGGGTTGATTCCTCCTATCAGTAGTGTTGAACCTCCTTCTAATCCTTTACCTAGTATTCCTACCTATACTCCTTGTTTGGTGACTGTGACAGTTCCCTATAGTGTTCCTCCTCTGTCCCTTCCTACATCACAACCTTCATATCATAATGTTCCTTTTACTTATTCCAATCCGCTTCCAGTTGTAGTTCCTAGTGTTCCTCTAGTCGTGTCTTCTATTCTTGCAGCTTCTTACACTTTACCTAGTGTGTCTACTGTGGCTACTCCTACTATTTCCTCTAATGATTCACCAATCATCATTTTCGCTCAAACTATGTCATCCTTACAACAACAACTTGCTTCCTTAACTCAAAACAAGTTTAGTATCCCTACATGTGACATGGGAAGTCCTTTTTCCTTGGATATTATTCATACTCCTGTTCCTCAACAAGTCGATATGCATCATCTTGAGAATTATAATAGAAAAGGAGATCTTGTTCATTATGTTAAAACATTCCAAATCATTTGTAGTGATTATGCTCATGATCATAGGATTTTAGCCAAACTGTTTGCTAGAACCTTACGTGACAAGGCCTTACAATGGTATTGTTCCTTGCCTCCTTATTCTATTGATTTCTTTCCAAAACTTTCTAATGCCTTTATTCAAAAGTTTCAAAACAACATTGGCCTGCAAGTGTATTTGACTGATTTGATGCATTCTAAACAAAGTCCTAAAGAAAAATTAACTGAATTTATTGGTAGATTTAAGCATTTATATGCTCAAATTTCCTATCCTATTCCTGATATTGATATTCAATGTATGTTTGTTTCAAATTTGCAAAAGGATATTAGAGATAAGATTCTGCTTATTGAATTTACCTCTTTTCAACAACTTTGTGCAGTGCTTCATCATTATCAATTACCAGTGAGTCAATTTGAGAGAAACTCTCCAATGGATCCTATTCCAGTTGATAAGAGTGATGCTTCTCCTAATCCAAATAAATTTCAAAAATTGAACAACTATGTCAAGATAAACAAACAAATGAATGCAGTTGCTGATCAATTTGCTATTGCATCTCACAATGCCACTTCTGTATCCACTTCTTTTTGATTAAATCATATTTTTACTCCTCTTTTTGAACCTTTACATGCTATTATGAATAGGTTGTTAGCTGCTAATATGATTACTTTACCTCCTATTTGACCTCTTTTACCTATTATGATTGCCTCTAAATCTTTTAATCAAAATGTTTTTTGTCAATATCATCATCAGAATGGTCATGATACTAAGAAGTGTTATTCTTTAAAACATAAGGTTCAAGACTTAATTTACTCTAATGCCTTATCTATCGATAATCTTGATGGTAGTGGGAACAAATCTGTCTCTCCTCCTAATCAAAACCTTCAAATCTATACGAATCCTTTACCTATGCATGATACTAATACCATTGCCCAACCATCTGCTATGGAAATTGTGTATGATTCAAAGATGGATGATCTTAATCATGTTGTTAATCAAGTGGAGCATGTTGGTCAATCTATATCTCCACCTCAACCTCAACGTCAACCTCAGATTCAATCTCAAGTTCAATCTCAACTTCGACCAAAACCTAAACCTAAACTAAAAACTCAACCTAAACCTCGACAACAACCTAAGAATAAAAGACCTTGGGAACTTTTGATTACCTTTGATGACTCTGAGACTATTAAGGCTCCTAATGGTCCCCTTTACATTGCTACTAGGATTTCTCAGATACCTACTCGTGGTTGTCTTGTTGATCCTACATCCTTAGTTAATGTTATTACTGAAGAAAATCTTTTTATGAAAAGCTTACAACATGATTCTTATGATACATTGAATGTGTGGATTCAAACTTGTAATGGTTTTCTTTATCCATCATTTGGTTCTATTACTTTACCTATTGAACTTTGTGGAAAAATTGTGAACACTACCTTTGTTGTTGTTCCTACTTCTGATCAATTTCAAGTTAAGCTAGGTTTTCCTTGGTTGAATGCCATGCATGTTGTTGCTTCACCTATCCATAAGTGTCTTAAGTTCATTCATGATGAAGAAGTGAAGATGATTATCATAGTTTATATCAACCTTCCAGGCCCAAAGATTGTCTTGCTCTTGATTTATTTTGGCCTTCATTACCTAATTCATGTCCTCCTCGACCTGATAATATTTTTCATTCATATCAAGTTTATAAACATCGTAAGATTCTTGAATTAAGCATACCTCCTATGGATCTTAATCACGGTCTTTTTCCTACACCTTCTATAGCTCCTTTAACTATGGCTTCTAGTTCTGTTAATCAAGTTCCTTCTATCGAACCTATCAAAAATCCTATTATTGTTCCTCCTATTGTTGATAATCCTATTGATCTTCCTAAAGAACCTGTGAAGGATCCTATGATTGCTCCTCCTAGTTCTCAACCTATTTCAAATAAATCAAAATGTAATCGAGCTGCTAATGAATGTCATAAGAAGTGTCGTGCTCATGCTAAAGCTCGTAATTATATTCTTCAAAGATCTCCACCTTCTTCGGATAAACCTATGCATGATGTGTTAGAAGAAGTTGTTACTAATGATGATGTTCATATGCATTATTATGATGATTCTATTCATATCTTAGATCCTATTTTGATTAATTTGGATGAGGAAGATACTCTTGATGATACTGATGATGTTAATGATGAATATGAGACTATTGATATTGACATTGATTTACCTAATATACTTTCATCACAATTAACTCTTACACCTAGTGTCGAACATTGTGATTCTCAAGAGGATCCTTGTTTGGAACTGGCTATCATTCCTACTATGTTGGATATAGTCCCTCTTGTGAGTTACCCACCTTCCCTAAATGATATACAACGAGATGGGGAGAGTAGGCAGCATGCTTGATCGGCTTGTCCTTCATGGTAGCTTTGTTATGTGTTTGCCTATTGTATTGTGCTTCTCCCATAATTTGTTTGCTAAATGTTGTTAGATTCTTTTATACAATCCTTGTTACTCAGTTGGTACAAGGTGATAAAGGAATCAAAATTGTTGTTCAAATTCCTCTATATGTATCTCTATTCTTCTATGTGTTGTTCAATGTTATGTTGTAATTGTGCTATTGTTCATAAATGTTTCCTTGTGTAATCTGCTTGGATTCAAGATATGGTAGCACTAATTCTTTTTGGTCTCCATGTCATGGTCCAAAAAGATTCTCCTTCGTATATCTTATATGATCTTTCCTCCTTTGTGATTGTAGTTCTACTTTCTTTGGGGAATGATGTCAATTCATTTGCAATAATATCATATATATATTATCTTATGATCATACTGACCCCACGGTAGGTAGATCCCTTATGTGTGATGAACTATAACTGATTTAGAACCTGAATGAAGAATCTATAATTTAAGATTACTGAGGAGTTGATGATTATATATGCAAGATGATTAAATCAGTATTATGTTGTCATTGATGTCAACTAGCTTGACAATACTTATCTTGTAAGTTACTATACCGACACATCTGAAGGAAGGTGAAAGAGATGAAGAACATGAATATCTATATGAGGAAGATGTATATGACAGATGAGGATAAGGAACACACTGAGTAACTTGTTGATGAGTCTATGACTTGATGAAATTGACTTTATTATGTTGTATTCATCTATGATGAAGAATAGAGCTGAAAGACACAAAATAGTGTTGTCGGTAAATAAAGCAGTATACACTGACGAAGTGTAGTGTATACCGAGCATAGTGTTAACCAAGCTTGTGTTCATTGACACATTTCTTTGTTAACCGAGCAAAATAAAAAGGAATTAAATGATTAGTTTAGCTGATAAAGTGATGAGCTGTAAAGTGTATGAAATCGAGGTAACATATAATGTTTGTTATGAAGATCGATGAATAACATAAATAAAAAAGGATCTAATGGAGCAGATTGAAACATGTTACTGACACAACAGCCGAGGGAGCTTATAGTGGCAAAATCTGATGGAGGAAAAGAAAATGATTTACTTGTCTATATAAGAGACATTTTTTTCATTATGAAACTTATGCCAAAAGAAGAAGATACTGCAGAATTATCGCATGGAGAAGTTTTCATGCATTCTTATCATATTGGTTAATAAGAACCAAGTTGCAGAACAATTACTGAGATATAGAGAGTAATTACCGATGGATAGTAAGTTGATATAGTATTGAATTTGAAGTGTTATATTGATTAGAAATATTTGAATGAGCTGAACATTGATCTGTAAATTGCAAACTGAAGTTGTTTTAAGGCAGATCATCTACTATTACATATTTAACCATTGTACATAGTCAAATCTCTTAACTGAGTGGACTATGAAAGTCTTTTGATGTTTCATTCATAGAGTGAACATTGTTATCCTGTCAATCCCAGAGTGACTACTAGTTGGATGATAACTTTTGGTCTAAAATCCTCTAACAAGGTCACACCTAATAGTGTGTTTGTAACCCTTAACAGGGTTGGGTCTTCACCGACCTCACTTCAGAAGAGTGAAAAATTTTGGGTTGCCGGTCCCAGGTGGTTTTTCCCTTCACAGGGTTTCCACGTTAAATCTCTTGTGTTATGTGTTGATTGTGATATTTGTTTGTTATCATTATTTTCATATTACATGTTAGATTTAATCAGTAACTATTATAAAGTTTAGACTGTCAATCGGTAAAAGCACAGACAGTGAAAGTATTTCATGTTTACTACCGAGTTGCAGAAGTAGTAGAATTGTTTTGGATTATACATTTTGAATTGGGACACTGGATAATTGATTCACCCCCCTCTTAGTTATTCTAACAATGTATTCTCTATATGTTTCTGTGATATTTCCCTTGATTTGTCTTCATCTGGGGGCATCTTGACATGGAAATGTAACCAATGGAGTTGTTTATGTTTCCGTTAAAGCCATTGTTCTTGTTAAAGTGTTAGCAATGAATTTAATGTGGGGGCATACGTTCTGCTCACCTGTTGCACACACACACTTTTCAATATGCACATATTTTTCAAAATACCTTTTCTCCCTTTTTGGATTAGTAACTAATCCTTAAAGCATGGATTTATATTTTAGGATCTCTTGATCCCTCTAGTTTCAAATATACATATATTTTGATCCCTTAAGGTCAAAGGTGTCCTTAAGACTGGATCTCTTTAGTTTTGGTTTTATTCTTATGGAATAGAATATTCCTAAGGGTGAATCCTTGATGGGTTGACTAGTGAGTAGCCACATTCACTAGGCGGTTCAATTCCATCTTTCCAGTTGCATCGTTTCCTTGTGTGGTTCACAATGGGACATAAGTTCTCATTGGGCAAGGTAATCACACCCTTTCTCTCTCTCTCTAGAGATGTCTCTCTTATTGTGATCTAGGAGTTGATGAAGACTTGATTCCCTGGGGGCTTAAGGTTTCTCTTTGTCCCTTGGATTATGATAAGATTATCTTTTCATTCTGATCTCCTTTACCAAGAGTTTGCATCGAGTCCATACTCTTGCTAAAGTGGGGGCTTAATGTATCATCTTAAAATGGAAGAACTTCCATGATAAGTTTATGTTTCCCTCTGAGTAAGTCATTTGGGGTCATGTTAAGTGCCTTGATTAGGTCTTTTCATGTATCTGGCTTTTCCCCCTGTTCTACTTTCCTCTGCACCCATTTTTCACTTCATGTCTACATTTCATAACATTCTGAGTCAAGATTATGAGGTTTTTGACCATAAGGTCAAAGTTGACTTTATGGGGTCAAAGTCAACCTCTATCTTGACCTAGTTAGGATTGACCTCGACCCTAACCTAGTCAGATACAACCTCATCCTTGAACCCTTGTCCAAATTTCAAATTTCCTTGATTTCTAGGTGTCGGGTTTTGGGGATATTTGTTTTCCCGCCTCCGGGTCAGCCATTTCGGGTTTTAGAATGGTAAATCCTCAAATTTCATTTAATCTAGGTATATTTTCTAAAGGTTAGGACCTAATTGGGATTTAATTCTCCAAGGTGGCCCCTCTAGAGGATTGTGCCCTAGTTCACTATAAAAGGATGCCTTCCTCTCTCATTTTCTCCATCAAGTTTTGCAATCTCCTCTCTCAGGATCTCAAGTGCAAGCAAGTGAATTCAAGCATTCAAGCAAGCCTTCAAGCATTCAAATGTTCAAGCATTCATCCATCAAGGAGATCCATTGTTAGCCATTGAAGGATTCAATCTCTTTGGAGCCCCCTTGAAGATCCATCCTTCTACATTCATCCAAGCCTCCTCATATGCAAAGATCAATTCAAGATTGGTGTTGAAGATCAAATGTCATTGATTTGAGACATCCTACATCCATTGAAGCATTCCTATTTGTGGATTTGAGGATTCAAATCCTCTATAAGGACTTCAACATAAGCGAGGTGAATTGTTTCAATTACTTGGTTTATGCACACTACATTTCAATTCAATTTTAAGGTTAATTCTTAAATTGAGGTTTGACCAAGGCAAACCCCCCATACAAACAAAAACCCCTTTTTTCTTGTAGGTACAGGTGCAAAATTTCAGATCTGAGATCAAATTTGGATACCCTTTTCAGTGAACTTTCGAGATCTGTGAACAAAGTCAGAATTGACCTTCAAATAAAGAATGTAGCCTTTGACCTTTTATGAGGGTCAAAGACTACCTGCCGTCGGAAAGACAAAATATTCCTGGGTTTTCTTTGTCTCAGCATTTCCAGTCCAAAATAGGTTGCAGAATTGCCCAAAAGTACACAAACATCATAAATTGGCATTTTCTAGATTTGCCCTAATTCGAGGTTAGTACTTGTATTTCAATTATTTCACATTTTGAGCATAATTCTCCATAAGGAAATATAGGGTTTTTCTCTCTCTTTCATATTCTCCATAGATTGATTCGATTGTGTATTAACCTTTTGGTTGATCAAATTGGATCTCTCCTTTGGGAATTTGGATTTAGGAGATGATCTCATATTTCCCCCATATACATCAATACACATTTGAATAGTGGTGATTCCATTTTACCTCTATTAATAGACATAGCCTTGAACTTATATACAGGTGTTAATGATCTAAGGATCTTCACAAAAACTTATTCTTCATAATAAGTGCCTCCACAATTTTTTATTCCAACCACAACTTCTGTAACCCTTTGAACATAAGCCCTAATGCTTTCATCATCGTTCATTTATAGCTTCTCCATCTTGGTTTTCCAGTTCTGCAACTTTTCTTTCTTGGTATATTTGTCTCCTTTATATAAATCTTCTAATATTCTCCAAATCTCATATGCTGAATCCAATTCTTTAACTTCAGTAAACTCACCTTCAAATAGTGTGCTTATCAGTGCTTCCCTAGCAACTATGTTGTATGTGAATACCTTATTTTCATCATCAGTAGCTGATGGAAAATCACTCTCAGTATTTATAGCCACCTTATTCTTGGTGATCAACCAATAGTCGATACCCAAACATAGCAGATGAGTTCGCATCTTGTTCTTCCAATTGTCAAAGTTTTCAAGATCAAATGTTGGACCATCCTTCCTATAGAGTGCCATCTCCAAGATCACCTCAAGCTATTAAGATTTCTCTCTGAGGAGCACAAGCTGTGATACCAATTTTTAGGAATAACAATCCACAATACAACTATGGGGGGTGGGGCGGGGATGGGTGGGATGAATCAGTTGTATGGAATATTATTAAACTTTAAGTAGCAACAATATTTGATCCAATGAAAATAATAAATCTAAACATAATAACACAATATTTTGGTGTTGGGGAAACCCTGTTAAATATAAAACCCTAGTGGGAATTAGCACCCACAAATAATGTACTGAGAGTATAGTATCCTTGTTAGAAGATTTATCCATTTTAGGAGCTTATTAAAACATTACATTACATAGTCCTTGTTAGAGGACAAACCCTATTAGGATTCAAGAAGAAAGGGAGGGCTCACTGCCCAAAGAAGGTTAAATCCACCTTCAGAACTCACTGTTTGCAACACAAGTGTATATGAAGAAATAAAAAATCTTTTTGAACTATTTGGCAGCAATTGTCTTTGCTTGATCAATTCCAATGAAGTCCACTAGTAAACCTCTGATCTACATACAACAGACACAAGCTCTTAGCTTTCACAACTTCTTTATATCACCTTTTTGTCATCCATGTATTTTCTAAAGAAAAGATCTCTCATATATAACTTATTAAAATTTTCATGATCAGGTCGGCCCATAAGCCTCTCCTAATTACAAATAATTACATAAACCCTTGCTAAGATACACATGATATTTGGAACAAGTATACAATGATTACATTACATCATTTAAGGACCGACATCCTTAATTTATGTTTGCCAAGAAAAACACATGCTTCATCTCCTGAGTCAACTTCCAAATAGGTATTCTCCTGAACACACACCACAGTTGACGTCACCAAGCATTCCATACCTTGTGCTGACCAACAAACATCCTTTATTACCTTTTCTATCATCCCTCAATCTTGCATACCTTGCATCTATATCATTTGGAAGATATACTAGAAATGTAGAGGCTAATTCTGTCATTTCCCACTATCATAGTCTAGTAACCAGTCTCCACCAAATCATCTGTAACTCATCCAATATGAAAAACTTAATAATAGGATCTTGGATATAAGATCTCAACATCTTCCTAAACTCTCATTTGACTTCATAGATTCTGAATCATCCGTATAGTGTCCGTACACTGTGATAACCAGCCTGATCTTCTCATAGAAACATATGTTGACATCAGTGATAAAGAAAAATGACAACAGTATGAGTGCCCATTCATTAATGTAGTGATTAAACATATAAAATTTCTCAATCACCTCCCCATGCATTAGCAATATCCAACACCAATAACATTCTTGTCTTCTGGTCTTGACACTAGTGTCCAGGTTTTGTTTTTCCTTTATCTGTTCTATTTCTTCATTCATGGATTGTATCCAATCCTCATTCTCTAAAGCATCTTTTATTGTCTTAGGCTCAAACTCACATAGTAAGCATGTATGATCTTTCAACTTACTTCTTGTCATAACTCCAAATTCTTTATCTCCAATTATTTGTTCTGGCTTATGATGTCTTCTTACATACTGTGCCAATGTAGGTTCAGATTTCCTTTCTTGATCTTGATCTTTAGGTTCATCTTGCATATTCTCTGTGTCTTCTTCTAATTGCTTGGAAACATCCTCCCGATGCTTGAAATTTTCTTGCTATGGCTCAAAAGGCTCATGGAGTTCCTTGGCATCTGGTTTGGGTGCATTACTAGCCTCTCCTTCTATGTATACCAAAGATCTGTAATCTTCAGGTTCTTGCTTGCACTCAACTTCATTCTTTTCTGCATATTCATCAACTCTAACATTTGCACTTTTCACAATTTTTTTAGTGTTATAATTCAAACACTTATAAGCTTTTCTCTTAGTGGAATATCCTAGGAATATGCCTTCATCACTTTTAGCATCAAGTTTTCCATTCCAATTGTCTTTTAGTATATAACATTTACTCCCAAAGACTTTAAAATACTTCACATTAGGTGCACATTCATACCATAACTCAAAAGGTGTAGCATTTGTACCTTTATTGATTTGAACTCGGTTTAAGGTATAAACAACTGTACTTATAACTTCTCTCTAGTACTTTTGTGCAAGATTCTTCTGAATCCTTAGTGTTCTAGCACAATCCATAATTGTTCTATTTCTCCATTTTGCTATACCATTCTGTGGTGGTGTCCTAGGTGAAATTTTTTGTCTCTTTATTCCTCTATCATTGCAGAATATATTGAACTCATTTGATATAAACTCTCCTCCTCTATCATATCTCAAACATTTCAAGATTTTTACTGTTTCTTTTTCAACTTTTTCCAAATACCACTTAACCAATTGAAATGCATCAGATTTCTCTTTTAAAAATATTATAGTCATCATTCTAGAATAGTCATCAACAAACATAATGAAATACTTATCACCATAGTAAATTTTCACACCCATAGGTCCACAAAGGTCAATATGAACCAATTCCAAAATATTGTCAGAAGTATATGTCTTGCTCTTAAAACTAAACTTTGTCATTTTTCACAATTGATACTATTTGCGCATCACATTATCAAGTTTCTTCAATCTTAGCAAACCTTTAACTTTCTTCATCTTACTAATTGTTAGAAAGTAAAGTCCACAAAGATAAGTGAGAGGTGGGGGGGGGTGAATCAGTTATCTAATAAAAATAACTTTTAACAATATTTTTAGATCTCAAACATGTAACCAACATAAAAAACAACCATAGAAATGTAAACATACATAATGACACAAGATATGTTAACCAGGGAACCTCTTGATCAGAGAGTAACCCCAGTGGGGATGGTACCCACAAAAGATGTACTAATATGAAAATTCCTTGTGAGAAGATGGACTCTGTTAGGAGTCTATGCAATACATTCAATACATATCAGTTCGTGTTAGGAGACTTTGAATCCCTGTTAAAATATTCTAACCCTATTAAGAGTTAAGGAAGGTAGAAGGAGCCACTCTCCAAATAGCTTCAAGGGAAAGATCACTGAACTCACTATCCAAATGATCTTTGTATTATCTAAACAAAATAATACCAATAATTACTGATCTCAACAACTTATCTTGAGTCCTCTATCTATGCCAAAACCGCACCAAATACTTTACCAAATCTCAATACCAAATCTACTCAATTCACATATCGTCTTACAATATCAACATCATCATATCTTACTTCACTCCTTTTTTCATTTTTATAAATCAAGGAAAACAGTTCTTCCTTTATACCATACTCAAGTAATTTACAATAGAGTTGGCCAACTAGGATTAACTAATTACAAAATATAAATCATTACATGTTACATAATATTTCATAACCTCATTAAAAATGTTGGCTTCCAAACTTAGTAGATCTTCACACGTGCGACCTCTAACTATGGTGTCTCATCCAGGTCACCTCTAAAATGTCTTCAAACTTTGTACAACTTCACATGTCTAGATTCTATCCTAGTTAGGAGATATAATCCGGTTATCACAAGCCGTTTCTCAAGAACACTGTCAAAATATTGTTTCTACTAGAGTACTCATAACTATCATAAATAATTTAATTTCCTTATGCACTCTTAACTATAATAAAGAACAAGTCCTCAACGATGCATAACTTGATCTATAATTATCCATGTGTGATAAATCAAACACTATCTTCTTCTCTACTAATCTCTAGTAGATCAATGTGTTGACATCAATGAAAAATACAGTCATGAATCAAACATACAACTACTACAGAACTACTCGAATACTCCCCCATAGGACTTATTCAACATTCATTCGTAACAATCTCCCCCATTGGCATTGATGGAAAGATAGATGAAAAAACATCCAAGTTCCATGAATACCAAACTGCAACACTGTTGTTCTGCATTATCTTTTCAAGTCCTCTTCATCAATCATTAGATGTATCCTTCTTCTCAATACTTTATTATTATATATATTTTTAAATCCTCTTCATCAATCATCAAATCAATCATCGGATATTTTTAATGCATCATTCTCCCCCATTGACATCAATGACAAAGTAAACATCAATATGTTAATCTAATACAAGCTCGAATGTTAAAAGACATTATTCATAAAATACTTTCACAAGAGTCCTTCATGACTCATCTCAGAAATACACATACTCCCCCATAGAGGAAGTATCAACATACAGTCCAGAAAGGATAGTGTTCTTATACCACTGGACTGATGCAACTTTCTGCATCACTACTCAACAGTAGGCTAGGGCATAACCCCAAGCATACCTCTCAGGTACTCAAATGTATCTTTAGGTAAGGGATTTGTAAATATATCTGTAATCTTCTCCTTTGTACTAATATACTCAAGTCTAACTTTTTTTTCTGCAACTTTTTCTTTGACAACATGATATTTGATCTCTTTATGTTTTGTTTTAGAATGCAACATAGGATTCTTAGACATACTTACTGTATTGGAGTTATCACAATGTATGACAATAGGCTCATTCAACTTGATTCCAATATCCTTCAACATTTTTTTTATCTATATTATCTTATTACAATTGTTCGCTGCTACTACATATTCTTATTCTATTGTGCTATATGAGATACAATTATGTTTCTTGCTTAGCTAAGAAACCAATCTTTGTCTAACACAAGGAGGAGCTGGAGGGGCCAAAATAGTGGCACACCTTACCAAGTCTACCCTTTCTCAACAACACATGAAAGCCAAACACAACATAGTGAGAGAGAGAGAAATCTGGATCATTCATATATTTCATCAAATAGAATGATACATGTTGGGCTGTAAGGCCTTCCCGGTTATGGCCAAATATTACAATGAATTATAGAAGTCCTCCAACATGCGAGGATCTGCCAACAATCTCAAATTGACTATCTCCTATCTTATATCTAAAACTAACTCCCTAAACTCTAACAAAACATCTATACTTATACAAGAGGCAATCAAACTAAGTCAACCTTCATATCCACTATCAACGGAAGGAATGGTTAGATCTGGGACCACATGCTTCCCACTGATGGATACCAACATTAAATCTATGACCCATAATTGATGCACAAGTCAACCTGAATAGAAACTTAAAATAAACCTATTGGTAAACAAGGTTTACTAAGCACCAGACAAGCATCACTGAGCACCAGGGAAATTCATCGAGTGCTGAAGAGATAACCAACCAACATCGGCAAACACAAGAAAATGAGAATTGCTGAACCAACTCGGTCAAAGTAGGAACTGAGCAACACAAACAAACTCAAATATGTTTTTTGTGACACAGGATTTCCAAGGACCTGAGATGCTCCTACATCAGACACTTGGGGTTATTTAGAAATGATTCTCTGAATCATTTAGTAGGTCTGGTCTAAGCTGCATCCAACTCCAATTGTGAAATCCATGAACTATCTTAAATCAGTCTGTTCTTCCACTTTACTAGATACTCCATATATTGTTTACCTCTTGTCCTTTTACTAACTCTTTGCTCCAAAATCTACTCAACTTCTTCATTCGGTGTCTTAGGATACTCCATCGGTACTGACATGTCTTCATCAGGTTCATGATACTCATACAAGTCAACAATGTTGAAAATTGGTGATATGTCCATGTCATCAAGTAACTCAATCTCATATGCATTTCCACTATCAAATTTCTTTAAAATATTGCAAGGTCCAAACTTCTTCATCTTTAGCTTCCCATATGTTCCAATAGGAAATCGGTCTTTCTTCAAATGAACCATCACTTCATCACCAACATCAAAAGTCTTATGTCTCCTAGATTTAACAACTCTATCTTTGTATTTCTGATTACTCTCTTCCAGCATGATTTTCACATCTTCATGTACTCAGCAAATTTCACTCCTTCAACATTTCTCTTACTTTCATCAGCAATGTCTCTCAAATTAGATGTACCTCTTAGTTGTATGCCATTTACAATCTCAAATGGTGTTTTTCCAGTACTCCTATTCATTGAATTATTGTATGCAAACTCTTCTTGTGCCAACACAGAATCTCAATTACTAGGTGTGTCTCCAACTAAACATCTCAAAATATTTCCCAAACTTTTGTTTACAACTTCTGTCTATCCATCAGTTTGTGGATGAAATGTAGACCTATATTTCAACTCAGTGCCAAACTTTCTCCAAAGAGTCTTCCAGAAATATCCAACAAACTTACTGTCTTGGTCAGAGATAATACTCCTCGGTAATCCATGCAATTTAACAATTTACTTAAAGAAAAGATTTGCTATATGTACTACATCTGATGTCTTTCTACAAGGTATAAAATGTGCCATCTTAGAAAATCTATCCACCACAACAAATATAGAATCATTACCTCTTACTTTCTTTGGTAAGCCAAGAAAAAAATTCATACTGATGTCAATCCAAGGTTTCTCAGGTACAAAAATCGGTATATACAATCCAGTATTCTGACTTACTCCTTTTGCAACTTGACAAATTCCATAATTTTTCAAAAATTTCTAAACATATTTATACAACTGTGGCCAAAAGTATTTCTCCTTAAGAAAATTCAATGTCTTATCAATACCAAAATGTCCAGCCAAACCACTGTTAGAATAATAGTTATATTTGACTTTATAATTAAATCATTTCGGTTTAATTACTTAAGTCCTCTATTATTCTTTTTCACTTAAGCTATCTCTTTTAGGTGCATAATAATTAATATTTCTATTAATTATTATTGCACAACCTAGCTTTTTTGGGCTTTAGGGTTTCTGTCCTTATAAGCCACTTTTGTAATTATATTTGTTATTCACTCTTAATACATTTTGAGCTCTAACATTTTTGAGTACAAGAGGGTTTTGCTTTATTCTGTGTAACAGGTTTATTGCATGCAGCTGGATCTTGGAGTTGAATCTAATATTTCATCAGTTTCTACATGGTATTAGAGCTTCCCTGTTGCTGCCTGTTCTGGTATTTTTGAAGCAAGTTTTCAGTTCTGGTATTCTCTGCAAGACGTTATTTTTTATTTCTTTTTTGCCTGCAAAAAAGAAAATTTTTTTTGGAGTGCTTTAGGCAAAAATCAACCTCACGGTTGAGTCCAGAAGGCCCAAAAACCCCTATTTCCATATAAAATTTGACCTATTTGGCCTCTGGAGCCTCTGGGTGAATTTTTTGGCCTATTAGGGCCGTACGGGCATGATTTTCGAGAAAAAAATTAAAGTTTTTCTTGCCATTTTTGGGTGCTTATGGAAGCACCGCCAGCGCGCTGCCCGTGCACCACCCCGGTGCCGCCGCTGCTCGGCCCGCACACTGCCCGTAGCCTCCGCGACGCCTCCGCCCTGCCCCCAGCCTCCACGTCACCTCCGCTCCACTCGGCCCCTACTCCGCTCCACCCCGGCCACGGCCCCAGCTCTACCCGGCCACCACTCGCTTGCAGCAGGTGATGTCATGCAGTGATGTCACTTGCCGGCCACTTTTTGCCGACACCAAAAAAAATTTTTCGGTCATTTTAAAAAAAAATTTCGACAATAATTTTTTTTGGTATGACGTCATGCTAACATCAGCGATGGGCCCATGACGGTCAAACGACCGTCAATATTTTTGCTGTCACTGGTTTTTTTTTTAGTGAGCTTACATTTTGGGGGTACTTGGGCATTTTTGCTCCTATAGGGCTCATACGGACTCGAAAATCAAAGTGTGATATATTGTCGGAAAGGTCTTTCCAAGCCCATCATAGTGGTGTAGGTTTCATTTCTTGATTCTTCCATTTTGATGCCATTTTTTAGCCTCAAAGTCAAGGTACACAAATTTTCATTTTGAAGCATTTCTTGCTCTTTCTTTCTTCTGAGCTTATAGAATTGTGCTGGAATTGGGTTTTATCAATTGTGGGGGGTGTTCTTTCTTGCTTTTCTATCATTTATCTCAAAAGACAAAACATTGTATCACATAAAACAAAACCCCTTTTGCATCTTCTATCTAGTTCTAAAAGAAAACATAATAAGAAAATAGTCAGAGCACTTGGCACTATGGCAGACACAGCATCTATTGAGCTCCTCACTCCACACAATTACCATGTGTGGAAGGCTCGTATGACATGACTTCTTCGATCATGGGGGTTATGGTCTTGTTTGGACCCAGTTCAGCCTCAGTTGACTCGACCATTTGAGGTCATGCAGCACAGGAACAAGATGGATGAAGCCATGGGTTTGATGTCACTACATGTTTCAGATAGTCTACTTTTTCACCTTGATGGATGCCTTACTCCTTAAGCCATTTGGGATAAGTTTCAGAATCTTTTTGGCACTGTGAATGAGTTCAGGGCACTACAGATTGAGGTAGAGTTGACTTAATTGGTACCTGATTCTTTTCCCACCATTGAGGACTTCTTGATGAAGTTCAAATCTCTCCGTTCAATTTTACAGGGATGTGGGAAGAACAAAACTTATAATGAGTGTATTTACTTGATTCTTTCTAAGCTTCGAGGATAGTTTCAGATATTTTCTTCTACCTTCTACTCCACTATGGATGCACTAGGTGCACGACATGTTATGCCCTCTTTCGAGACTTTTTGTGACTGGTTGACTCATGAGCAATCAAAACTCACTCAGATGGATTCTCTTACAAGTTCACAGTCACAGGCATTTCTTGCCAAGTCACCTCAGAGTACACAGAAGCCGAAGTAGATATCAGATTCCTCTTCTCAGCACTCTACTGGCCCACCATCTTCTTCTAAGAAGGAGAAACAGAAGACTGAGAGACCTACATGTTCCTATTGTCAGAAAGGAGCACATGATGAGTCACTTTGCTATCAGAAGAAGTTTGATGGTTACGAGAAACAGATAGCAGATTTGCAAGCTCTTCTTCAGAAGAGAAATCTTTCCTCTCCATCCTCTTTTGGCTCTTAGGGGTCTACTTATCAGTCTTCCTCTATCTATTCTATAGCTAAACAGGATCTTGGAAAGGGTCATGCATTACAGGCTTCTGTTGCATCCCCTTCACAGGTCCCTTGGATACTAGATTTAGGTGCTTCTCACCATATGGCATCTTCTCGAGAGATCTTCTCTTCTTTTGAAGATTCTCCTATTCCCCATATTATCATTGGGAATAACACTGTTATGACAGTCTGTGGGAAAGGCACTATATACATTCAGGATGGCACATTCAATGATGTGTTGTATGTTCCATCTCTATCTGCAAACCTTCTCTCAGTTTATCAGATTACTCATAGTGGGTCAAGGAAGATAGTTGAGTTCACTCCAGATTCAATTTTCATCCGGGATAGTATGATAGGAGGTATTGTTGCTATAGGGACAGTTGATCATTCCACTCGTCTCTACTCCTTTTCACACTTTGGTCCACCTTTTCCCTAGCATGACTCTCCTCATTTGAGAGAGAATCATGTGGTACAGTCAGGTCACTTGAACCTTTGTATGGTTCTTAAGACTATTGTTGTGACTTCCCTACCACCTCCTATTGAGCTCTTTTCTGTTCAACAGGGTTCTTCTTCCGCACTGCCTGATCCTCTAGCTCCATTCATTGAGCCACTACATGCAGTTGTTGAGGATTCTACAAAGGACATTCATCTCCTCTTTGATGATAGTGTCAGCACACCTGTCCTATCACTTACATTGGGGATTCCCTTTCAGGATCCTCATGTCTACTCCTTTGAGCATCAGCTCGGCCTTCCAGTGACACCTCAGCTTTTGAGGTTCCCTCTATAGTGTCCACTGACTTTCACTCCTTTGCATTGGAGTCACAGTGGTTTGTTCATTGATCCAGGGGTTCTTTCATTTCGGGGGGGCTTTGGAGCCTCGACCCTCTCTCACGGGGGGGTTGGCAAAACACAATGTACTTATGGCTTTGAGAGAGTCTCTTGAAGTCATTCTTTTTGTCTTTGCTTGCTTTTTACATCTCTTTTTGGAGAGGAGTTTTTCCCACTGGATTTTCTCCTTTACTCTGGTTTATAGAGATTTCCTTGTATTGGGCACCTGATCAGGCCTTGTTGCCGGGACCCATTTCTTTCTTTCTTAGCTGTGCTAGGTTAGTTCCTCCTGAGCTATGCTTAAGGGGGGGTGTTAGAATAATAGTTATATTTGACTTTATAATTAAATCATTTCAGTTTAATTACTTAAGTCCTCTATTATTCTTTTTCACTTAAGCTATCTCTTTTAGGTGCATAATAATTAATATTTCTATTAATTATTATTGCACAACCTAGCTTTTTTGGGCTTTAGGGTTTCTATCCTTATAAGCTTCTTTTGTAATTATTTATGTTATTCACTCTTAATACATTTTGAGCTCTAACATTTTTGAGCACAAGAGGGTTTCACTTTTTCCAGTTTTAGCTTCATTCTGTGTAACAGGTTTATTGCATGTAGCTGGATCTTGGAGTTGAATCTGATATTTCATCAGTTTCTACAACCACTACTATGTTTCTCCTTTATCAAATTAGCTCTCATTTGTCCTCTCGGTATACACAACTAAATACCTTTAAAAAACATACCTTCTTGAATGAAATAGTCTTCCCATTTTGTACTTGGTTGATCTTGAATAGGTGCTTTGCACTTTCTCCATGGCTCAAAAAAATTGGGATCAGTTTCATACAAATCTCTCATCTCATCAAAACCAAGAACTTCAATTTTCATCTCGTTCATTCAAATATCTTCTTCTACTCAATGCATCAACAACTCGGTTAGTGACTCCACTCTTATGTTTTATCGAAAATGTATAACTCTGCAAATACTCAACCCATTTCATATGTCTCTGATTCAACTTATTCTGACTACCCAAATATTGTAAAGCTTTATGATCCATATAAAACACAAATTCACTCAGTATCAAATAATGTCTCCACTTCTTTAGTGTTTGAACAATAGCATAGAATTCTTGATCATACACAGAACATTTCCTTCTAGCATCATTCAAATTTTCACTAAAGAAAGCAATAGGTTTACCTTCTTGACTCAACAAAGCTCCAATTGCACTACCACTTGCATCACATTCCACTTGAAATACCTTACTAAAATTAGGCAATTCCAAAATAGGCAATTCAACAACCTTTTGCTTTAGGGTCTCAAAACTCTTATCAGCTCCATGTGTCCACTTGAATTCTCTTGTATCTCCTCTCATAGTCTCAGTCATAGCATTACAAATTGAACTAAAATTTCTTATGAACTTTAGGTAAAAACTTGCCAAACCATGAAATGATCTTACCTCACTAGCATTCATAGGTGTAGGACAATTCATAATAGCTTCAACCTTTTCAAGATCCATCTTCAAGCTATCAGCTGAAATTACAAATCCCAAATACACAATCTCCTCTTTCATGAATGAACACTTTTTCAGATTTATCAGCAATTTTTCTTCTTTCAATCCTTGCAAAATTTGTCTTACATGCAACAAATGTTATTCTCTAGTCTTACTGAATATCAGAATATCATCAAGATATACAATCACAAACTTACCCAAGAATTTCTTCAAAACTTCCTTCATTAGCCTCATAAAAGTACTCGGTGCATTAGTTAAACCAAAAGGCATAACCAACCACTCATACAAACCTTCTTTTGTCTTGAAAGAAGTCTTCCACTCATCACCTTCTCTAATTCTGATATGATGATACCCACTTTTCAAATCAATCTTTGTGAAATACTTTGCTCCAATCAAACTATCCATTATGTCATCCATTCTTGGTATAGGAAACCTATACTTCATTATTATCTTATTGATCACTATGGAATCAGTACACATTTTTCATTATCCATTCTTCTTAGGTGCCAATACTATAGGTACTACATAAGGACTCAAACTTTCTCTGATCAAACCTTTATCCATCAATTCTTGAATTTGTCAGTTCAATTCCTAATTCTCGATAGGTGTCAACTGATCAGGTGCCTTATTTGGTAAACTAGCTCTAGGTATTAGATCCGTGCAATGATCAATACTTCTTTTCGATGGTAAACCATCAGGTACATTGTTAAAAATGATCACTATACTCAGTGAATAACCTATCAATCTCCTCAGGGACACTATCCTCTATTTTCTTACTTGGCTTATTAGGAATCACACCAAAACATACATCATTCCTTTTCAAATCCTTAACAAATTTTATTCCTTCCATCAAAAAAACTTTCAAAGATGTGCAAACATTACTAGCAGGTTCTTCCATCAAAGGCAACAAGATTTGTTTTCTTCCATCAGCCACAATAGTATACTTTGATGAACTACAACTAATTTCAATAAAATTGTATGACTTGAAGATCTGTGATTTGAGATCACTAAGTTGTTGATTACATATGTAAGATGATTAAATCAGTAATATATTGTCATCAATGTCAACTAGTTTTGACAATACTTATCTTGTAAGTTACTATACCCAAACATCTATAGAAAGAAGAAGAAAAGAGATAAAGAACAGATATATCTACATAAGGAAGATGGATATGATAGATGAGGATAAGGAATGCATTGGGTAACTTATGAATGAGTCTATGACCTTATGTTATTGACTTGATTATGTTGCATTCATCTATGATGAAGGATAGAGAAAAATGCACAAAGCAATGTGGTCGGTTAAAGAAGCATTTCAGTATACACCGATGCAGTGTAGTGTATACTAAGCACAGTATAAACTGAGCTTGTGCTCACTGACACATTTATTTGTTAATCGAGTAGGAGAAAAGAACTAAATGATTAGTTTAGCTGATGGAGGTTGATGAGTTGTAAAGTGTTATGATTATGGAATTGAAGATAATGTTTGTTACAAAGATCTACGGTTAGCATAATTTGAAGAAGATCTAAGGGATTGAAATAAAATGTGTCACTGACACATCAATCAAGGAAGGCTAAAGCAGAAAAATCAACATAGGAGATTAAGTGGAAAAATATGATGAATGGAATTAAAATGGTTTACTTGTCTATTTAAGAGACTAGGATTTCATAATGAAATCATGCCAAAAGAAGGAGACTATAGAGATATCATGTGAACAAGCTTCATGCATGCCTAATTAGACTAGTTAAGGAGAATCGAACTGTAGAGAATACTGAGCATCAGAAAGCTATAACCGAGCGACAGTAAGTTACTAAATATTGATTGAAACATAATTGATATATTGATCAAAGGATTTGAATGAGCTTAACATATATCTAATAATCTACAATTGAAGTTGTGTTATAATCAGATCACTTGCTATTACATTTTAACAATTGTAAATAGGTAAATCTCTTAACTGAGTGGACTAGAAAGTCTTGTAATGTCATTCATAGAGTGTACATTTGTTATCCTGTCAACCCCATGGTGAATAATGGTTGGTCTAAAATCCTCTAACAAGGTCACACCTCATAGTGTGTTTGTAACCTTTAATAGGGTTGGGTCTTCACCGACCTCACTTCAGAAGAGTGAACAATTTTTAAGTTGGTGGTCCCAGGTGGTTTTTCCCTTTACAGGGTTTCCACATTAAATCTCTTGTGTTATGTGTTGACTGTCATGATTGTTTTTTGTCATACTTTACATGTTGCATATTGGATTTGATCAGTAATCACTATATGATTTTAACTGGTAATCAGTAAAAGCACAGATAGAATACTATTTTATACTACTGTGCTGCAAAATTTTTAGTAAATTATTTTTGGATATACATTTTTTGATTGGAAATGTGGATAACTGATTCACCCCCCTCTCATTTATTCTAATAATTGGTATCAAAGCATTGATTGCTTGGAATAGATTTTTAAGGACTTCAGCATAAAGATCTCAAAATGTATAAGAGGGAAGTGCCAAAGCTAAACAAGGATAACTTCACAATATGGAAAATCTGAATGAAGCTTCATGTATCTGGAATTGGGAATTCTTCCCTCACACTAATGGAGAATGGATACCTTGCACCACCCATTGGTCCCTTGACCCTTGATCAACTAAGAGATAGGCATGAACATAATGTTACTATGATGGAGATTGTTGATGCCTCTACAGATGCTGAATTTGAAGATATCAAGGATTGTACTACTGCTAAGTAGATGTGGGATAAACTTGTTCAAGTTTATAGTGGTGATGTGAATGTCAAAATAGCCAGAGCTGAAAGCTTAAGGGGAAGATTTGATGATATGAAAATGAAGGAAGGAGAAAATATTATGCAGTACACAAACAAACTAAAAGAGGTAGTTAATGCCATCAGAGGATCTGATGGTGTTATTGATGAAGAGACAGTGGTAAGAAAAGTTCTTAGAACCTTATTGCCAGTTTATGCAATCAGAATATCTGCAATTCATGAAACTAGGTCTGCATTTGGTAACAACCTTACTCTTGATAATCTAATTGGTAAGCTTACAACCTTTGAACTAAATAACTACGATAATAGTGTTGTATCATCTATTGAATCTTCTTTTATGTCTTCTCTGAAGATTGGTAAGTCTAGTAGCAGAAATAAGAATGATGATAATGATAGAAATACTGATGATGACCTTGATGAACTTGATGAACTTGAAGCTCTTATGGCCAGAAGGTTACCTAAAGGTAAAGGAAGATATAGAGGTGAATTACCTTTAGCATGTTTTAACTATAAGAGGTTGGTAATATTGCTGCAAGATGTCCACATAGGAAAGATGATGACAGAAACAAAGACTGATCTGGTGAAGGAAGCTATGGGAGAAGAGGCAACATAAGTTATAGACACTACAATAGAGACAATCGATACAATAATGATAAAGGCAATAAGGTGTGCTACATTGCAATAAGGTAGTATTTGTTGCAATGAAGGATGAATCAGAAGAAGATGAAAGGTATGTAGAGACAACACTTATCTTTAAGGTTAATAAAATTGATACATAGATCATAGATAGTGGCTGTACACATCACATGACTGGTGATAATCTTGAAGAACACAATGGAGGATATGTGAGAATGGGTAATGATGCACCTTGTATGGTTAGAGGAAAAGGATCCCTGATGATAAATGATAAAATTAAATGTGACAATGCTTATTGGGTAAAAGGACTAAAATATAATTTGCTAAGTGTGGCACAACTGAACAATTCAGGCCACCAAGTTTCTTTTGAGAGCAAGAAAGTGAAGATATTTGATGATGGAGGAAGACTTATTAAAACTAGAACACAATTGAGAGGTAATTTTTTTTATCTTGATAATGATCAGTCTTCTTGTTTAATGATGAAAGATGAAGATGCATGGTTGTGGCATAAAAGGTTATGTCATGTGAATTTTGATAACATGATTAAGATCAGTAAAAAGAAAAAGGTTAGAGGTCTGCCTAACTTATCAAAGCCTGATCATGTTATGTGTCATGAATGTCAGAAAGGTAAAATGACAAAATCTAGTTTCAAAAGCAAAGATTATTCAACAAATAAATTACTTGAGTTAGTGCATACCGACCTATGTGGTCCTATGAGAACTCAAAGTAACTATGGAGATAGATATTTTATTCTTTTTTTTTATGATTACACTAGATTAATGACAGTCATGTTCTTGAAAGAAAAATCAAAGGCATTTAAGATGGTCAAATGGTATAAAGCAAAAGTTGAGAAAGAGACTGGTAAAGAATTGAAATGTCTGGGATCTGACAGAGGTGGTGAATTTATTTTTGATGAATTTACTAACTTTTGTAATGAGAATGGTATTAAAAGATAGGTCTCTGCACCGAGGACTCCTCAACAAAATGGAATAGTTGAAAGGAGAAATAGGTCAATTGTTGATTGTGCAAGGACACTAATGTTACAAAAGAATGTTTCTCAGACATACTGGAGAGAAACAGTTAGCATAGTTGTTTATGTTCTAAACCAAGTACAACTAAAGGACACTAATAAGACACCCTATGAGTTATGGTTTGGCCACAAACCCATTGTAAGTTATTTCAAAGTTTTTGGAAGTAAATTCTTTATTCTAAAAGATGAAATAAATGGGAAGTTTGACTCAAAAGGTGATGAAGGGATATTTTTGGGATATTCCACTAAAAGTAAAGCATACAAGTGTCTTAACAAAGTAACTAATAAAATAATTGAGAGTACTAATGTTCAAGTTGATGAGTTTGATGATAAAAATGTAGAGGAAAGCACAAAGGAACTGGAAGACAATGGTAGATTTACTTACATTAAACAACCAGAGTACCTACCAACATCGTAGACAGTGACAACCGGTCAGTTAGGAAACAATATCGATGGACAAGGAAGAGAAATTGATAAGAATGAAGGACCTACTGAGCAAGCAAATGAACCTGCACAAAATGAACAAGAAAGAAGAGAACAAATACAAGAAATATTTTTCAGAAGATATCATCCTGAGACACAAATTATTGGGGACAGATAAGTTGGCATGCAAACAAGAAGTAAAGCAAGACAAGGTACATGTCTAGTTTGTGAATATGAACCGAAGAATGTAAAAGTTGCATTAGAAAATGATTAATGGGTTAATGCAATGAAAGTAGAAATAGAACAGATAGAGAAGAAAAAAACCTGGAGTTTTGTATCTAGACCTAAGGACAAGAATGTTATTAGTACTAAGTGGATATTTAGAAACAAGCTTAATGAAAATGGAGAGGTAACAAGGAACAAAGATAGATTAGTATGCAAGGGTTATGCATAGGAGGAAGGAATAGATTATGGTGAAAATTTTTCACCTATTGCTAGATTAGAAGGAGTTAGAATGTTACTTGCATATGCTGCACACAAGAAGTTCAAAGTTTACCAAATGGATGTTAAATCTTCTTTTCTAAATGGAATACTTGAAGAAGTCTACATAGAACAACCTGAAGGGTTCGTTGATCCAAACAAAAAAGATATGGTATGTAGATTACATAAAGCTTTATATGGTTTAAAGAAAGCACCAAGAGCCTAGTATGAGAGGTTGCATAACTATTTGCTGAGTATTGGATTTGTTAGAACTAGTGAGAATAGCAATCTGTACATGAAAGGAAATTCTGATGATACTATCTTGATTGCTGAGATATTTATGGATGACATAATATTTGGAGGACAAGATCACATATGTAATTCATTTGCTAATGAAATGAGAAGTGAATTTGAAATGTCTATGTTTGGAGAGATTAAGTTCTTTCTAGGCTTACAAGTGATTTAGCAGAATGATGGTATATTCATCACACAATCTAAATACATAAAGGAAATATATAAGACATTTGGCATGCAAGATGCTAAACTTGTGGGAACACCGATGGCTACTAGATGTAAATTGACTAAAGAAGATGGAACTACTGAGGTAAACTAGACATTGTATCAATCCATGATTGGTAAGTTAATGTATGTAGTTCACAGTAGACCTAATATAGCACATGCTATTGGAATAGTTGCTAGATTTTCTACAAACCATAGAGAGTCACACATGGTTGCTACAAAGAGAATCTTAAGATACGTAAAGAAAACTAAAGATTATGGACTATGGTATCCTAAGAAAGGCAAGTTTGAACTTAAAGTATACATCAATGTTGATTGGGCTGGAAATGTTGATGATAGAAAGAGTACCACCGAAGGAGCATTTTTCTTTGGTGAAAGACTTGTTACATGGACAAGTAAGAAACAATCTTTCATTTATCAGTCTACATCTGAAGCAAAGTATGTTGTTGCTGCTACAAACTGTTCAAATATTGCTTATATCAAGCAAGTGTTTGAAGGAATGAATGAGGTAATCACTGAGCCGATGATTATATATTGTGACAACACTAGTGCAATTAATATTTCAAAGAATCCAATGATGCACTCTAAAACAAAGCACATATCTATTAAGTATCACTACTTGAGGGAACAAGTACAAGAGAAGCAAGTGAAGCTAGAATTTTTTACATCAAAAGAACAACTTGTTGATATTTTCACAAAGCCTCTATTGAAGGATACATATGAATACTTGAGGAATATACTTGGGGTCCATCCCCTATCTACCGGTTACTAAGGTGATCTGGAGGTTGCATTAGCCTAATCTTATCAGAAGATCATACATGTTGATGCAACAGAGTTCACACTTTGGACTTTTGTCTAAGGTTGTGAAAGGTTGAAGAACTAGAACATATTTTCACATTAGTATACCAAGATACAGAGAATGCACTGGACAACAGAGAGTTACATAGCTACTATAGAGTTGTATGTTTTTATTTTTCTTTGGCATTGCTATCAAAGGGAGAGAGATCTCAATATGAAGAATATGAAGCTAGAGACAAAGGGAGAGAGTGTTAATCTCTATTGAGCATTTTAGGTTGTCATTAGTATCAAAGGATAGTAAATAGGTTGGTCAATTATTTACATTGAGACAGTCGGTAACTAGAAGTAAGATAGAGCAGTTGATAAAGCCTTATACCAAGCATCACATAGTTAACTGAGCACCAACGACACCAACACTGATGGTCAGTAAACACAGAGCATCATAGTATACACCAAGTAGATTATATAGTGTTTACCGATGATCACAATAAATAGCATAGTAATCAGAAATGGCACTTTATTCTATGCAAATGGTTATAACAAATCATAAAATGGTTTACCAAGATCGAGGAGCATTTATTGTAAAAGATATTCATTAAATTCAATGATTATCTTATTTGTATTCATTGATCTAGGTTATTTTGCACCGTAGATCTTAGGGTTGTGATTTTCTTTTGTAACCTAATTTTTGTTTAAGTAGAAAAAATAGAACACTATATATTGTATATGTTCACACCATTTTATAAGGTTGTTGAACTGATATATATATGAATCATGGAGCATTTGAAGAAATTGCCTATCTTCAAGACAATCAATTTACCAAGTAGAATAGAGTACAGAGGTTTTTAGATTGAGCAGAATCAGATAAGGCAACTGAGTAGATCAGAGCAGAGAACCATCATAGATAAGGTGATATTTTGGTTAAGAACTTATAGATCTATTTTAGACAATTTAGTTGTCAACTAGTAGATAATTTACCTATTACTTTCTAACAATTGTGATAGAGTTTTGATAAATCTCTTAATAGAGTAGACTTAACAGTCTTTGTATAAATCTCTTAACCGAGTACACACTTCATATAGTGTTGTTAAATCCTATAACTAGGTAGATCTAGCTGATCTAATATGTTACTCCTAACAGGGTAAGACAACCAGAAGTGATCAAAACTTGTAGCCTTAACATGCAAACCTTTTCTATCTACAGTAGTGAAGAATTTGTGGGTGTCATCCCCACCATAGTTTTTACCTTCTAACAAGGGTTTCTGTGTTACCAAAATACTTGTGTTATGTGATTTTCATATTGATTTCCTATTGTTTACTTTCTTAAGTTAACTAGATGATTGATTTATGCAATTAGATTCAAGTTATTTTGATCAGTTATCACAGTATTCAGTTATAGATCAAAAAAAAATTTGCAACTAAAGTTTTGAAGGTACTGATTCACCCCTCCCCTCTTAGTACCTATCTCTCCTAACTCCAAGAGAGAGATATAGAAAAGGGAGAGCATTGAAGCTTAGTTACTAAGAACAGAAGAAAATCTGTGAGCTGAAAAGATCATATCTACAAAAGTTAGTCTGCACTTGCAAATTTTTTTATGTAACGTAGTGATTAAACACATTAAGCTAGGGAGAGCTTGTACCAATTTACAACATTTGTTGACAGAGTTGTAGAATACATGTTTGGTATGTGTATGGCATATTTCATATTGCTTGTCTTGCCATCAATGCCAAAGGGAGAGATTGATGAACTACAACTGATTTGAATAAAATTGTATGACTTGAAGATCTATGATTTGATATCACTAAGTTGTTGATTACATATGTAAGATGATTAAATCGGTAATATGTTGTCATTGATGTTAACTATTTTTGACAATACTTATCTTGTAAGTTACTATACCAAAACATCTGTAGAAAGAAGAAGAAAAGAGATGAAGAATAGATATATCTACATAAGGAAGATGGATATGACAGATGAGGATAAGGAATGCATTGGGTAACTTATGAATGAGTCTATGACCTTATGTTATTGACTTGATTATATTGCATTCATCTATGATGAAGGATAGACAAAAATGCACAAAGCAGTGTGGTCGGTTAAAGAAGCATTTCCACATCATCCTCATTATGTCCAGATCTGATATCTAGTCTATAGAATTCCTCAGTATACTCTTTTACCAAGCTATCTTTTGGCTTTAGACTTTGCATTCACCTAACTAGGTTAATCTGATAATCACAAGGTAAGAACTTTCCTTTCAATTTATTTACCATTTTGTTCCATACCTTGATCTTGTCTTTGCCTTTCCTCTTTCTGTCCAACTGTAGATTCTCCCACCAAAAGGATGCATGACCTTTCAGGTTTGTGCCTTCAATTTTCACCTTATATTCCTTAGATACATTTTCATACTCAAAATACTTTTCCATCTCAGTGATCAAGTCCATCAATTCATCAAAATCCAATTTCCCACTATATTCAAGAGGATTAAAATGTGGTGTTGACTTCAAGCTTGTCAAGGCCTTCAAAAATATTTCCTCACCTTGATCCATCATAGGTGTAGGTTCTGCCTCACCTTGTTCTACTTCTATTTCATCATCACTAACATCCTCAAGATGTCTTCCTCTTCTTTGAGATATCTCAACAACTTCAACTCTAACAAAAAGTTGTCTCAACATGCCTGCCAATCCTGGGTCCACTTCTCACCTCCCATAAGCCATCTTGAAAACCCTCTACAATTGCAGGTCAGATCGCAATCTACCACCCCACAAAAATTCAACTAGGGCTTCACAAGAAGGAACCTCCAAACCTAGATCTGTAGACCTAGATCAAGATCTCACCTCTCTCTCATACCACTTGATGCAAGGAGGAGCTGGAGGGGCTAGAACAGTGACATGCCCTACCAAGTTTGCCCTTCCTCAACAACATGCAGAATCCAATCACAACACAGTGAGAGAGAGAAAGCCAGATCATTCATATATTTCATTAAATAGACTAATACATGCTTGGTTGTAAGGCCTTCTTGGTTACAGCTAGATATTACAATGAATTACAGAAGTCCTCCAACATGCGAGGATCCTCCAACAATCTCAAATCTCCTATCTTCTATCTTCTATCTAAAATTGACTCCCTAAACTCTAACCAAACATCTATACTTATATAAGAGGAAACCGAACTGAGTTGGCCTTCAGATCCCCAATCAATGGAAGGAATGATCAGATCTGGGACCACATGCTTCCCAATGATTGATACCAACATTAACTCCATGACCCATAATCAATGCACAAGTTGACCTAAACAAAAACTCAAAATAAACCCGTCGGTAAACAAGGGTTACCGAGCACCAGACAAGCATCACTGAGTGCTAGGGAAATTTACCGAGCACTGAAGAGATAATCAACCAACACCGAAAGAGATAATCGACCAACACCGGCGAACACAGGAAACCAAGCAACGTCGAACCAACTCAGTCAAAGAAGGAAATGAGCAACACAAACAAACTAAAATATGTTTTTGGTGACACAATATTTCCAAGGATCCGAGATGCTCCTACATCATTGTCTAAGAAAAAATGCTCAACCACTTGTACTCTTTTTGTCATCAACACTACCTCCCCAATCTGCGTCTATATATGCACATAGGGTAAAATCATCTGATCTATCATACCACAACCCATAGTCATTTGTACCTTTCAAATACCAAAATATTCTTTTTACTGCTGCATAATGTGACTCTTTAGGATCAAATTGAAATCTTTCAACAATGCCAACTGCATGTGATATATTTGGACTTGTATGAGTTAAATACTACAAACCTCCAATCATGGATCTGTATTTATTTTGTTCAACTATAAGAGTTTCATCTGTTCTAGATAACTTATGGCTAGTTACCATAGGTGTGCCAACATGCTTACAATTTTCCAAACCAAATCTCTGCAATAAATCTTTCAGATATTTTTTTTGAGATAAGAAAATACCATCATTGTTTTGCACTATCTGTAATCCTAGAAAAATTTTCATTTCACCAATCATGCTCATTTCAAATTTCATCTTCATTTCATCAGCAAATTTATCACTAGCTTCATCTTCACCTCCAAAGATAATATCATCAACAAAAATAACTAAAATCAATAAACCATTCTCAATTTATTTTAGATACAAATTACTATTTTCAGTGCCTTTAGGAAATCCTAATTTTACCAAATATTTGTCTAATCTTGCATACCATGTTCTAGGTGCTTCTTTTAGTCCATATAAAGTTTTAGTCAATTTACATACCATGTCTCCTTCTTGAGTCAAAGGAAAACCTTCAAGCTGATCAATGTAGACTTCTTATTCTAATTCTCCATTCAGAAATGCTAACTTCACATCCATCTAATACACTTTGAATTTCTTATAAGCTGCATAAGACAAAAACATTTTTACTACTTCAATTCTTGTAACAGGTGAAAATGTTTCTTCATAATAAATTCCTTCCTGTTGTGAGTATCCTTTAAATACTAATATTTCTTTATTTCTTATAACTTCACCTTGTTCATTCATCTTATTTCTAAAAACCCATTTAGTTCCTATAACATTTTTATCTTTAGCTCTAAGGACCAACTCCCAAGTTTTGTTCTTTTCAATTTGATCTAGTTCATCCTTGATTGGTTGAATCCAATTATCATCTTTATAGGCTTCATCATTAGTTTTAGGTTCAATTTGAGAAATCAAACATAGTTCTTCTTATACCTTATTTCTTGTTATAACTCCTTTTTATTTTCTCCCAATAATATGATCAACATGATGATTCCTCATTAGATTCTTAGTAGGTGTCACTATCTTAGTTCTTGCTTCAATTCTAGGTTTTGGTCTCATTTTTTCTCTTATTTCCTCAGTATAATTCTCATTCTACAAATTACTATCAGTTTCATAAAATAATTCAATATTTTCTTGATCAATTCCAGGGTGAACTTCTTCATCTGAATCATAATCAAGCATTCTTTCCTAAATTCTAAATTCTCATCTACTTTAACATTTGCGCTCTCAACAATATTCTTAGTTATTTTATTAAAACATCTATAAGCTTTTCATTTTAGTCAATAACCAAGAAATATACCTTCATCACTTCTTGGATCAAACTTACCAATATCATCATCTCTCTTAATATAACACTTACTTCCAAAAATTATGAAATACTTAACTGATGGTGCATGTCCAAACCATAATTCATAAGGTGTCTTGTCTATGTCTGCTCTGATTTGTATTATGTTCATTGTATATATTGTTGTATTCACTGCTTCTCTCTAGAATGTCTTCGCTATATTATTCTCAAATAACATAGCTCTTGCTACCTCAATCATTGATCTTTTTCTTCTTTTTGCAATACCATTTTGTTCAGGTGTTCTTGGGGGGGAAAGTTGTCTCTTAATGCCATTCACTTCACAAAAAGTATTAAATTCTTTTGAAGTAAATTCTCCACCTCTATCAGATCTTAAACATTTAATATTCATTCCTGATTCATTCTCAACTTTGTTCTTAATTCATCTAAACTTGTCAAATTCTTCTAATTTTTCTTTAAGAAATGCTATCCACATCATTCTAGTAAAGTCATCAACAAAAATCATGAAATACCTTTCACCATAGAATCCTCTAGTCCTTGTGGAACCACTCAAATCTGTATGAACAATTTCTAATTTTTTTGCTGTGGTGAGCTTCTTACTAGGAAAAGAACTTCTTTTCTGCTTAGCCATAACACATTCTTTGCACATCATGTTAGTAGGTTTCATAATCTTAGGCAAATCTCTTACTGCAAATGTAGTGCTTTCTTTTACAATTTTATCAAATTTTATGTGACAAAACCTTTTGTTCCATAACCAACTATCATCAATTTTAGTAATCAAACATGTCATCTCAGTAGGATTCAACTGAAATACATTACCTCTAGTTCTTGATCCTATTCCAGTCATCTTACCATTCTTATCCTTGATCACACAAGTCTTTTTAGTAAACCAAACTTGATATTTAACGTAGTCAAGGATGGTGGATCCAATTAAGGACAATCCAACCTTTAGCCAATTAAAAACACAGTGGAATAATACAACACAATAATTGTTTCAACTCATATTTTCATTAACATGCCCGGATGTAAGTAATGCAAGGAGGGATGACAATCAAAGCCAAAGGCACTCTTGACCATCAATCACCTTGCCAAAACCACACAAAAATGATCCAGCACAGCGGAAGATAAAGATAACATAGAGAGAGAGAGAGAGAGAGAGAGAGAGAGAGAGAGAGAGAGAGAGAGAGAGATCCAGAGAGGAATCATTCAAATATATTAATCAAGAAGTTTACATCCAACATGCCCAGTTGTCAGGCCTTCTGGGTTGCGACCATTACAAGAAAGAAAAGATCTTCAAAGAGAAATAAGAACATCCATCTCCATCCTACTTCATGCTACCACTCTAGATTGAACTCGCAACTGCAAGCTCCAAACTGATCCTCAAACTCATGCCTAACTCCAAACCTAAACACTATATTTATACCCAGCCAAGACCTCAAGTACAATTAAAGGTTGGCCCCAATATAAGATAAATAAATCACTAGCCACAAGTCAGCCCAAGAAATACAAATAATAAACCCAAGGGACCATGTCAGCCCAAAAACAAAATATAAGCACTTGGTAAGGTCAAGCAACCAAGCAACAGAGAATGTCGGGCTCCGTCAGTAAAGCAAGAGAGAGCACTTAGTGAAATAATGACCGACACCACTCGGTGAAGCAGTAAATCAAGAGGTGACCAAGCTCATTCGGTGAATACACAGACCTCTGAGAAGTAACTGAGCTGGCTCAGTAAACAAAGGAACCAAGCACCCCAGGAAAAAAAATAAGCACAACTGCCGAGCAATCCCAGTAGTTACCGAGCTCCTTCAGGATTTGACCGAGCTTCCAAGATGCCACTGCATCAGACTCTCCAGGTAAATAGAAAAGTGTGTCCCACACTTTGGTGCTAAAAGAAACATATGTCCAAAACTTCATTTTTACCGAAGGCTTCCAATTCATCAAATAAAAGAATGTAATTCTGAAAGTCCAAAACTTCATCTTTACCGAAGGCTTCCAATTCAAAAAGAATGTAATCCTGAAAATCAGCCATCTTTGCATTTTCCATTCACACAATAAGATCTTCTAAATATCCTCAACCCAATCAGGAAGGAACTGAACAACATAATACTCTTTAAAACCATCCATGGTAAAATCTCCAAATATGAAATCCATATCGACATCAAGTGAATGTAAATCTTCAATAGCAACCAAATGTAAATCGGTAGAAACATAAGTGTCTCCTTTCCCATCAGCAATAAGTAAACCATATGTCTGTAAATCTAGATCATCAACCTTGTATGAATCCTAATCCATATCAACAACTATATTTTCAACAATATGTAAATATTGAAGTGTATCATCCATATGCAGGCTTAACCCTTCATCGGTAACAACATCTAGGTCATTAGAAACATCAATATCATGATCCTCATCTATGTCATGCAAAAAAACAAGTAAATCCACATCTATATCTGTATCAGTAGTAACTTGTAAATCCTCAGCAACATAAGTGAAACTCTATTCATTAGCAATCTCATTACTCAAAACAAGATGCTCTGCAAGTTCCATGTTAGATCCATCAATCTGATCATGAAAACCAAAAGATACTTCATCAGCTACAACAAAATCATTGGATACTTTCACAATGTTTTTTCTTCTCTAAATAATCTTTCTAATTGATCGAACAACTTTCTTCCTCATCCATAGATGCCAAGTCTTTTCCCACTTTTCAACTTTCTTATCAAATTCAACCCAAAATGAATTGCACTCAATCTCTAGATTCTTCTCACCACCAAGATTTCTTTCATGATGCATGTTTGTCTCAATGCGTTCAAGACTAGCAGCAATCTTCTTCAACAATTTGGCAATTTTTGGATCCATAACTTCCTTACCACAAACCATCTTCAAACCCTCTGCAAGTGTAGGCTAGATCACAATCTGCCACCCTACACCAAATCAACAACTAGGGTTTGTAAGAAAAAAAAATTGAGATCAAGATCAATAAAGATAATCCATCCCACATTCACCACATGATCAAAGTCTTCTTTGATACCACCTAATGCAAGGAGGGATGATGATCAGGGCCAAAGGCATTCTTGACCATCAATCACCTTGCCAAAACCACACAGAAATGATCCAGCACAGTGGAAGATAAAGATAACATAGAGAGAGAGAGAGAGATCCAGAGAGGAATCATTCAAATATATTAATCAAGAAGTTTACATCCAACATGCCCAGCTGTTAGGCCTTCTGGATTGCGGCCATTACAAGAAAGAAAAGATCTTCAAAGAGAAATAAGAACATCCATCTCCATCCTACTTCATGCTACCACTCTAGATTTAACTCCCAACTGTAAGCTCCAAACTGATCCTCAAACTCATGCCTAACTCCAAACCTAAACACTATATTTATACCCGGCCAAAACCTCAAGTACAATTAAAGGTCGGCCCTAATATAAGATAAATAAATCACTAGCCACAAGTCAGCCCAAGAAATACAAATAATAAACCCAAGGGACCATGTCGGCCCAAAAACAAAATATAAGCACTCGGTAAGGTCGAGCAACCGAGCAATAGAGAAATATGGGCTCCATCGATAAAGCAAGAGTGAGCACTTGGAAAAGCAATGATTGACACCACTCAGTGAAGTAGTAAATCAAGAGGTGACTGAGCTCATTCGGTGAATACGTAGACCTCTGAGAAGTAACTGAGCTAGCTTGGTAAACAAAGGAACCGAGTGCCCTAGGAAAGAAAATAAGCATAACTGCCGAGTAGTCCCAGTAGTTACCGAGCTCCTTTAGGATTTGACCAAGCTTCCAAGATGCCACTACATTAGTAAGGCCTTCCAAGTTAGGGAAAATTACAATCAAGAATAGTTCAACAAGATCAATGAGATCCAATTCCAATCTAGCTAGTTCAGTTCTGAAAACAATTAGTAACTGATGGAAACCCTAAGGCAAATTTGAACTTGAGCTCACAAGCCTCCAAGAAATCTCCTTATGTCCAAGAAAACAACCACTAGCTCTACTATCAAAAATGATCAAAAATCAATCTGATCTTCAAGATCTCAAAGGATCCAAGTCTATCGGGTCAATCATAATCTCCCATCTTCTATCCTAAACAACTACCCAAACACTCCTTAAATACTAATCTTCAGCCACAAGTCGGCTGGAAGAAACAATTAACCCCTAAGCCAAGTCATCTTCTACTACAAACAAATATTAAATGCAATACAATTTAGCTCTCAAATAGCCTTACAATTATTTAATTATCTATGTGGGCCTCTAGATCTTCCTAGGAGAATGCAAAAAAAACTACCTACAATAAATGCACCAAGTCGGCCAACCAAATCACCAAGAACTCCAATTTGCAGACTAGAACTACCGAGCACTAGAGAAACAACTGAGCCAGCTAGGCATCACCAAGCACGCATGTCGACCAAGCTCTACAAGCATCACCGAGTACAAGTTCTATCATGTGCCAAAGTTTCACCAGGTTCCTTCAGTGACTGAGCTTCCTTCAATGACGGAGATTGTTGGTCAAAGCTGCAACCAAGTAACACCAACCAAATAATACACCACCATGTAGATTCATCAAGGACCCAAAAATGCACCTACATCAGACACCCCAGGTTTGAAAATATGTTCTCATATGTGGGAAGAACATCTTCTAGGATTCAACACATAAACCCCGAACTGGTTCTTCACAGACAAGTCCTCCAACTTTTCACTTTGCATACTCTTCCACTTCATTTTCCTCTATCTTTTTAGGTCTTTCCTTGATACCATATAGGTCTTTTCTCCATACTGATCATCCATTCCTTCAGGATCCACCAACTCAAATCGGCTACCAAATACTCAGACTTCTCCTATCGAGCATCGTATCCAGCAAAGGCATCAGGGAAAATTTCTTGTCATCCTTCTCAACAGTAAATACATTCTTAACACAATCATACATAGCTCTGCAATCATATTGCCAAGGTCTACCAAGCAATATATGAAAACTATTCATCTCCACAATATCATACAACACAAGATCTTTATACTAGCCAATCTGAACATCAACAAAGCATTCTTCCCTCACTTCCAAGGCATGAACATCTTGCAACCAACCAATCCTATAAGGACAAGGATGCTTCATTCTATTGAAACCAAGTTTATGAACCATGTCCTCAGCAATAAGGTTATCAGTACTACCACTGTCAACAATTACATCAAAAAGTTCACCTCTAGACTTGCACTGAGTTCTAAACAAGTTAATCCTCTGACATGGTTCCACCTTTGTACCAAGCAATGTTCTCCAAACCAATGAATTCTCAGATTCAGGTTCATTCTCAACATTCTCATTCACCATAGCAGTTTGTCGGTCACCAAAAAAATTTTGTGTACACTCAAAATAATGGTGTCCTTCTTCACCACAGTTATAACAAGTACCCTTAAAGATAACTCTACCTATCTTCTTCTTTGGTTCTATAGGTTTCTGTTCATCTTCTGCAGTTGGTTTTTCCTCCACCGAGTGATCAATCTTTTCCTTCCCTTGGGGATTACTATGTTGTCTCCTTTTCAACTTATCTTCTACCTTCAAAGCATACTGATAAGAATCTTCAATAGAATCAATCTTCAACATACCAAGCTCATCCTGAATATTGAATCTTAAACCATTCACATACCAAGCTACCTGTTAGGAATGGGAACATTGAGAGGGGGGTTTGAATTAGGGTTCACTATAATTTAACTTTTTACTTTAATCTTTATGCATAACATAAATGCTTAAGAACTGAATTAAACATTCACATAGACATGAAACATGAAATCAACACATGACACCAATATGGTTATGGGGAAACCCAAATAGGTAAAAACCCCGGTGGGACTTGATACCCACTAATAATCTACACTAGTGTTTTGTGATCCTTGTTAGAAGATCCTTTACCTTGTTAGGAGTAGCTTTACAATGCTTTAAGTATAGTAGACCTTGTTAAGGGTTGGACCCTATTAGGATTATTTTACAATGATCCCTATTAGGGGAGTGGACTCACTATCCTAGAGCTCACTACTCAAATGGTGAAGGCTACAACCTTCTGATTCAGATACACACTATATCTGTAGGTGAACTGTTCACTGTGACACTGCTTGTCAGATCAGTTCCTTTGGTGTGTTGATGCTTTAACCTCTAGCAAAGCTCTAATAAACATTATGCTCACTTCACATACCTCTTCTTTGCTTCTCACAACTCTATTTCTACTTCCATATCGAATACAATGGACACACCTTATATTTATGCGCTTATACAAACAAAACAATTAGGTTAGCCCTATAACTAATTACAAATAATGCTTCCAAATGAATTGGCTTAAGCGTGCTTATAATTATACATATAAACATGTTAGAAATCTAAATACAATGGGTGCATGGCCTTTACAACATTAACTTATAATCACAAACCAAAAAGCTAACTGTCGGCTCCATGCTCTATTCACTGCTAGCACACACTGGCTGTGCAACTTCAACTGACTGTAACTTTCACATCTTTTCATATCTACTTATGCACTCATAGACTAAGAAATAATATAGTCTAACTAACTTAACTTCTAGGGCACATACCATAATTCATCCATACACACATGCACTGATGCTCTGAGCTACATGAACTCTATATGCTATCCAGTCTTCAACACTTAATTGAATTCTAATCTTTACACTAAGTGCGCTAACTCAAAACTGCTATGACTTTGTTTCCATAATGACAACACTATATCTAGTCATATACTTCAATATAGACAACTTTCCAACAATCTCCCCCTTTTTCATTGATGGCAACAAAGGAATATGGCCAAGTTGCTAACTGTCCCTTAATACAAAAACATTTTGTCTTCTATACATCTTTATACATAATCTTATATCTCCCTATACATATATGTACTCATATTCTATACACAACTCCCCCTTTGACATTAATGACAAAGGTGCATCAAAAACTATATCTATACATACTTACTGAGGGAAAACATTCAAATATGCAATCTTGAGGTTCTGGATCTCCTTCTTCCAAAAGGTTATCAGTGAATTGACTATCTGTAGATGGGCGCATAATGCATATTGAAGCTTCTCCATCTTCTCCAACTATGTGCTCAGACCTTGATCATAGGTTATCATGGTTGCATCAATCTCCTTTATGTTCTGACTGAGAATGTCTAGTGATGGCTCAAGAGCATTCCTTAATTGAGTCTGTCTAGACCTTATCTTCTCCATTTCTTTCTCTACCTTCTCAATTATGTCCAACTGACCTTGATAGACATTGTTACACATGTTCACATTAGTGGATGTGTCTAGCACTGAATTCCTCACCTTCTCAATCATTTCCTCTACATCTTTGATCTTCTTAAGATGGACATCAATGGGCTTATCCTGATCCATGGATTCTGCAATGACTTTCCTTCCTCAATCTGCAAATTCCTTCAAGGATGCTTGAGCAGACTTAAGTGAACTTAAGTCAAGTGCAAAGTTGCTCATTATTTCATTAAGTCTCTTCTTCAAGTATTTCTCTTCTGCCACTATGGTCACAGATTCTTCTAAGCTAGAAAAATTGACTTTGAACTGTGAGATAATTTTGCTCACATCATCAACCAAATGTACCTTTAGGATTTTCTTATCCTCTGGCAAAAAAATGTTCAAGATATTCACTGATTCTACTAGGAGAGGATTTCTCATGACTTGCTTCTCCTTTGCTTTCTCCATAGCTAGGACGCTGAACTTAATCAGGTCTTCTTCTTTCCAAGAATCCAAACTGCTTGTGTCTGGTGTCAAACTTGACAAAAATACAGAGGAAGGAGTGATGGGAGTGTTGTCCATCACCACTTCTTGTTTTACTGTGACTAGTTCAACAACAGTTTCATCTTTTCTTTCTTTTTCCTTTTCTCCTTCTTTCTTCTCTTCTTCTTTCTCATCAAAAACATCTTCTATGAGTACTTCTTCTTGCTGAATGGGAGGTGTACTACTACATAGGATTTTGGCTTCCTCAGTGTTGACAAATGCTTCCTCAAACTTTTCCAAATCCTAATCAGTAGCCGCCATGGCTATTTCCACATTATCTATGATAATAGTGATGTCTTTGTGTGATTTTGTCATGGGCCCAGACTTGTCTACCTCTGTTTGAGTTTCTGATATGGGCGCTGAGTCCTGAGGACCTATCATTGGTACATTAGTGGGCTCTACCACTTTATCTTCCTTAATGGGTGCATGAGAGATGGGCGCAATAGGTGGTTTTATCTTTTGTTCTAATAACACCTTCTCAAAAGCCTTTTCTATTTCCTTCATAATTATCTCATAGTCTTTGTTCATAATATGAAGAGTTCTCATCTTTTTCCTTAAGTGTGGCTTCACCAAATTTAATATCAGTGCCAGTTCTTCTTTAGAACATACAGGTAGAGTATCTTCTAATACTTTTTCTCTGATCCTTAGATCTTCTTCATTTGCTTGTCTCTTTAGATTTTCTAAAATATCCCATACTTTATCTAGAATTTCTATTTTCAACTCAAGGACTATCTTCTTAAACTTGATCATGTGTTTGACAATCATACTATGTGTTTCTGATTTGTCAATCTCACTGTAAGATTCATAGAAATTCCCTACTTGATCAATTCTACCCTCATCAACAATTCTTGCATTCAAAACTTTAAGACTAGGTCTGAATCCTGCCTTAGGAGGTGCTTGAATATTTTTCTTGCTCCTTAGTGCTTGTGAGGATGGATGATTGGTGCTAGCTTCTTTCTTCCTCTTGAATATAGGCTTATACTCTAGAGGAGTATCTTTGGGTGCATAAGGAGTACTATCTTTTTTACCCTTCTGACTTTCATCTCATTCAGTTTTTATCTTCTTCAGCTTAGGATCTTCTTGTTCTTCCTTTGTTGTTGTGCCTTTCAATTCTAGGGAAAGCTTTTCATCCCTTTCTTTATCAAGGTCTTCTTGAGATACACCATGTATTCTCAAGATTTTAGATGTCACCTTTGCAACCTTTCTTTTTATTGCAGCACTGTTCAACTTAGCATCAACTTCTCTAGTCTTTTCTTCATAGGTTCCCCACCTACATTCATTATCATCTTTAGAGGCTAATAGCAATACCTGTGCATAGGCTTCAAGAACTTGTTCCTCTACCTCATACCCAAGTGGATGAATCCACTTAGTTCTAGGCTCAACGACTTCCATACATGTAGTGTCTATCTCCACCATAAAGCATATTGTGTCTTTAAACTTTTCCACAATATTCTCAGGAATCCTGTATCTCATCTGTATCCTTGCTCTAAAGATCTTCAATTCCAAGCTTACATAGTCTCTTAAGGTGCTCTTAGTGCATGCCTTGTTTGATATCTATGGCATGGTTGGAATGGACTTGTCTAGATACAAGTCTGAGACTTTACTAACTATATGAAGGTACATATAGATGATTAGGGACCCAAACTCGAATATATTTGTTTTGTCATATTTGATAGCTTTGATGTTGTCTATCAACTATGTGTGCAAGATCTCACACAAGTCAGATGGCTGCTAGAATAGTTCCTATAGACACACTATTCACCCTATTGGTGTGATGAAATCTATAACATAGTATCATTGACATCAATTTTATGTCTACTTCTTCTATAGGCTCAATGGTCATTCCATGCCTATCGCTCCTTGATTTACATACTTTTTCAACCATCTTTCTAACATCCTTTCCCACTGGAAGGACAATGCCTATCCTAGAAAGGCATGTCATCTCATGAATTAGGTCATTTGTGATTCTAACTAGAACATCTCCAATCCAAAACAAATCATCATGGATTTTGCTCAATAAGATCTTTATCCATTCTATCTCATAGAATTCATATGTCGTAGCATACTCAACAATGGGGTGACCATTCTATTTTAATGTATTCATCCATGAATGTTTTGTCTAGTTTCAACATTGTTTCCATGTGCACCCTTAACCTATCTAGTCCAAAAGGTTCCTTCTTACAATAGATGTAAGCCCTTATGTCTTCTACATGCATGATGCCCATCAATGTGCAGGAGAATACTCCCTCTAAATCATCTAGGGTTGATTTAAATGGGTGCTTCTTGAAAATGTATCTCTTCTTTTTAGCAACATCAAAAACTATGGGACTGGCCATGACTTACTTGTTAATCACTTTCCAACTGAACTTAGAGATAATCTGACAGCTTCCAAACTGGCACAATGAGCTAGGGTTACTACAACTGATCAAATGCATTGATAACTACAACAAATCTCTAACAGATCAATCACCAAGACTTCACACCAACTTCCAAGGCTCCTTCTACTCTTTATCACTCTAAATTTGAATGCAATGAGCAATCAAATGACTTCTGTTTACTTTAAAGTGAAAAATCCACCATTAATGCATGTTGCATAAACTAGGCCATCACTTCAAAATTTCAAACTTGAGCTTCGCTAACAATCAGCATGTGCGCTCTTGCATGAAGGTTTCTAAACACTTCAAAAGCTTAAGTCCAAAGGCACATACTCTGAGGATGAGTATACTAGCCACGCAGGGGTCTAGATATAAATTAGCTCCCCCTATGACCCTAAGGGTGATTCATACAAATGTAGAGGGTACGTCCACTTGGGATGCATACATTCTCATCAGCTTTGTGCTTCTTTCATTCTGACCAAATCAAGCTCACATCCTCTGAAGATTTCACAAACTTGACTTCTGCTTCAGGATCCAAAACTGGTTCTTTAGTCTTTTTAGGGCTTTCCTGACCTTGCATCCTTGATCTACAGAACCTTAAGATATGTCCAGCCTTGTTACAAGAGTGAAAAATGACTGGAGGTCTATTATTCCTCGGTGCATTGAAATGAGTTACCATTCTACATGATCTGGCTGAGTGACCATTATAGTTACATATCTAACATGTAACATTCTAAGAACTTCTAACATTTGTCTGATTCTGATTTTTTTGATCTTGCTGAGTCCTATTTTTCTTACTAGTCTTGCAATTCATAGCTTTATGACCAAATATATTGCATGAATAATAGTAATCATTAAAAGTTCTTACCTATGTATAGTTTCTTGCAATGTGTCCATGCTTGTTGCAAGCAAAACAAGTGTGTTCTACTTGCTTGCACTCATTCTTAGGAGGACCACCATTGTCTTTGGTTTGATCTTCAGTCTTCTCATCATCAGTAGAGTTCTTTTGTGAATCCTTTCTTTCTCACATATTGTCAATCTGATTTTGTGCTTCATTGTATCCAATGCAGCTAGTGTCTCCTTTGATTCTTCTTGCATACAACTAAGATTCTAGCAAATCGGCACTAGTGTGTAATTTGTCAATATGATCCTTTGACTTTCTCAATTTAGATTCCAAGCTCTCTTTGATATTCTTTAGCTCCAAGATTTCTAAGTTAGCTTCCCTTAGTTCTTCATTGAGTTGAAGATTCTCCTTCACTTTTTCATTGTAGACATCTTGATTGTTCATCAATTTGTCATCAAATTCTTCAAGATGACTTAATAAGGATGCATTTTCTTCACTCAACTTCTTGAATTTTTCTTCAAGTTCACTATTAGAGCATCCTTTCAAATCCTTTCTTACTCTTTTGATAACTAGTTGAGCATCACTGACTTTTTCTTTTAGTTCTTCAATTTCTCTTTCTAAATTGTCTAGGTCTCCAAGAGTAGCTTCAAGATTTTTCTTCAGATGTTTCATATCTACTTTGTCCATGATCTCCTCAAGTGGTTAAACTTCTTTGCTGAGGACCAGAGCTCTGATAGCAAATGTTAGGAATGGGAACACTAAGAGGGGGGTGGGGGGGTGAATCAGTGTTCACTATAATTTAACTTTTTACTTTAATCTTTATGCAGAACATAAATGCTTAAGAACTGAATTAAACATTCACATAGACATGAAACATGAAATCAACACATGACACCAATATGGTTATGAGGAAACCCAAATAGGTAAAAACCCTGGTGGGACTTGATACCCACTAATAATCTGCACTAGTGTTTTGTGATCCTTGTTAGAAGATCCTTTACCTTGTTAGGAGTAGCTTTACAATGCTTTAAGTACAATAGACCTTGTTAAGGGTCAGACCCTTTTATGATTCTTTTACAATGATCCCTATTAGGGGAGTGGACTCACTATCCTAGAGCTCACTGCTCAAATGGTGAAGGCTACAACCTTCTAATTCAGATACACACTATATTTGCAGGTGAACTGTTCACTGTGACACTACTTGTCAGATTAGTTCCTTTGGTGCACTGATGCTTTGACCTCTAGCAAAGCACTAATACATCTTATGCTCACTTTGCATACCTCTTCTCCACTTCTCACAACTCTATTTCTAATTACATAGAATACAATGGGTGCACCTTATATTTATGCGCTTATACAAATAAAACAATTAGGTCGGCCCTATAACTAATTACAAACAACACTTCCAAATGAATTGTATTAAGTGTGCTTACAATTATACATATAAACATGTCATCAACCTAAATGCAATGGGTGCATGGCCTTTACAACATTAAATTATAATCACAAACCAAAAAGCTAACTGTCAACTCCATGCTCTATTCGCTACTGGCACACACTGGCTGTGCAACTTCAACTGACTGTAACTTTCACATCTTTTCATATCTACTTATGCACTCATAGACTAAGAAATAATATAGTCTAACTAACTTAACTTCTAGGGCACATACCATAATTCATCTGTACACACATGCACTAATGCTCTGAGCTGCATGAACTCTGTACACTGTCCAATTTTCAACACTTAACTAAATTTTGATCTTTACACTAAGTGTGCTGACTCCAAACTGCTATATGACTTTGTTGCCATAATGAAAACACTATATTTACTCATATACTTCAGTATAGAAAACTTTCCAACACTACCTTTCCTTACCAAGTTCTCTGTGTCCAGACTGAATAGTAAGTTTGTAGAACTCCTTGGTATACTCCTCAACAGTCAAATCTTTCTACTTCAGATTCTACAACTTCATAAACAAGTCAATTTCATAGTCTATAGGTATGAACTTAGCTTTCAATTTAGTCACCATCAACTTCCACTAATTGATCTTTATTTCACCTTCATCTTCGCTATCTCTTTGTAATTCCTTCCACCAAAGAGCAACATGTCCTTTCAACTTAGTCTATGCTAATCTCACTTGAAGAGGATCTTCAATTTCTTCAAGCTCAAAGAAGTCTTCAAATTCAACAATCTAGTCAATCAAATTCTTAGATTTCAAAGTACCAGAGAAAGTAGAAACTTCCATTCGGTAACTATTACTTAATCAAGCTCCAGATCTATGTAACCGATCAGTTCTGTCCTCACCATATCTATCTCTTCAGTCATCACCACTAGATCCAGTATCTTTAAAGTCTTCAACAAATTCCTCATAACCATCCTCAGTACCAACATTCTGAGGTACACTAGTCATAGTCCTCATCATCTCAGTGATCATGTCAATCTTCATCAGCTCCATTTCAGATCTAAAATCAGATTTCACCTTCTCTATAATTCTAGATTCCATAGTATCACAGAGATCCACAATCACCCTAGGGTCCAATCTTCTCGAAGGCATCCTCAAAGAGAAGAAAACCTAAAGCAAAAAAACCCTATACTGACCACCTTGTGACAACCTCCAAGTTTTATGCAAGTCAGATCACAACCTGTCACCTCACACAAACAACTAGGCCAAGATTCCACAAGTTGAGTGTCACGAATCTGCAACTCAAATCATATGATCTCTTTGCCAACTAGATCAACTTCGCAAGATCAGACTTTCTAGGTCAACCTTCACTCAACAAGATCAAATCAACTCTGATACCACCTAACACAGTCAAGGATGGTGGATACAATTAAGGACAGTCCAACCTTGTAGCCAATTAACAACACAACGGAATAACACAACACAACAATTGTTTCAACTCAGATTTTCATTAACATGCCTGGCTGTAAGGCCTTTTGGGTTAGGGCCAATTACAATCAAGAATAGTTCAGCAAGATCGATGAGATCCAATTCCAACCCAGCTAGTCCAATTCTAAAAACAATTAGCAATTGATGGAAAACCTAAGGAAGATCTGAACTTGATCTCGCAAGCCTCCAAGCAATCTCCTTGTCTCCAAGAAAAAAACCACTAGCTCTGCTATCAAAAACTATCAGAAATCAATCTGATCTTCAAGATCTCACAGGATCCAAGTCTATTCCAAGTCTATCAATTCAATCTTAATCTCCCATATTCTATCCTAAACAACTACCCAAACCCTCCTTAAATACTAATCTTCAGCCACAAGCCGACTGGAAGAAATAATTAACCCCTAAGCCAAGTTGATTTCTACTACAAACAAATATTAAATGTAATACAATTCAGCTCTCAAATAGCCTTACAATTATTTAATTCTCCATGTCAGCCTCTAGATCTTCCTAGGAGAATGCAAAAATAGCTACCCACAATAAATGCACCAAGTCGGCCAACCAAATCACCAAGAACTCCAGTCGGCAAACTAGAACTACTAAGTGCCAGAGAAAAAATTGAGCCAGCTAGGCATCACCAAGCATGCACATCGACCAAGCACTACAAGCATCACTGAGTACAAGTTCTTGTAAGTGCTAGAGTTTCACTGAGTTCTTTCAGTGACTGATCTTCCTTCAATGACTGAGACCGTTGGTCAAAGCTGCAACCGAGTAACAATGGCCAAATAGCACACCACCATGTAGATTCATCGAGGACCCAAAAATTCCCATGCATCAATATTCCTTGTCAACTAACTATCCAACACTTAGAATATTATGTTTCAATCCATCCACAAAGTAAACATCATCAATGTTAGTCTTTCCATCAAGAGTAATAGATCATATTCCCTTTATCAGGAAAGGTGCATTGTTTCTGACTCTAACAATTCCTCCATCATAGTTGTTAAACTTTATAAAAAATTTCATATCTCCAATCATATGATGTGAACAACCACTATCTATAATGCAATCAGTTTTCTTTTCAACTTGAGAAACTAAATCTTTTTCTTCTCTAACTTTAGTTTCATAGTTTTCTTCTTTTATTGCTACAAATCCTATGTCATCACTTTCATTATCACTTTCACTTAATATTTTATCAATGCTAGCCTCAAATTATTCATCATTAGTATAATAAAATTCTTTAGACCTTGTAGGTTTAATGTTCTTCTTATATTTCTTTACTCTCTTAGGGCATTTAGATGCGAAATGACCATATTCTTGACATGTCCAACATTTAAAGATTTTCTTACCTTTTGGTTCTCTTTTCACAAGCAAGGAAATTCCTTCCTCAATCTTTCTGTCCTCTTCAGTCTTAAATCTACTACTACTGGCATAATCTCCACTAAAACTTGTACTTCTTGACAAAGTAGGGTGAACACTAAGTGCGCTAAATGCTATTTAAATTCTAGGAAAATCTCTAGACTGTCTCAAGCCTATCTCCACTGCTTCTAATCTTCCAAGAAGAGTATCTCGGGTAAATATTTCAATACAAGGTATAAATTGTTCAATAATTTGCACTTTTTTCTTAAACATAGGGGTCGCTATCTTTAAGATCTTCCATATAATTTCATCTTCAGTTTTGTTTCCTTCAAAAGCTTTGATACCTGCAACAATCTCTGATATCCTACCAATATAACTTCTAACAGATTCATCTTCCATCATCTTTGCATCTTGAAATAAACATATCCAATTTTGTAATATGATTCTCTTAGCATGTAAATCACCTTCAAAAGTTGATTTTAAGGCTAACCAAATTTCATGAGATGTCCTTAGATTTTTTACCTGACTATATTCATTCTCAAGAAAAGCTAACAAAAGTGCTTCTCTGACAAGTATGTTTTACATAAATAGATCTCTTTCCTTATCAATGCAGTCTTCAATTTTTTCTTCTTCAATGATAGTTTTGTCATTCTTTGTAATCAACCAATATCTTGGTCCTAAACATAGCATAGAAGATGTGTCTTCATCTTTTCTTTCCAGTTGTCATAGTTAACTCCATCAAACTTAGGACTTTCTTTTCAGAAATGACTCGCCATAGATCTCCTTAAGTTGTTAAACTTTTCTTTCAAGGAACTTCCTCTCTGATACAATTATTAGAAAGTAAAGTCCACCAAGATAACTAAGAGGGGGGGGAGGGTGAATCAATTATCTGATAATTTTTTTTTAACAATATTATTAGATCTCAAACATGTAACCAACATAAACAAAAACCATAGAAAGGTAAACATACACAATGACACAAGATATGTTAACTAGGGAACCTCTTGATCAAAGAGTAAACACTGGTGGGGATGGTATCCAAAAAAGATGTACTAATATGAGAATTCCTTGTGAGATGATGGACTCTATTATGATTCTATGCAATACATTCAGTACATATCAATCCATTTTAGGAGACTTTGAATCCCTGTTAAAATATTCTAATTACCCTGTTAAGATTTAAGGAAGGTAGAAGGACCCACTATCCAAACAACTTTAGGGGAAAGATCACTGAACTCACTATCCAATTGATCTTTGTATTATCCAAACATAATAATACCAATAATTATTGATCTCAATAACTTATCTTCACTCCTCTATCTATGCAAAAACTGCACCAAATACTTTACCAAATCTCAATACCAGATCTTCTCAATTCGCATTTCCTCTTATAATGTCAACATCATCATATCTTACTTCACTCCTTTTTTCATCATTATAAATCAATGAAAACAATTCTTCCTTTATACCATACTCAATTAATTTACAATAGAGTCGGCCAAATAGGATTAACTAATTACAAAATATAAATTATTACACGTTACATAATATTTCATAACCTCATAAAAACTGTCAAATTCCAAACTTAGTAGATCTTCACACATGCGACCTATGACTATGTTGTCTCATCTAGGTCACCTCTGAAATGTCTTCAACCTTTGTACAACTTCACATGTCTGGATTATATCCCAATTAGGAGATGTAATCTGGTTATCACAAGTCATTTCTTAAGAATACTGTTAGAATACTATTTCTACTAGATTACTCATAACTGTCATAGATAATTGAATTTTTGTACATTCTCTTAACCATAATCTCAAGACACATAGTCCTCAATGCCACATAGCTCTATCTATAATTCTCCATGTGTGCTAATTCAAACACTGTCTGCTTCTTTTCTAATCTCTAGTAGATCAATGTGTTGACATCAATGACAAACACAGTCACGAATGCAACATACAACTACTACAGAACTACTCGAATACTCCCCCATAGGACATATTCAACATTCATTCCTAAAACTAATATTTACCAAATGGTCAAATTTCATATGACACAACCTCTTATGCCATAACCATACATCATCAAATTGTGCAAACAAACATGTTTCTTCATATAGGTCTAGATAGAACAAATTACATCTTGTCTATTCTCCACTTCCAATTAGTTTACCGGTGGCATCAAATATTTTAGCATTTCTATGATGAAATTCAACTCAATAACCAGTATTGTTCAGTTGTGCAACACTCAAAAAATTATAGTTAAGACCTTCAACCCAATAAGCATTATCACATCTAATCTTATCATTCAATCTTATTGATCCTTTTCCTTTCACAGGACATGATGCATCATTACCAAACTTAACACTTCTACCTTTTTAATGATCTAAGGTTTCAAACTTACTTTTATCACTAGTCATGTGATGTGAGAAACCACTATCAATAATCCATTTATCACCTTTACTCACATATGAAATAAGTGAAATTTTCTCATCTTCATCAGAATTATCTTTCATAGTAACATAAACAACTTCTATATCACATTCATCAGATTCAATAGTTTCACTATCAATTTCTTCTTCAGCAATATAAAAAGATTTCTTACCTTTGTCTTTTTAGTCTTTGTACCTTCTATGGTCTCTATCATTTCTCTTGTCTTCATACTTTCTTTCCCTTCTCTCATCTTTGTTAGTCCTGTCAGGGCATCTTGCTACAATATGGCCAACTTTGTTACATGAAAAATAGATTATAGGAAGTTTACCTTTGAATTTTCCTTTTCCTCTCGATATCCTTCTAGCCATAAGTGCCTCAAGATCATCTAGATCATCATCATAAGTGTCACTATCACTGTCGTTGTTACTGTCATTGCTCGTACATCTTTCTTTTCCTTTCTTATACTTATGAAGATCCATTTGAGACTTGAATGTAGATTCAATATTGTGAATATTGAATTTATCATAATTAGATATCTCAAAAGTAGTAATCTTACCAAAAATAATTTCCAAAGTTAGAACATTACCAGGGTTACATCTTGATTCTTGTATTGCAAAAACTCTAATAGCATAGATAGGAAGAAAATTTCTCAATAATATACTGATAACAATTTCATCATCAATGTTTCCATTAGCTCCTATGATAGAATTTAATACCTCCTTAATTCTACCACAATACTGAGCAATATTTTGACCTTCCTACCTTTTCATTTCATCAAACTAACCTCTCAAACTTTCATATTTGGCTCTTAGTACATTTGTGTCCCCACCATAGATAGCTGCTAGAGTGTCCTACATTTTCTTTGCATTAGTTTAGTCCTTGATGTATTCAAATTCATGGTAGCTTAGGGAAAATGCAATCTCCAACATTGTCTAATTGTGTTCTTGTTTTTCTTTCATCTCCTCAGTAGTCAAAGGTGCAGCAGGTGTTGCATAGGCATTTTCCACATAGTATTTCACTAAATCACCAATACCAGCTAGATGCAATTTCATCAAACTTTTCTATGCAGAGAAGTTCTCCTTGTTCAACTTCGGTACCTCCTTTTTGTACATCTTGATCATTAGCTTCAAGTACCTTTAAAAATTTTCTCTACAAGCACCAACAACTCTGATACCAATTGTTAGAATGATTTTAGAATAACTAAGAGGAGGGATGAATCAATTATCGTCAGGTCTAGATGTACCAATCCATCTTTCTAGCTCTTCAACAAACTTATATCTAATCAACAATTCACTTGGTCTCTATAGCATATGTCAATAACATAAAACTTGCAGTCCACTGTCCAAAAGTAATTAACTTGCAGAATATAAAACTTTCAACAAAATTCACATCAAATAACATTCACACAAGTATAACACCAGGATTTATAGTGGAAACCCAATTTTGGAAAAACCACATGTAACATGCTACTAATTTTCACTCTTTTGAAGTGAGCTCTATGAGAAGGCAACCCTGTTAAAGGTTTAAAATATACATTGTTAGGTGTGACCCTATTAAAAGATTTAATCACCCTGTTAAGAGTGGCATGGTTAGAGGGCTTAAGAACATTCCATCAGAATGTCACCTTGATTAAAGGGTTTACACAATGACTGTTAGTTCAATCTTGATTAAAGGATTTAGAATAATACAATGGTTAGAAAGTAATAGTAGGTTCTGATCTGAAATATACAATTCACTTTGCACATATGCTGATTTACTGACACTCAAAATTCTCAAAATTCTCTTCAAGCAATCACCACAAATCTATTCAGCTCTTCACAGCTTCACCTTAGCCTTCTTCTTAGATTCATCAGTCAATAACATCAACCTCTTCCACTCATACTATAACCTCAAGATTAGGTCATCCTTATACCTCCTTGATCAGGTACATTAATCTTTTGCCGCTTAATGTCTTCTGTAGATCTTAGGTTTAGGCCAGATTCATCGAATCTTTCCATCATTTTGTTCTCCTTATTTTCCTTCTAAATACATCTCCAAACATCTCTTTGAATCCATAAGTAAATGGTTTACCATACATTAAATGCTCCATACCATTCATTTATAATGTCAACACATTTTACATATCCCAAGAATTCAACTATGTCAGATGGGATTTTGAATCCTTTCTCAAACTATAAATTACTAACACTTGGTCAATACTGTGTTTATCTCCTCTGTCATTACTGGATATCTCAGTCATTTCTAAAACTTTCCTTCTCGAAAAAAAAATGTATTTTCTTGATAATTATCTCTCGCTTAGAAATTAATGATGCTTGGTCAATACTAGATTTTCTTGGCTTATACTGGTGCTCGGTCAACACTAGCATCACTCAACTTAAACTAAATTTCTTTACTTTTGTCTAGTTAAGCCTATGTTTCAAGTCTTTCTTCTTCACTTGGTGTTAAAGATAAAAAACACATTACCTTATCAATGTGCCAACTACTCAAGTACCCATTGAACTATCACATAACTCAACCTTTCCTTAGGTCCTCTTGTTATCTCCTCTTTTCAAATCCTCTTCATCAATCAAAAGATATGGTACTCTCCTAGGTAGCAAGTGTCTTACCAGTTAAGGTTTGACATCAATGGCAATATCACAATTATTTCAATTGTAGTTTCCAAAAACAAATAGATCCAAATAATTTTTGTTGACCTTAGTAGCGAGAAAGGAGTTTCAGGTATGTGGTTAAACTTCTCTTCTTGTTGTTAATATATTTGGGCATATTTATATGTATATACATTCAATATATATGTATATAAATTCCTAAATACAAGAACTAAAATCCACCATTTTTGAAGCTCTCCAAACTTTCACATAAAATAAAATAGAGACCTAGGGTTTCTTTTTGAAAGAGGGAGAGAGAGAGAGAAGAGAAATGAAGTAGAAGACTTCATTTTTGGTTTTTGAAAAAAAAACCCTTAACCCTAATTTCAAATTTTGGAATTAGGGTTAGGCAAGTGGAAAGTCTATTTATTCATTTTCTTATATTTTAAAAAAAAATTTGTTGAGGGAAAATTTCTTGTTGGGTCTTGACTTTGACCGTTATTATGGAAACATCTTAACTTATAGAGTAATGATTTGTTGATACTTGATATTTAAATGGTAACTAATACTGGAGCTTTAATCTTATTCATGTAAAAATCCGTAGTGATCTGAGCATTTAATATCCTTTAGGGGTATTATTTAATTGGTTCAAGTTATCAAGTCATTTATTAAAGTAAAGAAATATATATATATATATATATATATATATATATATATATATATATATATATATATATATATATATATATATATATAAATTTATGCTATCAAAAAAAACATTTGAACTTAAATAGACATTTTAAGGTGTATTTAAAGTGCAATTTATTGGGAATATTTGGCGATAAGATTAGTAAATTAACTTACTTTAACCCTACAATGATGCTTTGAGAAGGAATTTATATTTTGTTGAGGAATTTATTTTTGTTATAGTACAAAAAAAATTGTTTAGAATAACTCTAACGTTATAGCATATATAATAAATAGCTCTACTTAATATGTAAATTAATTTAACTTATAAACTAGTACTAAAGTTTAGAAGGGGAATTGAATTAAGTTAAAATATAGAAAATTATAGTTAATGGCATAATATTTTATTTGAATTTTGATAGGATTTAATTCAATTTACTTAACCCTAGTATTTATGTTTTTCAGTAAATCATGTGAGGGATGTTGGTAGGTTCGAAAACCCCTCATCGTGATTGCTCTCAATCGAATGTTAACCTAACCTCTCCATTATTAACCACACTACTTAAGATAACTTTTAAACTTTAAACATTAATTAATAACCTTAAAAAAAAATAGATTTGGTGTGTTTTTCTTGTTAAATTATGGGCATGACAACCCACAAAAGATCCTTGAATCCTTTGAAGACTTGAATTCTTGAATTCTTGAATGTGAGATTGCTATCATGAATTTTCCTCCTGAATCATCTTTCTTCTTACAAACTAAGGTTCCTAGACTTCCTTTTATAGTAGTTTTTAGGTGGGAAAACAAAGCAAGCCAATGGGGTCACCACATTTTGCAAATTGAATCCCTGAGAGAACATTGGGCCTGAGGCTCACAACAACCTGGGAATAGGTCAACCTAGTCAACTTATTCTAGAATAGGTTGACCTGGTCGACCTATTCTCGAGGAATAGGTTGACCTGGTCTACCTATTCTCAAGGAATAGGTTGACTTGGTCAACCTATTTCAGAATAGGTCGACCTATTTGACCTATTCTAGGGTTGGCCCATAGGGAGCCATCCCCAAGGTCTCAGAGACTGCATAGATGAAAGTAAAAAATAGGGATGAATAGGAGAAAAAGGGAATTGAGCACAAATCCATCCATGGTCTAAAATGTTAATAAATGACAAGTGCTGAAAGGTCTTAAATGAGGAGTGCATCCATTTTAATATGGTATCACACCTTTAACCGAGTTATATGTGATATTAAATCATCTTGTGGGTGTGATCCCCACTGTGGTTTTTCCCTTAACCAGGTTTCCATACAAAAATTATGGTTTTATGTGCTCTTGTGATGTTGGGTCATGTTTATCTTTAAACATATAAGTAAGGAAGTTAAGCATTGCTGAGTTGTAGTTCTAACACAAATGTTTTGGAGATAACTAATTCACTCCCCCTCTTAGTTGTGTGTGCTATTTCATTTCTATCATGTATGATTTTCTATGTGCTACAACCCCATAATAATACACATAGGGCTATCCCGTCTGACATGGTTGTCTATCAAAAATTGGATGATACATTTCTATGTTCTCCCAATCCCAAACATGGATCAATCGAACCACACATCCTAAAGACTTTGTACCATGGTAGGCCATGTCATGCATCTAAAAATAAAGAATAGCCTATATACAAGGCCCCCAAGAAGATACAATACTATATGTCCACATACTAGAAACAACCTCTCCCCACCCCACTAGACAACTGTGTCCCCTCCTTACATGTAAAAAAACTCTAGCCACCAATCCACATAATAAACCAAAGTACTCCTCATAATTTTCCATTAGATCTCCCTCCATCGAATCTCATAATAACATATCTCTAGCTCCTCTTGATTAATATTAAACAACTCACATAGAGCTCTAATCCCAACCCATAGTTGATAGATAACCCTATTGTGAGGCCTCACCCCAACCCGTCATAGCTTATCAGTCCCGCTTATGATAGATTCAATATTTGACACTTTATTTTAATTTCTCTATGGATTTAGACACCTTATGTCATGGATTTTATCACCTTAGTTTTTAAATGCACCTTATTTTATGATGCTCATGATGATTACTTTGTGACATTATTATGGATTCACATTATGGCTAATTGGATTTAATGAATTTTATGATGATGAAATAGTTTACATATGCTTATGTGAGTAATTAGGAAATGGATATTTGATTTCTACTATGAATTGGAAGTTAATTGCTTAATAACATTTTGAGTGTTCATGTACATGAGTGAAAAAAAGGATAAATTATTTTGTGATGTGAATTTCAAATTGATATGTGATGTTGTAAGAGGATTTGAAAAATTTGAATTCAGGTTATTTCATATATGTTGTGGATTATATTTCTTGGACTACTGATGTTGGATTTAGTGTGTAGGAAATAAGACCATGGTAATAAACCAGGGAACCAAATCTAGGACAATGTGAATTCAATGCAAGCCAAGGTTTCATCTAATAAAAGACAAAAAAAAACCTTGTTGTATTATGATTTATATGTAAACGTAATGAGATTATATATTTCTATTCAATTTGTTAAATTATAAACTTAAATTATTTGTGTGCTCAAGTCGAAATGCCATGTGTCTTGTGAAGTGTAAAATATGTGTGTCACTTGACACTTGTATTGTGTACATGTAGCCATGACATGTTCCACTTGAGGATTGGTTGCCCAAAAACCTAGGTAAGTACCTTTTAGGATCCCCATGTGAATCCCTTGGTTAGGGGGCTTGAGGTAAGGTCTTGTCTTTGAATTTCGAACTTAAGCCTTAAGTGGATTTTTAGAGGGTTACAAAGGTTCCTAAGGGTGTGTTTGGATCATTTTTAGGAAGCCCTCTTGGTATACCTATGGGTAAGGGTCATTTTCAACCCTAGGAAAACTCTTAGTTGACCAAAAGACCCTTCCAAAAGTTGGATTTTCAAAATGCCGAAAATCAGCTTTTGGAAACATGGTCTTGGATAGACCACCCTTCCATTTGGGTGCAAGGACTTTGCCCACTTTTTGGATAATCTTTTCTTGAACCCATTTTTGGTAAGTTGTAAGAGACTTAGGGAAGACCAACCAATGAGAGGCCTCACCTTATCCCTAGAGGTTGTGGGGAGTTGTGTGGAGGCCTTTATAGTGGAGACCCTCCATTGTTTAGACTTTGAACACCAACTCTCTATCTTAGAGACTAGGCTAGATTTGGAGATACTTGGAAAGAAGGAAGGCTTGGACATAAGGATCTCATCCTCAAATTTATTTCCATAAGCTTCGATCTAAGTTTGTGGCTCTTGCATTGTATCTTGATGTTCTTGTTTGAATGTAGATGAATTATGTGAAATTGGATTATGTTGCTATGAAAGTATGTGTTTCATCTTTGTATTTTTTGTGTTGCTATGAAAATATGTGTTTCATATTTGTATTGTGTTGTGATCTTTCCCCTTGTATTGTGATGTTGTTTACGGGATTCTCAAGGTCCACTCACCCTTAGGAGTGAATAGTAGCCTTGGGGGTGAAGGGGTTTGGATAGCCCATGGGTGTAGAGTCTCTCCTCAAGGAGGATAGGGATAAAACATGGAGTATGGGCTCCATGAAGCCATTTCTATTTGGTTTTTGGGGTCATAAGGGAGTGTTTTTTTTTGGGCATGTTGCCTTGGGGGATATAACGGATTTAAGTTGTGTTATGGGAGAGTTGTTGAGATATTATTTTTTTGATGCCTTGTGAAGGCTTGTTCTTACTTGTTTTGGCTTTCTCCCCATATGGTACTTTGTCCACATTCACCCCAATTTTAGGGTCATTGTGTGACCCATTGTGAAAACTTTGGTTGGGAGTTTCTTATTGTAAGTTTTGTTCATTGTTGTTTGATTTGTTGATGCTTATGTGTAACCCACCTTGGTTTTGGTTCCCCAAGCTCAGGGGTGGCCTCTTAGAGGCCCGAGATGGGAGGTGAGCATCCCATGGTCTTCTTGAAGTTTTCATTTGTAGGTTTATGAAGCTCTATGTTCCTATGAAGAAAGTGAAGGAAAAAAAGTGAGATTGTGGATGTGGGGTCTTGTATTCCTATATTTTGTAGTAAGATCATTTTGTAGAAAGTTCTTTGAGGAACCCATTGAAAGTTGGCTTATAAAAGAGAATAATGTTGTAGATATATATTAAAGAATGTCATAGTTTTAATTTTTTTTAAAAAGAGTTATGTATTTTCATTAGTGAGCTAAACTTATTTGTATATGAATTCTATTTGTATAAGTCATTTGAAAAAAAAATGCAAGAAGATGTGAAAACAAATTTTAAACATAAGTCATTTCTATTTGAAGATAAGTGAATTGCCATTATATTCATTGAACCATTGCATTTATACATGATTTTCATGGAAATGCGACTTTCAAATTTGGAAGCAGTTTTAAATAAATGAGTATTCTTGTTTGTTTTGGTGTTTCAAAAAATATTTTAAAGAAATGATTATTTTAAATTATTGTTTAAAAAAAAAAGAAAGTGATGTTATTGTGCACTTCATTTAATTGGATAAAAAGAAGAGAAAACAACTCTAAAGCTCTTTGATGTTTTTTTTTTCTTTTTATTATTCTATCAATCTTAAAGAAAAATGGTGACAACACATTTGCACCTCTTTATCATAATATATTTAGATACAAGAAATCAGATTAAATGCTTCATTTCAAATGTATTATTAGTTATGAAAATTTGGAAGAAATACATTTATTTTCACATCTATAAATATAATTTAATTTTATATCTATAAATATATATCTTGTCTTATATATATATATATATAAAATTTAGAACTATTCTATTTTTTTTTCAAAAAAATAAATATAATAATAAAATAAAAAATATGATATTCTTTGAGTTTGGCCCTACCAAACCCTAACCCCCATGGGGGTAGGGTCGGCTTGGCCAGACTGTGGTTGGCACGATGGCCACCACAATTGTGGGAAGCCACAAACTGTGGCATGGTCAAAACCATGGGTTACCATGATTGTGGCATGCTATAGTCATGGCAGCCACAGACTGTGGCATGCCACAATTCGACAGCTGTGTGGGGTTTGGGGGGTGGCTTCAACCCCCTCCAATCCCCATTTAAAAAAAAAAACTATATACAAAAAAGGATTAAATAAAATAAATAAATAAATAAACAACAAAACAAAAGATAAGTTTTATACCTGATCTGAACACGTTGTTACCCTTTTGCCATGCTTGTTAACTTATTTAGGTATATATAAATATATATACACTAGTATATATGTATATATATTCTTAAATAAGTGAACTAATATCCTCTTGTCAAGCCTCCCAAGCACATGCATGAAGAAAAAAAAAAGGAAGAGCCCATGTAGGGTTGAGGGAGGAAGAAAAAAGAATGAGAAATGAGAAAAGAAGAGAGTTATTTGGGTGATGACATTTTCACCCTAACGATAATTTCAAAATTAGGGTTATGGCAGAAAAGGTCAACCCCAAGTTTGCCTTCACCTTTTCCCCCTCTTTTTCTTTTTTTTTGAAAAAGCTCTTTTTTTGTGTGCAACTTATAATTTCATAATTATTTCTTTTTTTCTAATTTTTCAAAGGAGAAAGATGAAGATTCTTGGTGGGAAATGAAATCTTTTCCCCACTCAATTTTTAAAAAATTGAGATAATTTAATGTTGATGAGGCTTAATTTATTAATGTAAATTTATTACTTCCCAATAAGGTTAATTGTGTTGGGGGTATATTAATTGGTTTTATAATGTTAAAAAGGGAGTTTTAAAGTATTTAATTCTAATAGATAATGATGATGTAAGCAAATTTTATTATGAGGATTTTAATTAAGTAAAAATTTATTAGTGGAGAATATTAGTAAATTAGTTTAATTAAAATCATTAGTGGGATTTTGTTGTAGAGATTATATTAATATTTAAATTAATTTTTAATTAGTGTTTAATTAACACTTTTATAATAATAGATTGATTTAATATGTTAACTAAATAATTTTAACCTAAGATAGAACTAAAGTTTAGAGGGAAGATTTTTATTTATTAAGTTATAATAATCAATTTGTGATTAATGGAATAATTCTTTAAATGAAATAAGTTAGGGTATGATTATGTAGTTAACTCTAGTTTTATGAATGACGTTTTATCATGCGAGGGATGTTGGGGGGTTCGAAAACCCCTTGTCATGATTCCCCTCAAAAGAATGTACACCTAACCTCACTCATTTTCTAATGTTCTGTTAAAGTCAACTTTAAACTTTAAACATAAATTAATGACTTTAAATTTATTTTTTTGGTGTGTTTTGCCTATTTAAATATGGGCATGATATTTTGGTATTAGAGAAGGGTTACAAACATTGGATTCCTTAAACCCATTACGTTTCTCACTTTATTTTTCCTTATTGAACTTGGAGGATGCCTCCCCTTACGCGACAAGCTCATGGATGTAATAGAGATGCTAGGTGTGCCCCCTCAACACACGAGGAAGTAGAGAAGATAATTGAGGTACCAAGAGGAGATTAGGAACCCCCTCCCATACCACCACCAAATATTAACCAAGAGGTTTGTTAGAACTTCAAAACCTTATTGGAGTTATTCAAGATAGATTACCTCCAATGGGTCATCAGTCAAAGCATCATTTATTAGGGGGACATAGGTCAGAGGCCAGAGAGTGGACTAGGAGACCTCCACATGATTGTGAGGATGGTTGGAGAGCTCATGAGGTGTAATCGATTTGCATTCTAGAACTACCACCTAGGATATTTCAGAGGGCACCCCATGATGCTAGGGCCTAGATTAGAGATCTCATACACTTACATCCACCATTGTATATAGGATCTACTGATGACATAGAGGCAAAGGCTTGGTAATTGAGCTTAGATAGGTGCTTTGGGTTGCATCCTTACAAGAGAAACCTAAAGACATGATTTTTAGTTCACCTTCTGAGAGGAGGTGCTTCTACTTGGTGGAAGCAGGAGGAATTTAGAAACAACCTAACCATGGACACTGTTACTTGGGAGACCTTTTTGGAGAGATTTAGAGATAGGTACTTGTTAGAGCATTATAGATAGTGCTGCATTGGTGAGTTCCATGATCTCTAGTAGATGGGACTCGCAATATTGTAGTATGAGAGTTTTTTCCTTGATTTTTTACCATATGTAGACTATATGAAGGATGAGCAATTATGAGTAAATTGCATTGTCAAGGGGCTCAATGACTGGATATCAAGAAAGGTTCACATGACCATTCTAGGGAACCTTTGAGAGGCCATAGAGATGGCCTTGATTATAGAGGAGATTAAGGGTAGGTCATGAGACACTCATGTTAGGTCTCAAAACTATAAATTTACACCCCAGTCTCATGGTTACTAGAAGAACCATTGGAAAGGTAACAACAAGTAGTCTTTAGGGTCTTATAATAAGAACCCTCAACAATAGTCTCAGTAGAATAAGAGGGAAAGGACACCTTAGGGAAAAAATGGATCTAATCCCAAGAAGTGGTAGACATAAGGCCCTAAGAAAGATCAGCTTCCACATAATTTAGATGCACCTTCAGCTTGGACTCAGCAATCCTCTCAGGGGGGTTACAGTGGGTCTAGTAGGACCGGTGGATAGTAGTACTCTAGGACACATGGATTTAATACTCATACATGTGGTCCTTATTATGCATGTGGTTCCATGGGGCACTTAGCTCAATATTTTCCTTAGGGTCAAATGGTAGGTAGTCAGCACATGACAGCGTCAGAACCTATAGTTGGGGACTTTGGAAAGTCCCATAGGATTTTTGTAGTGGTTGATAACCTCTACAAAGAGCATTAGGCTACAGTTATAGAGGATGTAGGTATGATAAGAGGTAGTATCATTACCATTTTTTTAAATTCTGGAGCTACTAATTCATTTATATCTCCATTAGTTGTGGAGCATTGTAGGCTAGTGGCAGCTAGGTAGGATGTCGGTTGGGAGGTTGAGTTAGCATCAAGAGCTAGATTGTTAGTAAACTCCTTGGTGAGGGATTGTTAGGTGTAGGTTGGTTAATTTACCACCATCTTAGACCTTTGTATCATACCCCTTGGATCCTATGGTATAGTAGTTGGGATGGATTGGCTATATGCCCATAGAGCTAAGTTAGATTGTCATCAAAGAGGATTGAGTGTCTAGATGATTACGACACACCTATTATGATTTGCAGGATTCAAAGGGGTATATCTCTTCGTGTGATATTTTCTATGAAGCTTAAGAGGAGCATGCAAAATGGATGTCAGTTATTTTTCATTACCATCAGTGAAAGAGAGGATGAGGAGGAAAGAGAACCATCTCTTGATGACTATCCTATACTTTAGGATTTTTCTAGTCTATTTCCTATTGAACTTCTAGGTATGCCTCCTCGTAGGGCAGTGGATTTCAATATTGATATCATTCCAAGAGATGCACCAGTATTAAGGGAACCATAACGAATGACCACTAATGAGATTATTGAGCTCAAGATCCAATTAGTTGAACTTTTGGAGAAAGGGCACATTCATCCTAATGTTTCACCTTGGGGTGCACCAATCATCTTCGTAAAGAAAAAGCATGGATTCTTATGGTTGTGTATGGATTATTGATAGTTGAATAAGTTGACCATTAAGAATTGGTATCCACTTCTTAGGATTGATGATTTGTTTGATTAGCTTAAGGGTGCCAAAGTGTTTTCCAAGATTGATCTTGAGTTAGGGTACCATCAGTTACAAATTGTGGATAGTGACATACCAAAAATTGCTTTTTGTACTAGATATGGACACTATGAGTTTATAGTTGTACCATTTGGTCTTAAAAATGCTCTAGTTGTATTCATGAGCCTTATAAATGGGGTATTCCACACCTTTCTTGATAAGTTTTTAGTTGTGTTCCTTGATGATATTTTAATATATTCTCAAAATGAGGAGGAGCACAAAGAGCACTTGAGGTAGGTGTTGCAGTGTCTCAGAGACAATCAGTTGTATGGAATCTTGTCAAAGTGAACATTATATAGGTCTGAGATTAATTACCTTGGGCATGTTATTTTAGGAGATGAAATCTCAGTTGACCCATCTAAGATTAGAGCCATCATGGATTTGTCTTCACCTACCACTATGACTAAGGTTAGGAGCTTTATGGGATTGGTTGGATATTATAGGTGCTTCATTGAGGGATTTTATAGAGTGACACATCCTATTACTTCTCTTCAAAAAAAGGGAAAGAAGTTTGAATGGACCGAGAAGTGCGAGAGGGCCTTTCAGGAACTCAAGAAGGAACTTACCAGCGCACCTATTCTTGCAGTGCTTGATCCTTTAGTGGATTTTATAGTATGCATAAATGCTTCCTTGGATGGTTGGGAGAATTTCTTATGTAGAATGGGTGAGGCATTGTGTATGAGTCTAGGAAACTTAAGACTCACAAGCTTAATTACTCCACCCATGACCTTGAGCTTGCTATAGTGGTTCATGCTTTAGTGAGATGTCAACATTACCTTTTGGGACATCAGTTTGAGCTCCATTCAGATCATCAGAGTTTGCAGTATATATTCACTCAGCCAAACCTTAATGCACATCAGCGGATATGGATGGAGTTCCTTTGTGAGTATGACTTTGTTGTCCAATACATCAAGGGCAAGGAGAATGTAGTTGCATATGATTTGAGTAGGAGACATCATGGGGCTTATTCTATGGTTGTAGGTAGTAAGTTGAGAGACCAGATATTGCATCAGTTTCTTGAGGATGATTGGTATGTTGAGTTCAGTCAAGTTATTTGGTCTCATAGTACCCTTGAGGGGAAGTTTGTAGGATATTCCTTGGAGTCCAATGGGTTTTTACGCCATAGAGGATGCATCTATGTACCATCGTCTAGAGATTTGTGAGTTTTTATCATGTTAGAGGCTCATATAGCACCCTATGTAGTGTATCCTAGGGTTAAGAAGATGAACACAGATTTGAGGTAGTTATACCATTCACCAAGGATGAGATAGGATATAGCTGAGATAGTGGCATGATTTCTAGAGTGTTAGAGAGTTAAGGAAGAACATTGTCATCCAGGTGGTTTCCTTCAGCCACATGAGATACTAGAGTGGAAAAGGGATATTATTTATATGAATTTCATCATTGGCCTTCCTATGTCATTTCAACGCCATGATGCCCTCATGGTGAGAATTCTCAAGTTGACCAAGGTAGCCCACTTTTAACCTATACAAACCACTTTTATAGCCCCAAAAGTGGTACAAGTTTTCTTGTGGGATATTGTCAAACTTCATGAAATTCCTTGTAAGATCATATAAGATAGAGATTCTCTCTCTACATCTTCCTTTTGGAGAGGATTAGAGGTAGCGTTGGGCACCAAGCTCAATTTTAGCACCCCATATCACCTAGAGACAAATGGTCAAATATAGAGGGTAAATCAGGTGTTGGAGGATATTCTCCACATGTATGTCATGGATCATTAGACTAGGTGGGTGGAGTACCTACACTTGGTAAAGTTTTCCTACAATAATGGGCATCACTCTTCCCTAGGTATGCCCCCTATCAAGTATTATACAACAGACCATATAGAAAACCTTTGAGTTGGGACCACATTAAGGATAGAGTTGTTATCTCTATTGAGAATTAATGATTATCATTAGTATCAAAGGTTATCAAATAAATCAGTCGGTTACTTATATGAACCCAGTCGGTAACTATAAGCAATACAAGCCAATCAGTTAAGTCTTCATACTGAGCACTAGACAATTTTACCTAGCATCAAACACTGATACTGAGAGACACGAGCATTAAAGTAATTACCAAGTAGTTTATACAGTGTTTACCAAGGATCACAAAAAATGGCATAGTAATAAAAAATGGCACATCTATCTATGCAAATAGTTACAACATAATCAGAAAACATTTTACCAAGATCAAGGATAATTTATTGTTGAGATATTCATCTAATGCGATGAAGATCTTATGTAATTGTTTGATCTAGGTTATTTTTGTACATCGTATATCTTAGGGTTTTTTTCTCTAAGTTGTTGAAACCTAATTTTGTATAAGCTACATAAAGTAGTATGCTATATATTTGTATGTTACATCATTTTTTATGTGAACTGATGATTGAGTGAAGAAGAACTTGAAGCACTAGCCAACCTTCAAGATTATCAGTTGACAAAGAAGGTCAGTATTTAGAGGAAATCAAATTAAGTAGAATCAGAGTAGGCTAACCAAGCAGGTCAGAGTAGAGATTCATCATAGTAAAGGTGATATATATTCAATACTTTATTGATCTGTATCAGACAATTTGAGTTGTCATTAGTAGATAGTTACCCATTTCTTTCTAATCATTGTAATAGAGTTTTGGTAAAATATCCTAACAGAGTAGACTTGATAGTCTTTTTTGTAAATCTCTTAACCGAGTACACACTCAAGTAGTGTTGTTAAAATCCTATAACTAGGTAGATATAGCTGATCTAATATGTTACTCCTAATAGGGTAAGATCACCAGTAGTGATCAAAACTTGTAGCCCTAACAAGAAAACCTTTTCTATTTGCAGTAGTGAAGAATTTGTGGGTGTCATCCCCACCGTAATTTTTACCTTCTAACAAGGGTTTTTGCATTACCAAAATACCTATGTTATGGGACTACTATATTGTTGATTTCATGTTATTTACTTTCACAAGTTGAATGGATGAATGCTACATGCATTAAATATAATTTATTTTGCAAGTTTACTACTGTTTATAGTTTTAGATCTGAAAGGTTGATTTGTTAAAGTTTTTGTGGGCACTGATTCACCCCTCCCCTCTTAGTACCCTATCTCTCCTATTCCAACAATTGGTATTAGAGCTCAGTTCTCTTATTGGATAGTTTAACCACTGAAGGGTAAAGATCTAAGTCATGGAGAGGTATAAGTTAGATAAGACTATTGAGAATCAAAATATTCAAATGTAGATGTTTGTTGAATAGTATAAGAAAGCCAAGGAAGGACTGAAGAAATTACTGGTTGAAAGGAAGAACCTAGCTATTTTGAAAAATGAGATTGGCTACCATGAAGAAGCAATTGATGATATATTTGACCACATTAGTTCTAGTTCAGGGAGTATTTCTGATGGATCTGAAAGTATAATCTTTGACTTGTCTGAGAAGAATCAGCATTTAACCGAACAAGTGAAAGCACTACAAATCGGTCAAGAATCTCAGATGGTGAGAATAGTTGAAATAATGAACAATGCTAGACAGGCTGAGCAAGAAAGGAATCTGGCTATTGAAGACCGAAGACAAATAACTAAACAACTACAAGATAAAGAGAGTGAGATACAAAGACTCACCAATCGTCACTTTCAAGTACTAATCAGATGATGACTATGAATCAAGAAGTCAATCGAGTGAATGGAGAATTGTCTAGAAGACTTGAAGATATTGCAATACTCAGACAAGAGAATGAAAAATTGAGAAATGAAATAAAGACACAAAAACAACATAATGAGATGATGAGGCTAGCTAAGAACAATTCCAAGAAGATTGATGATTTTATGATTAATCAAAGAAGATTTGGAAGCAAAGCTGGACTAGGCTATACCGAAAAATGAGAATCATCACAACAAGCTGAACAGGTCAACAAAAACCAAAATCAGAGACCTAAAGTGTTGACATGTTATCACTGTGGCAAACCGGGACATACATCTAATGTGTGTAGAAGCAAAGCACAAGGTAAACCTCCTGTCACTCCTAAGTTCAATGGATATTTATATTATTGTGGAAAGTATGGTCATCAAGCTTATGAATGTAGAGCTAAATAGAATGCTAACAATACTAATGTGGATAATTTATGTTATACTTGTAATAAGCATGGACACACTGCACGAGAGTGTAAGGAAAAAATGAAGCAAGTATGGACTCTTAAGCAGAAGACACAACGCAAGCCTTACCAATCGAAGAGACAAGGTAATTCTTATGTTTGGGATTATAACACATGGGCTAACTGTATTGCATGTGGTAGATATGGGCACATTGCATAAAATTGTAATAGGAAAAGATGGGTTGGATAATCAAGAAGTTGGACAAGCACTGGAATGGCATGTTTGCATTTTCATAAGGTTGGTCATTTAAGAAAAGACTGTAGAGACCGAGCACCAGAAGAAGGTCATGTATTTGAGAGTGGAAACACTATTGTAGATATCATGAGAATAGGGAATGACATGTGGAAGAAGGCATCCAACGAGAATGCAGAGTCAAGTAATGCTGTTAGTGAAGCCTCGTCCACTGGATTGGGTGACATCGATACCTCCACCTAAGGAGATATAGGTATGTACAGGACTAACATTTCAAAATGATCACATTTTACATACAGTTCCTTATATATGTTGTGCACATACCAAATCTGCATGAATAAAGATGCATTATGGTTTATATGTTTTGAGCTAACAAAGTTACATAGTCGGTAAAAGTTGGACCAAGCATTGGTTACCCATTGGTAATCACTATTCAAGGTTAACTGAATAACAGTATCAACCAAGAAAAGAAGTCTTATGTTAACCGAGCTGATGAAAGATTGTAGCTATCACCAAGCTGACAGTTGACATGGACTGGAAAGTAGGTCAAGCATTTATTGCATAAAGTTTTGAGCAGGAATATCAAAAATTCTATAAATACACGAAAGACAGAGTTTATTTTTCACATTGCGATTTTGGAGAGCTAAAATTCCACAGAGCGAGTTCAAGCAAGAATCTTTCAAGAAAATTCAAGTAGTTGCAGATCGAACCGAGCACACTCTTTGATACATTTTGAGTAAGTTGAAACCCTACCGAGCATAATTCTTACACTTATTAGAAAACTTAGTTTGTTGAAAGGGAATCTACTACAAGTTCTTCTAAAGTTGTGGAAGGAGAAGTTAATTTAATAGTGTTAGCAAGCTACAAGGAACCACCTTATAAGTTACACCCTGAAGTTGCTTCAAAAATGGATTCAACGGGTGCTTTTTCAAGCATCCCACCTAGGGTTTTGTTAACTAAAGACATACAATCATACATGCACTGTAAATTGGGGAAATAGGTGATTTTGATATGTATGTTGTGTATCAAGCACTTTGTAATGAGAAAATAGAACTGAAACTAGAGCACAAAATTGTTGAATCACTTGGTCTTACCAATGCCCTAAATTTCTCGAAGAATTTTAAGAATGAATGGATTAGGGTTTTGTTAAGCCTCTATCATGATGGCACATTCTAGCTAGACAGACCAATCAAGGTTACAAAAAGAATGATTAGCAGGGTTACTGGTTACCCTACTACTGATAAATCCAAAGCATTTCGAAGCTCATCCCGAGATGATGTTGAAAAGAATACTGGCACAGCATGGGATGGTAGAGCATTGAAAATTTCATCTATTGTGGATCCCAAAGTTAAGTTTGTAGTGCATGTGATTGGGTACAAGATATTTCAGTCGAGCAGGTTAAACAACGTACCCTGTATTGCAAATGACATGGCTCACAAATTGATAAAGAAGGGTCATCAGATAGACCTTGTCGAGCTACTACTAAGACAGGCTAAAGAAAACATGAAAACAATCAGGACACAGAAGTCCAATACCTGTAAGTTTGGATCATTACTTGTATGTTTATTTTTCTATCTCCAAAAATTATTTCCCTCTATTGGTCACACTGACTGGATAGATGATACACCGATCACTTCACAAATATTTGAGATTATGAAAGGTCTGGGAGATAATGCTAAAAATGTTATAGATAGTTATTTTGAAGATTTTAAAGTAAAGATGAATTTAAGAAGTAGAATTCTAAGTTCATTGGTCAAAAAATATGAGATGGACATTTGTTTCTTAGTTAACACTGACCACACTATAATTAAAGTAGTTGAGCCAAGAATAAAATGGCTATCGACTATGGGCTATGAAATGGATCACGGTTTTGATTTGAAATCTATTAAGGCACTACTAGCATTACCAAAGGACATAAAGGCCAAAAGGTTTGGAACCTTTGAAGAAGCTAAGACTAAAATTAAAACAGGTTTGGTCATCGGTAAAATGACAAGGAAAGAAAATAAAATGAAGAAGTTTTTATTTGAGAAGTTTGGGAATGAATATGGCTCATCTAAGGAGTCACCAGTTGAGATTGAAATCGAAGGTCAGTTAATGTTGGTTGAAAAACCATACGACAGTGAAGAAACCAAGTCTGAAGAAGAACAAGAACCAATACCAGTTTCTCCCACTCAAGCTCCAAAGAAGAGGCAATTTCCAGTGCAAATAGGTGTATGCACAAGGTCATCAACTATAGCTTCACCACCACAGAAGAAGGTAGCTGTGAAGGTAGCGAAATGAAAGGCTGCTACATCGATAAAGACTTATGTAAAGAAAGGACCCAAGGTTGTAGCAGATGCACCAAGGAAAAGGAGAAAATTGATAAGAAATAGAGAAGACCTTGAGGATGATGAAGATTTCAACAATAAATTCAAGGTTTTTAGTAATAAGAATAGGTCAATTGATGAGGTTGTTGCAGACATAATTGAGAATGGAAATCTTGCAAATTCAGAACTCAGTAAGTTTGATAGTATGTCAAATAAAGACCAAACAAAATTGAGGAAGCCATCATCCAAATGATGATACGCTTCAAATGAGTTCCATTAGAGTTTGAATTATCATTTCCCAAGACATTAGAGGACTGAATAAAAAAAAAGTGGTCATATGCCTTGGATACTGAGAAAAGGATGAGGGAACAAGCCCTTGTATCGATTACACCGAACTTATCTCTGTGTGCTATAAATGTGTCACACTTCTATGGATCATTACATGCAAGGAAACTCAAGAATGAGTCCTCACAAATCGATCCATAGCTCCCTAGGCATGGAGTGCAAGGGTTTTAAGAATGCTCTCAGCTAGAGCTATTTAGCCTATAACCTTGCTAGTAAACCATGCAATGGGAGATTCAAGGAAGACAAGGGCAAGAATGCCAATATCTCCAATGAAGCCAAATGTATGCAATGCAAAGCAAATCTATATGACAATGCAAGTTAATCTATTGCATAAAAGGAAATCTAAGCTAAGAATGCCATGAAAATGAAACTACTATGCAAGAAATGAAATCTAGCTATGAAGCAAGAAAGCCATGATGATGCAAGAATGAAGACAAGAAGATAGAATGTTGATGAAGATCTAAGATGAATGCCAACAATGCTCCAAATCTTCAAACCCTAGATGTAAGAATATCTCCAAAAGCTCCAAGATGACCTAGAAAACCTGTAGCATAAAGTTAGCATAAAAAGTTGGGGATCTAGAATGAAGAAGAGAGCTCTCTTTTAAAGGAAATGAGGAGGAATGGACCATGGAGATTAAGAGGCAAAAGATTTAATCAACGGTGGAGAAAAAAAAGAAGCTTGATCCTTGTGCACAAATATCCTCCAATAAGAAAATTAGAAGCATTTACTTTATGTTGAGCATTTAATTTATGTCCATGTGAGACAAAAAGTACTTTTTCTTTTATTTTATTTTTATTTTTCTTTATAAATAAGAATTAAATGCTTTATTTGTGCAACATAGGATAAGAAGAAAAAGTGGGCTTTTTATTTATTAAAAGGGGAGGAAATATTCCTTTTAAATAAATAAAAACTTAGGATAAAATGGTTAGCCCATAGAAAATAATCGAATAAATGATAGCACAAGGATTTGATCAAGAACAAGTAATTTATGATTTAGCAAAAGGGGCTAATAGTCTAGGTGACCATTTTTAGGTGTATACAATCTCTTGATGAGATTAAAGAGCTTATGGATACTTATGTGCAGAGATTCAAAGTCAAGCACCGAGCTATGCAAATAATAGATGAGAATCTGGCAGATCTTGATGAGTCTAGTCAATTTATCTGGAGTTAACTTTTGGCTATTTAGAGAGCATAATGAAAAAGTTGCATTTCAAAAAATTTCTAAAAAGAGATAATTCAAAAGGCAAAGGAATATTTATTGAGGATAATGCATCAAAGAAGATTAAAGATTCAAAGGCATCACTTACCGAGGTAATTGATACAACAATTGGTCAAGAAATTAAGAATAGTTCACAGGATGCACTGAATCTAGAAGTGATCCAGATTGAGGATACAAATGACAAGGATGTACTCATTGAGGACATCACAAATGGTGATCCTAATGATAGGGATGAAGATGATGATGTGAATAATGCACAAGACAACACACGGGATGAAGCACAAGTTATCGAGTGTGCATTTCCATCACTACCAGATGAGCTTCCTGTACTTGTTGAAGCCATAGAGATTATATCTCAGGAATAACCCGATGGCTCTAACCCCAAGAAACCTAAAGATACAACAGGGGAACAAAGCACTAAGATACCTATAGAGACAAATGAGCCTAAAGGAAAAGAGGCCATTGAAACAAAAATGAAGGCACAAGAAGATCCTAAGGCAACAAAGGATACCCCACCTGACACCACATCCGAGGCTCCACCTCATTCAACTGACACACAGGTTACCAAGGAGTAGAAGAAGGAAGATAGTGTGTTAACCAAATAGAACACTCTAAGGGCAGAAGACAAAGCTATTGTCACCATTGCCAAGAAGTCACCACTTGCACCAGAGAAGAAGAAGAAGAAGAAGAAGAAGAAGAAGAAGAAAGGAAAAGGGTTGGTCACTCTAGACAAAGTCATTTTGATACCCGAGTGTGACCCAAGGACCCTTAGCCCTGAGGAATTGAGAAAATATGGGGAATTATGTATAGGAAAAGTAGCACAAGAGAAGTTGAAGCAAGAGAATAAGAACAAGGAAGTATTAGAAAATGTTTGAGATATCTTACAATAGGTAGTACCTGAGGTGAACATAGATGAAGATACTCTGATCATGGATCAACTTGCAACACTTACCAAGAAGATCAATGCACCAGATATTGAAGCTGATAAAAGAATAGAGAAAAGGGTAGAGTCCAAGATTCAAGATAAACTTGCTGAGAGATTCAACTAAGAAGTGGCTATTAACAAGGTTAAACTTTTAGAGGTAATAACTGAGATTCAGGTCATTACTAATTCTATTTTCCAAATCTTGTTTAAGCTATGCACTGTCAAAACATTCACTACAAAGATCAGTGAAAAGATTAAACAATTTGAGAATGAAATCTCAGTCAGTGCAAATGCAGCTACAACCGAGCTGCAAGATTTTTCAAAGCATATACTTAGAGTTCAAGAACTCAGATAGTTGATAGCAGATCTCAAGAAGCAAGAAGAGTGGATAACTAATTACGTTACTGAGTTACAGATAGAACTCCTTCCATACCTAAAATTTTTTGAGAAACATATTGTTAGGGCACAAACGCTTGTTGCAACACCAGAGATTTTTGTGTTGGACAACATATTTGACATGCATGCACAAGTCGGTCTTGAGCACATTGCTCTCACCAACTTGAAAGAGGAATGGGAAAACCTCTTGGAGTCATTGAAGAAAACCCATCAGCATATTTTTGACAAGTTGTAAGTATACACTTTTTGTATTTGGCATTACTATCAAAAAGGGGGAAAACATGTATATAGAAGATGAAGATAAAAGGGGATAACATGTTTATGCCAAATATGTAACTTTTTGCTAAGTATACTACACATTACTGGAGCATGCACTAAGGGGGAGTATTTAGAAAGTTTTTGATATGTATATGTATATGTATATGGCGGAGATATAAGTTTTGAGACATAAGGTCTATATACACTCAATTTTTGATACTAATGCCAAAGGGGGAGATTGTTATCTCTATTGAGCATTAATAATTGTCATTAGTATCAAAGGTTATCAAAGACATCGGTCAGTTACTTATATGAACCTAGTCGGTAATTGTAAGCAATACAAGCCAGTCAGTTAAGTCTTCATACCAAACACTAGATAGTTTTATCGAGCATCAGACATCGATACCGAGAGACAGTAAACACTGAGCATCATAGTAATTACTGAGTAGTTTATACAGTGTTTATCGAGGATCACAAAAAATGGCATAGTAATAAAAAATGGCACATCTATCTATGCAAATGGTTACAACAGAATTAGAAAACATTTAACCAAGATCGAGGATAATTTATTGTTGAGATATTCATCTAATGCGATGAAGATCTTATGTAATTTTTTGATCTAGGTTATTTTTGTACATCGTAGATCTTAGGGTTTTTTTCTCTAAGTTGTTGAAACCTAATTTTGTATAAGAGACATAAAGTAGTATGCTATATATTTGTATGTTACATCATTTTTTATGTGAATTGATGATTGAGCAAAGAAGCACTTGAAGCACTAGCCAACCTTCAAGATTATCAGTTGACAGAGCATATCAGTATTCAGAGGAAATCAGATTAAGCAGAATCAAAGTAGGCTAATTGAGCAGTTCAGAGCAGAGATTCATCATAGTAAAGGTGATATATATTCAATACTTTATTGATCTATATCAGACAATTTGAGTTGTCATTAGCAGATAGTTACCTATTGCTTTCTAATCATTGTAATAGAGTTTTGGTAAAATCTCCTAACAGAGTAGACTTGACAATCTTTTTTGTAAATCTCTTAACCGAGTACACACTGAAGTAGTGTTGTTAAAATCCTATAACTAGGTAGATCTAGCTAATCTAATATGTTACTCCTAATAGGGTAAGATCACTAGAAGTGATCAAAACTTGTAGCCCTAACAAGAAAACCTTTTCTATCTATAGTAGTGAAGAATTTGTGGGTGTCATCTCCACCGTAGTTTTTACCTTCTAACAAGGGTTTTTGCGTTACCAAAATACTTGTGTTATGGGACTGTTATATTGTTGATTTTATGTTATTTACTTTCACAAGTTGAATGGATGAATGATACATGCATTAGATACAAGTTATTTTGCAAGGTTACTACTGTTTACAATTTTAGATTTGAAAGGTTGATGTGTTAAATTTTGTGTGGGCACCGATTCACTCCTCCCCTCTTAGTACCCTATCTCTCCTATTCCAACAAGAGTTTCTTTAGGTCCTAAGTTAGTTCAAGAGTTGGAGCAACACGTGTCCTTGATTAGATAACATCTAAGGGAAGTTTAGGATAAACATAAGAAATATGTAGATGCGAAGAGAGAGGATCATATTTATTTTGTTGGGGATAGAGTTCTTTTGAGAGTGTGGCCACATAAGAGTCCAATCCATTATGGAAAGGGCTCTAAGCTTGTACCTAGATTTGTTGAACAATTTGAGATTCTTGAGCAGATAGGTCCATTTGCCTATCATCAAGCTTTGCCACCTAGCCATTCATGCATCCACGATGTGTTTCATGTATCAGTTTTGAGGAAGTACATATTTCATGAGTCTCATATCATAGATTGGGATTCCTTGCACATTGAGTCAGACAAACAACTGACTTTGGAGCCCATTCACTTTTTGGCACACCAGATGCTAGCTCTTTGAGGCTGAGAGATGGACCATGTTAGGGTCCAGTGGGATTTCTAATTTGAGGTTATGATATCATAAGAGGACACAACAAAAATGAGATCATAGTATATGTTGGTGCCCAAATATGATGGATCACTTTTGGCCAACTGACAGGTACACACTAATACCTCTACAATTCTAGCTTAATCAAGCCAAGGCTGGTAGGCCTAAATTCACTTTAAACTATCAAATTCTCTATGTTGCACAACTACATACATAAGTAAACAAAGTTCCTCCCTAGGTGGTGAATGATCCTTGGAGGAAAGAAATAAATCCTCTAATAATCTCTATTCTATAAATCTTGACTAAAGTGGATTAAACTAAGGACACAAAAGTAATATTTTTCAAATAATGATTATATAATCTACAAACCACAAAGTATGAACCAAATGACAATTTTCAAATTATAGTTAGATCAGTGCCTTCTAAATACTTGGACTATAGAGTCATAAAACTTTCAATCCTACGTACAATCAGAGACGGTTTTAAGATAACTCACTCCTGTAAAGAGAGACCATCACCCTACAAGCTTCTATTGAAACAAAATTTAAAACAACTTATACAATAGGTCCTATGGTTTTTAACCCAACTTAAGAGCCCAAAAGGAAACAGTAACAGGTTCTCAGACCATGCTACCATTATTCAAATTGTACAAATTAGTCATAAATAAATGCATGAAATAGAAAAACACAGTAGGATACCCTAGTTCATAGAGTAATCTGAAAGACTAATTGAAAACATATAACTTATAACCACAAATAAAAAAGAAGAGCACTTATCTTTATTAATATTGAAAAAATAGTACATTAGAGTTCATATTGTAGTTTTGGTCGAATTATATCCTATGAAAATATATCTTGTATGTATTCTCTCTTTACATTTTACATTATGTTTATATACATGTTTGAGTGGCTTTCACACCTCTTTAGGGTGAAAATACACACCCTTATTACAAATTGTTTTGAAAAAATGATAAACTAACTTAAAAATAACTACCTAACTTTCGGATTTGGGCTTGGTTGAAAAACCAAAACACATCTTGGAAAGCTAATATTTCTATTGGAGATAGGAAATTTGATTTCTCAAACTGGGTCTTTTTTAGATTTTTAAAATTCGACCATCTTCTACCTCTGTTGACATCATCTTTGCAGCAGGTCGAAATTCCAGCATTTTTTGAAGGCTTTGATCATAGAATTTTGATTGTTCTTGTCACAGAGCTTCCTTCCATGATATCTCAACTTTTTAATTGAAAATTAATGTAATATTTTATCCCATTTCATGTACTCCATCATTAATTATTGGGCATGGAGTTTAAGAGGCCATTTTTTAGGGTTTTATCACTATATAGGACTCCAAATTTTGCCCAAAATTTAGAGCTCCAATAGTATCCCCATCTTTTTGATGAAATCCATGAAGAATTTCATTCCTAGGGAGGAGGATGTGAGGCCTCACCCTAACCCTTCTTATCTTATCAATCCTTCTTATGATAGATTTAGTATTTGACACTTTATTTTAATTTCTCTATGGATTTAGACACCTTATGTCATGGATTTTATCCCCTTAGTTTTTAGGTGCACCTTATTTGTATGATGCTCATGATGATTACTTTATGACATTATTATGGATTCACATTATGGTTAAGTGGATTTAATGAATTTTATGATGATAAAATGGTTTACATATTCTTATGTGAGTAATTAGGAAACAGATATTTGATTTCTACTATGAATCGGAAGTTAATTACTTAATAACATTTTGAGTGTTCATGTACATGAGTGAAAAAAAGCTAAATTATTTTGTGATGTGAATTTCAAATTGATATGTGATGTTGTAAGAGGTTTTGAAAAATTTGAATTGAGGTTATTTCATATATGTTGTGGATTATATTTGTTGGACTACTAATGTTGGATTTAGTGTTTAGGAAATAAGACCATGGTAATAAACCAGGGAACCAAATCTAGGCTAATGTGAATTCAATGCAAGCCAAGGTTTCGTCTAATAAAAGACAAAAAAAACTTTGTTGTATTATGATTTATATGTAAATGTAATGAGCTTGTATGTTTCTATTTAATTTGTTAAATTATAAATTTAATTTATTTGTGTGCGCAAGTGGAGATGCCATGTGTTTTGTGAAGTGACAAATGTGTGTGTCACTTGACACTTGTATTGTGTACATGTGGCCATGACATGTTCCACTTGAGGATTGGTTGCCAACCAACCTAGTTAAGTACCTTTTAGGATCCCCATGTGAATCCCTTGGTTAGGGGGCTTGAGGTAAGGTCTCATCTTTGAATTTTGAAGTTAAGCCTTAAGTGGATTTTCGGAGAATTATAAAAGTGCCTAGGGGTGTGTTTGGGTCATTTTTAGGAAGCCTTCTTGGTATACCTATGGGTAAGGGTCATTTTCAACCCTAGGAAAACTCTTAGTTGACCAAAAGACCCTTCCAAAAGTTGGATTTTCAAAATGGCCAAAAATCAGCTTTTGGAAGCATGGTCTTGGATAGACCACCCTTCCATTTGGGTGCAAGGACTTTGCCCACTTTTTGGATAACCTTTTCTGGAACCCATTTTTGGTAAGTTGTAAGAGACTTAGAGAAGACCAACCAATGAGAGGCCTAACCTTATCTCTAGAGGTTGTGGGGAGTTGTGTGGAGGCCTTTTTAGTGGAGACCCTCCATTGTTTAGAGTTTGAACACCCACTCTCTATATTAGAGACTAGGCTAGATTTGGAGAGACTTGGAAAGAAATAAGGCTTGGACATAAGGAGCTCATCCTCACATTTATTTCCATAAGCTTGGATCTAGGTTTGTGGCTCTTTCATTATATCTTGATGTTCTTGTTTTAATGTAGATGTAAAATATGAACTCTGGTTGTGTTTCTATGAAATTATGTGTTTCATCTTTGTGTTGTGTTGTGATCTTTCACCTTGTATTGTGATGTTTTTTATGGGCATCTCAAGGTCCACTCACCCTTGAGAGGGAAGAGTAGCCTTGGGGGTGAAGGGGTTTGGACAGCCCATGGGTGGAGAGTCTCTCCTCAAGAAGGAGAGGGATAAAACATGGAGTATGGGATCCATGAAGCCATTTCTATTTTCTTTTGGGGGTCATAAGGGAGTGTTTTGGGCATGTTTCCTTGGGGGCCATAAGGGATTGAATTTGAGTTATGGGAGAGTTGTCGAGATGTTTTTTTGATGTCTTGTGAAGGCTTGTTCTTATTTTGGATTTCTCCCCATAGGGTACTTGGTCCACCTTCACCCCAATTTTAAGGTCATTGTGTGACCCATTGTGAAAACTTTGGTTGTGAGTTTCTTGTTGTAATTTTTGTTCATTATTATTTGATTTGTTGATGCTTGTGTGTAACCCGCCTTGGTTTTGGTTCCCTGAGCTTGGGGGTGGCCTCTTAGAGGCCTAGGATGGGAGGTGAGCATCCCATGGTCTTCTTGAAGTTTTCATTTGAAGGTTTATGAAGCTCTATGATCCTATGAAGAACATGAAGAAAAAAAGAGAGCTTGTGGATGTGGAATCTTGTATTCCTATATTTTGTAGTGAGATCATTTTGTAGAAAGTTCTTTGAGGAACCCATTAAAATTTGGCTTGTAAAAGAGAATAATATTGTAGATATATATTAAAGAATTTCATAGTTTTAATTTTTTTTTAAAAGAGTTATGTATTTTCATTAGTGAGCTAAACTTATTTGTATATGAGATATGTAAAATTCTATTTGTATAAGTCATTTGAAAAAAAATTGGAAGAAGATGTGAAAACATATTTTAAACATAAGTCCTTTCTATTTGAAGTTAATTGGATTTCCATTATATTCATTGAAGCCATTGCATTTATAAATGATTTTCATGTAAATATGACATTCAGATTTGGAAGCAGTTTTAAATAAATGAGTGTTCTTGTTTGTTATGGTGTTTCAAAAAATATTGTAAAGTAATGATTATTTTAAATTGTTGTTTAAAAAAAGAAGAAAGTGATGTTATTGTGCACTTCATTTAATTGGATAAAAATAAGAGAAAACAACTCTAAAGCTCTTTGATGTTTTTTTTTCTTTTTATTATTCTATTGATCTTAAAGAAAAATAATAACACATTTGCACCTCTTTATCATAATATATTTAGATATAATAAATCAGATTAAATGCTTCCTTTCAAATTTATTATTAGTTATGAAAATATGGAAATAATACATTTATTTTTACATCTATAAATCTAATTTGATTTTATATCTATAAATATATATCTTGTCTTATATATATATATATATATATATATATATATATATATATATATATATATATATATATATATATATATATATATATATATATATATATATATATATATATATATATATATATATATATATATATATATATATATATATATATATATATATATATATATATATATATATATATATATATATATATATATATATATATATATATATATATATATATAATTCTATTTTTCATTTAAATATCTCACTTTTATTTTCTATTTTGCATTTACAAATTGTAAAATATAAAATTCTATTTTTCATTTAAATATCTCACTTTTATTTTCTATTTTGCATTTACAGATTGTAAATATATATTCTACCATATATATATATATATATATATATATAAAATTTAGAAATGTTCTATTTATTTTTTTAAATATAATAAAAAAAATTGATATTCTTTGAGTTTGGCCCTGCCAAACCCTAACCTCCATGGGGGTAGGGTCAGCTTGGCCAAAATGTGGTTGGCACGGCTTTCACCACAACCGTTGGCAACCATAGACTGTTTAATGGCCACAACTGTGAACTACCATGACTTTTGCATGCCACAATCGTGGCATCCACAGACTGTGGCATGCCACAATTTAGCGACTGTGTGGGTTATATATATATATATATATATATATATATATATATATATATATATATATATATATAATTCTATTTTTCATTTAAATATCTCACTTTTATTTTCTATTTTGCATTTACAGATTGTAAAATATAAAATTCTATTTTTCATTTAAATATCTCACTTTTATTTTCTATTTTGCATTTACAGATTGTAAATATATATTCTACCATATATATATATATATATATATATATATATAATTTAGAAATGTTCTATTTATTTTTTTAAATATAATAAAAAAAATTGATATTCTTTGAGTTTGGCCCTGCCAAACCCTAACCTCCATGGGGGTAGGGTCAGCTTGGCCAAAATGTGGTTGGCACGGCTTTCACCACAACCGTTGGCAACCATAGACTGTTTAATGGCCACAACTGTGAACTACCACGACTTTTGCATGCCACAACCGTGGCATCCACAGACTGTGGCATGCCACAATTTAGCGACTGTGTGGGGTTTGGGGGGTGGGCTTTGACCCCCTCCAATCCTCATTTTAAAAAAAAAAAAATTATGTACATAAAAAAGATTAAATTAAAAAAAAATTTAAAAAAAAACATGAAACAAAAGATAAGTTTTATACCTAATCTGAACAACATGTTGTTACCCTGTTACCATGCTTATTAACTTATTTAGGTATATATACACATATATACACTAGTATATATGTATATATATTCTTAAATATGTGAACTAATATCCTCTTGTGAAGCCTCTCAAGCACCTGCATGAAGAAAAAAAAAGGAAGAGCCCATGTAGGGTTGAGGGAGGAAAGAAAAAGAGTGAGAAATGGGAAAATAAGAGAGTTATTTGGGTGATGATATTTTCACCCTAACCTTAATTTCAAAATTAGGGTTAGGACATAAAAGGTCAACCCCAAATTTGACTTCACCTTTTCCCCCTCTTTTACTTTTTTTTGAAAAAGCTATTTTTTGTGTGCAACTTATGATTTCATAATTGTTTCTTTCTTTCTAATTTTTCAAAGGAGAAAGAAGAAGATTCTTGGTGGGAAATGAAATCTTTTCCCCACTCAATTAAAAAAAAAATTGAGATAATTTAATGTTGATGAGGCTTAATTTATTAATGTAAATTTATTACTTCCCAGTAAGGTTTATTGTGTTGGGGTATATTAATTGGTTTTATAATGTTAAAAGGGAGTTTTAAAGTATTTAATTCTAATATGGTAATGATGATGTAAGGAATTTTTATTATAAGGATTTTAATTAAGTAAAAATTTATTAGTGGAGAATATTAGTAAATTAGTTTAATTAAAATCATTAGTGGGATTTTGTTGTAGAGATTATATTAATATTTAGATTAATTTCTAATTATGGTTTAATTAACGCTTTTATAATAATAGATTGATTTAATATGTTAATTAAATAATTTTAATCTGAGATAGAACTAAAGTTTAGAGGGAAGATTTTTATTTATTAAGTTATAATAATCAATTTGTGATTAATGGAATAATTCTTTAAATGAAATAAGTTAGGGTATGATTATGTAGTTAACCCTAGTTTTATGAATGGTGTTTTATTGTTTGAGGGATGTTGGTGGGTTCGAAAACCCCTCGTCATGATTTCCCTCAAATGAATGTACACCTAACCTCACTCAGTTTCTAATGTTATATTAAAGTCAACTTTAAAATTTAAACATAAATTAATGACTTTAAATTTTTTTGGTGTGTTTTGCCTGTTAAAATATGGGCATGACACCTGTCCCCCCTAATTGGTAACCTTGGTATCCTATAAACATCCTCCAAGGACATCGTGCACTCTCTTGTTGGTAAGAGAGAAGAAGAGGTATGTGAATGCTATCTCTCACATAGTAATATAATAAGTCTCGTGTTTTCCCTAATCTAGGACATTAGGTTTACATGTAATAATCCCATCCCATCAAGATAATCCCGTTCCTTAGTCAGTTGATGTCTATATACCAAAGTCTTGGGACAATTATCTTGAGTGATATGAATAGGGTCTTGAATTTAAACAACCATTTATGCAAGTGCTAGATCACTCAAAATGTATAAATAATTCATGAAAATGCATGTATGTTAAAACTATGTTATCACATAGAAAAATGCATTAATTAATTGTGCAATTACCCTAAAAAAATCAAATGTTTTGTATGAACTATACACATGTTTCCTATTAGTTATACCAATTTAACCTGGTAAATGCATTGAATAACATATGCAGATGCACAACAATTATAACATATTCTATCATGCAAATGCAACTATCCTACATACAAATGCAAATAATGAAACCTATAATTATATCTAAACATATGCACTTGCATCACTTTATTAACACATGTGGCTTGATTAAATAAATCATGCCTAGTCAAGTGTGTTGCATGAGCCACATTTTCTATGAATGCAACCATTAGATGTGGTGTTTGCACAAAATTTTCCCTAGACCTACTTGTAGAAAAGAAAAAAATTTGAGACAATAAATGAACAATATGAGGTGTACTTACCGGTGTCGGGCCCCCCTCTAGACACCAATATATCCTAACTCACTTGCCTACCATAGATCCTCAAATTTCCCAGAGACCACCTTCTTCACTGGTTCTTCCAAATCTCAAGAGTGAAAATGAAGCTACAAAATGACCCCTAAGGCCTATTTATACCCCCTTGTCCTCCTCAATTGACATGCACATTCTTGTTTTGAATTGGTCGTGTAGCCTTTTACCTTCCACAATCCATAACTTCTGCCACACACCTTTTACCAATCCATCAGTTTTGTTGCGATCTTTGTCACTTTTTTTATTAATTGAGCTCCTTTTCATATTTATGCTCAATTTTTTGAGGATGCATAATATTACCTAGTTAGTACTGCTATCTCGCTGGGGTATACTGGGGCATGATTTTCATTAATTATTCTTTGAAACAACACCTAAAAATGCATTGTCTCAAAGAGAGGCAAAATATAGACACTAAAAATCATTATGTGGCATGTGCACGACAATTTTACCTTAGTCTTAACTGATTAAATAATATTTATTATTTATTTTATTTTAAAAGAAAAGACAAAAAAACCATATAAATATTTAGAAATATGAAGGATAGATACAAAGTGTTTGAAAATGGCTCTTATCATTAAATAATTATTAATCTATTACTTTGTGTCTTTCTTCTAAATTTAAATTTTGAATTCACTATTTCCCTCCAATTTCAAAATTGAATAATTTTAATTAATTATTTGATTAATTGGTTTCTAATTAATATTCTTTAGAGATTTCCTAATTATTCTTATGAAAATTAATTAAATAGTTGTTATTTTTTAATTAATCCTTTTTCTCATATTTAATTAAATAATTATATTATTTAAATAAAATATTCCTCATTGCTATTATCACCACAATTTAGTGATAATTTCAATTACTTAAATGCATCTTGTAAAATTAAATAAATTATCAATTTATTTAATTTTCTATTTCTCCAAGGAAAACTAGTCCTTTCAAAAATCAATAAATTTAATTAGTTAATTTATTTCCCTCGTGCACAATTAAATAAATTCTTTAATTTATTTAATGCTAATTATTCTTCTAGTTCCACCTCCATGACTAATATTAACTTTCAGTCTAACTAATCAATCTATTTTGTCATTTGCCCAGTCAATTTTCCTGACTAATCAATCAAAACACTCTTGTCTCCATTCAATTTGTTTTATTGTCCAATCTATATAGTTTAATTCAAATCAAATGAGTTAATTGTCCACTCTATTCTTTTATGTAACCCCTTAACTATCAATTAGTCTCACTTCTCCAGTCAATCATATTAGTCATCTATTCAATCAAGCCTAGTCATTTGATTAATCAATTCCAATTATCTCTTCAATCTCCCAACCTTGATTGAAGTCCAAATTTCTATATGAGATATTAATTTTATAACCACAATATGGAATTCTCATGTTGTCATAACTGAGCAATTCGGAGAGCCCATATTTTCATTGAAAAGGAGAGAGCCAAGGGAGGATTTTGGTTTTTTGTTTGCATTAGAATCAATTTGATTTTATTATTTTTCATTCAATTCTTCATTCTCTCTTGATGTGAGGAGTATTGTTTGTATTGATCTAGATCTTTGTGGTTGGATCTAACTCGATTGTTGCAGGTTCTTAGATATTTTACCCTTATCACAGATATTGTACATGTTGAGAACTCCATAGTCTGTGCATATGTGCCATGTGTCATGTCCTTTTTATATACCATTACAAGTAGTGAGGATTAAGTAGTTTTTCTAGGACTAATAATTCTTGCTTCTAACATCTCTTGAACAATATTTTTAATTTAAATTTATTGTATAAATGGGTACTTGTAAGGCCTAATGTTGGGTGGGAAGCTGTCTGGCACTAGTTGTATGGTATGGTCACAAACTCTCTTAGGGAGAAGTTCTTTGGGAATATCTCCAAGAACTACTGAGTGACAATCAAATTTTTTTTATAAATCTATATGGATAGGGGCACTTAATTGATAGGCTTCCAATGAATATAATTGGGCCACAAATCCATCACAAATACTTTCTTAAGAAACTTTTGAATTTGATGAGAGCTTACTATTTGTGGGGATTTTTCACACAATCCATTATATTTCCTTCTAATTTAAATCTCATGAATAGTTCTTAAAATTTTAATCTCAATTCTTCCTAAGGTATTAAGCCATTGTACTCCAAAATAATATTTTCTACACCAATGAAGATAACATACATTCATAAATCAAGATGATAGTTCCCATGGATAACTTAATGCTATGAAATTTTACAAAACAACTAATTGTAACACTACTATAATCAGAACTTCAAACTGTGGAGATGGATATATCAAACAATTTAGATATGTACCCAACTTTTTATTGATGAAGTTATGAGTAATACTTAAGCCTATCAACACTATTACTCTCTATTTTAAGAAACCCACTACTTTTAGTGTTTGTGGGGTGGTAAAACAAGTAAGTCCATGGAAATAAATTATTGGTTGAGAATCATGTCATTTGTCATCTAATATCTTATACCTTTCTAATATTGGTTCTTCTTCTTTGTAATGCCTCACCAAGGAGCCTTTAGGGATATGAGAAAAATATGCATGATAACTCTTGAAATATTTTTCCAAAAATTTACATTAAATATATGCAACATAAAGATATCTTGAGCTAAAACCCCAAGATTAGGTCGAATGGTCACTATGTGACATTACACAAGTAGATGTTTATGCCATGAAAATAAAACAAGGAAATGGAAAGGTATTATAACACCTTATACAAGATAAATAGGGTGACTAGATTCACTCAAGATCCTCCCTAAATTTACCTAACTCAAAAAAATGGACTTGTTTTTGTAGGTCCTAGGGGTCATAGATGAGCTCCATCAAGCACTTACTTGCACTCAAATGCCACAAGAACCATCCAAACTGACTTTAAAACTCCCTAAAGATCCTCCAAGTATTTCGTGAGTCTTTTTAGCTTTGTACCACAACTATACTAAAGTCAAATGGATTCTTTGAGCCTCTAAAATCCTCTCTAGACTAAAACAAGATTAAATTTACATAATTGTGGGACTTGCACCTTTGTTCACTTTCCTTCAAGGAGGTGGGGCACATATGAAAGAAATACCAATTCAATTTGAACTTATCAAATTAAATCCTAGTACACTCAACTACATCCCAATTGATTGAAAACCATATTGGGACACTTTAAAAGGTATAATATGATGTCTAAGTAGACCTAGAATGACTCTAACATTCACAAATCCTACCTAGATTCACTTAAACTAAACTGATTTCACATGATAACAATGTGAGGGGAGAAAGTAACCCTCAAGACATTTGAAGATGCTAAAAGACATCTTCTATATTCATGTTATGCACCAAATGAAGTGTTCCTATTAACCTTCAAGTTACTACATGATCTTATAATGAAAGATTTCATAACAAGCGTGCTTGATACCAACACTAATACATAAAAACTAATTCTAATCCATCTCATAATTATAAGGATTACATCAATATATGAACACCGTGTTCAATATACAAATATACAATTACATTGTCACACAATTAAGTTACGTTACTTAAATCTTTCCAAGAATAAAGGAAATGAAATGTACAAGTTGAGAATATGAAGAGCTCTCCATGTCAGCCACATACCACATCCATCACTCCTTAATGATGGTTTTCATTATCATCTAGCCATGTAGAACTCATAGGTCCACCCCTCCATGGTTATGGAGATAATCACACAACTCATATACTGACACTAAACGTAAAGGGGATAGATGGATTACACTCATGAAAGACATAAAACATGCACATCAAGCATAATCAACATCATAAACAAGAAGAGAAAATCCAATCCATATATCATATTAGGTCACTACTTAAGGATAAACAAGGCATTAGACTTTAGAGTTCAATAAAGGGTGTGTCATTGTGTGTGCTCGATGAGATGACACCACACAGAGCTAATAATTATCTCATATGGATAAGAATGGTGGTCATACAAGATCTGACACCACATGTGTGGGCATAGAAATCCAATTAAGATCTTGTGCCATCATGTGTGGGCATCTATTCCCAATGCATCCTTAATCTCATACTAGTATCATGGAATGATTAAGGCACCAATTATCTTATTAAGTGTTTTCCTCATGTTTTATTATTCACTTGATTAAGGGACTCCCCAACCATTATTTCCAACATGCCACTCATAGGCCGGGGACATGTAGGTTAGCTACTCCTATTACCCACTATGGGACCTAACCCTACGTTCATCCTAGTTCTAATGAATGAGGTAGAAAATACATCAAATTAAAAATTCCATAATTCCATTTTACACATATGCATGATTTTCAATTGGCCCAAAAGACCATGAGGATGTATTGTTTCTATCCCAAATCAAATTTTACATATATAATTATATCATTCCACATTGAAATATAATTTCAAAATCATCAAAGTCCCCTTTTATTTTAATTCTTAAATTTTGACTAAAACTAGTCCCATGGCCTTCCACCATTAGAGGACCTTCCAAAACCTCAAATTTACAAAATGCAAAAACTAAAAATGTAAGAATACCCCTTTGATCCTCTTAAGACATAGGATATTGGGTACACAACTTGTAAAGAGATTGTTAGGCAACTACAAAACCTATTTCTCAATGGACACATCATATTCTATTAATGTGAAAATGAAAAATGAATTTGAATGAAATCAATTTCAAACAAATTCATGAAATCCTCCATCGTTCTTCTCCTCTTGTGTTGTAGTGTTGAATCTCAAATTTGACACCAATTATAATATTATAGCATTAAGATTCAAATATTATGGTTGGGAATGACAAGAAATCAAGGATGATTATATAGATTTTAGGACTTCAATAAATAATTGAGATCAAAGGACACTAATTATTTTTTGGTCGATGAGATTTGACAAGACTGATTGATGTTGATGATAACAAGGTAGAACATACAACTTTATTTAGATAAGCTAAGTTGTTTGAAAAGATAAGTGGGCTGATTTTGAGATGATTATTTACATCACAATGATTGATATAATTAATTAATTAGTTGGAATGGCAACAAGTGACAGTTATGGAGGTGAAAGTAGAAGACTTAATTAGAATTAAATAATTAAATAATCATTTAATTGTGCATGAGTAAATAAATAAAATAATAATTTTATCTATTTTAGAAGTTTTAAAAAAATAGAATAATTAAATAAATTAAAGAATCTATCTAATTATGAAAGACAAATAATTAAAAAATTAAACTAATTATTAATTATGAGTGGGAAAGATGAGGAAGTAATTTTAATTAAATAATAAAATTATTTAATTAATATTAGAAGAATTTTGATGATTAATAATTAAAATTTATTTATGGGAAAGGAGGGAAATCTTAATTTTAGAAATTTTGAATTGGAATAATTATGCCATATTAATTAAATAATTAATTAATTCAGAGGAAAGTTAGTAAAAATATTGCTTGTAAGCATTGAACAATTTTACGTGTCTACATTTTGCCTCATTTTGAGACAAAGCAATTTCGAGTGTTGTTGTTACCCATTTTCATTTTCCAGCTCACTCAAGTGGAGCTAGTTAAGTTTTATATGTAGTTAAAGAAGGGTACATGTTTGTTATAACTAAGTGTTTTTTTCCAAGAGAAAATGCTACAAAATAATCACAGAGAGAAGAACTGGTTACAATAAGGAAGAATCATACATACAACATTGCATGTTTAAAAAGATGATTTATTTATTCATTAATGTCAAAATATAATGCCCCACACAAGTTGAGGGAATAACTGGGGTAATGCATCATAAAAGAAGACAAATAATTGGAAAATGAAGCATAAGAAAAGATAGAGGATCCATCATTTCTTGGCAAATGACATAGTTGAATACTATGTCTTCATTGTATGTTCAGTTCCAATTGCCTCACCATCTGAAGATACATGAAAGGAGAACGATGTAAGTTGTGTTATAGATCAGGATTCTAAATATTTACTTAAACATAATAATAAAATTCTCAATTCACTCCTATGATACACAAAATCATTTGTAAAGTAGTCAAGAGAAACAAATATAAATTTCATATTTTTTTATCTAACGAGTTTGTAAACTGTTTAGGGATAAATGTCATGTTAGTTTACAACATGTGGGGTGATATGGGCTCTTATATGAGTTTCCATCAAAAGAGGAGAGAGTTAAAAACATATGATATGATGTTACATGACTATCATTATTATAAAAAAAAGTACATGTAATAGTATTAGTCATTAAAGATCAATGAAGACTAAATCAAAAGATTGATAGCTCAAATCTTCAGGAATAGACAAAAAGTGAATTTTTTTTGAAGGGGTATTTACATTCATAAGGAAAATAAATGTACCAATGAATACAAGTTAAAAAATGCATATCAATGCAAAGTGTAATGACAAAGGTTTCTCATGAACAACAATACAAGGTTTTTTGAGAAGAATTAGTGTTTTTACTATGTGTGTATAGAGAAGCCAAAGTATTCAATAGCATTAATAGAACTATCATACAATGAAAGAACAACCAATAGAGAAAATAGTAGTCTATAGAAGAGGTGATGATGTAATCAAAACTATAGCTCAAGACATGTTGAAACATCTTAAAATAAAAAGTTTTGACAACTGTAAGTGGATAGAATTGAGGACAACATCCAAAATGACCCATACATGAGGATGATCCATATCATCTAGTCATAATCCATGAACAAAGATATGCACAATTATAGTGCTAAAAGGATAAAATCAGAAATGATCCATGGAGAAAAAAAAATGAAAGAAGTTATTGAGAAACAACAAAGATACATTTAATATCAAATAAATGTTAAGAGCACAAAACATTTATTCAAGGACAACAATTGAAGGGCTCAAAGCTTTGGTAACAGAGGTAGAAATAATCATAGAGCTACAATTGAAGATACAAAAGCATGCTACAAAATAATGTCAAAGCATCAAATGACTAGATAAAATGCTATATATAGTTAGAGGATGCTACAATTACCCAAGATCAAAGCACAAACATGTAAAGTCAAAGAAAATTACAATTGCAAGAGTATATGTCAAGTGATGTAGGAAAGTCATAAAAATAAGGGATTCAATATTGTCAACACAAATGTAATGAACAAAAAAGGTGTTATATCACAATCATGAAGGACTGATATGGCACTCAACTAGTGGTATTTAACAAGGGTTTCAAGAGTAATATGCTTGAAATCTAAAATTTTGTAAAGTGCTATGAAATGTGGAATAGAGAGAGGAGTCCAATGTCAATGCTCAAGGTATAAGCAACATGCCACAATGCCATGAATAGGATGGTAAGATATAAATTAAAGGTACTACACCATATTTTCAAGAAGCAATAAATTAAAAGCTTTTGATAAATCACACCAAGGAACAACAACATTGGTGATAAAAGACATTGAATCATTGTGGATGCATAGTACAAAAAATAGAGAAAGATTGGACTACCATACCAAATCAAATCATGAGCTAGGTAACATCATTTGTTGTAACTAAATGGTCTATAAAAATGATATTAGAAGTTACCATTAAGGAACAATGACCAAAAATATTGTCCAATGAAAAGGTGGTAGGGAACTATCATAGCTAACATGTGGAAAATTAGCAATGTCAAGAAAAGATGAAAAACATGAGTCGAAGGTACCTGTGAAGAGAATAAAAATATATTGAATAGATACAAAGATGCATTCTATCTTAGATAAAAAAATAAATGCCATACCAACAGATGAAGATAATCATGAGGAGTGAATTGTTTAAGTTGATAATGTGTAGTGCCACAACTAAATGAAAAAATGAATCCATTACCATTATGAGGAAAAGAGATAGACAAAATAAATATGAGTGACCGCTCAATGGGTGATTAGTACCAAAAAGGGAAATTTTGGGAGTTGTTTTAACAAGTTCAATGTTCAAGTTGGAAATTTGATATAGTTTTTACCGCAAGACAAAGTGTTTGAATTTGAAAAATTAAGTCCTATAAAATTTTAGAATAAACATAGAGGCCTATAGTGATCAAGAAGTTTCAAGGAAACATCACATTCTTATTGAGAAAAGATGACATTTGGAGAGACTAGAAATAATTGTAAGACAAAATGAGGACACCTTGAGTCAACTTAGCACACAAAATTCTAAGAAAGAAAGAGATGTTAATAATGTCCACCAAAGGAAACAACTACTTCAAAAGGTTAAGTCTATGAAAAAGAAACTACAACCCATGCAAAGGAAGAGAGAATAGTTTTCATAATTAAAACAAACCTCATGGCCATGTAACTAAACAAAGAATATCAATGAATTTGGGAATTCTTTTGAATGGAAAATAATGGAACTCAGAGAGCTTACCAGGTTAGCCATGACCTACACAAATCCTCTATAAAACAACAAGAAATCTTCAACATCTCCCATCAAACCAAAACCCTAGTCATGACAGTGTCAAATAGAAGCAAGGAAAAATGAAAGTAAAAAGATGAAAATGCAATGTTAGGGTTTTCTATGCCCTAAAAGTCATTATACATACTTGGTGTTTTAATGGCCTTTGTTTTAAACTTTCCCTCACACTAATACCTCCCATGCCTTTTATTTTTGGCATCAAGAGCACATATATCAAATATTTGTTAAAGTGATATATTTATAAATTAATTAATTTCATATTATTTATGATGCTAAGAGATAAAATAGCCTTTAGTTTTGAAGTCAAAAGGGGATAATTGAAAATTTATGAGGGTACCTAGTGTTTAGGGGTTGTTTTGACCAAGTTTGAGGGAGTTGGAGCATTTTTAGGGGGTTTTATGGTTGATAAAGTCGAGGTTGGACTTTTTCCTAATGATGGAGTTGTTTTAGAGTATTTTAGAAGGCTAAAAAATAGGCTTCTCCATTGCATTCAATCAGGAGGTTGAGGACCACTATTCCATGCAGCTTCTTTTTGAAAAGATTAAGTATTGTAAAAGATCATTTTTTAGAGTTAGTTCTTTCCTTTTCTCATGTGGTATTGTAACCCTTTGGGTTTTTTTAGTAGAGAATAGAGTTTTGTAACTCACATATCTATACTTTGTACTACTATTGCAACACATTGTAATTGAATAAAATAGTGATTTTTGTGTGTGTATTTTGTGGTCAATGTGAATCTGCAACACAACACTTTAATAGAATATTAGCTTGTTAGTTTAAATTAAATTTAAAGAAATTTAAAGCCATTAAAATAAACAAAATCATCCTATTTCTCTCTAACTAACACAAGTATGGTAAGAATCTAAATTTACTCTCAGATTTAGACCCTAAACAGTGACAATGTTATTGGAGATTTGCCAGCAAGCTAGTACTGATTTTATGTTTATCATTGATGACAACATATGGAAAGTAGCAGGTGTGGAAGTCTTATGTAGTAAGCCTTCAGTATATGAAGCATGGACATGATATCAGCATGATATCATGGGCATAGAGGTTAACTGTTAGTACAGACAGTTATATAGTAGCTCGTGTCAGCAGTGTTCCTAACAGAGTAACATGCAGTGTTCTGTGTATGGTTATTTGTAAATTCATCATGGAGCCTTGCATGCTTGGATATATATTAAAGATGTGTTAGTGATGTTTTAGTCATGCATGCATATTCTAATATTTAGTAGAAGTGAAGTTATGAAGTTACTATTCACTAGTAGCAGTTTCCTGTGTTTGTTCAGGAGAGCTGACAGAGATTTTGTTGGTTATGGAGATGTGGCTATCTTTGGGGTATGCACCCTTGGATTTAAGCTTAGAGAAGAGTTATTAATGTTTGGTTAAGAGTGCATGAAGTAATTCAGCTTGAGGAGAAAGATACAGTTGTTTTGGTAGAGCCAACAGTTTGTAGCGTGCGTCTACAATTATCTTGTTGGACAGGTCCCAAAATGTGTTGTGTACATAGTAGAGCTGACAGAATGATTATCAAAGTTTGTTATGGTTTCTCTAATATGATTTCAAGGTGGTTCTAATAGGCTGACTTGATTAAATCATTTAGAGGAAAGATATTTATAGGTAGTCATTTTTTATTTCTTAAGGGTGGTTCATGGTTGATTAAGAAGAGCAAAGTAGAGTGTGCGAAGTGTTGAGCCATCAGAAGAAGGTCTATGTGACCAAGTAAAGTATTTGTGCTATACATTGGAACTGATCCAAATAGCAGGTCAAAGCATAGTTCACCAAGATCCAGATATAGTGTGTATCTATTATTCTGAAGGTTGTAGCCTTCACCCCTTTGAGCAATGAGCTCTCAGATAGTGCATACTCTCCCCTAACAGGGACAATTGTAAAAGACTCCTAACAGGGTCTGACCCTTGACCAGGTCTACTGTACTAAATATATTGTAAATCAACTCCTAGTAGGGTTAAGGTTCTTCTAACAAGGATCATAATACACTAGTGTAGAATATTAGTGGGTGTCGATTCCCACCGAGGTTTTTACCTATTTGGGTTTCCCCGTAACAAAAATATTGTGTTGTGTTCAAGTGTTCTTTCATTATTTTTATGCTTTATGTTTAAGTATACTTAATTGGATAAAGAATTAAAACTTGCAAATAACTGATTCACCCCCCCCCCCCCCCCCACCTCTCTCAGTTATCTCTTGGGACTATTCCTAACAAATGCATGTTAGAATGAGAGATTCAAATTCAAATTCAACTAAGAAATCAAGTTAATCCATAAAATCCATTGATTCATTAACCATTAAGCATGCAAATTGAAGTGTTTTCTAATTAGCTATGAAATGAAATATGCAGCATGTAAGTATGAATTCAATTAACTATATATTTTGGAGTTTGAAAATCCATCTTTTATAGAACTTTAGAAATCTGAACGGTTGAGATGCATCCATGATGAATGGTTGAGATGCCTCCTGATGAAGGGTGCTCCCCTTAATACCACAAACACATCACAGAAATAGAGAAACAACAACAATAATATGCAAGAACAGAAAATTGGCTTCTTATTATCTCCACAAATGTGGAATTACAAACTTTCAGAATTACAATATGCAAAGCCACATGGGCATTCCCTTACAATATTCTGTAGGACAAAGCCTCGAATCAATACCCAGATCTACTACCCAAAACTGCCCTAGACAACACTACGACCCTTCTCTATATAGGCAATTTCCACCGCCCGAGAAGGTTCTAGAAATTTAGCCCTTAGGGCCGACCAAACTTAGAATTATTTTATTTTACAATTTATTACATCAAAGTCAGCTCAAAATGAGTTTTGAAACCCAAACAGAAATTTTGAAGAAAAATTATTTTCTGCCATTTCAGGTGACCCAACTTCCGAAGACCATAAGTCATCGCCCGTTGACCCGATTGGCTATTATAACCCCATTCTGGAAATGCCACGAAGTGCTCTACAGGCTTAACCAATGTAAAGCACCCATCACCCAAATTTTCAACCTCATCTGGGGCCTCTAAAGCCTTCAAAACTGAGTTCAAAGTTTCTGTACCCTGCTGCCAATACCGAAAATCTTCAATATCTTCAAAACTAGACCTGATCTAGCCATGAAACTTTGCTGGCAGGCTGATATGACTGAGATGAACCTCCACATGTAAAATTAGAACATTCCAAGATCGTAAGACCAACTTACTAAAAATAGCAAGTTTCCATAAATAGCAACTCTGCACAAGATAGCCCTTATTGAATACAAAAATAGAAATATTTTTGGGTGATGCAAGATTGCTCTTACACCCAGGATGCTCCTGCATCACCTCCAAACTTGATCCATGTGAGTGATCCATGTAATGATCTCCCATTTGTCAAAAGTGTCTTTGTTGTCCCCTTGAGAGGTGACATGTCATTTTTGAGTCTTTTGTTCATTTATTTTAATTAATTACTCTAGCCATGTATTTAATGGGATTGATTTAATTAATTATGCCTAGAGGCAATCAATATGATTTTTGCTCAATTATTAATGATTAATTCTTGATTTATGAAGTTTTATTGATTTTATCAAATTTGATGAATTATGTTAATAATCAGGAATTTAATTAACACAATTAGGAGTTTATCCCGAATTAGAGAAAAATAGGGCCTTAGGTTCTATTAGCCCAATTTTTAGGTGATTACATTTTCCCCTCATTGAATTTCTTTTGCAAACAACACAAGGATTCAAAGAAAATCTGATTGAGCACATGATTCAGTAGAACTGATAGATTCAAGGAGATTTAGAGAGCGGCAAGAACCACTCTAAACTCAAGTGATTTAGAGAGAAGTGAGGACCACTTTGATTTTGAGAAGATTTAGGGAGCAATGAATCCACTCTGAAAGATTTAGAGAGAAGCAAAGAGAACTACTCTAAATTCAAGAACTCCGAACTTGATCAAATGAAATACTACATGATTCGAAAAGTCATCAATTTTGAACTTGATTGAATAAGAATTGAGCATACCGATTCTGAGCTTAATTGAACAAAAATCGATAAGAGATTTGGATAGAAATTTCTAGTTAAATTTAATTTGTAGTAACTGAACATGACAAAAAATAACCAATTTGATTTGAAGCGATGAAATCGATCAATGTCAGAAAGATTAACAACATCAACTTGATTGAAGATAACTGTCATGCCCCTAGTGTTAAAAAATTTGATTGAAAATTTTGAATTCTAGTATGATTATGCCCCCTCGAGACCAAAATCAAAATAAACTCTGATAAAATTAATGTTTTCAAGCATTTAAGAGATATGTGATTGATTGAATGGATCTAGATCAAGTATAAATCATTTCAAAAGTGTTAGAAATCAATTAGGATTAATTCTAGTGTCAAAGAAACACTACTTGACCAAGTTTGACTGAGGAAATATGAGGGTTGACCAATTTTGACTGATATATGACCAATATCCTGATTTGAAAATTTGATGCATGAGTGAGAAATTCACTTTTCATAGCTTCTGATAATCTTTTTATGCATTAATTACGCTCTATGCAACTTTCATAACTTGTGTTTGACTAAATTTTGACTTTTGTTGACTATGCATCTAACTGATAATCATCACTGAACTTATTTTCCCTATTTGCGGTATCGTTTCTACTCATTTTTATCCTGTTTGACTATAATTTGACCATAGTTGACTTCTACATTTTGAAGGTTGACTTTTCTCTATAACTTCATTTTTACTGCATTTAAGTGATATAGATCACCTATTTTGATTTTGGTCCCGATATGAAACTTCTGTGACATCCTACCATGAAAGTGCCCTAGGTCACCGGGGTCCTGAGGAGGCTTAAATAGGTCTAAAAGGGTCATTTTCACTTTTTACTATAGTAATTTATGAGCTCTAATCGAAGAAATGGTGTTCCCTGCTGAGTGATATCAGTTCGGGCTAGCGCGGCGTCGCGACTGGCCTCCACACTACGCAACACTTGTGAGTAGTCGATAAAGCCTCCATTCAAATTTAAAATTTTAGTTTTTAGCCTTTTTCATGCATTTTATAGCCAAATGAGTTTTGGATCACATCCCATAAAGAGGATCGCACCTGATCCATCCTATGTCGCATCTGATTTTTTACCAAATTCTGGATCACATCCTCTATTTCCTGGATCGCACCTTGTCGAATCACATCCAATCATTTTTAGTCCAAATTCATAGTTATTTAACTAGATTATCGCATCTAGTAACAACAGGGTCACATCTGGATTCCAAATCACTTCCTGCATTTCTTGAATCGCATCCCATATGCGATCAGTCATTTTTGGTTAGGGTGTCACATCTCATGTATCCCAGATTGCATCCGAGATCCAGGATCATATTTGGTATGCTTTAAAATTTTAGTCAACTTTGCTTGTCTATTTGATCTTTTTAGGCAATTTCCCTTTAATTTTTCATATCCAATGCTGACATAGTGCCCCTTTTTCTTGTTGTGCAGTCACCTTTCAGTGTTGTATCCTTCTGTTCCCCTAGACTGACACAAGTCCTTGATCTTCATGAGCATCTCACTCCTACTGAGATGCGAGTGATTGCTCAGTGTGGACTCTGGAGTTTGGTAGATTTACTCGACATTCAGGTGAATCATAGGTTTTTGACTACTCTTGCCAAGAGATGGCACTTAGAACACAACACCTTCCACTTACCTACTCGTGAGATGACTGTTACCCCAGAGGATGTCTAGTGGATACTTCATGTTCTGGTGATGGGGTCACATGTGGAGTATGAGGCTAAAGCCCCTGCGGCGATGGCAGATATGTGACATTTGTTCCACGATGACACTATTACGTGATGATATCTTTCATGGGACCATATGGTCGCTCATTACAAGAGATTTCCAATATATTTCCCAGGACTGATTGGAGGACTGATGATCCCTGATCATGGTCAGCATGGTTTCATGTGCGACTAGCCACATGTTATAGAGGAGATGATCTAGTCACCTTGGTGGTTTTCTTGGGGTAGTTACATTTTAGCACACATGTACAAAGAGTTACATGAAATAGTGTACCAGCACTTGTGTACCATGACTATTAGGATTCTAGTGTTGCAAATCTGGGCCTAAGAGAATATCCTAGTTACACAGCCGATTGTAGAGAGACAGAGGGATCCTGAGCTTCCTTATATTTATATGTATTCTTGTATGTTGTAGCAACCCCACCTGGGCAAGCTGAACTATTGGTGACATGTCCTCAATGATGTCATTGATGTTGTATGATGACATTATTTTGATTATGAGGAGTGGCAGTCAGATGTTCACCATATGCCTTTTTTCTTTCAGTCATAGTACCTTATCGGTAGGACTAGATACATTCTCAAGAGATTTTTGGTTATTCGAGTGATGTGGTAGTATGGTTAGGTACAGGGCATGCCCCAAGAGAGAACTGTTTACACCCGCATCAAAGACAAGGAGGCCCATGTGATATGAGACTGCGTTACATTAGATTTTGCAGATGGTACTGGTACCTTGGGATTACCTGTCAGAGGTCACAGATGGTGGCATTATGGATGGGTTCCATACCCATTATTCTCAGCATCCTCTTCCTTGATTTCCATCTCCTGATGAGATCGCTCCTCGCCTCAAGGATGCATTAGATTATGATCCTGTCAATGATGGTCCTGGTCGAGGGCATGCTAGCCGCAATAGATACATGGGTAGAGGTAGAGACAGAGATGGGGATGGGGCCCAAGGAGGAGGTGGAGATGGAGGGGGTGGAGGGAGGTGGTGAGCACCTGGTGGGGATGGTAGCCAACAAAGTCATCAAAAGAGGTTGAGAGTGCACCCACAATAGAGAGATACATGTACGTTATTACATAGGGGACAACCTGCTCAGTAGAAGAGAGTTGTAGGGGGAAGTGGTGGTGGAGAAGGAGATCAATAGCCTCTTAGGGATCCTCCTTCAGGTGATAATGGAGATCCACTATCATGATGTGAGTAGTACAGAGTAGCCTTATGCCTTGAGGTTGCTACACTAAGAGCACACCTCACAGAGAGAGATACACAGATGGAAAATCTTCAAGGTGATAGGGACTATTAGCTAGTAGTCCTTAGAGCTGAGAGAGATAGATTTGCACATACAACCACTCATTAGGGACAGAGGGCTACCTATTTTTTTTTTTTTATGTTGTTGTACATACTACGTAGAGAGATCCATTATACTCCACTATTGCTCAGCAGCCCGAGGGTGCTATGCCTCCACCCATTCCAAGCAAAGAAAATGTGCCTCCTCCCGATGCTCCTTGAGAGGATGATGATGCTAGCCACATGTGATATTTTCTGTAAATTCCATATTTTTGTATCACACAGACACTTGTATCTCATGGACATATATTGTATCTTGTACCATTTTTTATTGATGTACATTATGATATCTTTTTTACTCTTATATTGATACTTTGGCTCATTGATGTTCTGACACTCTTTATTCTCTAATTCACTGATGTTGTGATGCTTTGGTACTTTTCTGATATACTGATGATTCATGATATTGATTCTTTATCTGATTTTGTTGCTTACATATGATGTTCTCTGATTTCTGCACATGTGTTTTAATCTTTGATATATTTCTCATGTTCTAGATATTGATCTCATGTTGATACTTGGTCATGATGATTAGATATATAGACGTCATTATATTATTTCACTGATATATGTATATGTTTTTATGTTTTTAACAATTTATGGATGTATCAATGCAGATTTATGCGATGCTTTATGATAATGCACATGTATGAATGAGATGTATTATGATGCGATGTATGGACATCTCACTTTTATTTATGTATGGATGATTATGGATGCATTATGAAAGCGTATTTATGGTACTGATATGATTATGCAAGTGAATGGATATCAGTGATAAATACTCACTTATTTCTTTTAATTTTTAATGATGATCATATGACGTACTTGGTCAAACTAGGAAAATGGTAATGGTTTTAGAATTTTTAGTTATATTGATGTTTAGTTAATTAGATTCACATATTGATGATGATGCAATTTAAAATGAATGTAGCTATATTAAAATGAATGCAATTTAAAATGAATTGCAATGCAACTAAAACATGAAATGCATCTAAATGAATCTAATGCAAGTTAAGATGAAAATGCAACTAAAATGAATCTAAATACAACTAATATGAAAATGCACCTAGACTAAGACACCTAGGACAGTCACTATTTATTCAAAGTGAGTCTATTATCATCATAGTGCATTTTTTAATTGGGACCTCGTAGGTTAGTTCAATTTTCACTGATAGATTTAACAATCATGAAAATATGAATACTTCCCTCTCATTTGTCATGTCGAAAGTTAACCTAAACATTAAAGCATATAGGCTAGAATGTTCTATCAGTTACTTCCTGTTGATATAAATCTTTTCTGTTCTTGTGAAAATTGTATATATATACCCACAATGAACTTATATTTTATATTCATATCCTTGGGTATTTTCTCAATTTATTATGCACCTTACTACGAAGTAGTTTTCATTTTAGTTTAAAATAGGCAAGGAAATAAATATGACCTCACTAAAGCTTTCATAGGAAACATGTCGAGGTATACATGGTGTTCCAAACATGATGGAGGCACTTATCATAGACACCCATTTCCTATAACCACCTTAGATCATCAAATTTATTACCATAAATAGAAGAACAAGAAAATGTTATGCCCCACGGTGGGCGCCGGAAATGTGTGTGTATTTTGTGGTCAATGTGAATCTGCAACATAAAACTTCAATAGAACATTAGCTTGTTAGTTTAAATCAAATTTAAAGAAATTGAAAGCCATTAAACTAAACCAAATCATCCTATTTCTCTCTAACTAACACAAGTATGGTAAGAATCTACATTTACTCTCAAATTTAGACCCTAAAAAGTGACAATGCATGTTAGAATGAGAGATTCAAATTCAAATTCAACTAAGAAATCAAGTTCATCCATAAAATCCATTGATTCATTAAACATTAAGCATAAAAATTGAAGTTTTTTTCTAATTAGCTATGAAATGAAATATGCAACATGTAAGTATGAACTCAATTAACTATATATTTTGGAGTTTGAAAATTCATCTTTTATAGAACTTTAGAAATCTGAACGGTTGAGATGCATCCATGATGAATGGTTGGGATGCCTCCAAACGTGATCCATGTGATGAGCTCTCGTTGGTCAAAAGTGTCTTTGTTGTTCCCTTGAGAGGTGATATATCATTTTTGAGTCTTTTATTCATTTGTTTTAATTAATTACTCTAGCCATGTATTTAATGGGATTGATTTAATTAATTAGGCCTAGAGGTAATCAATATGATTTTTGCTCAATTATTAATGATTAATGCTCGATTTATGAAGTTTTATTAATTTTATCAAATTTGATGAATTATGTTAATAATCAAGAATTTAATTAACACAGTTAGGATTTTATCTCGAATTAGGGAAAATAGGGCCTTAGGTTCTATTAGCCCAATTTTAGGTGATTACAATTTCATCTTCTCATTTCTCTATTTTTTGTATGTATTATGATCGTAGATGAATTTTTCTTGTGATTTTTTTAAATTACTTGTAATATTGTCACATACCAACACCTTGAAATGGAAAACACATGCATTCTATAGGTTATGAGTTGTGTAGAGAGTGTAAATAGTTTAGTGTTGTGAAAATTACATTTCCTTCACAAAGCTATGAACTTAGTCCTTCTCATAAAGTGTTGATGCAAAAATTTTGCCAAGTAGATGAGTTGTTTGGAGAAAAGGATAAGTATCTAATTATTTTTGTGCAAGAAGTGGTATGATTCTGATATAAATTTGGTGCTTACCCTTAGGAGTAGATTTCATTTCATGTTCTTTCTAACCCTTTCCCTCTAAAAAGTTAGTTATAGGTGAAGTACCCATGAAGCTGACCTTCTCTAGAGGTTTAATTCTATTTTTGGCCACCCACAACCAAGAATTATTTCAATGTATCATGAGGTTTCTAAGTTGATAGCTTATTATAGGGTGCAAACCTATATCAGAATAGTTTTTGGCATGCCCAATGGGACTGTTTGGACTATCTCAGTCCAAACCTTTTCCATTTATTACTAATATTTGGTGTGTTTATTAGTATGTTATACCTTTGGAGGATCGTATTCCAGACACCTGGTGACTCTGAGCATATATCTACTGGTTTTGAGAAAATAAAGTGATGGTATGTAAAAAACAAGTTTTTATATATATTTTTCAAGGATTTCAGTGATTTTCCTGCTTATATGAATGTTTAAACATGTCATCATTTCATAAAAGCATGCCTTATCATGCTCTATTTCATGAAAATACTATTTATATACCTTCTTAATCATCATACCAATTTCAATAATCTCACTCTGTCATGATAGGAGGGTCCTCAATGAGGATGGTCCAAACCATGTAGCAAGAGTCACATAATGAAAGCAACACAGAGTAGAGAGAATGCAAGATTAGATGTTCACATTATCATAAATTTGATTATAATTGACCACCAACATGGAGGCTTACATGAATATAGGATTGATTACATATATTATCCAAATTATCCTTTATGTGGATCTATGAAAATAATCTTCCAGAAAGCTACTAACTTATGGAACAAATATAATAAAATATATGATGTTTGCAAAATATCCACGTTGACCAAGAATGATCACAATCTCCAAGGAATGAAAATGTAATGTGAAGATAGGGAAAGATCTATATCATGAAGGAATCCTCCATAAATTATCATAATGAAGAACAAACCAAAAGGGAGGTTGACTAAGAGTCTAGGAACATCAAACAATGAGCCAAATAAGATCAAAAATCAAGAAAAAGGTTCACAAGATCAAGAAACTCTTACTAGTCGAGAACATGGTGAAGAAATAGGTTGAATAGAAAGAATCAAAGATAACTCCACTGAGAAGAATTAGATCAAGGTGTGAACCCAAAAGAATATTGAACATGAGTCAAGGAACATTCTACAGAGGTATGCAAGAGAAATGAGCCAACATAGAATGATTCTGAATGAAACAAAACAACTGAACTGAACAAGAATAGGAACATAAACAAAACTGAAAGAAAATATTTTGGTTGATGCAAGATTTCCAAGAACCCAAGGATGCTCCTACATTAGACATCCTGGGTGATTGAAAAGTGAGCCTCTCACTTTGATGGGGATAGAGGAAAACCAAGATGGTCCATCTTAGCCTAAGATACCCAAGAAGAATCCTAAACTAGTATGTCCTTCCACTTTACAAGATATTCATAGTATTTCCTACTACACATGCCAACTCTTCTATCCAAAATATCTTTAATCTCATCCAATTGCTTCTTTGGAAATAACTAATCTAAATCTGGTCCACTGTCATCATTGCATTTTGTCTCATGATAATGATAGAGGTCTGGAATGTTGAATATAACTGATATACCCAAAGTGTCTAGTAACTCAACTTCATAAGCATTACCTGAAGTAAATTTATTCAAGATATTACAAGGTCCAAACTTCCTCATCTTTAGTTTATTATATGTTCCAACTAGAACTCTTCTTTTTCTTAGATATACCATTACCTCATCTATGACTTGAAATTCCTTATGTATCCTATTATTATCCACCTTTTCCTTGTACTTTTGGTTCATGTCTTCTTGATTGTGTAATGAGTTCATGTGTTTTGTAAACTCATCTGCTCTACACTTTTTTTTATCATCATTGTTAGGCCCAAAAGAGGTAAGAAAAACTAAGAGGGGGGGGGGGGTGAATCAGTTGCACACTAATAATTAAAATTTTAAACCACTTAAACCAATTAATTATATGAAAGATAAATAATAATACAAGATGCATAACCCGCTAGATAGATGTACTCTGCTAAAAGTATTGTTTGGTTAAGAGAAAATCAAAATAAGAGAGGAATGCACATGCATTCACAGACTCACTTCCTAGAGTTAACTTTGTTATAATTAGTGGTTTATGTTGCACTAAAAGATTGACGTGTTAATGCTTGATACAACCACTAGACTTATAGAAGACATAGGAGGTGATTAAGCAATGTCACAAATCCTAAGGGGAGCACTGACCATTTTGCCAAAAATATCCCTCTCAGCATTACCTGAGGGGATTTGAACCTATGATCAAGGTCTGATACCACTTTTTACAAGTAGTGGTTGTCGTTGCACCAAAAGATCAACCTGTTAATGCTTGATACAACCACTAGACTTATAGAAGACACAGGAGTTGGTTAAGCCATGTCACAAATCCTGAGGGGAGCGCTGACCATTTTTCCAACACACTTCTCACAATACAATGATCTAGTCTTCAGTCGAGTTCACTAATCAATATTTTATTACAATTCACAAGGGTGGAAAAAACTTCCAATATGACTAAATTGACTTACAATTGTTAGAAATAGGGAATACTAAGAGAGGGGGGGGGGGGGTGAATCAGTATTCTACAAACTTTATCTTTTGCCCAATTATGGATATAACAGATTATCTTTATACATGCATAACATAAGAAGCTAAACAACATGCATAGAAATAAAACTAAAGAAATCATAACACATTATTTGTTCTCGAGGAAACCCTGGCCAAGGGAAAACCCTGGTGGGGATGGTACCCACAAAGATCCACTAATCAAAAGTATCCTGTTAAGGATATTGACCCTGTTAGGAGTCTATTACAAGCATATAGTGTATCTATCCTGATTAAGGGACTATAGGCCTTGTTAGACGCCTCAACCCTGTTAGGAGTTGGTAGTACAAAATGTGATTACCAGATGAGCTCACTAACCAAAAAATTAATGTACAATATACACTAATTATAAAAATAGGTTAAGGTACAAAACCTTATACTGCTTGCATCAATATCTCTTCACTGCTCTTTCACAATCGCTATTACATATGCATCATATATTTCACATCATATCACTTGTCCACACTATTGTCCACTTAAAATTACAATTACATTTACATTTATACCAATAACTTTATCCAAGGGTTAACATCTAGGATGTCATCCCTTTATATTTTTAAGTCATTATTTTGATAAATAAAATAATCCCTTAACTCTTTACTAGTTCTATCTTCATATTCTGTCCTGTCGGCTTAACACTGTCTTCGGTAAAATTGTCATAACTTCTTCCGTACATGTACTTACTTGCACTATGAGATGGGTGTTCAATAGACATCATAGATTCTATGTTCAAGTGTGCAAGCACTGAACTTACTCCAATCAACATCGCAAACAAAAACTATGTCCAGGTTCACTGGTAAAAATATTGTCTCACACTTAGACAAATTTGCAATGCGCTCTGTCATACTTTCTCTCTAACCTGTGTGATCTTCATGTGGATCATATGTTTCCATAATGACATCTATGTAATCAACTCAGCCAAATTTCCAACAATACCCCCCTTTGTCATTGGTGGCAACATATGAGAAAATTGGCTAAGTGTACAACTCAAAATCTCAAAATTGTGGCCATAGTATAAAATATATACTATCCTTATAACTCCTCAAAAAATATTGTCTCTAATATAGTACTCCCCCTAGGAGTATCAATCCTTATCATATATTATCAATTTTATGCTATATATCTCTCTCCCCCTTTGACAACAATGACAAAATAAAGGTAGGGAGGGTTACAAAATTGTATCACAAAAAGATTATACCTCAATTCAATTATTGCAAAGTCGGTAGGCTTGCAACACAATCTACAAAATCAATCTTCATAGCTTCTCTCTCCTTCTCCCATGATTTCTTGATGGAATCTACCACATTAAGTAGTGCGCTTTGTCCATAAGATGCCATTTCACATGCTTGGAGGTTTTCAAAGTTAAACTTATGAAAAGATGTCTTAGCTGAAAGACATTCTTCCAACTACTCTTCAATAATGCTTAAATTCGTAGAAGTATGCTATCTCAAAAGAGTGAATCTTTTCAATTTTCTATCTCTCTCATCTTGCACAACTCTGATTTCATCATATAGCTTCTGAACTTTCTTCTCAACATCACATACCTTCACATTGGGGCTAGAAAGAAGGTTAGTTTCATTCAGAATTTCTGCTTCCTTCAACTTTATCTTCTGATCTTCTTCTGTTGTCAAGGTCTCTATTCTTGTACACTATATGTACAAAGATTTTCATGTTCCCAAATGCTTCCTCAAATCCTTGATACAAATATCAAGAGTGTTGATATCATTCCTGATATTCTAACTGATGTTCAAAAGCATTCTAGCCTCATAGGTTGCTTGTGCTTTCACTTTTGAAATATCAGACAAGTTTGTGAATTCATTGTCAAAAGTGCTCATTATCTTCTTTGCTTTCTCCATAGGGTCTGCTTCTACAATTTGTGTAGTTACAGTGCTTTGTAACTTCTCAGTTAGTTCCTTCAGACATCCTTCAAGACTCTTCACTTTCGTATTCTTGCCAATGATTTTATTCAAGGATGTGATCAATTCCAACTGATCATCATCATCTACTTCCTTTCCCAAATTCTCAATCATAGATCCAATTTGATTTTTCTTTCCAGTCTCAGGAGTAAGACTGATATCTTCTTTGGTGGGAATGGGTACTTGTCTCTCTATTACTGGTGGTTCTACAACTGTTGTCTCTATGATCTCTTCTCCTTTTGTAGCTTCCTATTCTTCAAAGGCCTAATTGTCAACAATGTTCTCCAAATTCTTGAATACATTATCATCAGTATCCAAGGTGATTTTTGTTCCTTCTACATTGATTGTTTCATCTTCAATATTAATAGCTAGAGGAGAGGGAATTTCCTCTTGTTCTATATCGCCTGCTTGCTCTGCTGCAACTAATGGTTCTCCAACATTTTCTATCATAACCTTGATATTAGCTTGTTCTATCTCAAAATTGATTTCTTCATATCTGCCTCCCATAATCTGAATGGTTCTCCTTTTGGTTCTCAGATGGGTTCTTAAGGCTTTCATGATATGATTGAAATGTGTTTAATCTCTTATTTCACAAAGCTTCCTTACAATCTTTTCTCTGATAGTTGTATCCTCCTCTGATGCTCTCTTCTTCCTATTTACAAGTTTATTATATAAATCATCAGGTATCTGACCTTGAATTGTATCAAACTTCTTGTTAGCCAAAATCATATGCTTTACAACTGCATTCTCCAGATTAAGTCTGTATGTATAATCATAAAGATCATAGTACTTGTTCATTCTTGTAAAGTCACCATCCTCAATGATGTACTCATTAAGCTTTTCAACTTTGGGTTTCCAAGCTTTCTTCTTAACAGTAGTGACATCATCTTTTATTTCTACAATTTTTCTTGGAACTGGTTGCACTAAAGTTTTATGTCTCTTTCCTAGTCTAGTAGCACTTTACTTTACTCTTTTGCTAGGTGTGGAGGACGTGGATCTAGTAGACATCTTTGCTTCTTGGTCCTTCTCAATTTCTTCCACTTTCACCTTCACTTGTGGTTCTTCCTGTTGTACTACAATTGATTATAAAGGAGGGATAGACAAAACTTCTTTTTGTCCACTCTCTCTGATTTCTATTGTTGTTTTCTTTGCTACCAAAAACTCATGCTTTGTCATCCCTGTATCTTTTAGGATTTTCTTTATAGTACTCTCAACTCTCTTCTTAGACTGTTTCTCTTCAATTAAGGTCTTTGCAAAGTTGAAGTTATCCTCAAAGGTTCCAAACTTATTGCACTGAGTGTCCAATTTACACTTAAGTAACCTGCTAACATACTCTTCTATCTCTACCTTAGATATCTCATAGCCAAGAGGGTCTATGAACTCTGTTCTAGGCTCCACTACTTCAATATAGGTAAAGTCAGTATCCACCATAAAACATATATCATCTTTATACTTTTCCACAAGAGACTTAGGGATCCTTGATCTTCTAGACACAATATTCTGAAATGTCTTCATTACTAGTACTGCACTCTCATTTACATTGTCAATAACATGTCTTCTATATACTAGGTTAATCCTTTCCAATGTATTTTGTACATCATTCCAGTCATTTCCAATGGTGTAAGGAAATCTCCTCAAAAGATGAAAAAACATATATGTGATTAAGGATGAGAACCTAAACTATGTATACTTAGTTTTCTTAATCTTCTCCAAGTTCTCAAACAATTGAATTCTTAGAATTTCACACATATCAACTTGTACCCTATCAACACACATTAGATAAGCTACATGTATCATTCTAGCTGCCATGTCATCCTCTCTTGAATTTGCACAAAACTTAGTAGTTAGGATCTTGCATAAGTATCTCACATCATCTTGTTTGATCTTACTAATCACAATTCCTCTACCATTATAGGATGAATTTGTGTTTTCAATGATTATTTTCCTCATGTTTTTCTCATGTAAAGGAATAGCTCCAATTTTAGATAATCCAGTGACTTCATGAATCAAATCTGTTGTGATATCTATCACTCTATCTTCTAACCAAAACTTTCCATTATGAATTCTTCTCAAGATAATCTTAGTGTATTCTTCATTATCAAATTCATACTGTAATCCATACTTAACAATTTCATTATGTTCCAAATATTCAAAACCTTGTTTCAGTGTCATATGCTGATTGTAAATCTTCTGATATTCATTTGTGAAATCACTATCACTGACTGTCTCTAGTTTTCATCCAAGATAACTTCTGACATTCTCTAGGTGTAAAACTCCATCTGGTATGGATTATAAAGAAAACCTAGGGTCATCTTCCAAGGGTTCTACTAGTTCCCTCTTCAATTTAGGTCTATTCTTATCTCTGACATTGTGTATTAAAGAAACATCCATGATTTTTTCAAATTCCTTTACTGATTTAAAGATCTACCAAGTAAAATACCTTAATTTCACAATTTTAGAGCTTGCGTAGATTCGACATAAAATTCTTCTCCAAATCCTTGCAAAATGCTTTGAATCACTGCTCTTTGATCTTCTTGACACTTGAATTTGCTTTGATGATCAAATAATACTGATCATAACCTTTTATCAATTCAATCTCACTTAGATCTGACATCGCATTCAATTATTTTGCCACTTCTTTCCAAAACGTTGTTTCTGCTAACCTGCAAAACTTAAAACTTCTTGCGATCTTGCAAAACATAATATTTTTCTTTGCACTCTTAACCATAGCATTAGAACATCATAAACTACCTTGCATTAACTATGCAAGACTTAGTTCATCATATATCTACTTCTATACTAATCTAAGTTCCTATTCTATTGTAATTTTCATAAATTAAGTACTTTGAGATAGGTCAAGTAAAGATTCATTCTTACCTTTCAATGCTTCACCTTCCTAAGTACCTTCAATGTTGAATATGTCTCCTTGATCTGTTCTTTTGATAAACTTCACTTCATCTGAATTACTACAACATCCTTTCTAACTGTTACTTCCATTTTCATTTCTTCTTGCATGATTTATGGGATTAGGATTAGGATGAAAAAATCTATTGTTCATTCTGCAAAACCTTGTTGTATGTCCAATCTTGTTGCATATCTGACAAACAATTCCATTGTTTCCATATCTTGGTTCGGGCTAATTGATTTGTGATCTGCAGTTTCTAGCAATGTGCCCAACCTTGTTGCATCTATAACATATTACTCCATTTCTTCTATTCATATCTTTAGTAAATTTCTTATCTGCATTATTAGTATTCCAAAACATTCTACTACCATCATTATTCTCAATAAATTTAGATTTCCTACATTCAATAGCACTATGTCCAAAACCATGACAATTATAACAATAACCTTTAAGAGGTTTAAATTGCTTACCTGTGCAATCTCTCTTCATATGACCAATAGTATTACAAGCAAAACATCTACCTTTAAATTCTCTTTGCATACCTTTGGGTGATTCCTCTTGCTTCAGTGATTCTTCTTCTTTAGGTGTATCTTCAAATTTTTTGATCTCATCAGACTTCTTCTCATCTATGCTTTCAAATATTTTCAAATCCGGTTCCTTGCTTTCATCATTTGCTTTAAAAGTGTTGAATCCAAGACCAATCTTATCATAGAATAGTTTTTGATAAGATATTTGTTCATCAATCTTCTCACTATTTGAATATAGCCTTTCAAGTTGTTGTTTGGATTGAGTCAGTTCACCTTTCACAATCTTATTGTATTTCTCAAGTTCATCATACCACAAATTTACTTTCTCAAGTTCAGATGTTACTTTACAAAGTTTAGATTTTAGTCCTTCATTTTCAGTCTTTAGACTTTCATTCTCAGATTTCAAATTTGCTTCATTCTTGCCATTTCCATTTTTCAAACTAAGCTTCAAATTTTCTATCTTTAGTTTATGCTTAAGGATCTCATTTTATTTTTCCAAATTGTCATCACAATCTTCAATAAAAACTTCAGATTCCTTTTTAGATCTCAAATATTCTAATTTTTTTTTCAATTTCTCAACGAGGTTCTTTGCATCATCATACTTTCTTTTCAAAGTATCTTTTTCAATAGTAAGCAAGTCAATCTATTCAAGAGCTTCTTCAAGATTCTTCTGTAGTTGATCCATATCCAAAGAGATCTTACTCAAGCTACTAGGATTTCCTTGAATGATTCTTTTCTGAGTAACTAAGTTCTGATACCAATTGTTATAAATAAGGAATACTGAGAGGGGGGGTGAATCAGTATTCTACAAACTTTATCTTTTGCCCAATTATGGATATAACAGATTATCTTTATACATGCATAACATAAGAAGCTAAACAACATTCATAGCAATAAAACTAAAGAACTCATAACACATTATTTATTCTCGAGGAAACCCTGGCCAAGGGAAAACCTTGGTGGGGATGGTACCCACAAAGATCCACTAATCAAAAGTATCATGTTAAGGATGTTGACCCTATTAAGAGTCTATTACAAGAATATAGTGTATCTGTCCTGATTAAGGGACTATAGGCCTTGTTAGAATCCTCAACCCTATTAGGAGTTGGTAGTACAAAATATGATTACCAGATGAGCCCATTTCCCAAACAAGTAATGTACAATATACACTAATTATAAAAATAGGTTAAGGTACATAACCTTATACTGCTTGCATTAATATCTCTTCGCTACTCTTTCACTATCGCTATTACATATGCATCATATATTTCACATCATATCACTTGTCCACACTGTTGTCCACTTAGAATTACAATTACATTTACATTTATACCAATAACTTTATCCAAGGGTTAACATTTGTATGCACCCTAAAATGGTCGCCTAGACCTTGGGCCCCATTTAGCAATTTATCAAATCCCCGAATCAATATTTTCAAAAATCAACAATATCAATTATATCAATTTCTTTGATCAAATCATAATCAATTCAATATTTCCTAAGGTTTGAGCCTTATTTAATTTTAAAAAGAAATAAAAATTAAAAATTTTATTTAATTAAGAGAACATGCTCCCTTTTAATTAATTAAAAATCTCTTTTAATTAAATAATAAAATCACTTTATCCTAAGCCTTTATTTAATTAAAAAGAATTTCCTCCCCTTTTATTTAAATAAAAAAATCTCCACTTTTCTTCTTATCCTATGTTGCACAAATAAAGCATTTAATTCTTATTTATAAAGAAAAATAAAATTAAAAATAAAAGAAAAGTACTTTTTGTCTCACATGGACATAAAGTAAATGCTTCTAATTTTCTTATTGGAGGATATTTGTGCACAAGGATCAAGCTTCCATTTTTCTCCATCGTTGATTAAGTATTTTGCCTCTTAATCTCGATCATCCATTGATTTTTCATTTCCTATAAAAGAAGAGATCTTTTCTTCATTTTTCATACACTTGAATTTTATGCTATTGTTATGCTACATGTTTTCTAAGTCATCTTGAAGCTTTTGGAGACATTCTTGCATCAAATTTTGAAGATTTGGAGCATCATTGACATTCATCTTGCATCTACATCACATCCTAGCTTGCATCATAGTTGAATAATCATGGTATCATTTCCTTTCATGTTTTAGATTAATCTCACATAGTCTAATTAGAGGGTTTGTAACTCTTTCATTTCCATTTTCATAGCCTAATTTGCATACTTGCATGCTCATCTTAGAATAATTTTGCATTGCATTGCATTCATTTAGATTTCATTGGAGATATTGGCATTATTGCCCTTGTCTTTGATTTGGAATCTCTCATTGTGTGGTTGACTAGCAAGGTCATGATTTTATAGCTCTAGCTGAGAGCAATTTTACAAATCTTGCAACTCCATGCATAAAGAGCTATGGATCGATTTGTGAGGGCTCATTATTGAATTTTCTTGCATGTAAGGATTTATAGAAGTGTGGTCACATTTTCACCACACATTTTTAGCACCCATCGTGGGGCAACCCACTTTTACATGCTAGTTTTTTATTATTTTTGGAGCTAACCCTTGTCCAAATTTGTTTGGAGATAAAAAAACCCTAAATTTGAAAGATTTCATCATATGTCCCAAAAGGCTTGGTTTTTTGGTCTAAAAATTATTTTTTAGGTTGGCAACATATCACAGAAGCTCCAAAAAAAATTTCAGAATTTTCAGAGGCAATTTGTATTTTTTATGATTTTTTCTTAATTTTTCATAAAAAAATCAATTTTTGGTGCAAATCAGCATATTTTTTAGAAATTTTTACATTTCTGAAAAGTTCTTGAAATTATATAGGGGTTCCATTCATTGTGTTTTTAATTTAGAAATCATATCATAGCTCATTTGGTCAATTTATAAAAACTAGTCTATTTTGGTAAAATGGGTCTCTAGGGCTCAAATCAAGAGAATTTTCTGAAATTTTTACATTTTTGGAAAGCTCTTTATTTTTTGATAGAGGTCTCTTTTCAGCATTTTGGGTTTAGGGTCTGAATTCATGTGGTAAAAATTAGATCTTGTTGACTAGGTCAAATGCAAAAAAAATAAAATTTTGTGATGGGTATGCACTTATTTTTCATTGTTCAATGCATCATATGAGTTATCATTTGGATTATTTGCTGGTTATCATTGCTTCTAACAATTTATTTTCAGATCTAACCCTAGGGTTTGCATAAGTTGGATATACATTGCATATCTTGTTTGCTTGTTTTCTTGTCTTGTTCATTTGAAGGTGCTCTTGCTTTCATGGAAAATGCTTAAAACAAAGTGTTGGACTTGAGGTACTTTGTTCCATCTCTACAACATTTAGATTTTGGGATTAAAATTGAACCTCTCATGTGTTTGGCTTGAGTTTTTACATGCTTTCATAGAACACATTTCAATTGATGCTTTTAATGGGAAATGAATGAACATAGATTTATCTTCATAAAAGTTTGTGTAAGTGAATGCTTGTGTTTAAACATTAAGTAATTCTTGGTTCCAATATCAAATATCTCATTGAGTGATTGAGGGCATCGATTCATTCCTTGTTTACATAGGGAGTTAAATGCACCACTTTGTGGACTCACTCTATGTTTGCTTAGAAAGTTAAATATTCCATTGCTTCAACCCTTTGTCATTTGTGAGTAGTATTGATAAGCAACTTTAGATTACTTTTGATTGATCTTGTTAGCTAAATTGGGTGTTGGACTCGCTTATTTCTAATCGCCCCTCATTACTGCCCTTTGGATGCAAGATCAGCATTCATACATAGGGGAGGGGTCTACTTGAAAAGAGCGTTAAGTGTTCCACAAAGTTTCCCCCTTTTTATGCTTTCTTGATCTCATTAGTTTTCTAAGGTATGGACTCACTTTGAGTTTGAGTGAGGAGTTAAATGTTCTACTTTTGGAATCACTTTGAGTTTGTGTGAGAGTTAAATATTTCACTTTTGGACTCACTTTGAGTTTGTGTGAGGAGTTAAATGTTCCACTTTTGGACTCACTTTGAGTTTGTGTGAAAAGTTAAATGTTCCACCTTGTGGACTCACTTCACATCCACTTGAAGAGTTAAATGTTCCACTTTTGGACTCACTTCACATTCACTTGAAGAATTAAATGTTCCACTTTTGGACTCGCTTCACATTCACTTGAAGAGTTAAATGTTCCACTTTTGGACTCACTTCACATTAACTTGAAGAGTTAAGTGTTCCACCTTTAGTGCTTTAAATACTTTTGATAGTGAATTACTTAATTTTATTTTTTTAGAAGGCCTGCTTGGGGACACACCACCTCAAGGGACAACCTTAACTCCCATGTTCCGACGGAGTATAAATAGTGGGTGGTGAATCGAAAAACACCTCTCTTGGGAATTGAGTTTGATATCACTCTTGGCTAAGCCTCAAAGAACTTTATACCTTTGAGAAGTGAAGGAGGAGATTTGGGTTACCATCTCCCCCCGGTTGTGTGATTTTGGATTCTTCTCATCTACGAATTTGGGCCTCATGTACCTTGTGTATATCAAGGACTCCTCTTAGAAAGCTATGTATTGTATGTGTGAAAATTATACCTGATCTGTAAACACAACACTCAGTAAAACATTAGAGGTTAGTGATAATCAAAATCGTGCAAAATTGAAAGCTATCTAACCAAGCGATTTACTGCCTTCTAATAGGTGCGAGATTAATGTTCTCAGATTGTAATTGAGATCAGTGACCTAGACGACACCTAAATGAAGGATTTGAATGCAATTCTAGATATGGAATAAATGCAATTAATCTATATTTTTGATATTTTCTATGCAATAAGAATGATAAAAACTGATATGATATGAATGCTATTGAAAACTGATATGCTATGAATCTAACAATGATATGTAATATGAATGCAAAAATAAGATTGATCTCACAAAGATGTCGATTCGCAAGAGCTTTGATTCTTCAATTCCAATTCTCCAGCGTGATTGTGCAAAATATGAGATGATTTGTGAAGAGCTGAGCCTTTAATTTATAGAAATCCAGGGCTTTGGAGGTGCATGGGAAAAAGCTATAAATCACTCAAATAACTCAACTTGATTTTTGAGTTATTTTTAAATAAAAGATAATTAACTCACAAAAACATGCAAAAGCTAAGTTTTAACTCAAAATAGAGTTTAGCTTTAATTGATAATTGATAGTTGTTTGCTTTTATGATTGTGCATGTTTTATTTATGAATTAATTTAATAATAAAGTGATTTATTTCCAACTTAACTGATTTTAAAAATAAAACAATTGATTTATGGGTTAATCAATTATTTAATCAAAATTTTATTAAAAACTATATTATTAAATAATGACAACTTGCTTTAATTAATTAAATAAGAATTTAATCAATTATTCATATGATATTAGATTTATTGTCAAAATTAAATAATACAATTAATAATAGATATAATTAAATTTAATTACACAATTAAGTGGCAAATATTAAATCTAATTAATTAAATATGAAAATATTCAATTAATCAAACTTTAGGATAAATGTGATTTATTGCCAAATAATTATAAAATTAAAGATAATTAAGATAATTAGGAATATTACTAGGAATATTCTCCGATGCAAAATTTAAGATAATCAATTAGATTTGATGATGTTTAGATGTACCTTAGATTAGGACTTTGATGTCGATTTCATATGATTTGATGATATAGGAGGTTAATGAACTTATAGCCCATTTTTGGGGTATTACATTTTGCCCCTCTTTGAATTACTGTGTGAAGCACAGTGGTTCAAAGATAGTCTGTGTTTGATAAAGATATGAAACTAATTCAAAAGATAAACCGATCTCAAGATAGAAACTGATTGAGAGATATTGAGATAGGAGTTGATTGATATTGAATTAAGATGGAGATAATAGGTCTTGAATGACCAAAGATAATGTTCACTGTAGCAGCAAATGAACCTATGATTGCGAAAAAGTGTCAAAACACCTGATTCTGAACCTTAGGATTGATAAGAAGTGAGTGACCCATTCTAGACTCGATTGTCTTAGCAGAACTAGCAGGTATCACATCTGAATCCTTCAGTTGCCGAAGAACCAAGGAAAGAACACTATGATCTGATGGTTACAAAAACTAATACAGTTTACAAGATTAAGAGAATACTAGATTGATATGGATCGATGAATCTGATATGCCCCAAGTGATGATAGATTTGCCCCGAGCGATGAGGACTTTTGATGAATCAGCGACTAGACGTGATTGTTGTCTTGATCACTGATGAAAGATATTGATAGATTTGATCAATAGAATTTGATTTACAGACTTTGAATGATGTGCAATACCATGCCCCCTTCAGGATTAAAATTGAAATCTGACAAGAAAAGTCAGCGTTGATAGTTTAGAAGCATGTTAATTGATCTGAGAAGTGGTTATTTACATCCGAGAACGCATTCTGCATCGTTGGAAGGTCCCAAAAGACCAAGTTTGACTAGGTTTGACCATGAGTTGACCATGGTTGACCAAGTTGAAATTTTGATAGTTTGATGTAAGATAATCAGTTAAGTTGAATACTAAATTTCTGTGATGATTGAAGGTCGAATATGCAAGTAGTTAATAATATGAATGATCTCAGATTTGAATTTTGATCCCGAAAAAGGATTCTACTTGCTATTTCATTAGAGGAACCTTCGTGTGAGATTCAGCTCTTGTTAGACTTGAAGATGCGATTTGAAGAATCATTTAAGCATTGAAGTTCGTTTAATCATTGTGAGATCATGTAAACATGCAAAATGCAATGAGACATGCAAAATGAAATGCAACCTAAGACCTAGGACCTAGTCACTGATCATGTGTCGATTTGTTATCATCATTGAACTTTTAGGTAACCGGATAAATCAATACAATGCCCACTAGCCATGAAACCATAGACATATGAATATTGATTTGTATGTGCAAGAATCAATACAACACCCACTGGTTATACAACCATGGACATATGAATATTGATTTGTTTTCGGAATGTTGGATTAGATATAAGCACCAAGGCACAAACGCCAGGATGACCTGAATATCATGTCCATTTTGATATAGCAATTTGTACAAGCATAAAAACATAAATGTCGTGATGACCTGAGTATGCCTTGCATTGCAAACACATCAAACAGTCAAAATTATACCTGATCTGTAAACACAACACTCAGTAAAACATTAGAGGTTAGTGATAATCAAAATCGTGCAAAATTGAAAGCTATCTAACCAAGCGATTTACTGCCTTCTAATAGATGCGAGATTAATGTTCTCAGATTGTAATCGAGATCAGTGACCTAGACGACACCTAAATGAAGGATTTGAATGCAATTCTAGATATGGAATAAATGCAATTAATCTATATTTTTGATATTTTCTATGCAATAAGAATGATAAAAACTGATATGATATGAATGCTATTGAAAACTGATATGCTATGAATCTAACAATGATATGTAATATGAATGCAAAAATAAGATTGATCTCACAAAGATGTCGATTCGCAAGAGCTTTGATTCTTCAATTCTAATTCTCCAGCGTGATTGTGCAAAATATGAGATGATTTGTGAAGAGCTGAGCCTTTAATTTATAGAAATCCAGGGCTTTGGAGGTGCATGGGAAAAAGCTATAAATCACTCAAATAACTCAACTTGATTTTTGAGTTATTTTTAAATAAAAGATAATTAACTCACAAAAACATGCAAAAGCTAAGTTTTAACTCAAAATAGAGTTTAGCTTTAATTGATAATTGATAGTTGTTTGCTTTTATGATTGTGCATGTTTTATTTATGAATTAATTTAATAATAAAGTGATTTATTTCCAACTTAACTGCTTTTAAAAATAAAACAATTGATTTATGGGTTAATCAATTATTTAATCAAAATTTTATTAAAAACTATATTATTAAATAATGACAACTTGCTTTAATTAATTAAATAAGAATTTAATCAATTATTCATATGATATTAGATTTATTGTCAAAATTAAATAATACAATTAATAATAGATATAATTAAATTTAATTACACAATTAAGTGGCAAATATTAAATCTAATTAATTAAATATGAAAATATTCAATTAATCAAACTTTAGGATAAATGTGATTTATTGCCAAATAATTATAAAATTAAAGATAATTAAGATAATTAGGAATATTACTAGGAATATTCTCCGATGCAAAATTTAAGATAATCAATTAGATTTGATGATGTTTAGATGTGCCTTAGATTAGGACTTTGATGTCGATTTCATATGATTTGATGATATAGGAGGTTAATGAACTTATAGCCCATTTTTGGGGTATTACATTTTGCCCCTCTTTGAATTACTGTGTGAAGCGCAGTGGTTCAAAGATAGTCTGTGTTTGATAAAGATATGAAACTAATTCAAAAGATAAACCGATCTCAAGATAGAAACCGATTGAAAGATATTGAGATAGGAGTTGATTGATATTGAATTGATATGGAGATAATAGGTCTTGAATGACCAAAGATAATGTTCACTGTAGAAGCAAATGAACCTATTATTGCGAAAAAGTGTCAAAATGCCTGATTCTGAACCTTAGGATTGATAAGAAGTGAGTGACCCGTTCTAGACTCGATTGTCTTAGCAGAACTAGCAGGTATCACATCCGAATCCTTTAGTTACCGAAGAACCAAGGAAATAACACTATGATCTGATGGTTGCAAAAACTGATACAGATTACAAGATTAAGAGAATACCAGATTGATATGGATCGATGAATCTGATATGCCCCAAGTGATGATAGATTTGCCCCGAGCGATGAGGACTTTTGATGAATCAGTAACTAGACGTGATTGTTTGTCTTGATCACTGATGAAAGATATTGATAGACTTGATCGATAGAATTTGATTTACAGACTTTGAATGATGTGCAATACCATGCCCCCTTCGGGATTAAAATTGAAATCTGACAAGAAAAGTCAGCGTTGATAGTTTAGAAGCATGTTAATTGATCTGAGAAGTGGTTATTTACATCCGAGAACGCATTCTGCATCGTTGAAAGGTCCCAAAAGACCAAGTTTGACTAGGTTTGACCATGAGTTGACCATGGTTGACCAAGTTGAAATTTTGATAGTTTGATGTAAGATAATCAGTTAAGTTGAATACTAGATTTCTGTGATGATTGAAGGTCGAATATGCAAGTAGTTAATAATATGAATGATCTCATATTTGAATTTTGATCCCGAAAAAGGATTCTACTTGCTATTTCATTGGAGGAACCTTCGTGTGAGATTCAGCTCTTGTTAGACTTGAAGATGCGATTTGAAGAATCATTTAAGCATTGAAGTTCGTTTAATCATTGTGAGATCATGTAAACATGCAAAATGCAATGAGACATGCAAAATGAAATGCAACCTAAGACCTAGGACCTAGTCACTGATCATGTGTCGATTTGTTATCATCATTGAACTTTTAGGTAACCGGATAAATCAATACAATGCCCACTAGCCATGAAACCATAGACATATGAATATTGATTTGTATGTGCAAGAATCAATACAACACCCACTGGTTATACAACCATGGACATATGAATATTGATTTGTTTTCGGAATGTTGGATTAGATATAAGCACCAAGGCACAAATGCCAGGATGACCTGAATATCATGTCCATTTTGATATAGCAATTTGTACAAGCATCAAAACATAAACGTTGTGATGACCTGAGTACACCTTGCATTAAAAACACATCAAACAGCTAAGAGATCATTCTAAATCCAATGTGAATTACCCGTAGTGACCCTTTATCGTTCACATCCTTAGGCAAGATTGCATTCCACAGTAGGAGAAAGAACTTACTCAAAAAGACAATAGTTAGATCAAACTTCCTTGAATTTTTTTGGTATCAATGGTCGAGGTACGCATGGCCATCCAATTCGAGATAGAGGCTCTTACAGTCGGACACCATTTCAATCCAGAATTTCCAAAGCTGTTAGATTTTCACATACAAGCAGAAGACAAAGAAAAGATTATGCCCCCAGTCATCACTCTCTAAATCCTATAAAAGACATCATCGAAGAGCTCGAAGGGACACAATATGCAAAAATCTCAATGCGAATCAGTAAGCCTACAAGGAGATAAAAGCATGAAAAGCACAGATTGTTTTCAGTTGAGTTTTGATGTTTGATTGTTGTTGATGCAAAATCCTTTCTGGAGACGAGACTGACTGACTGACTCAACTTGAAGTTTCAAAGGACTCTGAGTGGATATGACACGTCTAAGATACATGGGAGACCATAGGATATGACATTGATTGCCCTGAAGTGTGAACATTGATAGGATGCAAACGCTTGAGCTGGTTGGTGTACAGGCTGACTTATTGAAAACTGGAAATGCAGGAACAAATCGGGAGATATGTACAAACTAAAGCAAGACTGAAAGCTGGGAAAGACCAAGATTGTGCTGATAGATGGAGCATTTTGGAACAAGTGGTGCCCGTTTGCCGAGTTTTCACCATCTTGGTAGAGATTCTATTTTTGCTACCGAGGTGCCTGTTTCCAAGTTTTCACCAAGGCACTTTTTTTTTCTTTTCTTTTTTTAAATTTTTTTTTTTTCATTTTTTTGTATTTTTCATTTTTTCAATTTTTTTGTACTTTTGATATTTTTTGATTTTTTTGTGAATCATCAAGGCGCCTATTGCTAGGTTTTCACCAAGATGTTCATTTTTTCAGGACTTTTTCCGATTTTTAAGATTTTTTTCAGGACATTTACCAAGCACTGAATGCCTTAGGCATAGAATTTCTTTAGATGGAGAACGTTGATTGGTTCTCAGAGCTGTTCTCCTTCAGTTGTTGAGAGTTGATAGGCACCAGAGCCAAAAGTAGTAGTGATTACAAAGGGACCCAGCCAGTTGGGTTCGAACTTCCCCTTGCGTTCTCGATGTGATTGATTTTTAGGATTTTCTCTCAACACTAGATCGCCAACCTGAAATTCTCTATGTCTGACTTTCTTGTTGTAGCCTCTAGACATTCTTTTCTGATACACTCTGAGATGATCATACGCTGCTTGTCTGCGCTCATCTAGTAGTTCAAGTTCTTGTAACCTCGACACTCTGTAGTCTTCATCAGTGACAAGTCCATGCATTTTGATTCTGAGTGATGGGATTTCAACCTCAATAGGCAATACCGCTTCAGACCCATAAACTAAAGTGAAAGGTGTAGCCCTAGTGGGAGTTCTGATACTTGATCTGATACTTGTTCTGATATTGGTTCTGATACTGATTCTGATAATTGTTCTAATACTAGTTCTGATACTAATTTTGATACTGATTATGATAATTGTGCTGATACTAGTTCTAATATTGATTCTGATACTGATTCTGATAATTGTTCTGATACTTGGTATACTTGATAGCATCTTTTTCCATTTGCAAACTCCCAAGCAAGATCATATCATGCGGTCCCAATGTCTAGCAAGGTGGAGAACAAGAGGGATTAGCAAGCTGGTGGAAGAGATGGAAGATAAGAGAATGAAGGAAAAATGAAGGGAAGAATGAATGGAAGAAATCCTCAAGGGAAAACTCCTCAAGAATACTCAAGCTAGGGAAAAATTTTCATGTAAAGTGCATTTGGACAAGCAATGAAAGGCCAGCATAGGATATAAGTCACAAAAGTGTACTGCCAAAGAAGGACAGGATGTAGTCCAAAGGAGTAGACATGTCAAGAGGCTTCATAGCACTGTGTTTTACTCTTTCTTTCTTAGATCAAGACCAAAGGGAAAAAGGATAGCGACAGGTGAAAATGAATGGAGGAAGATGGATATGAAGGCTAAACATGGAAGGAATGAAAGCAAGATCATCGTAAAATAGCTCACAAAATAGCCAAATGTTCATGTATAGGTCAACCTTGTCAAGATCAAAGAAAGAAGGTGGGATGGATGAAATATGTAGAAGAACTACGCATGATGTCTGATTGCTAGATTTTCATCATGGTACTTATCCAAGGCACCACAAGGGAGTGGTAGAATAAGAAGATGAAAGACTTTGATCTTGACAAGGATCTTTGGATAGCACAAGCGCATAATTTTTCTCTTGTTTTTCAATAGGCTTAACATTGGAAGGAACACCATTTTTACCAACCTTAATGGAAGTATCATCTTTGGAAAGCGCAAGTGTAGTAAGGTCATTTTGATTGTCAATAAGCTCAACAGTGTAAGTAGTAGCTTGATCTTGCTTAGGAGAAGACTTAAGACATGGTGGAATGCATGAAAAAGGGTGTATAGGATCAAAAGAACCATGAAGCAGATAAGAGACATCGAGAAAAGGAGTGGATGACATGGAGGGTTCTTGATCTTGATCTTTCTTTATGTTCTTTTCTTTATCATTTTTAGAGTCCTCTTGACATGGAGCCACTTCTAAGGACAAGGAAGCATGCTGGGATTGTATGGATGACTTTGGAAGAGATGGTGGAGGACTAGCTGAAGTAGGGATTATAGCATATGAAGGCTTAGGCTCTTTAGATTTATCATTATTGAAAGTCTTTGCAGCCAAGTGAAGGTTAGCTTGAGTTTCTTTAAGAGGTAGCCCTGGAGGATAACTATAGGGAACCACATGAAAAATATCAGAGCTTGTGTCAGATGAAGGTTCTGTGAAAGATTTGAAAGACTCGGAAGCTTTAGGAAATGTATGGGTATTGGAGGAAGTAGGGGATGGAAGGGAACCATCACAAGACAAAGGTCCAACATTAACATGATCTTGCTTGAGAGTGTAATCTTTATTTTCAGCCTGAGATTTCTTAGAGGAGAGATCCTTATAGTATTGACGTTTCAAGCTAGCACGATGTATTTTATAGTCCTCAGCAGTAGTAGATGGATCATCATCAAGGTATTGTCCACAAAAGCCATCAAAATCTCTTTCAAAATCAGAATCATATGGATCACCATCACGATCTATCCAATGTGACGGCCCATTTGTAGTAAGCAGGAATGAACGATGAGGAGGACTCTTAGGAATAGAGGTGTCATAGGTATCATTACATTATCTATCATCATAGTCATCATAGTCTTCAAAGCTAGATGTGTCACTCTCTGTGGAAGAGGTATCATATTGCTCAATTTTTTTCCGGGGGCATGGTGACATGTACAAGTCTTTATCAAATGGAAAAGAGTATAGAGGTTCATTTTCTTTCCCAAGTTTGTCAAGCTGGACTTGCATAGCATGTATCTATTTCATTATAGCGGCGATCAGAATTTCTTCCTCATGTGTACTAATTCTTTGAGACATGTGTACTAATTCTCAATAGCTACTGCTCTATTCCTGACACAATGATATTTTTGACAGATTCTGGAACTAGGCTGAAAACATTAGATATATTGCAATTTGACAATTTCTGACAACTTTCTCAAATTTTTCCAAACAACACTCTGCAGACTCGTATGACACTGGGTAGTCTATGAAATGATAGTTGCTAAACTCATACGACAGTTGGGTAATACTGAAATGACACTTGACAAAACTCGTACGACTTTTGACTTCCTGAAATGACTTTTGACTCCAGAAAAGATTTTACGTCAATTTTTGCAAAATGTAAGGTCTTCAGTTTTGGATTGTTTGCAAATTGTATTGTCCAGATTTTGAAGGTTATACCAGATTTGATCATTTTTAATAGCCAAGTAGATAAATAAGCATGCAGAATAGCAAGCAAGTGATTCCAAGCACGTCTAAAAACAATGAACAAGGGCAAAAGCAACCTTGCGCATGAACAATCAAGTGACCAAATTGTGCTAATCCCCGAGAGTACTAATTGTGTATGTTCTGAAAAAGTTTTGCAATAACGCACATATACATGAAAGTGAAAAATTGGCCTCTCTAGGGTTTTTAGTAATGGTTTGACTCTGCAACTTTTATGATTCAAAGGGGTGAACTCCAATCCCGGCACACCAAGCTTTTGACACAGTCTGAGAACTTAATCTTCAAGAGCTGCTAGGGAGATCTGACAACCCAACAATGAACCATACCCGTGGAGATTTCTTCCACAAGGACATTTATATAGCGGCTGTCACTACCATGGTGAAAATGGCTATTACCGCTTGAGGTTCCGTCAATACAGTTTTCCCTATGAAGGGATTGTCCGCTATGGTTAACCCTCTCTAAAGATGACTCACAATAGTATACCACAAGGGGACTTGGCTCCAGATTCAAGGTTTTGACACCTCTTCACTTTTAACCCAAACAAAGCAAGCAGATTAATCCGACACGCTAAGACAAAGTTTTGTTCCACCAAGGTCTGTGATATCAACTCCACGTGATCTATCAACCTCTCCGGGGAGAGAATGTATCAATCAATAAGAGAAGATGCACTAACCAATTTTGATTCACCAAAGCTCGTGATATCAACCCCACGTGATCTATCAACCTCTCCGGAGAGAGAATGTGTCGATCAATAAGAGAAGACTCACTAACTAAGTTGAATGTGAAACGCACTAAGTATCCTCCCTACCTACAAGGATTCTATCGTCAAGAAGGATTTCGCTAGGAATCTAATCTCTCAAGAATCACAAATAGTGTTCATAGGGCCTAATTACTATGTGAGCATAGATGTATGTTCCGAAAGCAAATCTACCAAAAGCATCCAAAAAGTAGAAAGAGGAACACTTAACGTTTAAAGCGAATATGAGATGAGTCCACAAGGTGGAACACTTAACACCTCACACAAGCTAAAAATGAGTCCACAACTTAGAAAACAAGGGAGTTCCTAAAAGCACAAAAGGGTTGCCAAGTGGAACATTTAACGCTTCTGTCCTGTTGACCCCTCCCCTTTATGGCACTGAGATTGCAACCTCGGGGCGGAAATGAGGGGCCAGTGGATTAGCGAGTTTAATAACCCAAGATAGCAATCAAGATCAATCACAAGTATTCTAAGACTACTTAATGAATCCTTAAGGGTTCACAACCTAGTATCAATTATGCAAGTGTGTAGAAATAGATCAAAAGCATGAAAAGATGCACACAAGCTTGACACATAAAAGATTTATTTTAAGTCCCAAATCAAAATATTATTAGATGAAGGAGAATATCTGGGATCCTTGCAACGCGCTTAGTAGATTTTACTTGATTTTTAGCAATTTTTGTTGAGCTTTTCCATGCAAGCAAGTGACGAACTCTCCAACAAGCAAACAAGCAAACAAGATATGCAAAATATATTCAACTTATGAAAACCATAGGGTTAGCTCTAAAAATCAATTATTATCAGTAATAATAACCAGCAATGAACCCAAATGACAACTCATATCATTCATTGAACCATGTAAAAAAAATAAGTGCATACCCATCACAAAACTTTATTTTATTTTTTTGCATTTGACCTAGTCAACAAGATCTAATTTTTTTGATATGATTTTGGCCATAAAAATAGAAATTCAGAATAGAGACCCCTACTAAAAAATAGAGAGCTTTCCAAAAATACAAAAATTTTAGAAAAACCTCTTCATTTGTGCCCTAGAGACCCATTTTATCAAAATAGACCAATTTTTGTAAATTGACTATTTGAGCTATGATATCATGTCCAAATTTAAAACACAAAGAATGGACCCCCTGTATAATTTAAAGAGATTTCCAAAAATATAAAAATTTTCAAAAAATATGCTGATTTGCGTCAGATATTAATTTTTTCCAGAATTTCAAGAAAAAATTATTAAAAATTCAAAACATCTCAGAAAATTCTAAATTTTTACTGTAGCTTCCATGACATGTCACCAACCTACAAAAACAATTTTAGACCAAAATTCAAATCCATTTGGGAGATAAAATTAAATCTTTGAAACTTTGGGGTTTTAGCTCCCAAAAAAATCAAAACCAGCATGCAAAGGTGGGTTGCCCCACGGTGGGCGCCAGAAATGTGTGTGTGAAAATTATACCTGATCTGTAAACACAACACTCAGTAAAACATTAGAGGTTAGTGATAATCAAAATCGTGCAAAATTGAAAGCTATCTAATGAAGCGATTTACTGCCTTCTAATAGGTGCGAGATTAATGTTCTCAGATTGTAATCGAGATCAGTGACCTAGATGACACCTAAATGAAGGATTTGAATGCAATTCTAGATATAGAATAAATGCAATTAATCTATATTTTTGATATTTTCTATGCAATAAGAATGATAAAAATTGATATGATATGAATGCTATTGAAAACTGATATGCTATGAATCTAACAATGATATGTAATATGAATGCAAAAATAAGATTGATCTCACAAAGATGTCGATTTGCAAGAGCTTTGATTCTTCAATTCCAATTCTCCAGCGTGATTGTGCAAAATATGAGATGATTTGTGAAGAGCTGAGCCTTTAATTTATAGAAATCCAGGGCTTTGGAGGTGCATGGGAAAAAGCTATAAATCACTCAAATAACTCAACTTGATTTTTGAGTTATTTTTAAATAAAAGATAATTAACTCACAAAAACATGCAAAAGCTAAGTTTTAACTCAAAATAGAGTTTAGCTTTAATTGATAATTGATAGTTGTTTGCTTTTATGATTGTGCATGTTTTATTTATGAATTAATTTAATAATAAAGTGATTTATTTCCAACTTAACTGATTTTAAAAATAAAACAATTGATTTATGGGTTAATCAATTATTTAATCAAAATTTTATTAAAAACTATATTATTAAATAATGACAACTTGCTTTAATTAATTAAATAAGAATTTAATCAATTATTCATATGATATTAGATTTATTGTCAAAATTAAATAATATAATTAATAATAGATATAATTAAATTTAATTACACAATTAAGTGGCAAATATTAAATCTAATTAATTAAATATGAAAATATTCAATTAATCAAACTTTAGGATAAATGTGATTTATTGCCAAATAATTATAAAATTAAAGATAATTAAGATAATTAGGAATATTACTAGGAATATTCTCCGATGCAAAATTTAAGATAATCAATTAGATTTGATGATGTTTAGATGTGCCTTAGATTAAGACTTTGATGTCGATTTCATATGATTTGATGATATAGGAGGTTAATGAACTTATAGCCCATTTTTGGGGTATTACATGTATATCCTTGTAGACAGCTTGATAGGGTGTTGTTGTGTTCTAAGTGCCTGCTAAAACATTCTCAAGAACATACACAAGTAGAATCCCTAAGGAGTAAAGAATACTAAGTCACTATCTCTGTTCATGCGCAAGGTTGCTTTGTCCCTTGCCCATTGCTTGAAGACTGTTTGCTTGAACTCCCTAGTTGTTGTTCTATGTGCTTGATCATCATTGCGAAATCTTTTGAAAGATCTAATTGAAATATTGAAATTAAGTTTCATCCTACTGTAGTGAGTTCTCCTTAGAAGCTTGGTCTTCCTTGGTCAGTCTAGGTTAGATCTTAGGTGCTATCATGTTGCTCAACATCTCAATGAATGTTATGGTATCAATTGCACAAGATGAATCTTAGCCTTCTTCTTTCTTCTCCATTTCCCATGTTCTTCTGAAGTCTTCTATTCCCATGGGAAATTCTTTTTCTTCTTGATTTCTTTTCCTCTTACTATCTAGTCTACCTTCTTCTACTCATCTATTCATTTCTTCCATGATTGATTCCTCCTCTTCTAGAACCATGAATTTCAACTATCTTGTTAAGGAACCTCTCTTGAGAATAGATGATCTTGAACTCATTGCTCAATTTGAAGAGTATCTTTATTCCTCCAATAGTCCTTCCAAATATCTCATGGGTGATAAACTTATGGAAAAAATAAAGAAAAAGATGATTAAATCAGATGCCTTTGCTAGAATCATAGACATGATCATATCACAACCTCCTTCTTCTAAACGTTCTTCATCATCTAAGTTTTCTCATTCTTCCTCATCTTCCAAATCTTACCATGACTCTTCTAAACATTATTCACATTCTTCATTATCCAAGTCTTCTTCTTCCACTAAGTCTTCAATTTCCTCTTCTTCACGATCTTGTTCTTCTTCTACTTCTCCCAAGAGTCTTACTTCTCTTCAGAAGACATACCATAAAGAGCAATGTGATAATCCTTATGATGTCTCTTCCACAAAGAGTGACACACCCACCTATGATGACTATGATGACTATGATGGTGGACAATGTAGTGATGCCCATGAAACTTCTATTCCTAAGCATCATCCTTGTGGTACACTTGTGATTTCTAAGGGGGATTCATATTGGGTAGACTATGATGGTGATCCATATGACTCTAAATTTGAAGAATTCTTTGATGATTTTTTTCAACAATACAATATTCCTACTGAGGAAGAAAAAATCTACCGCGCTAATTTCAAACGTCAAAAGAATCTCTCCTCTAAAAGTTCTCATGCTGAAAATAAAGGTTGCGCTCTCAAGCAAGATCATATTAATGTTGAACCTTTGTCTTGTGATGGTTCCCTTCCATCCTCTACTTCCTCCAATACCGACACACTTCCTAAAGCTTCTGAGTCTTCCAAATCTTTCATAAATCCTTCATCCAACAAAGATCCTAAGGCTTTCCATGTGGTTCCCTATAGTTATTCTCAAGGGTTACCTCTTAAAAAAACTCAAGCTAACCTTCACTTGGCTACAAATACTTTCAATAATGTCAAACCTAAAGAGCCTAAGCCTTTATGCGCTATAATGCCTACTTTAGTTAGTCCTTCACGATCTCTTCCAAAGTCTTCCATACAGTTCCAACCTGCTTTCTTGTCCTTAGAAGTGGCTCCATGTCAAGAGGACTCTAAAATTGATACAGAAAATAATATAAAGAAAGATCAAGATCAAGAACCCTCCATGTCATCCACTCCTTTTCATGATGTTCTCTATCCGCGTCATGGTTCTTTTGATCCTTTACGCCCTTCCTTATTTATTCCACCATGTCTTAAGTCTTCTCTGAAGCAAGATCAAGCTACTACCCACACCATTGAGCTTATTGATAATGAAAATAACCTTACCACACTTGCACTTTCCAAAGATGATACTTCCATTAAGGTTATTAAAAATGGTGTTGTTACTTCCAATGATAAGCCTATCGAAAATCAAGAGAAAAATTCTACGTTTGTGCTATCCAAAGATCCTTGTCAAGATCAAAGCCTTCCATCTTCTTGTTCTACCACTCCATGTTCACTTCCGCTTTCTACTCTTCCTAAGTCTTTGCAACCTCTGAATAATCCTATCGAAGAAGTTTCTCCTCTTCAAGATGTTGATGATTCTATTGTAAATCCTAATGCTCATTCTAAAGATGCTAATGTCCTTGGTTGTCATATAGATATTGATGAACTTATTGATTATCCTTTTGCATCTTCCACATCCATCCTTGGACCTCCTCCACCAATACTAAGGACTTCACGTCTGCCTTCCATATTGGGTCCTTATGTCCCTTCACTTTCTCCTCCTAATTCTCCTAATTCATCATCCATTTTGGGTCCTTACGTCCCTCCATCTCCTATATTTCCTCAAGATCAACATAGATGCATACCCTTGAATCCTTTTCATTCATCCACCCATCTAAACCAGTCATATCCTCCTTCTTCTTCCATAAGTCCCAAGTCTTTTGGAAGTAACTTGAATGTTCAATACAAGAAAAAGAAGCAATATAAGAATCCATAAAAAAAAAAGATCGCCATGTCTCCTCTAATCGACATGGGGGCATAAAGTCAAAAGAGATATCTAAGAAAAAAAGGTCAAGACAAGTATGGGTTCCAAAATCCATCATTGAAGATATTCTCTCTAAATCATCAAAAAGAAATAAAAAGCCTAAGGCTATATGGATTCCAAAGTCTCTCTTGAAAGAATCTAATATTAAACAAAAAGTGAAGTTGACATTCAAGCTTCCAAAAGCTTCCACTTCATCTTCTTCCAAAAACATTTTTCCATTCCATCTGCCCAAACCGCAACCTCTGCTAAACATTCACCATAATCCTTCTTGTGTTCCTTCATTCACGTTTCCTCCATCCTCTCACCACCCTTCAAGGTGTGTGTTGATGTTGATCTTGCCTTCCTTTCCATCTACCCTTTCATAATCCTTCCATTCATTATCTTTCTACCTTCTATCATTTTTCTTTATTTGCCTATTCCTCCTATCTTCCAACCTCACTCGCTTTACATAAAGCCTTATCCTCCATTTTTCTCTTCCATCTTCCTTTCCCTATTAGCATCTTTGAGCATATCATTTTTGAATCTTTTGCATATCATGGTTTATCCTTTCAAGGAGCACTATCTAAAAAGCTTGCCTTCTTCCAAAAAATATAAAATTTCAAAAAAATAAAAAAATGAAAATGAAAAATGAAAAATTTGAAAATGCGCCTTGGTGAAAACTTGGAAACAGGCACCTTGGTAGCAAAAGTAAAGAGAAATAAATTCATCCTATGGTGAAAACCACTCCCTTGTGGCACCTTGGATAAGTACCATGATGAAAACTTGGCAATCAGGCATCATCTGTAATTCTTCTACATGTTTCATCCATTCTGTGTTCTCGCTTTGATCTTGACAATGTTGAATTATACACAAACATTTGGCTATCTTGTGAGCTATCTTATGATGATCTTGCTTTCATTTCATTCATGTTTAGCTTTCATATTTATTTTCCTCCATTCATTCTAGCATTTTGCTATCCTTTTCCCCCTTGGTCTTGATCTAATAAAAAGAGTAAAATACGATGTTATGAAGTCTCTTGACATGTCTACCCTCTTTGGACTGCATCCTTTCCTTCTTTTGCATTATGCTTTTGTGACTTATCCTATGCTAGCCTTTCATTACTTATCCAAATGTGCTTTGCATGATAATTTTTCCCTAGCTTGGGTACTCTTGAGGAGTTTGATCTTGAGGATTTCTTCCCTCCGTTCGCCTTCATTCTCTTTTCGTCCATCTCTTTTGCCAACTTTCTCATCCTTCTTATCCTCCACCCTACAACATTTTGGGACTACACGATGTGATCTTGCTTGAGAGCATGATGCCCATTCTGTCTAGGGGAATCTTTTGTACATACTTATTGATCCTGAAAAAATACCAAAAAAAAATTCATATATGATGCTAAAAAAATCCTGAAAAGCATATATAGTCCTGAAAAAATATAAAAAAATTGAAAAATCAAAAAAATCTCCAAGTGGTGAAAACTTGGAAATAGGTGATACTTGAGGCCTTTGCACTCCTATTTGTTAGCATGCATCCTCGACACTTAGCCTTTCTCCATCATGTCTTGACCTTATTTGACTTGGTTTGGAATTGGTCTTTATCTTTGTCTAGGGGGCATAACTGTTAGCATAGGTCCTTTGGGTGCGTTTGTCTCTTGAGGCATTCCACAATAGGTGTTTTTCAACACCACCCCAAATAGTGTTTTTCAACACTACCCTTGCGTTGAGTGTTTCTTAACACTTATCAGATGTCTTACCCAACAGTCTAGTATGATGCGATATTTCTCATTGATAGATGTGATACTCCAAGTTTGATTCTATGACCAACACACACGCACTTAAACAATCAACTTGTTGAGATATGTTGACTTTATTTTTTTGTGTGCTATCTATGAGGATTTCTTTGATGAGTGGTCTCTCCCTGAGAAGTTTTCGATGATGCATAGCTAGAAGACTGAGGGTATGAGGACATGTTTTATTGCTTTTTCTGCTTGTGGGTATATTTTGTTGGTCCTAACTATCATGAGCATTTATGCTGGTCTTACTTGACACTATGGATTGAAAAAGTATTATCCTTGACTATTTTGTGAGTGCATGCTTCTAGTTATCCTGACTTTCATCTGTCTTGATACAAGCATAATCTTGCCATATCAAAATTAGGTAATCTCACTGCACTAGTCATCTTGACCTACATTTCTTTGATGCCTAGGTGAGATTTCCACATTTCTATCTGATCAAGATCATATTCATATCCACATAGTTATGCTAGTGTCCATTGTATGATCTTACGACACTACAAATAACGCTTGATGATGATAATTAGATGTATATAGGCATTGTGACCTTGCAAGTCAACCACTTTCATAGTAGCTTGCATTCTTAGGTTCATCATAGTTTAGTTTTTTCATCTTCCATATGGAGAGAGCTCTCATTTTTATCATCTACGGACTAGTTGGTCAACTGTGCTCATTTTTTTATTCTTCTTGATCATATCTTTCATTTCTGGTCTTTCATATCACATCATTTTCTATCCATTTTCAGACTCGAAATTGAAATCTAAGTCGCATTTCCAAGATTTCTCATTCTTCTACGCAGTTGACTGACCTTTTGAGGCATAATTCTTTGATCTTTGATGGAATTTCTTCCTTTCCATGTCTTCCAAACTTCTAGTCTTTCATTCACCCCTTTCACTTCCTCTCTCTGAGGTTTGACTTAATCTTTATCCTATATCTTTTTCAGTCAAACCTAGTCAACCTGGGGCATATCTTCACTATTTGATGGTTATCCTATCATGCTCCACCTTCGATTATGATTTCTATTGACTTGATCAGTTTTATCAATTTGTTGTTCTCCTCTATCTGATTTCAATTTTGATTTTGAGGGGGCAGTACCTATCAGCTTTAATCTTTGATTCAACTTTATCATTTAGCTCAGCTTGAGATTCTTATTTTTAGACTTGATTATCACCTAGCAGTGATGGTGGTGATTTTGTCTTTTGATTTTTATCTCCTATTTTTTAGACTTGATTATTGCCTAGCAGCGACGGCAATAGTTTTGTCTAAGGCTTGATTTGCACCTAGCAGCGACGGTTTTGGTCTTGTCTTTCAGCTTATGCTTATGTTTGTCCGGATGTGATCCCAAATCAATCTCACATTTCAATTCTTCTTTGACTGCATGTGTTCTCGAAATGATCACACATTAGTCAAAGAGGGGCAAATGTATGCACCCTAAAATGGTCGCCTAGACCTTGGGCCCCATTTAGCAATTTATCAAATTCCTGAATCAATATTTTCAAAAATCAACAATATCAATTATATCAATTTCCTTGATCAAATCATAATCAATTCAATATTTCTTAAGGTTTGAGCCTTATTTAATTTTAAAAAGAAATAAAAATTAAAAATCTTATTTAATTAAGAGAACATGCTCCCTTTTAATTAATTAAAAATCTCTTTTAATTAAATAATAAAATCACTTTATCCTAAGCCTTTATTTAATTAAAAATAATTTCCTCCCCTTTTATTTAAATAAAAAAATCTCCACTTTTCTTCTTATCCTATGTTGCACAAATAAAGCATTTAATTCTTATTTATAAAGAAAAATAAAATAAAAAATAAAAGAAAAGTACTTTTTGTCTCACATGGACATAAAGTAAATGCTTCTAATTTTTTTATCGGAGGATATTTGTGCACAAGGATCAAGCTTCCATTTTTCTCCATCGTTGATTAAGTCTTTTGCCTCAATCACAAAATACAAACATCCTCCTTCTCTTCTACATACACACTTTGCAATCACAAATGATTTCCCATTTATACATATTACAATGAATAGTCTACAACAAGATTGGCTAAGACCTATAAGAACAAATGATATAAATATTATACTCACACCACAATGTAATACAAATCAATTCAAAAAAGATAGATAGGCCGCAAAAATTAATCCTCTAACATGCAAAAACTTTTACAAATGCACACCAGGAATCAAAATACATTGCTTCACCAAGTCATCTAGGACCTAAATGAAGAAATTCAAACACGTTAGAAAATCACCAAATACAATCATCACGATCAATAAAGACCATCAAAGTGGCCATAACAAGATCCAAGAATAACAACAAGAAGAAATAATAGTTTCTCTAACCTTCACATCAACTCAATCTCAAAATTCAAACTCTTCTTTGTACTGAATACTACCAACACTAAACACAAAAATCTATCACACTAAAAAAGATAACTTGTTGAACTCTGAATCATGAACACCACCAGTTGAGATAACAAGAATGAATCTCAAAATTACCATGATATTTGCATCAACTAAATCAACCATACTAATCCTCACAGAAGCAAAAACTCAAACTCGGAGAACAAGAATACTAAAATATAGTCAAATGATAAATCAATAATAACTCACTCAATCTGTCATACAATCCTTTGTAAGTTGACCAAAATCAACTAAATACATATCTGAAACACTAACTAGAATAGTAGAAAAATATATTCAAAAAATCACATGAATAACTGAAATCATCTTCTCTGAACAAACTAAACACATTGTCTCCAACAACAATAGTATATTGACATCAATGACAAAACACTAACGTCAACACACATAAACAAGGTCTAATCAACAATCTTTGAGATGCTCAACAATGTCCCAACAATCTTCCCCTTTAGAATTGATGGTAACATACGAAGTGAAAAACTGATCAATGCACACTCTAAAAATATATCCACCTGATCACTTTGAATATCCAACTTCAAACCGCTCAACACAATCTCTCCCTAGCATAATCTTTCCTGATTCTTGTCTATTTTTCACACAATATCTCCCCTTTGACACCAATAGAAAAGGGTAAAGGACATGAAAAATAATTGAAATCACATCAAAAGGCATAACTGTTTCACATCATCTTATCACAAGGTTTCTCCCCCTGAGGAGAAGTCCCCAAAATCATCAATCCATAGAATAATATTATGATAAATCTTTGGACTGATGTCATCCTTAGTATCATTATCTCTCATCAAGAGGGGCTAAAACCCTAATATTATCTCTTAGATAATCAAATGTATCCTTTGACAAATACTTTGTAAAGATATCAACAATCTATTCCTTAGTAGATACATACTCCAATTTTACTTCCTTTCCACTAACTTTATCCATCAAGAAATGATACTTAATAAAAATATGCTCTATCTTTGAATTTTGCATAGGGTCCTTTGAAATATTTATAGCACTTGAGTTGTCACAATAAATAGCAATAGGTTCATCAATGTTTTTGAATAAGGTAAAAGTAGGTTTTGAATGGAACCTGAAACCATTTACAAAATATCCAAAAGATAAGACATTACAGCTTTAAAAAAACAAACCAACGCTTGCTAAGAGGAGAAAAGTAGGACCCTACCCAACCTAAGACTATAGAAAAAAAAAAAAAAAAATAGTTACTAGCACAACTACCAGCAAACTAATAGCTACCTCCCAGAAAAGACTACAAAGTACTAATTGTCTTCTCTACCTTCTTCTATAGGTCTTCCATGTTCTGAATGGCCTCTTTGAGATCTTTCAGCTCATTAAGGGTTTCAAAAACCCTCCTCTGAGTGCGGCCTCTAGTTCCAGTGCCCGGTCTAGAATTACCTACATTATCATCAATCGTGATAGTAGTGTTCTCCAGTAGATTTTTTTCCAAGTAGTTCTACAGCATCTTCAGGTTCACAACCGAGGCATTTAAGCCTTCATTACTATGCTTAAGGAACAATAGGTTCATCAATGTTTATCCTTAAATCTTTTAGTAATTTCTTCATTCAAACAACTTGATTACAATTTGTAGCAGCAACAACATACTTAGATTCAGTAATAGATTGAGAGATCCAATATTGTTTCTTACTAGTCCAAGAGATTAGTGTCTTACCCAAAAAGAATGCACCACCACTTGTACTTTTCCTATCATCCACATTACCTTCCTAATCAATATTAGTATATGCACTCAAATTAAAATCATCATCTTTTCCATACCATATTTTGTAGTCAACTGTATCCTTTAAGTATCCAAAAAATATCTTGACAACAATCATATGTGATTCCTTTGGTTCTTCTTGAAATCTCGCAACAATTCCAATTGAATTTGATATGTCTAGTCTAGTATGAGTTAGATATTGTAATAATCCAATCATTGATCTATATCTTGTCTAATTTTCACAAAGGGATTCATCATCCTTAGTCAATTTTCAACTAGTAATCATAGGAGTCCCTACCGGTTTTGAATCTTCCATACCAAATTTATTCAACAATTATTTGGCATACTTGGATTGGGTAATGAAAATTCCCTTATCCAATTGTGTAATTTACAATCCAAGAAAGAATTTCATCTCAACTATCATAGACATCTCAAATTTTTTTTGCATTTCATCAAAAAAACCTCTACTTAATTCATCATTACCACCAAATATGATATCATCAACAAAGACTTCAACAATCAAGATATTATCATCAACTATTTTGAAATATAAGTCATTGTTAGTAGTATATTTAATAAATCTAATCTTTTTCAAGTATCTATCCAATCTGGCATACCAAGATCTTGGAGATTTCTTCAATCCATACAATTCTTTCTTCAATTTACAAACCATATCTCCTTTCTCGGTTAGTGGAAATCCTTCAGGTTGCTCAATGCAAACATCTTCCCCTAACTCACCATTAAAGAATGTAGAATTAATATCCATTTGATATACTTTAATTTTTTTGTAAGATGCATCTCCGAGAAGTAATCTAGCAGCTTCAAGTCTAACTACAGGGGGAAAGGTCTTTGTAAAATCAATACCTTCCATTTTGGAATACCCTTTGCATACCATTTTTTCTTTGTTTTGAATCACCTTACCATCTTCATTGAACTTGTTTCTGAATACCATTTAGTCCCAATCATATTCTTGTTCATAGGTTTTAGAACAATAATGAGGTCTTGGTCTTCTCAATCTGGTATAGCTCTTGTTTCATCACTTTCACCTAACTTTCATCATGACATGCTTCATTTACATCTTTAGGCTCAATTTTAGATAACAAACATGTTTCATCTCTTGAAATTCTTCCTCTAGTTTGAATACCTCTATTCTTATCACCAATAACAGCATTTTCAAAATGATTAATCCTTACCTACCGTGGAGTCTTTGGAGTAGGCTTAGTAGAAGACCCTTTAGTATCAACATCCTCCTCATCTACCACAGGTCCCTCTTGTTCTTCCAGACCATTCAGATCTATATTCTAATTCTACACTTCCATAATCTGATTGTCCTCCTTATCTATGTTATGCCTACAAGTTCTTTATGATCTCTGCACATTTTCATCTACTTTGACATTTGCACTTTCAACAATCTTGTTTAGTCTAAGGGTATAAAATTATATGGTTTACTTTTAGTAGAATATCTAAGAAATATCCTTGCATTACTTCTCGGATCAAACTTTCCAATATTCTCATATCTCTTAATATAACGTTTGCTTCCAATAATTCTAAAATACTTCACTCTGGGAACACAACCATACCAAAGTTCATAAGGAGTCTTACTAGTTCCTTGCTTTATCTTCACTCAGTTCAAAGTGTATATTGTAGTGCTTACTACTTCTCTCTAGTAGATCTGTGAAAAATTTCCTTCAATTATTGTAGTTCTAGCTATGGCCAAAATAGTTCTATTCCTTCACTCTACAACACCATTATGCTATGGGGTTCATTGAGTAGAAGTCTATCTCTTTATACCATGTTCTTCACAAAAAATATAAAAATCACTAAATGTGAATTCTCCACCTCTATCCAATCTTAAGCACTTTAATCTCTATCCAAACTTTGTCTCAACCATAATCTTGAATATCTAAAACTTTTGAAAGACTTTTGATTTCTCTTTTAAAAATGTGACCCACATCATTCTTGAATAATTATCAATAAATAGCATGAAGTATCTATCTCCATAATAGCTTCTTGTCTTAGTAGGACCACAAAAGTGTGTATTCACCAAATATATCAATCCATTTGAAGTGTATGTCTTATTCTTAAAAGTAGATCAAGTCATCTTACCCAATTGACATTCTTTGCAAAAATTGTTAGCCTTCATCAACTTAGGAAAATATCTTACAACATTAGTAGTGCTAATCTTCACCATATTATCAAAGTTCACATGACAAAATATTCTATGCCACAACCAACTATCATCAATCTTAGCAACCAATCACTTATTCTCAACAATTTTTAAATGAAATAGATTACCTACAATCTGTGTACCGAATGTAATTAGTTTTCTAGTGCTTCCAATGATTTTTCAAATTCATTCCATGAATTCCAATTGATAGCCCTTATCTAGCAGTTGCCCAACACTCAAAAATTTGTCTTAATCCTTCAACATATGAAAAATCATTAGTGCTATTCTTAACATCAATGTAGGATTTGAGCAATACAAATCCACAAAACCCGAAGATCACCTGCATACAAAAACCTGTTACAAGGAAGTAGAGACAAGAAGAGGGCAAAGGTTTGACTTAAAAATATGAAGAAGAAAATATCCTCAAATAATGAATGAATTAAATGTACAATGGATCATCCTTATAAATGAGATCAAAATCCTTGAAAGGCAAACCCTAGTGCATGTAATAATTAGTTAAATTATTACAAGACTAATGCAAGCAAGTTTATATTTAAAACAACTAGTGCATGAGTTTAAAACAACTCATGCATGTGTGTTTAAATATAAACAACTAAAGAAAAAGATTTGACATCTTAAGAAGGGAGTAAATTTAATTAATAAAATTAATACTTTACTCTAACACCCCCCCTTAAGATGAGCAACAATGCAGCTACAAACAATGCAAAAAGAAAGAAAAGGAAACTACAATGCTGAAAGCATAAAAATGGGTCCCGGCAACATGGCCTGATGAGGTACCCAAGTACAAAAGAGAGTCTCTATAAAGTGGATAAATAGAGAAACCACATGGGAAAAACTCTACTCCAAAAAGAGATAAAGGCTAGTCTAAAGGACTAAAAAAGCCTCCAAAACTAGGGATGTTCCAGAAAATAGGAACAAAAAATGAACATGTAGAACATCACTGAAGCAAGAAGATGCAAACTCTGTTAAGAAGTAACTGTTGATCTAAAGATCCTCCACTGAAATAGAGCATGACCAGGTAGAGAAGACTGTAATCTGTATGAGTGCCCTCGAATCATGAGGCAAACAAAGGCAAACAACTGAACTCAAAGATACAGATGGTATAAAACACCAAAGCCTGAAGAGCTAATCAATCAAAGATGGAAGAGTGCCTCTAAAAATAGGAAAGAAAGAGTGTCTATATGGTAAATGATCCATCTCACCGAAATGTATAGGTACCCAGCCATTGCATCCACCTAGTACATAGGAAAAAATACTGAACACATAGCTCACACTATTGAACCAAGGAAGTAGAAGAATGATCAATAGAACCCCCCCATAATGCTGACAATAGAGAGGTGACAGGTACACTAAGAACAGTGCCAATAAGAACTGCATCATTTTGAACTAGGAACATCGAAGGTGCATAGAAAGCAGAAGCACAAATAAAGATACCTTGAGGCTAATGTCATGGAAAGAACACTCACTTGACAAAGGTAGATGGCAAACAAAGGAAAAAATCAAACCCCCCCATGGCACTTTATAATGGAGTGTGAGTACAAATAGCACAAACATGTTCAAGATTCCAAGCATGCAAGAAAATGGCACTTTATCTCAGTGCATGTGCATAAAAGAATGCTACAAAAGTGAAGTATACACTGCTCAAATAAGACAGAAGGCTGTTGAAGCAAAAGAATAGCCTAAGAAGAGTCATCCCCTAAAATGAAGAGATCCTAGGACCTGTAACATCCAAGATATCCACTAGAGTGCAAAAATGCAAAAAAATTGAATAAAATATACCTGGAGCAGAATCTTGGAAAATGACTCATAGCACTATAAATCTCTTAGAACAAGCTTTCCAATGATATCTCGCTTTCCAGAAACGGAGTCCAGATGTGCAAGATAGAGCTCCTGGAGTGCAAAAATGAACATTTGGATTTGACAGTAAAAAACACCATCAAAAAAGTAAAATAAAAAATTCAAACCTCCAGATCCGGATAGATCTCAAAACAAGCTTTCCGATGATATCTTGTTTGCTTGATTTTGACACTGTATGCTCAAGTTATGAGAAAAAAACCACGGAGTGCTCTGGAGGGCCCAAAATGGTGTCTAGATGTGCTAACGTCAGCACTTCAAGGGCTTAAAATTTATGGCCAAATGGCTGTCATAGCATGCAAGCCCCATGGGGCTAAAATTCTTGGCTCCTGGTCGCCATATGACAAGGACTATTATTAATGAATCTAACAACACCATCATCATAATCTTCAAGCTTCACAAACTTATTTTTTCACCAGTCATGTGATGTGAACATCCACTATCAATGACATCCCATTCATTTCTTTTATCAACATATGAAACCAAATATTTCTCTTCTTTAAGATTATCTTCTTTAATAGAAATAAACAATATCTCTTCCTCACTAGCACCAGATTCATCATTAGTCATACCTTCTTTAGCATAAATTTTTTATAACCCTAGGGTGAAATTTCTTAGATCCGATATTGGGTTCCTTAGAATCTTTATTAGGTTATCTAGATGCAATGTGACCAATTTTATTACAACTAAAGCATTTCAAAGACAAATTTCCTTCATACTTACTAGAGCCCTTAGGTAGTCTTCTTGCAAAGAAGGCTTCAAGTTCATCCATATTCCTTTCATCTTCCATGATCTATTCCCATTGCTTAACATAGTGGTTGAAGTTGTATTTATAATATTTCTCTCCATTATCATGCTTGTAATGATGGATTTGAATACAATTTCAACCTTTTGAATTTCCTTACTAAGAGTAGTCATCTCATAGGCAAAAAGTCTACCAGTCAAAGCTTCTCTTGAAATATCTCTTATAGTTCTCAATTCCTCAATAGCTGCAACCTTATCACTGTAACACATTGGAAAAGATCTTAGAATTTTTCTTACAACTTCATCATCACTCAAGATACCACAAACACATCTTATTGAACAAACTAGATCATTTACTCTGTGCATATTGGATGACACAGTTTCACTGTCACTCATCTTCATATCTTCATACTTCCCTTACAACTTAACTTGCTTAACATACTTGTCACCTTCATAAATAGTTTCTAATTTAGTCCATACCTCATACACTATTTTCAACCCATCGATGTAAGAATATTCCATATCTGACAATGCACTAATCAAAGCTTCCCTTTCTATCATGGTCTCCTTGAATTTCTTCTTTTCATCAGCACTAGCCTAAGACAAGTTATTAGGAATGTTGTAAGGCTTCTCTTTGATATCCTAATATTCATCTCCCATGCATATCAAATAAGTAGTCATCTGATCCTTCCATATCAGATAGTTCGCTAGTACATTTTGGCAAATATGTGACTATGTGACTAAAACTTTTAATCGTACGACTAAATTTTTTAGTCACATGACTAAAAATGTTCAAATTCTACTTTTTTTTGTAATTCACAAGTATAAATGACTAATTTGGTCATCGGGTAAAATCACAAGGTCAACCAAATAAAAAACAACTAAATAAATAACCAAATAAATGAATAAATAAATGATTGAAAAATTAGTCACTAATATTTAGTCACCTAAAAAAAAATGACTAAATAAAGGACCAAACAAATGACTAAATAGTTAGTCACTAATAATCAAGCACCCAAACAAAAATGACTAAATAAATTATTATTACTCCTTTACAATAAAATTTGATAATATAATCATAGACTAATATTTAACTTAGAAGTTATATTTCACCATAAATGCTTGTTCTCCAATAGGCTTATTGCATGAGAAATTCATCCACACCTGTCTCATGCCAAAAATATGGCTTTCAAGTAATTTAAAAATCGATGATTGATAAACACCATTTAGAGATATTACTATATTGATGCTTAAGATGTTTTTAGGATGAAATTAATATTTGACCTTAAACAATTGAATTATTATTTTAAAATTATCTTAAATTAAAAATTAAAATTATTTTCATTGTCTTAAATTAAAAATTAAGATAATGAGAAATAATATTTTGTATATTTGTGTATATGTTTGATTTTAAGTTCGATATTTTGAATGAATTTTTTATAATATATTTTTGTTAAATGTTGATGACAAGTGATTGGTTTGTAAAAAACATCATACATTGATTAGTTTAGTCATATTTGATAATAATTCATTAAAAAAACAAATATTAATTGAATTGCAATATGATAATCATTTTTGTAAAGTTGGCAATACATAAATAAGAATAATTTGATGTTTTTACAATATAAGAGATTGATTTAAACATATATGATTTAAACAATCCAATTGCATTTTGAGGGATATCTTGCAGACACTTTTATTTCAAAAGGTCAAATAGTTATTTCTAGAATCAATTAGATTCAATTTATATGGATTTTAGAAATGTAATGTCACTAGAAGTAATTATTTCTAGAAGTAGTGCCTTAAAAACGTAAGGTCAAGTAATTAGTTTCACAAGAAATTAGATTCAATTTACATAGATTGTAGAAATGTAATGGTCGAGTCTACTGGAAACAAATTTCACTACTTTTAAAGTCCCCTTAAGTCATAAGTGACCCATGAAGACCCTTAGCTAAAATCAACCTATCCTAAACTTCTCAAAAACTCCCTCATTTACCCTCAATGAGATTTGCAATCACTTTTAACTCATTGGTTACATCAATTTGATTGATCTTTAAAGACCAATACAATTATTTTGCATCAAAAAATAATATCTATTAAGTGGTTGATAACATACCATATCACTTAATAAATATTTTTTACATTTAAATTTGAAATGCAAAGAGTAATAACTATCCTATCATGTAGACTCCTAAATCAATGTAGAACTTCCCTAAAACTCCTCCAAACTCCTCCAAAAATGCATGACCCCATAATCAAAACTACATTATTATTTTTTTACATTTAAAATATATTATTTAATAAAAATAATTTATGAAATATCATTTATTAAATATTTAACATTTAAACACATGTAAAAATAATAATAAAATCTAAAAGATGCGTAATTTTGTAATTATGGATCTACACATACCTAAGTGATTTTTTATCATGACTAGAACTTTACAATTAAAAAATAAAAATAAAGGCAAAAATTAACACTCTTAGCAACTATTTTTGGGTAAAAAACCTAAACTTTACTTGCATTTTCTCACTTTTGCTCTTTTCATTTATTGTCTGCTCTTGGTTCCTTCATGAAAGGTTTACACTGGAATTTTTGAAGTTTCTTGAGGGTTTCTTTGTAGGTCGTGGCTCATCTTGTAAGTACACACGCTCAATTTTTCTATAGAACAAGAAAAAATACTTCAATTTGTTTGTATATCTTGTGATCAAACTCTTTCTTTCTTTATTTTTTCTTTTTTGTTTGTCTATACATTATTTATTCACTAGATGCTACCATGGTGGAGCTTTCTACGATTCCATGAAGATTTTGAAGGTTTTGAAGGGTTCCAAAAACAAGGTAGAACAACCAATAACTCTTTGAACTTTCATGTCAACACCAAAATGAAACTACACAAAGTACCCATAGGTTTTCAAGTTAACATGCATCCTTTTTTTTGGCATGGGATGTTGACCTTACAAACATGAATTACACAAGACAAATTCTTCACTTTGAGCTTTGCGGCAAAGTTTAGTGTGGGTACAACCATGTGATATAAATGGAAATTGGATTTGAGAATCAACATCTCTTTCTAAAAATATGGAATTAATAACTTCACTGATATTCTTCTTGACCTTTTCCCTTATTTTGTTGCAAAATGATAATTTCAACCTCATTGACATTCTCCTTGACCTTCCCTTATTTTGTGGTTTCTTTCTTAGGCACATCATTCTTACAACCCTTATATGCTGATAGTTTTATACTATTGGTCAATTCTCCTACTTATGGCCATGGTTTTTATTGTATGTAGTCCCATGTTCAGATTGGTAGTTGCTGATTGAAAATCACTACTTCCTAGGAACTTGATATCTTATTCATTTGTTTTCCTTTAAGAAAGATAAGATAAGGTAAAAGAAGAGAATGATTCATGAGGGGGTAGTAGAAGATAGGGAGAACTAAGTCATACCCTTGTGAGAAGTTGTCACACTACTTGGCTGGGTTATTTGCCTAAGCCGTGAATAGTGAATGTTTTGAATGATGGTAAAAAATGTAATCAGTTATCCTTTTCTACATTATGTTTCTAAATGCTATTATATCATTTAAAAGGATGACATAGGAGGGATATCCTAGTTGTCTAACATACAGGCCTGTTGAATTTGTATATGCTTAATAGTGAGGGTGTAAAGTCCTTGTTGCTCAACTTTGTGTCCATGAGGTAAGGATTTAGCTGAATTCTGATTTACAAGTGTTGTTATTGTTTCCATAATGCATTTGTGTTATAATTGTGTATGTGTTGTTGTTAGATTATCTTCCCTTCAATGGGTTCCCGATCCTTTCCTGCATCAAATTCTTAAACTAAATCACACTTGAACACCTATTTAGAAGCTCATATTCTCAATCATAGACAAGATTCCTGCAACTAAATGATTATAAACACATACACAAAAGTGGTGCAGAAATAGATTGCATTGTTCGGAGATTGAAATTAAAAAAGAATGAGATTGGACATGCACATGAAGATAATGAAAATTTTCATATTGCATAAAGGATTAAAAGATCCAAACAAGAATAAATTTTTTATTTACAAATCAAAACATATGAATAATTGCTACACTGAGAAGCAATTTCTCTTCACACACAAGCTTCCTACACTAGCATGCCCCTCATTTCCTCAACAAAAAAATGAATTGCCCTCTATAATTTCTATATTGGCAAGTGAAGTGGCATACATTTTCAGCAAAGTGGTTCCCAAAATTTTAGTAGAGTGGCCTACCAAATGGCTGTATTATTTTTTAATCTTCTTGTTGATCCTCACTAGTCATTCTAAGTCAATTAATTTGATTTTTATGATTACAATCCATCATTATCTTCCTCGAGTAGTTAGTTGTTGCAACAAGTTTTCCATGGCAGGTTTCTATGCCAAGTTTGGAATTTAATGTGAGAGAACAATTATGGAGAAAATTTTGGCAGATAGAAAGGAAAAAATAAGAACTAAGTCCTTTGGGGAAGAATGTATTTTTGGACTTAACAATAGAAATCAATTTTTTTAATTTGTATATATTTTGTTGGTCGTGATTTTGCAGGTTCTTTTAAATGATCTCCTATCAACTCTTTTTTTAATTTACTAGATATTGCTCTCATGATTTGATTGCATCTTATATTCAGTTGGTTTTCTTTGAATATATTTTATTGACGGAATTGTTGTTTCTTAAACTTTCATGTCAAAGAAAATATCTTGCCACAGGGTAGATTGATATTTACAAGTAATGAGAAAGTTGTAGAATTTTTCTATGGGTGATATGATTTCAAGAGGAGTAGGAGAGATGCACTACAACATCTATGAAGTCACTCAACAAATTTGGGATTTCTTCATCACTTTTAAGATATGCAAATACTCTCTAATATTTCTTTTTCCTCTTTTTTGGTTACTCTATTATCATTTGTTGTAGATTGTCTAATGTTATCATGTTATTTTCTTTAGAAAACTCTTGTTAGAGAGATGATCCCATACACTCTAGTATTGTAGCAACATTTGAAGGCTAATTCTGAGGTGTCCTATCTCTTCCATTTTCAATATTTCGAGTGCATTCAATTGACTTATCTACGTCATGTTAACATAATCTCTAAATAGCATTGTAAACACAAAAATTAAAGTTGACAAATTACTCACTGAGGATAACTTACTATGATAGAGAAAGAAGTAATTAAGCCTTCTTGAGAAAGTTCAAAAGGGTAGATTATAAAAATTGGCATTACATTCAGAGTGCAACATATCTTGCACACACTAAATAAAACTACAGAGAAAATGTTCTTGTTAGTTATATCAACTTTTTTAACATTCTCCTTGGCCTCTTTCCTTGTTTTGTTGCAAACAATTGGCAAGAAATGAATCATGGATCTCTACATAGATAATTATGAAGGGATTTGTAGGACTAACTTTGATAGAAAATGCACACATTATTAGAATTAAGTTTCCAAAAGCTAGGCATAATTAACTGTTACAAAAATGTGCAAGTGCAAGATAATCAGAGTTTTAGGGGGGTCTTTTACTAGCTATGATACTAAAGACTTGTTTGACCAAATGTACACAAATTTGCAACTACAAAGTAAAGACAATTGGAGTTTCCTCGGAGTATTTTTATTAACTGAGATACTAAAGAGTTATTTGATCAACTGAGAAAAACATTTAGTATTTCACATGTGCTGAAATGAATCCTAAGAAATTTTTTTGTGTCTGAAGACATATAGTCTCAATATGATTAAACAAAAGAAAGAAAAACCTCTATTGCAAATATGTTGAACGAAGTCTTGAAACCTTTTATTTCTTGATTTACAAAGTCCTATGACCTTTCTTGTAGAATAGAATAGAAAACTTCTAACATCTACTAAATAAAGCTATGTTAAAGTAAACAATATTTTTCTTTGAGGTTTCTATAGGCTGAGGCAAATTCTTAAATTATATTGTCCACTCAAGGTTCCTCCCTAAGGTGATGCAACTAGTTCTTTTATCATAATATTAAAAAATGTAGGTACCATTTGCAGTTCTTATGGATTTAGCTATGTAAGTTTCTCTTTCATCAATGTTTGGATCATACTTCTTTCCTTAGCCTAACAATGAACTGTTGAGTGTGATCTAGGATGTTGGTGCAAATAATTACTTACCTGGGTCAATTCAAAATTATTTGAAATCATCTTCATGATCTAAGGAAAAGTCATTCTTACTATTGAGGTTGGGTCTATTATAGGCCTTCACTCTTGTCACTATATATTTTTTCTTAGAACTTGATGCCCTTGCTAAGTAAAGAAATGATGGGAAGAAAGCCCTTACCATCTCTTCAAGGTATAGTAGTCTACAAGAGATGACGCCAAGTTAAGATAAGACTATCACATCTTTACACCAAAGGGAGAGAAAATAAAAACCAATTCATAGAAATATATATTCTTGAAGAATGTGTGTAATGTGACTATAGTATCTCCCTAGGAAATATCCTAAAATTTCATCCTTATTGGTAGTTTATTACTTAAAGAATGGTATTTGATTTTCTCTAGATATATTTCCAATTTCTTTGACTTTTTTCTCTCAACATGCTATAAATTCATCATCAAGTTTCTAGGCATGGCCCATTCATTAATGGGAAGAAAATTTTTGTGGTGGACCCGAGTCTTGCTCCAAAGCTATCTCATTTGAAGATTTCTTTGGGTCACTTAAAAAAGTGGTCTATTCCAAAATATTTTTCTCGTGTTCACAATTACATATAGGTATGTGTTTCCTCTTCATGATATTGACTTAAATGGTCAATTCTATGCAAATGGCCTTTTCTTTATAAATACAATAATTTTTTTAACTTGAAAATAAATTTCTTTGAGCATTTTAAGTTTTAAGGTCCATTCTAGTAAAGAAAATATTTGTCTTTTGAATTACTTTTGATTCTGATATACCCAAATTCTACTAGTAATCAAAGATATTATTGAAACCACAAGAGTCAAACAATTAGTACAACATGCATTGAGTGTTGATTCATTGCTAGCCAGATGAAGGATATATACAAAACCATAACATTTTTTTTCCATAAAGTCACCAACAAGATCCAAACATAAAAAATGAATAATAAAACCATGAGTTTATATTATGCATCCATTAAATTTAAAATCAAATGCTATTTTTAGTAGAAGAGCACATAAAAAATAAGGATTGAAAATATTCAAAACTAAAAATAAATTTACAAATTAAAAATAAAATGATTTAGTCAATGGAACAAAAATGACAAGGTAGAATAAAGAAAAACACATTTTTTCATAAAACCTTATTTTATGAGTAAGACACAATATTCAAACTAAAAACATGGAAAACCTAAGTTGATAAACTTAAATATTATTTAATTGATCTAAAACTGCATATTCAAGTCCATATATTTATTGATTTTTTTGTTGTTTGAAGATGTTAACAAATGTGAATAAACATGATATAAAAGGAAAAGAATTATAAGTTGTAATTCATAGTGCACAATATCCTCAATGCATGTTTCAAAATATATACATAATTACATTTTCAGAGTAAATGATAGATATATAAGATAATATCTAAAATAGACTTGGGAAACCATGCATATGCACTAAAGAAGAAACACATAATCCAGATGACTGCCGAGGACAAGTTTCCATTAGATAGGGTATTTACATAAAACCAAAAGAATTTTTTAAACATCTTCTGGATGCAACTAAATTTACCAAAATTTTCAACATTCGAATATGAAAATGGTCTAGATTGTTTCTATCTCCAACATAAATTTTACAAGGATCATGTTTTTTCATCTCCTAGAGCTTTCTCAAGGTAAAATTTGTTTGTCTCTTCTAGTTCTAGTGAAAATGCAATGATTATTTAGTGTTACAGGGGAAATTGTGCTAGGTAGTGCGGTGGAAAAAGTGGCAAATACAGAAAAGAATGAATGGATCACATCAATTTTTGAGATTCTATATATATGTTTGCAAATAGGATATGTTTTGAGACTTGAAATGGAGAATACTTCAATTTTTTGGCACTTTAAGAAAATAGTTGTCTTTTTTGACATTTAAAGTAGAAAATATTGAAAATTACACATAAATCCTAGATAGCATTATAGAGTGGATTCTTGTGAGCCATAAGGTAGCCATGATACAATTTTTAGATGAACAATTCAATGCAAAAGTAACTAGACAAAAAGAAAACTTATTTTTTATCAGTTTGTAATAAATTGCATAGATATTCGATCATATTTTAGTTTCATCATTTGATCCGAGTCTTGGTCAAACAAGTTGGAAGGAAACCCTCCTTTAGAGGAATCTAACTACTAGAAAACCATTTTGGAAGTAAATCTTTCTAGACTAAATCATTTTGGAAGTGTTTAAAAATTCATTGGCAATAGGAGATGCCCCATTCACAACATGAAACAATTTATGATGGTTGTCTTTATCATTTGTCAATATTTTATTGGGTTATAACTATTTGAAGCCAGACAATATCACTTATTTCACATTAGTTATGACCATTATCACATGGTTTCCTTAATTATTCATGATAGGGATTCTTCATTTTTCTTTAGTGACCTCGTAGTGAAAGAAATATTTCATTGTTACTCTATTCTTTCAAATACCTTGCATTTTCCTTTGTTCATTTTATATGACATCATGTTTGCACTTTCATAGGAACTTTAATTGTCTTCGTCATTAATTTTTGTTATTCCTTTTGACAGACTATAATGGCACATTAAAATAACTATTTGTCTCATTGTCATATGACCTTTACAAAGTATATGCAAGTATGCTCTAATATTTCTACTCTTTATTAGATAAACATCTACCATCAATATATTATTTATCATTGTGTCATTTCTAGTGACCATACTCCACCTTGATATTGGTATTTCCCTTGAACAACATGAAACTCCAATTTATGAGTTAATAAAGGTGCACTATTTGTCATTCATTAATTATCATTATGCTGGGCCTTTATGGATACCGTGATCATCTCTATTTTTTCCTTTGACTAGTAGTGAATTTCTCTATATCAAAATATCAATATTCTTAATTGCATTTCACTATTTTTACCATCTAACATGCATCGGTTATAATGATCATTGCTTCATGTCATAGTACCTTTGTATGTATTTTATGTCATTGTAATCCATGCTTTTGATTTGTCATATAAGCCCATTCTTGTGATAGATCCTTTCTACACTCTTGATTAGAAGATAAAATGATTTTTAAATAGCTTAAGAAAATGATAGAGAATGTGAAGAAGCTACAACTTATTTCTAGATTCGATTGTGTATGTGTTTTTGCATCAATGTTTTAGGAAACTAGGTTTTACTTAACTTTTAAAAAATCTCAAAGAAAAAATTGAAAACCATTTAGATCAACATGATAATTTAGTAAAGTTGTTTGATAATTCATTAACGATCTTCTAATTATATGTAGCATATACTAGGGTTTATTAAATGACTCATATTATTTTATCAGTTATGGTTCATAGTGTTTCATGAGTAATCCACAAGAACCCATATGTCATGAGAGTGAATGGTTAAACTTTATGCTTATTTCATCTTGGCAATTCTCACTATGGTGAAGCATTGAGCCTTCTTGGGAGGTCACCCATCCCAATACTTATCGAATTCAAGTGTGTTAAACTAATTATGTTGTCAAGTTATTTGCATGTCTCACTACACCATTTGATTTATAAACTTAATTTTAGTGACATTATTGATTAATTGATTACATTATATTATGATACCTAATACCACCCATATCTAATTAGTTAATCAAGATTTCATTTATGTATACATATATATCTAATTAAATTAAATAAATAAATCTTCTAACTCAAAGCACAACCTCAATGTTTATTTTATTTTTGGTTTGTCTCGATGTCATTATTTTTTGTTATCTTCAAATTACTAATCTCCATCTTGTATAGTGGTAAATGGTTATGTGAGTTGTGGGATAGCTACATGAAAGGAGTTATGTCTATGATTTTTTATCCGTCAGTATTGTAAAGTTTTGTGTTACTAAATGTGATAAAACTATTTTAATATTTATTCATCTTGTAATCATTCTCTAGTTTAGTTCATGATATTGTATTTAGTTAGCTCATATCTAGAGTTGACTATAAGAAGAGATAATAGGTATATGGCATGTATATTGGTCTTGACCACACCTTCGACAGTTACATTTTTAACAATAAAAGTTCTATGTTTCCCTATTTTAATTATAATCTAGTAGTAGACATTGAAATGGAGTGCAAATAGGAAACTTGATGTATAATTACTTAGTTATACTGACTAATAATTTTGTGGCCAAATATCTCATTTTGTAGTGTGTTGAATCTTATCTTAATACTAATATTTCCTTATCTTGTAGAATCATATTGTTTTTGGTAGAATCATATTTTCTCTCCTTCAATTTGATTGGGGTTTAGATTGAAAAAACTGATCAATGTAAGTTATGTCACAATTTCAAATTAACCTTGTCATAACATGATTTTAATTTTGAATGTAACTTATATGGGACTAAAAAAACTACTAAAAATTGCATATAAATGACTAAACTTAGTCACATGACTATTAGTAGTTAATTTACAATCATTTATAACGCAAATAAATTTATGACTAAACATTTTTAGTCATTTATTTAGTCATTGATTTAGTCATTAATTTATTTATATATTTAGCCGCATATTCAGTCGTATATTTCGTCACATATTTATTCATATATTTAGTAGCATATTTAGTCATATATATAGTCACATATTTAGTCATTGATTTGGCTATTGATTTATTCATTGATTTATTTATATATTTAGTCACATATTCAGTTTTATATTTAGTCGTATATTTAGTAGCATAGTTAGTCATATATTTAGTCGTATATTTAGTAGCATAGTTAGTCATATATTTAGTCGTATATTTAGTCATATTAAGGAATGATGGAGTCAAAACACCATCCTCCTGCTTGTAAAGAAGATGCTCTTCCATTGAGCTAGTACCATTTAAAGAATAACCATACAATGTGTATTCATAAAATAAAAATATAATATCTCAAAAAAAAACTCTGGATTTTCATGATGTAATCTTGCAGATTTGTATTGGCCATTAAAAAAATTGGATAGGAATGTCAAAACCAATTAAAATTGAACATCGGCAAAACATAAATTCATAATGGCCATAACTTCTAAGTCAAGTCAAAATTGCATAGAAGATATCCCAAGAGTTTAATATGTAGGGAAAGGAAACTCATCCTAGAATAAAATAAGAAACATTACAAAGTTCCTTCCAACTAGAAACATGTACCATGACTCAATGGTGCAGCTGACATGGCTCCTAGTGAAAACACAATAGCAAGATAATGTCTAAATATCCAATGTATGAACTTCAATAATAGAAAAATTTTACATTAAGATTGTTTAAGCTAAAGAGATAAGAGCCCAACAATTGGTACATGTTACCAATTTAGTTTACATACTAAATTGCTAAGTTATGGACTTTCTTATCCATTGAATTATGTATTTTAAGTTACTAGCCATGAAGACTACATAATTGTTAAGTGTAGAAAAGTAAGTACCAGAATGCATAAATATTGAAATGTTGGTCATTATTATTAAAAAATGATATATAAAGACAAAAAAATAGTACATTTTATTGCCATATCATTCAAAACTAATTTACAAAGGTACAAATATATTTAGATTTCATTTATACAACATTTAATACAATGCATTCAAATCCACACAAGTCATGGCAGCTTGTAATACACTAGCTGAAACACATTGCAAAATAGAAAGTATTAAAGAGATAGAGGAAAAGCCTCCATTGCCTAAATGGGATATTGATAAGTTGAACTGTGATGAATATCTGACCCCATATCTCTAGTTGTGGTTAAAACCTAAAAAATGAAAAGGATAAGGGTCAGCTCAAAAGAACTGAGCAATGGAAATTTTCCTAAATACCTCTATAGCACTTTATATGTTACAACATGCTTATGCAGATAAAGCATTAAAAGATGCAAGAAAGATTTAAAAAAGAAAAGAAATACAATTTTTAAGCTAATTTTGTTCACTTCATGTGTAGATATAGGTATGAAGACCAAGTAGGTTGTTGAAGGGACACACATACCCTACATGTGTGAAAATTTCCAACCGAAGTTATGTAGAGGCGAAGATTGATTAAGGAGGTTGTAGAGGGGGCATACATGCATTATAGGTATGGGACCTTCCGGATGAACTAATGGAGCTATTGAAGACTGGCTATTGAAGGGACATGACATTTTTTCATGAAACATTTTAGCCCAATAGAACAATCATATTTTTTTATAGGAAGGTTAATTGGTACACGAAGCAATTATACTTCTGCATAATTTCAGTTTTCTACATGAGGGTAGTTTTCTATAGGAAGTTGTGGTGCTACAAGAGGTTATAAAAAAGGGACTTCATGGACCAAATTTGGAATTCAGTTAGGTTGCTACAGGAAAACTTCAAGATATCTAATGTTTCATGTTTCATAAGATTGTAAAAGAAATATACATAACAGAAAGGAATTTCATGAACATGCTAGAGCCATTAGTATAATAAATCAGAATGAGTTCAAATATATATGCAATGGATATCAATATCATATGTAAATAATTGTGAAGATATAACAACAAATGCATCAGAGGTTCCATGAATTGTAGAAGCATGTATAATTAACAGCTATGAGAAATCATTAAAAGAAGGTATGTAGAAGCATGTTCTAATTATTGAATTCATGGAGCAGATTATCAAGATAATATAGATTGTAACAATTTTGTCAAGATGTGATGAATAAATGCATTAAAGGAGATCCAACAAGTCGTAGTGACTACAAATTTTAGTTACAATATTAACATTTGAATATAAAAAAGAAGAAGATCAATTTCTCTAATTTTTTGTTCAACCGATGGATTTCAAATGAGACTAAAGAAGCATATATAGAAATGATACATAAAATAGGTACTTGGAATATCATGTGAAAGTGATAGTCATATAATAAAGTGTTATGGGTTTACATTCACCTAAAAAAATGAAGATCATTTTCATAAAAAGACATCAAATACAAGGGTACTTAAATAGAATCAAAGGATTATAGATGCACATGAATCCTAGATATGCACAAGGTAACATAGACTTTTAAGTCTTATGGAAGCCAAAAAAAATTGTTGCAAGAGGACACATTTCTACAGAATGCAACATTTATGTATTCATAAAATTCTAATCATATTTCAGCAATTAGATAAGAACTTGTCATCATCAGCATAATCACAACTAGTGAGTAAGGGATCCTAATTAATGTCGACTATTGATGAATCCATCGAGACAACACACAATGATGAACACCTCAAATAGATGATCGACATGTGTTTCCCTGATGGAGTCATCGACATATATGAAGCCATCAACACAAAAAAAGTTGACATATACCGACCACCAACATGGATAAAGGAAAGACGTAGTTTTACGTAGAAACCCTCACTAGAAATTTGGTTGTAGGCACCAAAAATAAAGTTTTAGTGAAAGGATAAAATCCCTCTTTTTATGTCAGAGAGAAAATAAAAATCACAAGGGGTTCGTGTGGTCGAGCATGTCTTAGAACATAAAAGAATGTCATTAATTTTTTTTAGATCTTAGCATACCCTTGTTTCATTTTCAGAGTGAAAGATTTGTGATATAGAAAAAGGCCCATCAACCCTTGTGCTATAGTAAGAAATGTAACAGAGAGGTCGTGGTCTATAAAGAATAACCCAAAACTCAAGACACGGTAAGCTACAAAATATTGTAAGTTTCAATATGAAAGAATGATAACCAAAACAGAACAAAGAAGAGGCTTGATATCTTCAAAATATGGCAATTCATAGTATCAGAGCCATAGTTATTTAAAAGGTAAATTAATAATGTCAATGAAAACTTCATAATAGGGTTTCATTTTCAAAGGTCATGGCTCAGAGGCAATAGAAGGAATAACAACAATGCAATTTTTGTTTGCTACAGATAACCCTCATATTTTCTATTTTGACATGAAATTTATAACATGTAAAAGAAACCCTTATGTAAATAGAGAAATATCTAGAACATAACCAAAAGATAAAAGGAACCCTTATGTTCCAGATCAGTTGGGCATGGACTTAAGGGTAGTTTGGATTGGTTTTTTCATAGTTTGGAGTTGTTTTGATATGTATTTTCATGCATTATTCTAGATCTGAGTTAGGATTTTGATCCCTACATATTGTATATTCACCTCTTTTAGAAGGGCTCTTCTTTCTTTCTAGAGATTGGTAGGTTCTTCTTTCTTTCTAGAGACTGACAGGTTCTTCTTTCTTTCTAGAGATTGGCACATTATAAATTTTTGAGAGGATTGTAGGGGCACTCTGTAGCAGATGTTTTTTAGCATTGATTATACAGATACATGGACTCCTTCTCATTGATTCATATTAAATTATTTTGAATTTCTTTCTTTTGTGTTGTGTTTATCCTTCATTTAAGCTCAATTCTTTATTGCATATGTGAATCTTGATACTTGTAGTTACAGGTCTATGTTTATGATCTTTATGTTTTTGCAAAAAAATGGTAAAGCTAAGATTTTCCTTTCAAAGAAAAGAATTATGGATCTTTATCACTTTTGTAACTGCATGTTTTTCTAGGTATTGTGAATCTATAGTATTTTGGATAGTTGGTGTTGGGTTACTGAAGCTGCAATAAATTCTTTTGTGTATCACCTCATTTAAATTATAGTAATTCATATATTTTTATTCCTTTCCCCATATACAAGTTAGTTTTAGGTGAGAACTATATAGGAACCTACCGCATCTAGAGATTCTTATCTCATTTTATGACGACCCAAAACTCAAGAGAGTTTCCATGTTTTAACATGATAACTAGATTCTGCATCAAGCTATAGGCACAATCCTGATTGACAACAATTTTTGGCATGCCTAGTGGGACCTGAAGTACTTCTCAGATCCCTAAATTACACGGTGACTCTAAATTATATGATTTTTGCAAATCAAATCTTAATAGCCTATGAAAAAGGTTACCATAATAGAATAAATAATATTTTTCAGTATCACGAGTTACCATCAGGGAATACAAGAGGAAGTATAGCAAGGAAAGGTGCTAGGTCAATAAATAGAGGTAGGAGAAGTATTGTTTCAGAAGGTGACCCGATAGTCACATATTTTAAGAATTTATTCTTCAAGAGTTTTGAAGAGGTTTCATAGCAAATACATGAAGATTTAAAATTTTTCAATGGTTTAGAGGCCCCAAGTACATCTGCTTTAGAATTACCAGCAAATTAAAATTTAGTTCCAGTTGCCACAGTTGCACAACCAACCATTATTCAAACTCAACACACTATCATAAATTATGTGTTTAATCCTCCACCTCAATTGACTCATCAAAAACCAATGAATCAACCTTTTGTGTCTTTTAATCAAGGTAATCCTCTTAATATATGAGTTCATCATGATATACCCACTTCCGCACTTAAAATTTTTCCATATTTTATGGGTGAGAATCATGTATCAGCTATTGAGCATATTGGAGATGTAGCCTCTTTCTATGGTTTTCATCAAGTTACTAAACATGGTGTGGCTATGAAGTTATTAGTAGCATCATTCAAAGGTAAAGAAATTCAATGGTTTAGAGAATTGCCAGTTAATTCCGTTACTATAATGCCCAGCCAGGGAACCCATGAGAACTTAACCTAAACACGCAACTAAGTTTGCAGATTTTTTTTTTTTAAGTTAACATACAAGATAAATATCAGTGTGAGAGAAATCACCATTTACTTACATTAATACAACAACCAACACAGATTAAAACTCTCCATGATTCCTTGACGAAGATTACATAAGTATTAATTAATTAATTTAGATTAGATATAATTACAAAACTTGCATAAACAAATGAATGATAAAATCAACACCACATAAAGGATAACATACATAGAACGGGTACCATAAGGTATCCATAATAACCTACATCCACTACACATGTCATAGGGTATGTAATATAATAACCAAAAAGAATTACAACATGATATCTCTGAAAAACTGATACTATAATACATGATCGCAAAGAAGAAGAAGAAGAACACAACTCCATCAATGAAGATCAAGAAGGAACAACTACCACAGGGATCATCTAGCACTGGTACATGAATGTCAAAATCTCAAATGGTAAAATAATCACTACCACCCGACCTCGTGAACCTAAATGGTCTACTCCCACCATGTTGAGGAGATAACAACATATCCCACTTGGATAACAAACATCAACAAAATAAGCTAAGGAAAAGATCCTGAAAGCTCTCTAACTCAAGGTGTACAAAAGGTAACAATAGGTAAGACTTACTAATCCAAAGGCAACCAACACATGTATAATAACTAGACTATGCATAGGAAGGTGTCATCATGTACGTCTAATCCTTGAGTCTCATCTTGGTAATCACTCTAGATCTCAGCACTCAAGTGACCATACACAGTATCAATGACTTCTCATATAGACAAAGCCATTAACTATGCCATATCCAGTCCACGTAGGTGGAAAGGATTATCTCATCCTCCATCTTAGTCTATACTAGCACTCAAGCATGGGTCAGGAACCAGATCTTATTAAGTTCATTTAAATACCCCTTAATTATATTAGGTTATCAATTGATTACAGATACTTACAATAAGTGATCCTAGCAGCCACTTGTGGGCCCCAACGCTTATTGCAAGCCACCCCTGACTACATATCTAGGTAAACTACCCTAGGCTCACAGATCTCACATAGATCAAATCAGGTATACAACTAGGTAATCCTAGATCCAGTTTCACACACAAGAAATACAAATGATTACAAAAATACCATAAACAGAATACAAGGTAACATGAGCCCATATGGTCAAATCAGGGTATAATCAGAATAAACACACACATCAAATCATAATACTGAAGACATGTCCAACTGACAATTACCCCTGGCCTATATTTTCCCCCTAGGCCTTCTAGTGCCTGATAACATAAAAAGCAAAAGAAGACACTCCAGGAATGAAGAATACAACACTCACATCATGGAAGGCTGAAATATAACCATAAGCATTTACATTCCATAATGTTCATAATTGAGTCCAAGCATAGAATCACATAAATCTACCAAGATAAATTTATCATAAACACTAATACAATGTCAGAGTTAAAGAACATTCTCTATATTCATCCTATAGGTTCAACAGAACAAAACACCCAATTTCAGTAAAAACATAACACCTTTAAACCTCATTTTACCAATATGAATATAATTAAATATATTTCATTCTGCATAAAATATATATCCTAATTAACATTTACATATATATATGTCAAATTTGATTATTAAAACAATAGGTCTAATCTAATTCAAATTAGAAAATAAATTATACAATATATTCCCCTAGTATCCTTAAGTGTATATTTAAATATTAAAATTTAACCCAAACTAATAAATCGAATATATACATATATACTAAAAAATTTTAAAACCAAATAACATTAAAAAGAAAATTATTTAATTTTATTAATACTTAATAAAAAATTTAAACTACATTAATTAAATTTAATATTACAACGTTAGTAATTTAAATTAAATACAATCTTAATTTAACCATTTTTCGTTAAATCAAAATTCTAAACAAAACATATTTTAAATAAATTAAAATTTAACATTAAATCAAAATTTAATTAAACTTAAAATAAAACAAAAAACAAAATTTAAAATAAACCTTTGAGTGGAGGGCATGCCCCACGTGCCTCCCCACTCAGCGCACGGGCTCCCCCCACGCGCAAGAAAGGGTATTGCCTACGACAGTACTCACTGCTCATGGTAGTGCGGTACTGTCGTAGTAGTACCCACTGCACCATGTGGGTAGAGGGGGTAGGGGGAGGTGGTGGCCCCCGCCCCCCCTTTAATAATTTATTTTTATTTTTTTATATTTTTTAAAAACATCAAAACTTCATTTCAATTTTTTTGTTTAATATATATATATTTCTATTCTTTCTAGCACATTTTCCAAAAATGTGAAAACACAAAAGGCAATGTGTAATATAATTATTTTTTTTGAAATCAATAATATCATAGGAAAATATATGTATCTATATATTTATTTTTAAAAACAAATACAGCACATGCATCTAAAGTTATGCAATTGTCTTTACTATTTTGTCTTTCCTGGCTTTTTGACTCAAAATTAATTGACTATATTTTTTTTATAGAGAGTATTATTTTTTTTACCAGAATTGGATTTTTGCTAACAAATGATTTCCTTTCTAATGGGTAAATTTATTTTCAAACCCTATAGTCAAACTATAGTTCTGATTTGATTTATTGTTTTCTAGGAAAATTACGAAGAATTTTCTAATGAAATTTTGCCAGCATAACCCCGTTGTGCTAAAATTTAATAAAAACATAAAACCAACTAAACTAGGGTTTTCTAAATATCCAAAACAATAGAAATACTAGATCTAACTATAGAGACAAATTGAAATTACATAAACAACAAAAGCCAGATAAGTGCAAGACAAAAATTAACAAGCAAGAATTTAAAGCCTACCTTGGATCCAAAGCTAAAACTAAAATTGAAAACCTTTGAAGATCTGTAGACCAGAATTGCTCCTAGAATGAATCCAACTTGCAAATTTGAATCTATGTAGGAAGCATACACACGATCTAGATGCACAAACAAGAAATCACACAATCCAAATTCTTCCCAAATTCCAAAGTGCACAAGCTCTCCAAAATTCTCCTCCAACCTGTCTAATCTCTAAAATGATTGCAATTCCCCCTAATAGAGATTCCATTCCCTTTTTCATGCAACCCTAAAGATAACTCAATAGCTAACTCCCACATCAACTCCAAATCAGAAATTGAAAATAAATCTTAATTAATAATTAAAACACTTTTCATGCACAACTCAACTTTGACTTTTTAAAACAAGTTGATTACTTTTGAGAACAATTCACTTTTCAATAATGCATATATTAATAATATTAAATTCATATTAAATAGATTAAATATTTAAAGCATACTAAAACCATGTAATTAAATATTTAATTAATTAATAAAATACACAAGCATAATAAAATCTAATTTTTAATTAAATAATCAATTAAATCCAAATAATCAAATATTTGACTTTTAATTAAATTTACTCAAATAACTTAGGAACATGATTAATATTAAATTTCAACTATAATCATTAATCAATAAATCACAGAAAATCACCCACTTAAGAAATAAATCAACTGAACCCAAACGAAGTAAAATTAAACAAAGTAAAACCAAGCAACACGAGATAGAGATCCACAAATTCTTGTCAACTAGACAAATCCGGGTAGGGTAGTCAAATTGATACTTGTCCAATCCTAGGACAAATGGGCTTAGGTTAGGGTTTTGGATATGTGCTATCTCCCTTCTCTTACCATTTGAGATATTACAATAGGGCACGCTCAACCTGACAGTTCAGGGAAGTCGATGCTCGGTACCTAGAAACCTGCATACAAAACCTACATGTACATACATATATAGATATATAACAGACAATGGTGGGGATCGATCGATCGTGTGGATCTCGCAAAAAAGTAACTATGACTCCATCCCTCAACCACATTAGGTACATCAAACAAAAATATAAAAAAATCCATCAACCATACACATGCAAGTATGGGGTCACTAAAATCATAAGCATTAATGATTTCCTAACATATAATCCATCATCCTAAAATAACTATAACATAAAGAAAATCAGACTAGGGACGGGGTACTGCATCCACCCCCCTAGGATTAGGCTTACTCTTGGAAGCCTACCAATAGATAGGGGTATGCATCCCTCAAGCACGAAGCATTTACTAAAAACAAAACACAATAAGAACATGATATACAGTCATTAAGGACAATATAATTTTAGTTTAGGAACAATCCAAAAATCACATTGATCAATCATTCATTAACAATTCAAATAGATCTAAACCTTTATTCATTCATAATTATAGAAAACATCTAGAATCAATTGCATAAAACACACATTCGTATCTTCATCAAATAATAAGTTGAGAAGTTCATGCAAATCTAGTTAATAAAACACTTATGTAAACATATATGATACACAATTATTCTATTTTCACACAGTAAACATAGTACTATCTTTGTGATGTCCTCTCTTATACATACTATCAAGGGTCCATGATGAACATGATAGAAACAACGCTTATCATAGAACAAGGCCAATAGTACCAAACATTGGGAATAGCCACCATAAAGTTTAAAAAGGACAAACCCAAGTTCAGGAATTCCAAGCTCAACATTAAATCATAAAAGTACTGCGGTAATTCAACAGTAAGTCAAGTGTGACTAGTATCACAAAATAGATAGCGAAAAGAGATTCAGGTGACTAGTCCATGCATAAGATAATCCAAAAATTTAATGTTATCCCATACACAACACAAACAATTCATCAATAACCAAAATAAATTATCAATCATAAAACATTCACATAACAAGGTGACTAGTGGTAGCCACACTCAAGGGAGTAATCACTTCATGACATCCAAAGGTACCTCACCTTAGATGCATTAGAGAGGGTACCCAAACACAATAGATAGTCAAATCACCTATGACAATCACTAGACAAAGTGATATCTGAAAGACATTTAAGAGAAAGAAAAACATAAATGTTTAGTTGTAATTTAATGGTTCTCAAATATAAAAGAGTTATATGTCTATGTTTGGTTTCAAGTTTTGACAGTTTAGACATCTAATGGGTACACAAATTCCTAGAGTTCCCAATGTAGAACTCAGTGCTCTGATACCAAGTGTAATGCCATGCCAAGAAACCCAGGAGAACTTAAGCTAAACACACAACTAAGTTTGCAAAATAAATAAAAAAAATAAGTTAACATACAAGATAAACATCAGTGCGGAAGCAATCACCATTTACTTACATTAATACAAAAACCAATACAGATTACAACTCTCCAGGATTCCTTGACGAAGATTACGTAAGTATTAATTAATTAATTTAGATTATATATAATTACAAAAATCACATAAACAAATGAACAATAAAAGAAACACCACATAAAGGATAACATACATACAACTAGTACCATAAGGTATCCATAATAACCTACATTCACTACACATGTCGCAGGGTATGTAATACAATAACCAAAAAGAAGTACAACATGATATCTCTAAAAATTTGATACAATGATATAGGATCACAAAGAAGAAGAAGAAGAAGACAACTCCATCAATGAAGATCAAGAAGGAACAATTGCCACAGGGATCATCCAGCATTGGTACATGAAGGTCAGAATCTCAAATGGTAAAAGAATCACTACCACCCAACCTCATGAACCTAAATGTTCCACTCCCACCGTGTTGAGGAGATTACAACAGATCCCACTCGGATAACAAACATCAACAGAACAAGCTAAGGAAAAGATCTTGAAAGATCTCTAACTCAAGATGTACAAAAGATAACAATAGGTAAGACTTACTAATCCAGAGGCAATCAACACATGTATAATAACTAGACTATGCATAGGAAGGTGTCATCATGTACGTCTAATCCTTGAGTCTCATCTTGGTAATCACTCTAGATCTCGGCACTCAAGTGACCATACATGGTATCAATGGCTTCTCATACAGAAAAAGCCATTAACTATGCCATATCTAGTCCACATAGGCAGCAAGCATCATCTCATCCTCCATCTTAGTCTATACTAGCAATCAAGCATGGGTGAGGAACCACATCTTATTAAGTTCATTTAAATACCCCTTAATTATATTACATTATCACTTGATTACAGATACTTACAATAAGTGATCTTGGCAGCCACTTGTGGGCCCTGATGCTTATTGCAAGCCACCCCCAACTATACATCTAGGTAAACTACCCTAGGCTCACAGATCTCACATAGATCAAATTAGGTATACAACTAGGTAATCCCAGATCTGATTTCATACACAAGAACCATAAATGATTACAAAAATACCATAAACAGAATACAAGGTAACATGAGCCCATATGGTCAAATCAGGGTATAATCAGAATAAACACGTACATCAAATCATAATACTGAAGACATGTCCAACTAACAATTACCCCCGGCCTTTGTTTTCACCCTAGGTCTTCTAGTGTCGGTAACATAAAAAGAAAAAGAAGACACTCCAGGAATGAAGAATACAACACTCACATCATAGAAGGCTGAAATATAACCATAAGCATTGAATAGGTGTAAAATGGATCTTAACAATGCATCTAGCATTCCCCTATTCATGTGTATATTAATTTGAATTGACAAGTAATGTAAATCTAGAAATGCTTGAAATTAGATAAGATAAGATACATACCTCATAATGAAATTAATCTGGAAATACCTATTTTCTAATGCCTGTGTATAGTTTTGGAAAATTTTACAACTAGATTCGGAACCAGAAAATAGCAACAGAGAAAACCCATAAAACTTTTATCTTTTCTAGGGTAGGTCAACTTTGACCCAGATACTGGGGCACAATCATACCCTCCACTAAAGGTTGACTTTGACCCAAAATAGCTCTGACAAAAATTTTGTTCGCGGATCTTGAAAGTTTGATGAAAAGGGTACTCAGATCCGCTCTACAATTCAAATAGCAATTGTAGATATTTGAAAATAGTGTTTTGGGGTGGCCATATAGGGTTTTTCCTTAGTCAAACCCCCATTTTGGTGATCTCCACCTCCACGAATAGATGAATATAATAGAATGTGTGTGTGTATTGAATATGTAATGCTAAGATCTAATCCTCTAGATTGAAACCATAGCATGAATGGTTATGAGAAAGCAATGCATAGATTTGAATAAGATAAGAAAGCATACCAAGCCCCCAAGGCTAAAGTACTCTTACCAAACTCACAATCCTTAATTGCTAACCCATGATTGTATCTTTGAATGCTTGAATATTGATAATGGTGGATAAAGGAAGAAGAAATCTCTCTTGCTCCAAATAGATGTTCACAATGGTGTGCTCAAAAAATGCTTGATATCAACAATGGCTTGATCTTCAATATCATCCTCTTGAAATCTTGCATCTTCATTTCACCATCAATTGCTTGCTTGAAATTTTGATCCTCTTGTTGCCCAATTGTGCTCTTCTGTTGTGTAAATGAAGGCAAATGAGAGTCTTTATATAGAGGTTTCAAGGTGAGGCTCCTAGAGTAATGTGAAGACCCATAATTTAAATTTCATCTCAAATTATGGTCCAATCCCAATAATGAACTAAGGAGGGAAAATAATTAAATGAATTTCAAATAAAAACCCTTATGCATTTGGATCTGAAATCACGACACTAATTTTGGGGTCCTTTGGGACCAAAATTTGAAAAGGGGAATCAAATCCTGATAGAGGTCAAAGTAAACCTTGAAACTAACCTAGGTTAGAGTTGACCTCAACTCTGACCTAGGTCAAAGTCAACCTTGACTCTGACACAAGGGTCAAGATCCAATCTGGGTTGAAAATAGGAGGTCTCGGGGATGCCCGGAGACGTAGAAATGATGACAGAATAGGGCCTAATGCCAGGGAGAGACACATAGTCCTATGATGAACATGATGAAGGCTAGGAGGACCTTGTTAGGAATTAATGTTGAATGTTTGGAAGCCATTCTGTAGCATTTTTTGTTGCATTCATGACTATGATTATCATTGATGTCGACATAGTGATCTTCTGGAGACTTGCAAAGGAGCAGAAAGTGTTTTGATTAGCGCACATGGGATATTGTAGATAGACCTATGTGATGTTGAGGATTTACTCTTTGATATGTTATATGTTTATGGTTAAGAGCAAAGACATTAATTCATTTATTCATGGAAGTTATAAGCATTTTGGTAGAAGCAGTATTCAGGTAGTATTCCTAAGTAGCAGTTTGTGGAAATCAAATGATATCTCCTAATCAAGATGGAATCTGGTTTTGTGAAATTAAAGGGAAGTTGAAGATACATTGATAGTGATGTGGATGATAGTGTGAAATTTGAGGTCACATGGATGGATAATTATTGTATTTGGAAGCTGACAATTTTGTGTAATTTTGATGTAGCATGTGGAAACTTTTATTTTGTAATTGGATGTCGACTCATTTGTAATTACTTGAGTGTGGTATAAAGGAATGAATGTTTTTCCTTGTTTATATATGGTTTAATTTGATGTAAGCATGAAGTGAATAAAAGAGCTAATGTAGTTGTGAAAGCGAATCTGTGAAGGAAGACATGAGAGGTACAAAGATCTGAAATTAAGATCTGGTGTAGCAGTGAGTGTGGTTTGGTACAGTCAGAGAAGAGGTAACATATTGTTGAGATCAATAATCTTTTGGTATTATTCTATTGAGTAATACAAATATCAATTGGATAGTGTGTTTAGTGATCTTACCCTGAAGTTGTTTGGGCAGTGGGTCCTTCTGTCTTCCATAACTCTTAATAGGGTTAGAATCTTTTAGCAGGGATTCAAAATCTCCTAATAGGGATTCATATATACTAAATGTATTTCATAAGACTCCTAACAGATTCCATCCTTTCACAAGGAATATTCATATTAGTGCATCTTTTGTGGGCATCATTCCCACTGGGGTTTACTCTTTGATCAAGAGGTTCCCTAGTCAACATATCTTGTGTCATTGTGTTATTGTGTATGAATATATTTTTATGGTTGGTAGTTATATTGCTTACATAGTTAAATGTTGTTGAAGTTGATAAAAGCTACAATCATCTAATAACTGATTCACCCCCCCCCCCTCTTAGTTATCTTGGTGGACTTTACTTTCTAACAATTGGTATCAGAGCAGCAGGTCCTTGAAAGAGAAGTTTAACAGCTTAAGGAGATCCATGGAAAATTTCAAGAAAGAAAGCCCTAAGTTTGATGGAGTAAATTTTGACAGCTGGAAAGAAAAGATTAAGACACATCTACTGTGTTTAGGACTAGGTTATTGGTTGATTACAAAGAATGAGAAGACTATCATTGAAGAGGATAATATTGAAATATGTTATGGTGATGAGAGATATCTATTCATGTGTAACATACTTGCCAGAGAAGCACTTTTGATAGCCCTTCCAGAGAATGAGTACAGTCAGGTAAAATGTTTGAAAACATCTCATGAAATTTTCAATGCTTTACACTCTAATTTTGAAGGTGATGAACATTCAAAGAAAGTTAGATTACATAATTGGATATGTGCATTTGAAGATATAAGAATGATGGAAGATGAATCTGCTAGAAGCTATATTGGTAGAATGTCAGAAATTGTTGCAAACATAAAATCATGTGGAGGAACAAAGATAGAGAATGAAGTGATATGGAAAATTCTAAGGACATTGACTCCTATGTTTAAGCAAACAACACAGATTATTGAACAAGTTATACCTTGTACTTCAAACTTTACAAGAGAGACTCTTCTTGGAAGATTGGAAGCAGCAGAAATGAACCTGAGGTTATCAGGAGACTTACCTAGAATGGAGACAACATTCAATGCTCTTAGTATTCACCCTACTTTGTCAAGAAACATCAGTGTGAGCGGAGATTATGCTAGCGGCAACAGATCTAGAAATGAAGAAGACAGGAAGATTGAAGAAGGTATTGCCTTGCTTGTGAAGAGAGAACCAAACGGTAAGAAAATTTTTAAATGTTGGACTTGTCAAGAATATGGTCATTTTGCATCTAAATGTCCTAAGAGAGTTAGAAAGTACAGAAACAATTTCAAACCTAGAAGATCCAAGAAATGTTATTATGCTAATGATGAAGATCTTGAAGCTAGTATAGAGAGAACTCTAAGTGAAAGTGATACTGAGAATAATGATGACATATGATTTGTAGCAATTAAAGAAGAAGATCCTGAAACAAATGTTAAGGAAGAAAAAGCCCTAGTTTCTCAAGTTGAAAAGAAAGCTGATTGGATTATAGATAGTGTTTGTTTACATCATATGACTGGAGATATGAAAAAATTCATAAAGTTTAACAATTATGATGGGGGAGTTGTTAGAGTTGGAAACAATGCACCTTGTTTGATTAAAGGTATAGGATCTATCACTCTTGATGGAAAGACTAATACTAATGATGTTTACTTTGTGGATGGTTTGAAATATAATATCTTAAGTGTTGGATAGCTAGTTGATAAGGGATATCAAGTTTGGTTTACTGAGAAAACTTGTGTGATAAAGGATAAAGATGGAAATCTGATTGGAACTCGATCTAGAACCAAAGGTAATGTATTTCAATTGAATCCTACTAAGATGACATGTTTGATTACTAAGATTGATGACAGTTGGTTATGGCATAGAATTTTTTTTCATATAAATTTTCATAATATTGTGAAAGTAAGTACTACACTTGTAGTAAGGGATTTGCCTAAAATTATGAAGCCTACTAACATTATTTGCAAGGAATGTGTGATGGATAAACAGAAGAGAATTTCTTTTCCCAGTAAGAAGTTTACATCTACAGAGAAGTTGGAGATTGTTCATACAGATTTGAGCGGTCCTACCAGGACTAGAGGATTCTATGGAGAAAGGTATTTTATGATTCTTGTTGATGATTTTACAAGAATGATGTGGATTGCATTTCTTAAAAAAAAATATGAAGCATTTGATAAGTTTAAGATCATTAAGAATAAAGCTGAGAATGAATCTGGAATGAAGATTAAATGTTTGAGATCTGATAGAGGTGGAGAATTTACTTCTACAGAGTTTAACACCTTTTGTGAAGTGAATGGTATTAAGAGATAGTTTTCAGCCCCTACAACACCTGAACAAAATGGTATTGCAGAAAGAAGAAATAGATCAGTGACTGAAGCAGCAAGAGCTATGTTATTTGATAATGATTTGGTGAAGATATTCTAGAGAGAATCAGTGAACACAGTAGTATATACAATGAACAGAATACAAATTAGAGTAGACACAGACAAGACACCCTATGAATTATGGTTTGGACATGCACCCTCAGTTAAGTATTTTAGAATTTTTGGAAGCAAATGTTATATAAAGAGAGATGATGATATTGGAAAGTTTGATCCTAGAAGTGATGAAGGAATATTTCTTGGATATTCTTTGAAAATAAAAGCTTATAGATGTTACAATAAGAGAACTAAGACTATTGTTGAGAGTGCAAATGTTAAAGTTGATGAAAAGTTAAAAATTTAGGAAAGAATGCTTGATTATGAATCTGATGAAGGAACTCATCCTAAGCCTAACACTGAAACTACTGAATTATTCTATGAGACTAACAGTGACTTGTTAAATGAAAGCCACAATGAAGTTATTGAAGAACCGACTCCTGAAGTGAGATCTAAGACAATGACACCTAATAGGAATTTATCAAAGAATCATCATGTTGAGAAGATTATTGGAAGCATTGACAGAGGAGTTCTAACTCAAAATAAGGTACAAGAACAATTGTGTTTGATTTCTCAAATTGAACCTAAATCTACTAGTGAAGCTTGGGAAGATGAACATTAGATTAAAGCTATGAAAGAAGAACTAGATCAGATTGAAAAGAACATGACATGGGAATTGGTCCCTAGACCTAAAGATAAGAATTTTATTGGAACTAAATGGGTATTCAGAAACAAGATGAATGAACAAGGAGAAGTAGTAAGAAACAAAGCAATATTGGTATGTAAGGGATACTCACAGCAAGAAGGAATTGACTATGAGGAAACTTTTGCACCAGTAGCAAGAATTGAAGTAGTAAGAATGTTTTTGGCCTATGTAGCTTATAAGAAATTCAAAGTATATCAGATGGATGTGAAGTTAGCATTTCTGAATGGTGAATTGGAAGAAGAATTCTACATTGAGTAGCCTGAAGGTTTTCCTTTGACTCGAGAAGGAGACATGGTGTGTAAACTAAAGAAAGCATTATATGGACTAAAGCAAGCACCTAGAACTTGGTATGGAAGATTGGATAAGTATTTGTTAAAATTAGGATTTACAAAAGGAACAGCTAATAGAAATCTATACACAAAAGAAATTGAAAATGGTTTGTTGATTGTAGTTATTTTTGTTGATGACATTATTTTTGGAGGAGAAGATGAAGATAGTGATAAATTTGCTGATGAAATGAAGACTAAATTTGAAATGAGTATGATTGGTGAAATGAATATTTTTGGGATTACAGATAACACAAAATAGTGATGGTGTCTTTGTAACTCAGACAAAGTACCTGAATGACTTGTTGAAAAGATTTGGAATGGAGAACTGTAAACTAGCTGGAACACCTATGGTAACTGGAAATAAATTATCTAGCACAGATGAAACACTGACAATTGAACAAAAAATATACAGATCTATGATTGGAGGATTGTAGTACTTGACTCATACAAGACCTGATATAGCACATTCAGTTGGAATTGTAGCAAGATTTCAAGCTAAACCTAGAGAATCACATTATGCAGCAGTGAAGAGGATACTAAGATATTTAAGAGGCACAATGGACTATGGATTGTGGTAAGAAAAATCTGATGATTTTACCCTATGTGCATATACAAATGATGATTACGGAGGCAGTGTTGATGATAAAAAGAGAACCAGTGGTGGATCCTTTTTTCTTGGAGGAAGATTGGTTTCTTGGCTAAGCAAGAAGCAAAATTGCATTTCACAAAGCACAGCAGAAGCAGAATATGTAACAGCAGCAAACAATTGTAACTAGATAATTTGGATGAAGCAAATGTTGAAAGATATTGGAATAAAGTTTGTTGAGCCTGTTGTTATACATTGTGACAACACCAACATAGTTAGTATGTCTAAGAACCCTGTATTACATTCTAAGACAAAGCATATAGAGATTAAGTATCATGTAGTAAGAGAGAAAGTTGCTGAGAAAGAAGTCAGACTAGAGTACATAAGCACAAAGGAGAAAATAACAGACATTTTTACAAAGCCTTTTCCTAAGGATACATTTGAGTATCTAAGAGGTATGCTTGGGGTTATGCCCCAGCCTACTCTTGAGAAGTGATGCAGTTGGTTGCATCCATCCAATGGTATATGAACCTTATCTTTCTTTTGGATTGGATGTTGGTACTTCCTCTATGGGGGAGTATGTGTATCTAAGTTGATTCATGAGGACTCTAGTGAATGTATTTTCTAAATAGTGTCTTTTGACATTGGAGTTGTTGTTGACATAATGATGAAATTTTTTGTCATTGATGTCACTGGGGGAGAAGTGTACATGAAAAACCATTTGTATCATCTATTGGAGAGAACTGAATAGGAAAATGAAGCAAGATTTGATTGTTGAAGAACCTGAAAGCATTTTCAAAGTAGCAATGTTGCAGTATTGGATTTTTGGAACATTGGATGTTTTTCATCTATGTTGCCATCAATGCCAATGGGGGAGATTGTTAGGAATGAATTTTGAATGTTTGGCAGCCATTATGTAGCTATTATTGTTTCATTCATGACTATGATTGCCATTGATGTCAACACAATGATCTTCTAGACACTTGCAGAGGAGCAGAAAGTGTTTGGATTAGCACAAGTGGGATATTGCAGATAGAGCTATGCAATGTTGATGATTTACTCTTTGACATGTTATATATTTATGGTTAAGAGTGCAGACAATAATTCATTTATTCATGGAATTTGTTGGGGATTTTTCTTGTGGGTCAGACTTGGCAAGGGAAAAGCCTTGATTCTCAACTTAAAAGGTCTCCAAGTTTGCAAGAAAAGCCCAACTGAATGAGGATTGGATAAGATCTTCCTTCTGCTTCGAGCTCCACAAAACTCAGGTGGGTATTGCCTACAAATAGGTTACTCTCTTTCAAGTAAACTATGAATAAGTGGATTATGTCTTCAATGTCATATTATTGAGTTTCTCAAACATATTTCATGGAATATGATTCTGAAAGCAGCTAAGACTAACCTGTTGCAGAATGTGACTAATGAAACTCTAAGTGTGATAACATGAACAATGGCATAAGGGTGATGAGTCCTTCTTTTTATGAGTAAAACTCAAGGAAGGCTAACCTTTGATTCACTCTTTAAGGAATCAACAACTGTGGACTGTAAAACATCAGGGACAGTCCTATTTTTAGGTACATGAACATGAAATGAAATGGTGTTGGTATTGATGAATTTTGTGTTTGATGATTGAAAGGTGTTTGAATAAAAAAGATCAGATCAGTGCCTAATCCTTTGGGCAAAGAGTCTAACACAAATTAATAGGGGGGTTTCTAGGAAATATAGTGATATGCCTTACAAACCACATACAATTTGGATAGTGTGCCTTATAAACTATCCCTTCAATCTAGGTTTACTATCATCAAAATCTCAAAAGATGTGTTCATTCCCTGAAATTGCACATAAGGATTTAATCCTTTCCTTGAAAGAAACTCATGCAACAATCTGATAGCTGCCTTACAACTAGTATGTTCTAGATGCCTTACAAATAGAGACATACAAGAATAAACACAAATCAAAGAGACAATAACATAACCAAGATAGAAATTGTATTGTATTTCATTGAAGTGTATCAACACATACAAGTAAGCTCTTTACTCAAAATCATAGGATCAACAACCTACTCTCAAAGTTTGTATTATCTGCATTCAACCATCAAGAATATGGAACCAGAGAATAGAATCCCTTAGATTTCCAAAGACTGGAACCAGGAACCAAAGACTGGAAATCACGAAAACTAGGAAGACCAAAAATCTTGGAACCTCTACAAAATCAGAACTCTTACTACTTATACCACTAGCCATCTTGGAAACCCAAAACAAGTTGCAACAAGCTACGGATGACTAGGGTTAACGCTTCAACTACCCAACCAAGAATTACATCAAAATTTACTGCAGGGGTAGGAAATCAAGCAATCCAGAGAGAGAAGATCTCAAGCAGATCTGCAATCATGAAAAATTATGAGCTCAGGATAGAAAACTAGGAGATTACCATGAAAATTAGTCTAATCAGCCACCTACAAACACACCTCGAGCACAAAACCACACTGCTCTAGGTACAAAACAACTTCTACAATCAACCACAGAGCCCCTAGACCACATTGCAACAACTGGGGCCACCAAACCAGCTAAAAACTACTGCTAAAGCCATAAATTTTGGTACTTCCTATCACAAAAACCATCTGTAGATTTGAATTTGAATTCCAATGGTCAAGTCTTTGGCGCCTAGCTCATTTTAAAACATGGTCGTTGATGATCCATCTTTCTCAAAAAATTGGGCGGCCCTTAAAGGAATCCTGGTTTACATTTATGCCTGGTCGCATGATCGCAAGACACCCTACTCACCCTTACGATCATGTGACTACAATCACATAGCCATGCAACTATGATCACAAACTCTACTAAAAAGTCCTCGGTCACATTCCCTTCACAACTCTGCAACTGCGATGACAACAATAGTTGTCGTATGTTTGCATAACATGAAACTGGCTCATGCGAACATGCGACAAACTATCGGCATCCCTTTAACAGAATGGTCACTGCTAGATCCTTCATTTTTTAAACTCGCAGGCTCCATGTGCTTGATACTTATTTAAACAAAATCAATGGTCATCATTACACCATGATGCTAAAAGTCAAGCATCTCACCTCAGCGGTATAATGACAACCACTCGATCTTCATAGACTTACAGATGCTCTACCTCCTTTGAAAACTGCGGCCCCACTGACAACATCTAGCTCATCACCCCGCTGACCAATGAGATTCGACCACATCATCACCACCGAGCAGACAGGTCCCACCGTAAACCACCTGCCACCGGGCCCCAGCACAATGTGGCACCCTTGTCACATGACTGCAAGTAGTGAAAATGGCTCTTGCGATCATGCGACAAGGCCAAAAGATGCCACGTCACCACCTCTTCAGATAGCAGGACCACACCGAACACATTTTTTTTTTGAACTGCATCGACAGCCCTCATTAAAGCACAGAGATTAAAAGGCTTGCATCTTTTCCTTGCAATATAGCGAGGATCCTTGCACACCCATTAAAAATCTGTTAGAGCCCCTTGAGATGGGCCCGCTGGGACATGTGTCAACCGGTCAAATGGTCACATGTCAAAAATTTCTGACATGCGATCATGTGACAACCAATCATTTGAAACCCTTTTGAAGACCCGAGCCCACCATCCGATCGCACCTACATAGATAGGAAACACTCACAAAGAGGAAAAGGTGTGAGGTCAAAAACACACAGGGTTTTCGATGAGAGATCAAAAACATCCTGAGTTTTCAAAAACATTGTGGGTTTTCGACACTGGGCAGATTCTGAGACTATTTCCTGTAGACCTTAAAACTTGAATACCTCCCTAGATTTTTTGATTTAGGAGATGCGATCTAAACTGGAGCTAGGTGACACAACAAAGAGCACAGGGCTAAAGGTGCACATCATGAAACATCATAGATTTTCTTCACACACTAAAACAAGGTATGCAGGCTGGCAGGACAACACTACAAAAACTGTCGAGAATAGGCCATTTTCATAAGATTTTTGCATTGACAGGAAAATGGACTAATAGAAGTTATGAGCATTTTGGTAGAAGCAGTATTCAGGTAGTATTCCTGAGTAGCAGTTTGTGGAAATTGGATGATATCTCCTAATCGGGATGGAATATGGTTTTGAGCAGTTAAAGGGAAGTTGAAGACACATTGATAGTGATGTGGATGATAGCATGAACTTCGAGGTCACACAGATGGAGAATTATTGTATTTGGAAGCTGACAAATTTGTTTAATTTTGATGTAGCATGTGGAAACTTTTATTTTATAATTGGATGCCGACTCATTTGCAATTACTTAAGTGTGGTATAAAGGAAGGAATGTTTTTCCTTGTTCATATATGGTTTAATGTTGATGTAAGCATGAAGTGAAGAAAAGATCTAATGTAGTTGTGAAAGATAATTTGTGAAGGAAGACATGCGAGGTATAGAGATCTGAAATTGAGATCTGGTGTCATAGAAGAGGTAACATATTGTTGAGATCAGTAATCTTTTGGTATTATTTTGTTGAGTAATACAAAGATCATTTGGACAGTGTGTTCAGTGATCTTACCCTGAAGCTGTTTGGGCAGTGGGTCCTTCTATCTTCCATAACTCTTAAAAAGGTTAGAATCTTTTAGCAGGGATTCAAAATCTCCTAACAGGGATTCATATGTACTAAATATATTTCATAAGACTCCTAACAGAGTCCATCCTTTCACAAGGAATATTTATATTATTGCATCTTTTGTGGGCATCATTCCCACCGGGGTTTACTCTTTGATCAAGAGGTTCCCTAGTCAACATATCTTGTGTCATTGTGTTATTGTGTATGAATATCTTTCTATGGTTGGTAATTATATTGCTTACATGGTTAAATGGTGTTGATAAAAAATATAATCATCTGATAACTAACTCACCCCCCCTCCCCCTCTCAGTTATCTTGGTGGACTTTACTTTCTAACAGACCTATGCCTAGGTCCTACCTAGAAAATAGAGCCACAAAGAAGGAAAATTAAGGATAATCCTCAGGATCCTAACCCTAATTTCACCTAGAATGAAGTTATCAAGTGCAAAATGCATCCTAAATGCAAGTCTATCATGATAAATGCACTAAAATAGGGTGCTAAACCTATCAAGATGGAAGTGATTCCATTTTAAGATGATACATTTAGCCCCCACTTTACCTTAGATATGACACTACGTGAATATGCAAGCTAAAATAAGAAAACATCATAGTAAATAAAAAGGATATAGCCAACTCCTCGATGTAGAGATCCAGCAGAAAACCATTAGAACCTACAACACATAAGGTTAATGAAAATCCATAAATCACCTAGATCTTACTAAATGAAAATTTGAGAAGTGTATAAAGCCCCTTATGCCCCCCATGTTTCGACTTTCTACTTCTAAAGGGTAAAACAAGGTGATAAGAATAGCTTTATACAGTGGCTATGCAGTTTGTTGAAAAGTTCTTTCCCAAAAAAATTAGAAGGAATCCTATCTTTCCTAAACTCATTCAAGGATTTAGGTATCTAAATCATGATTCCAACGCCACTTATGGCACTAAAAACGGAGTTACCAAACTCAAGTTATGATGAAAAGAGTGAATGTCTATCTAAATACATAAGAAGGGAAATCTGAATTTACCATGAGTAAACCCTAAGAAAACCATAACAAAACCCTAATTTTAACTATAAATAAGGAAAAGGAATTCATACTTACTCATTCTTACCATTTGTAGATTCAAAGAAAGAAAGAAAGATGCGAAGGAGAGAAGAACTTTGAGCAACATGCATGGAGCTCCTAAGATAGTGCCTGGCTACTAAACGGTCACTTCCTAAGGTGAGTTTGTTGTTATTAGTTCCTGTATTTTCCAAATTCTTGATTTTTATAGGCAAGGTCACCCCTAGCTCTTAAAGGTCAACCCTGATGTAGCTATGTTGACCTTGACCCAAAAAGGTCGACATGAACTAGAAGGTCTCCACCTTGTATGGGATGAGGTCAACCTTGACCCAAGAAGGTTGACCCTGACCTAGGAAAGTCAACCTTGACCCAAGGAGGTCAACCCTGACCTAACTAAGGTTCACCTTGACCTAGTCAAGTTGGATTTCTAGATTTGATGATAGAGATTGCTGATATGATGTTTTCTTGTGCTTACAAGACATGTTCTATCTCCGAGAGCTTCCCTTTGCAGAGTTGCTAGTGATCTTAAGAGGATTTGTCTGAGCTAAATGAGTATGAGATGCAATTACTAAGACATGTGGGACTATACTAGGTATCAGTCCTACCACAAAGCGGACTACACCGAGCCATATTATTAGCTTTGATAGAGAGGTGGGATGAGGATACATGCTCCTTTCATCTTCCCTTAGGAGAGATTACAGTGACACTGGAGGATGTCTATAGGATCCTATGGCCTCTGATTTGAGGAAAGACTATCAGACCAAGGACACAGTGAGTTTTTGAGGAGATCCATGCAAATGAAGAGTATTGTATGGGATGGGTTCCACAAATGTGAACCCGGTCAGATCAGATCCTTTTGTCATCCATATTGTCAAGCCCTACACCTTTGGTACAGAGAGTGATGCTTTGTATAGTATCCTTGGTTGTGTTACCCAACACAAAGGGTACAATATTTCTTGCACCTCTTACCCATCTTATATGGAGGATGGAGAGCGATAGGATCATGTTCTCATGGGGTCGCAACATGTTAGCCCAGCTATACCATGAGCTATGTCAGCTAGTGAGATATCAGAGATAGAGTCTTTCAATATGCACACTCTTGCAGATTTGGCTATTTGAGAATTTTGCATGTACATGTCCATAGGGTGCTCCAATGGTGGTAGATGTGAGTACACCAAGAGTCTTTTCTTATCCTCTATGAGATGTCTGGTAGTTTGGAGATATCCTCTATTGGAGGGTATGTCTAGACCAAATTCCTAGCATAGATGTGATATGGAGACCCTATTGCTAGATGACAAAGTGGTCAGATACACGATACCAAATGAGATATTCATAGCGGAAAAAGCTTCTAGAGGGTCATTAGAATCATATAGTGATGCCATACTATTATGATCAAATGATGAGACAGTTCAGCATGTTACATGGAGTCCTTAGAGTAGTACCTCATTATGTACATCAGACGAGGTATTATCAGAGACCTAGTGCAATACACTAACCATTGGTAGTAGACATAGAGGATAGTGATGCAGATGAGACTGAGGATATAGAGGTATCACTAGATGTGACCTATTTAGGCATGAGCCAAGATTACATCAGGTATTGGAGTTTGCAGGGGACCCACCCCATCTTCCTTGAGGATTATCCTATAGGTGATCTAGGCCTTTCAAAGAGGACACACTGGGATAGTGGTACAGCAGAGGAGGATGAGGATCTCAGAGATGAGGAGGAGCACATCTCTGAGGGAGACCCTATGGAGGAGGATAGAGCAGAAGAGAGAGCATAGGAGATGTTCCCAGCTGGTGACATTGGTGCAGATGTGCACATTTTCCACACATCACCACTAAGATCACAATAGCCTCCATGCACCCACACAGAGACACCACCACCGAGGCCTAAACAGAGTGAGCATGGAGAGAGTAGTAATTCCATGCCCCCACCATCTAGACACTTCAGTGATGTCCAAGAGAGAGACCCAAGTATGAAATATGAGATTTGATTAAATAAGTAACTTAATTCGAGATGAAAAAAAGCACTAGATTGATAAATGTATTTTCATTATGTAGCTAGCATAGCGGAGTGGAGGAGCTTTGTATCTGAGGTTCTAAAGGATACATGTATATCCTACCGACTACCAGCCAACCAATGAGAGTCTTATATTGGCTATAGAGATCCCGGTAGGCATGTCAATATCTTTCCATGTGTTATCTCCCCTCTCTTCCCATTTGAGATATTGCGATAGGGCACGCTCATCCTCACAATTCAGGGAAGTTGATGCCTAGTACTTGCAAACTTGCATACAAAACCTGCATGTACATACATATATGGATATATAACAAAAAATGGTGGGGATCAGTCGATCATGTGGATTTCACAAGAAAGTAACTACGACTCCATCCCTCAACCACATTAGGCATGTCAAATAGAAATATAAAACAAACACATCAACCATACACATGCAAGTATGGCACTAGTAAATTTTAACTTGTTTTTCGATGAAGATTAGTCAATTTTTAGATGCCAATTGGTCGATCAAATGACCATAACTGTTGTCAAATTTATTTCATCAATTGTATGACCTAGTTAATGCTCATCGCAATTGCAACATTTGTAGAGGTTTATTTATCGACAGACCCATCGTTGAAGCAAGCACTTCAACATGGAAGAATTATCAGCCGTGTCTTCCATCTATGTGACCAATGTTGGTCAAAATTGTGACGTCTTATGGTCAAAATAGTCATCGAGTACATAGCATTCTCATTGAAATGACAAAGCATTGTTGGTTGAAATGGAGATGATGATTGGTTAGAATAGTCATTGAGTGCATAGCATTCTCGTCGATAGTATATTCTTTTGACCATCGAAAAAGAGACCAAAAATTTAATTTATTTTTAAAAAAAAATATATCTATTACTAATCTTTATTTGATAAAATTTAATTTTTAGTAATTATTTGCATTTAATCTACCAATTACTAATAGTTTTGTACTACACATGCAACGTATTGCCATGTGTGATGGTTAACTAGTAATGGGAAAGTTATGATGATGGAAGAAGATAATGTAATGAACTACCAAGCAATAAACTTTTAATTCTTTACAAATAGTCACTTCTATACTCGTGAAGACACAGTCTGGTGTTTATATTATTAAACTCTCTATTCAATGCAACATTGATAGGAAAATTATTCATTGATTGGTATTATTAGTTTTGATCATTCCATGCACTGACTATATTGTTTTGAAGTCTTAAAATCAAAGAATTTTAGTCCTTTTATTAACTGTTCATGTGCAGCGCTTGGCGTGCAAACAATCTTTGTCTTGAAGAACCAATGATTTCCTAGGCTCTGTCAAATAGTTGGAAAGAAATGATGTATTCAATATTTCTAAAGTGCTTCAAAAGGCTTAAACTCACCAGGTCAAGAATCTTCATGAATACACCCCCCATCGCACCATCCACACCCATCCACTCATGTCAAGATCTTGTCCAAAATCATGTTGAAATATCCATTGACCTAAATCAAGATCCTTCCCTCTCACTTCCTTTGTTACATAATCACTTTTGGATTATATTCTAAACTCCTTGAATCCAAGAAAATGTAAGTTAATAACACCAATTATATCACTTAAACTCATGAAGACTCTTCACAAGACTTCTAAGTGACATATTTGATGTTATTGACTTACATTTGCTTGGATTCACAACATCTTGACATTTAATGAAGAAGACAATGTAATGAACTAAAAAGCAATAAACTTTTAATTCTTTACAAACAATCACTTCTCTTCTTGTGAAGACACAATCTTGTGTTTATATTATTAAACTCTCTATTCAATGCAACATTGATAGGAAAATCATTCATTGATTGGTAATATTAGTTTTGATCATTCCATGTACTGATTATATTGTTTTGAAGTCTTAAAATCAAATAATTTTAGTCCTTTTATTGACTATTCCTGTACAGTGCTTGCATGCAAACAATCTTTGTCTTGAAGAACCAATGATTTCATAGGCTCTGTCAAATGGTTGGCAAGCAATGATGTATTCAATATTTCTAAAGTGCCTCAAAAGGCTTAAAATCACCATGCCAAGACTCTTCACCAATATACCCCCCATCCCACCATCTACTCATGTCAAGATCTTGTCCAAAATCATGTTGAAATATCCATTGACTTAAATCAAGATCATTCCCTCTCACTTCCTTCCTTACATAGTCATTTTTGGAGTATATTCTAAATTCCTTGAATCCAAGCAAATGAAATTCAATAACACTAAATATATCACTTAAACTCACCAAGACTCTTCGCAAGACTTCTAAGTGATATATTTGGTGTTATTGACTTACATTTTCTTGGATTCACAACATCTTGACATTTAATGAAGAAGACAATGTAATGAACTACCAAGCAATAAACTTTTAATTCTTTACAAACAGTCACTTTTTTGCTCGTGAAGACATAGCCTGGTGTTTATATTATTAAACTCTCTATTCAATGCAACATTGATAGAAAAAGCATTCATTGATTGTTATTATAAGTTTTCATCATTTCATGTACTGATTATATTGTTTTGAAGTCTTAAAATCAAAGAATTTCAGTCCTTTTATTGATTGTTCCTGTACAGTGCTTGGCGTGAAAACAATCTTTGTCTTGAAGAACCAATGATTTCCTAGGCTCTATCAAATAGTTGGCAAGCAATGATGTATTCAATATTTCTAAAGTGCTTCAAAATTCTTAAAATCACCAAGACGCACACCTTGAAGTAGCAAGAATTCATGTGCAGGCTCCTTTTCTGAGTTTCCCATCGACTCCAGCTCTATAGATATTCATCTCATGTATCTCTTTGCTACCTTAATGGAACCTAGCTTTATCTGTATCAAAGAAGATCATTAAATTATGAGTTTGAGCATAAGCATAAATTCATACATTCAAAAGGGATAACAGTGCCAAAAAAATGGGCTTCTAAATGATCACTGATAGTTAAGAAGCATGCATGACATACCATATAACGCTCTCTACCCAGCACTATTCATCTAGTAAGATGTCCCAAAAATTAATTTTTAATATCTGTACTACGAATGTACATTTCAGTTGAAGTTGAGAGAGAATGGATTTTGAATTTAAGGGAAGTTTCCATGAAGTGAACACAATGCCACAAATGACACAAATGATAGTTTTTCATAAACACTAAAGGAAAATTTATATTTTCAAAGAGGCTTGAAGCATAAAATAGTTTAGAATCTTTAGAGCCTAAGGAGAAATCAAAACATCAGAGTCTTTTCTCATCAAAACATCATTCTATAAGTGAATAGTCAAAGATTCTAAGGAGAAATCAACAAGATAATATAATCACCACAATATATAAAAACTAGTGAAATCAAGGACAACCAATATAGAGATATGAAGTTATGATGTGTTACAAAGACATGAGGTCCAACATGGCAAAGGATCAAATCAATGGTAAATAGACCGACCAAGTAAAGTGAGAATAGAGACTTCTGAAATGTTATAGATTCAAATATGGACAAAGAAATAATGCATTGATAGATATAGCACATCAAAATTTACATTTGCATATATTAACTAAGTGAGTAGGTCACTAGACACATATTTTTAGTTCATAGTCATTTGGTACAGCTTCAAATGAAATGCATAAAGAAGTGTTATAGAATGAACATGAGATAGTGGTATCTAAACAAAGGTAAGTTTTCAAAACTTGCATTCAAGGTATTGAAGGATACTACATGAACAATCATTAATACCATGAATCTATGTCATTGGTTTAGTTTGAGCTTCACTTGGTTTCGAGAATAGTTTAATATTCTCTACTTAACAAGGCCAACCACGTGAAGGTGGAAGCTCATTTGGCCCCTCCCCCCCCCTAACATCACTCTAAATTCCCCATTAACATATAATAACATTCATTCAATCATTCATCCATTTTTGAAACAATCAAATGAACAAAATATATTCATGTATCAGCAACAATTAATTGAGCATCAATAAATCAATATTAAATATATATATTCTAATCAATATAAATATATAAATAATTAAATCACATACCTTGTACATTTCAATCATGTCATTGATCATCTTCTTCATCCATCTCATCATCATCATCATCATCATCATCATCATCATCATCATCACCATCATCATCATCACCATCACCATCATCTTCTTCATCATCTTCTTCTTCATCATCATCTTCAATATCTTCTTCTTCCATAACATTATACTTTATCAGTCTTCCTTTTGGATCATGTCTAACAACAAATGACCAACCCTGTTTATGTGGAACCTCTAAGTAAAATACTTTCTCTCATTGGCTTGTAAGAACATAGGGCTCATCCCCAACTGGCTCAAACAACTTTGTATTAATCATTGTAAATCCATTATCATGTTGAATAATAGTTCTATCTGGATCATTTTGATTCAGTCATAGCCTGTACCATTTGACGATGAATAGAACTACTTTGAAGGAGTTAAAGTCGCACTCAATTATATCATCCAAGATGCCATAGTATCGATTTTGAGATTGTTGAGTATGTATGTCATTTCTAGATGATATATTAGTGACCTCAAAAATTGCAATTATCCCAAAATCACAAGCTTTCTTCGTGTCATCCAACTTTTTTATGCGAAATTTATGGCCATGATAGTACATAGCTTTGTGGTGCTTGACCTGCAATTTTTCAAGCGCGTGAAAATTATTTGCATCATGAGTTGATATGAAACATATGGGTCATGATCATTAATACATTTTTACGTACATCTCTACCTCTTAAAACATATGCTAGATCAATTACCATTGGCATAACATTGGAATCTCCATTACGATGAGCTTCTCTAACCAATGAAGCAACACCTTCCCATATTAATGAGCAACCATTTTTTTGACATCGTTCAATCCATACCGTCATCCAATCAAGATTTTTCACAATATACAAATGTATTGCATCCCACTCTCGACCAACTGTATAAAAAAAATACACCAATTACAAATAACTTATATTGAAGATTTATAAGAATTAATTAACTACAATAACATCTTATATTTACCTCTCACTTTCCTCAATCTACCTTTTCCCATCAAGTACTCCCCTTCAAATTTTTTAATGGAGTTGGGATCCCAAATATGATCTACATGGATCTTTATTGCAAACTTAGGAAGATATTCACCAATGTACACCATGGTCCAGTATAACATATATCCCTCCACCATAGAACCCTCAGGATGTGCTCTCTATTGAACCAAGCCTTTCAAAAATTTTAAGTGCATCTCAACCATCCACATTGACCTAGTTTGTATAGGTCCACACAATTCAATCTCCTTAACTTGATGTATGAGGTAGTGTTCTTGTGCATTGAAAAAAGTTGAAGGTAGACACTTTTGCATTTCACACATAAGATGAGAAATTTTTCTCTTCCAATATTTTATATCTTCTTTATTGATTTCTTTTGATGACAACCACCTCATGTATTTTCTAAGATCATATATAAATTTTTTGACACTATTGTTGAAGTGGTGTGGGAGAGATAGAGGTAGAACGTACTGCAATATTTGTAAAATGATCTTATCAATAATTTATAAAAGAATGAAATGAAAACTACAATCAGTATACAAATAGATATTAAATACAAAATAACATGAATTACCTTAATAAATGTATGTCAATCCTGTGTTTTCATCCATGTTCCAAATTCACTTTTCTTTGATATGAGATTGTTTATGTTCGCAGAAAATCCTGTGGGAAATCGTATTTTTTTATGACTTCTTTTATAGCATTGCTCTGCTGCTTTGACAATAACCAAGTAAGGGCACTTGTATCAATCTAGTCTCCATTGTTATTTGATTGAATGACATTTTTCATTGCATGGTTGGATTCTTCAATGTCACTACAAATTTTGACAATTTTGTCTTTGTCATGCTTTCCATCCAATATTTTCCATAATGTCTATGTTACATTCTTTCCAATATGCATAGCATCAAACAAATGCATGACTAGGAGTTTCTTGTAGTATGACAACCTACTAAATTGCATAGGATAACTTTTTAGTCCTTTTGGAAGTTGGTGATTAATGCCTTAATGACCTTCACGAGCATCAATTATATCATCAATAAATAAAACACAATATCAAAATATAAATTTCAAATAAAAACCATCAGATGGAATGACATTACCTCGACAATTTATTTTATTGTATTCCAACTTCCATAGGTGAGGTGTCATTCTCCGTGGCTTTGATGTAGTCTCTTCTTTCCCATTGAAAAGATGTTTTTCGGTAATTCAGTACTTATGATTTCTGTGGAGAAAGTGTCTATGCTCATCGAACACCTGCTTTAATAAACTTTTTGAATGACAAGATTTCATCTTTGGACCACAAACTGGACATGTAAAATTTCCCTTTGTCTGAAGACGTACAAGATCATGTATAATTGGATTAAATATGTTAAGTTTTTGTTAGCACTATAACATACCAAAAAAGAGGTGATAAGAAGAGAACATACCACAAAAATGTGTTAGGCCAGGGGCATCATGTACTGTCCATACAAGCATTGCATGGAATTGAAATTGTCTTTGTCCTATTAGTCTAGAGATGTCATACGTAGTGACCCCATTCCATAACACCATCAACTCATTGATAAGGGGATCAATATATACATTGATATCTTTAACTTGGTACTTACCTAGTTGAATGAACAAAAATAATACATAATAATTATGACCATTTTGATAGATTATTTATAATAAATTAATTTAGATGATTATTAAATGAAAAAATACCTGGAACAATCATTGCCAACATTATGTGCTCCCTCTTTATGGACATCCAAGGAGGAATGTTATTGTTGATAACAAAAATAGGCCACACCAAGTAAACAGATCTCATCTCTCCAAACGGATTTACACTGTCCGCTACCAATGAAAGCTTGAGATTACAAGGTTCTTCTTTAAAGTGTGGCCAAGTTTCCTCCATTTCCTTAAATGTCAAACCATATGCACGCATTCACATAATGTCATCTTGACTTCTATTATGTGCATGGTAATCCATAAATTGTGCCAAGCTATTGCACCTGAATAATCATTGCAGACGTGGAATAATGGGAATAAAATGAAGAACCTTGCGAGGCACCTTTCTTGTTATTTGATTTGATCGATATCTACTAATATGACGATCAGGGAATTCTATTGCAAATTCATGTTTTTTATGATATATAATATGATCATTCAGACATGCATGTATTGTTTGATACTCTATTCCAATATCTTTCATAATGGTACATAATTCTAGGTACGAGTGAGGTAGAATGTTTGATGGTGGTAACAAACACTCACCTATCAACCTACGACCAAAAATATAATTTATTAATATAAAGAATATTAATTGCTACATGATTCACCCTTTTTTAACTGTAAGGGAATTACGACTAAAAAAATAAAAAAAGATGACATACCTTAACATACGTGTCATTGCTACATTGGATAAACCATTCATAACCTTCAAGTTCACCAACAAAAATATAGCGGCAAGAAGAGTTGTTTGGGAGCCTTTGTATAGGGGCTCGTGTGCCTTCTCAAGTATAGGTACATCAAGGTCATCTGAATCAACATCATCATCATGATCTTCTTGATCATTGTGATCTTCTTGATCATCATGATCTTCTTCCATGGGATCATTACCTTCTACTTCTATATTCACACCTCCATGTTCCCTCATTTGGAAATCCAGATTCTCTAGATTTTCATGGTCCTTAACATGAAACCCAGGGTGGTTGACCTATATCAAAATGATGACCTTAAATTAACCATGACCATGATGTCATCATCAAATCATGTCTTATGTATTTTATAAATTATTGAAATACATACCAATTGACAAAATTTGTTTCCCCCTTCAATGTGACCATGTTGCCTACAATATTCCTCAGTTGTTTTGATTAGATATCTTCGAGTCTTTAAGCCCTTACAAATTTTGCAAGGACAATAACATTTTCCATCACCTTTTCTTTTAAAGTTAGACCAAAATCTAGCAATTGTCTCCCTATTTTGTTGTGGGTTGATATCACCAGACATGGTCTTTATTGAATTGAATGACTCGTTAGTGGAAGAAGGATGATTTGTTTGCAACCTGTAGATACAAATCATCACTGAACAACCATTTTAACCATCAGAAATATTAACCATTTACAATGATGAAAAATAAACCTAAATCAAATAGCTCATTTGTTTATCAGCATGTTTAGTCTCTATGTATATGAAAAATGAAAGAAATATCAAGCTAAAATAAAATAGTGAACAAAATAGTATTCCACATAGAGTGAACAATCAAAAATATCATTAAGACTATAATCACAAAAAGAAACACTCTTTGTCAACAATGTTCAAAATCATCAGGACTATAGAAAAATAAATTAGACTATAGAAAATCAAATTTTAGAAATGGATGGTTCTGATGCTTTACCATTACAAAAATTGAGCATTCATCATTTGGTACTTCTTGGTGTATTCCATTTAAGTATGTCAGGCACAAAGTATTCTATTTACATTTGACAAACATGCAGATTTGACCAAGCATTTATGTAAGGGTCAAGGAACCTAAAACCTTTTAAAATTGCATTAGGATAGGAACCTAAAACCTTTTGAAAGGTTAAAGATGATGCAAGAAAGATTAAAGTGGTGGAAGTTGACAACTAGTGTGTATGGTCGAAGAAGACAATGTAATGAACTACCAAGCAATAAACTTTTAATTCTTTACAAACAATCACTTCTCTTCTCGTGAAGACATAGTCTGGTGTTTATATTTTTTTATATATAAATAGCAACATTTACAGGTGGGATATCAGTAAATAGCAGTCCATAATGAGTAAGCAATGAGATTCATTCAAGAAACAACAATAAATAATAATCTAATAACAACTTACATTATTTAGCGTAAGTTTTAGATGCAACTCCCAAAATTTCACATACCAAATAAAATTTGGCAAGTGATCATTCTTAGTTGTTGTTGTTCGTATGTATTTTAATCTAAAACAGTAGTAGCTAAGAATGATCACTTGCCAACATCTATTGAATAGAAGGTACTCCAACCATTTCCATCATGATAACTCTCCACCATTGATTCTGATCATCATTGACAACTCTATTTTCTTGAAGTTTGCATTTATGAATTAAATCTAGTATGCTCTTGTGTGATCCAGTATGCTCTTGTATGATCCCAAACCTACAAGGAGAAAAAAGGTATGATGTCAAATGTGTTATCAAGCACTAACCAAATGATCACTAGCACATTTCGTGCATGGATGAGAAACAATATACAAATTTTTTAAATTCTAAGAAGAGGTATGAGTGGAGGCCAAAGAAGGGATATTTGCGAAGGTTTTATATAGCTTCTCCTTAAATTATTGAGCTTCTCTTTGTTTTGAGAATAGTTTAACATTCTCTACTTAACATCGCGAACCACATGAAGGTGGAAGCTCATTTGACCCCTCCTAGGAGCCTCTTAAGACCCTTTACGACATTTTAAAACCTCTAAGATGTATTCTTAGGGATCGTAAAGGGTTGTAAAGGGTCATAAGGGGTCCTAGGACACAATAGCTAAGAAACATAAATGTAGGCATCATGGTCACAATTTTTTGGAGACCAACATAATTGAATGGTATACCCAAATGATGTAACACAACTATCACTCCTCCAGTTCCAAGTCAACTTGGAATCGGAGGAGTGATAGTTGTGTTGCATCATTTGTGTATACCATTCAATTATGTTGTGTCTCCAAAAAATTGTGACTTTGAAGCCTACATTTATGTTTCTCAGTTGTTGTGATATCTACATTTATGTTTCTTAGCTATCGTGTTTATGTGCATGTTCTTTATATGTTTGGCTTCTCTCCCTTGCATCCAAAATAATATTTTCCCACTCTGAATCAAGAATGCACATGCAATAGGTATGTATGTTTTATGAAACACCTATCCACAACAGAATGGGAAGACATCTTTCTAGCATGGGTCTGGATCCTTCGACAATTAGCTCGATAATAATGTTAATTTTTAATTTTGTTTAATTTTATATTAAAAATCATAACGAAGTCATAAATAACAAAAAAATTTATGCGTTTATCAAAATATGTCCAACATATCTACTTGAAATTCTAAAAAAAAATTCAGTATCTACAATAGCCCTATGTTAACCACATTTATGCGTATGGTCCCAACAAAGTAGTGCACAAACTACATAGAGAAGGCATCGCAGAAATATGATTTTTGCTTTCACCATTGAAGCAATCTTGGTGGCACTAGCTGCCTCTCGAGCCTTGCACAAGTTGCACTCATTTGCTACATCAAGTATAGATGTAGATGGGGTAGATGTAAATGTGGTTTCATCGACCCACTGAAAGTATCAACATCCATTATTTCCCTGCAATACCAAATGTACATCAGTTCTTCATAAAATGATTAGTTGTCACACTATTTTTAAACATAAAATATATTTATGTATCCAGACCTTTTTCCTATTTGGGCAAACCCAAAATTGATGCCCAGGATTACTTTTTGTGCATGACATCTTTAACATGCATGGGCCAACACCACATTGACAGATAGGCACATTGACCGAAGTCAACGATGCTATTTTGACAAATATTGCATTATCACAAATATTGCATTGTCATTATTTTGGTCATTCATACTAATTATAATTACAATAAAAAGAAACATACTAATGATCCAGGCCTAGGCCCAAGCTAGAAAGATCAAAACTTATAATACCAATCAATGAATGTTTTTCCTATCAATGTTGCATTGAATAGAGAGTTTAATAATTAAACACCAGACTATGTCTTCACAAGCAGATCACATTGACCAATACACCCACCATCCACACACATCCACTCATGTCAAGATCTTGTGAATCCAAGAAAATGTAAGTCAATAACACCAAATATATCACTTAAACTCACCAAGACTCTCCACAAGACTTCTAAGTGATATATTTGGTGTTACTGACTTACATTTGCTTGGATTCAAGGACTTTAGAATATACTCCAACAGTGATTACGTAATGAAGGAAGTGAGAGGGAAGGATCTTGATTTAGGTCAATGGATATTTCAACATGATTTTGGACAAGATCTTGACATGAGTGGATGGGTGTGGATGGGTGTGGATGGTGGGATGGGGGTGTACTGGTGAAGATTCTTGGTGAGTTTAAGCCTTTTGAAGAACTTTAGAAATATTGAATACAACATTGCTTGCCAACTATTTGACAAAGCCTAGGAAATCATTGGTTCTTCAAGACAAAGATTGTTTGCATGCCAAGCACTGTACAGGAACAGTCAATAAAAGGACTGAAATTATTTGATTTTAAGACTTCAAAACAATATAATCAGTACATGGAATGATCAAAACTTATAATACCAATCAATGAATTTTTTTCCTATCAATGTTGGATTGAATAGAGAATTTAATAATATAAACACCAGACTGTGTCTTCACGAGAAGAAAAGTGACTGTTTGTAAAGAATTAAAATTTTATTGCTTGGTAGTTTATTACATTGTCTTCTTCAACCATACACACCTCCACACAAGAAGGACTAAAACCAAACCATAGGATGGTCTAGGAATTTAAAAGACATCCTTTATTACAAAGAAAAACAAAATATAAAACTCAAGTCCCAAAGAAAAACTGAATGGCCTAGGTGCCCTACACCAATACAACCCCCATGTAAGTCAATATTCTAAAGTCCTTAAATCCAAGAAAATGTAAGTCAATAACACCAAATATATCACTTAGAAGTCTTGTGAAGAGTCTTGGTGAGTTTAGGCCTTTTGAAGCACTTTATAAATATTTGGTGTTGTTGACTTACATTTTGGACAAGATCTTGATATGAGTGGATGGGTGTGGATGGTGGGATGGGGGGTGTATTGCTGAAGAGTCTTGGTGAGTTTAAGCCTTTTGAATAACTTTAGAAATATTGAATACATCATTGCTTGCCAACTATTTGATAGAGCCTAGGAAATCATTGGTTCTTCAAGACAAAGATTGTTTGCACGCCAAGCACTATACAGGAATAGTCAATAAAAGGACTAAAATTCTTTGATTTTAAGACTTCAAAATAATATAATCAGTACATGGAATGATCAAAACTTATAATAACAATCAATGAATTCTTTTCCTATCAATTTTGCATTGAATAGAAAGTTTAACAATATAAACACTAGACTGTTTCTTCACAAGTAGATCACATTGACCAATACACCCCCCATCCCACCATCCACACCCATCCACTCATGTCAAGATATTGTGAATCCAAGAAAATGTAAGTCAATAAAACTAAATATATCACTTATAACTCAAAAGGCTTAAACTCACCAGACCAAGACTCTTCACCAATACACCCACCATCCACACTCATCCACTCATGTCAAGATCCTATCCAAAATCATGTTGAAATATCCATTGACCTAAATCAATATCCTTCCCTCTCACTTCCTTCGTTACATAATAACTTTTGGAGTATATTCTAAAGTCCTTGAATCCAAGAAAATGTAAGTCAATAACACCAAATATATCACTTAAACTCACCAAGACTCTTAAATTTGCTTGGATTCAAGGACTTTAGAATATACTCCAAAAGTGATTATGTAACAAAGGAAGTGAGACGGAAGGATCTTGATTTAGGTCAATGGATATTTTAACATGATTTTGGACAAGATTTTGACATGAGTGGATGGGTGTGGACCTAGTGCAACTTCCCACCTTATACCACCTCCTTCAGCACTCCTTTGCTCACGGACTATGCCAAAATGAAATAAAATAAAATGTGTCGGTAGGCGGGATGTATGTATAAAATTTCACTTGTAAATAATTTTAACCCGGCTAGATTATTTAAATACATATTAAATCTTGTAAATTTGACTTGTCAATAACTATAACAGTAGAAATAAGATGAATAAAAAATTATGCCACAATTAACTGCAAACATAGATAGATTACACATATGTGAGATAAATTATATGCCACAATTAACTCAAATTGTTCTCATTTGTCACAAGTTTGAAACCCTAATCTCTGCACTTCTAATGGTGCTCATGCCACCATTACAAGTGGCATGAACACCATTAGAAGTGGTCCATGAATTTCCACTTCTAATGGTGTTCAATTTCCAGAGATACAGAGCAGTCAACTGTGAAATGTTAAAAATTTACAATAAAACCTCTGTTAATTGTGTGCCCTTAGTTACAGATAGAAAATAATGATGTGCTCTCAGTCCCTGATAGAAAATCATGTCCTGAACATGGAAAAAAAAACCCCCAAAATGTTTGCAATGAATTCAAATTCACAAGGGGTAGATATTTTTTCAAATTTTTTTCAGTTGTCAGGGGTTTGAAACCCTAATCTCTACACTTCTAATGGTGTTCATGCCACCATTAGAGGTGGCCCATAAATTTCCACTTCTAATGGTGTTCAATTTCCAGAGATACGGAGTAGTCAACTAAGGGTGGATTCTTTGTTTCCTCATCAACTGAATTCAAGGTAAAATTTATGCTACTTTTGGTTTCATTGTAAAAAATGTTGAATAAGTGGTTGAATATCATAGAAGTGTGAAAAATAAAAGCTATTAAAAACTCAATCACAAGCCAACGAAACTTTGTTTAACTATGAACTATTAAAAATTTATAATGAAACCTCTGTTAATTGTGTGCCCTTAGTTGCAGACAGAAAATAATGATGTGCTCTCAGTCCCTGACATAAAATCATGTCCTAAACATGGAAAAAAAAACCCCAAAATGTTTGCAATGAATTCAAATTTACAAGGGGCACTATTAGAAGTGTAGAGATTATGGGTTTGTAGGGTTTCAAACCCGTGATAAATGAAAACAATTTGAAAAAAAATTAAAAAATATACCCTTCATTAAGAAAATGGCAAAAAATTGAATCTCTTACCAAGGCTGCAATGAAATGGTTGAAATTGAATGCCTATTACTCTTGATGCTTGCTTGGGTTTGAGAAGATCAATGTGGAAGAGAAGAACATGCCACAACTTACAAGCTAGATGCATATAGGGGGTGTCCACATACAGCTTCCCTCCTTACCACCTCCTTCAGCACTCATTTTCTTGCGATGTATACCAAAATGAAATAAAATGAAATAAAATGAAATGTGTCGATAGGCGGGATATATGTATAAAATTTGACTTTTTTTTTAACTTCTATTCCCATGTTGGTCAAAATTACAACCACTCTTTTGGGTCATAATTCCGACCAACACGGGAATAGAAGTAAAAAAAATCAAAATTTTCTTCTATAAACCGACCATGGAAAATCATTTTATAACTTGGTCGGAAATGTTGGTCTAAAAAGTGGGTCAAATGTACCACTGTGGGGTTAGTAAAATCATAAGCATCAATGATTTCCTAACATATAATCCATCATCCTAAAATAACTATAACATAAAGGAAATCAGACAAGGGGTAGGGTACTACAATTACCACATGGGATCAACTTGGAGAATAATTAAATAAATAGTTTGAAGACAAATGTGATCATTTGTCTCTTGTGAAGTAGTTGATACTATCAAAAGATAACCTAATGAGAACATGACTAATTTCAACCATAGGTTCAAGAAGACCTGGAATAGGATACCAGTAGCAGTAAATCCATCTAATGGGTATGCTTTTTTGTTTTATCTTAAAGCATTAGATAAGAATATATCATTCAAGATCCAATCTATGGGAGGAACTACATTACCAACAATGTTTGACATTGCTATACAAGTTTTAAATAGCTTAATAAAGGTTGGTTTGTTATCTCCTAGGCCATAAATTCCTATTATTGCATAGATTCAACCTTTAGTACATGTGGTTCCTATTGTACAGCCAACTATTTCTTCCATTCTAGGATTTATACCATTCAATAGACAGATTGCAACTGAAGAGTATACGACTACAACACCTTTTATGGAGCTAAAAGAGAAAAATTTGGATCTCAAATAATAAAATGAAAGCATGATGAGGACCTTGCAGAGTTATGGAAATGAAATAACAAATTTGAAGAGGCAACAAGTCCAATACAATAGTCATCCTCAAGTTCCATATCAACAAAGACAAGGAAGTCAACTTTCAGGTTCAAACCAGTAAAGGCCAGCTCAAGGACAAAAAATAAATTATGGTCAAAGAGTTGTTAACCCATATAATTACAAAACTCCAAGTACTTTCAAGGAGATAGTAGTTGTTCCTTAGAATAACTATGCACAAGATGAAGAGTGGTGTAATACTTGTAATGTTTTTCATTATTGGCTAGATTGTCCACATGCCTTAGAGACAAGGTAATAGGATATTCTTAAAGGAAAAGCTCCAGTTATTCAAGGAGATGTACAACATGACCAGCTATAGAAGCAAGGTAATCCTGATACTACATTGATGAATTTAGACTTAGATGAAGTTTTCGTAGCAGAAAATTTTGATCCAAATCAAGTATGGAGACCTATAGCAGAAAATACCAGGTCAAAAACAAAGGTTTTTGATGAACAACATCATGTTGATAAGTCACAACAACAAGATGTTAGGCTACAATAGCAAGATGACAAGAGTAAATAAAAATAAGTCAATGTTGTTGGTGGTCAACCAGGACCCTCTAGTACCCAAAAATTTCAATATGTGTCAAAAGGACAACTTGGACAACAACATCAAGCTCAAAAGACAATTTTGCGGCCACCACAACCACAAAAGGAGCTTGTTGTTCCTAAAAAATAGCACAAGGTTAGTGTACAAAATTTTAATATTGTTCAACATTTAAAAAAGACTCATGTTCTTGTATCTATGTGGGATGTGCTTGCACTTCCAGATCAAAAAGATATGTTATAGGAAGCCCTGAGATCCTTTAACCTTAGCACTAATGTTTTGGATCAGCAACCTTCTAAAGTTGTAATGGTTGCAGATGCCAAAATAGTTCAACAAACATCAAACCTAGCTAAACCACCACCTTTTTATGTAACTGTCATAATAGGATGGTACCTTGTGCACAATTGTATGTTTGATTGTGGCTCTTCAAATTCCGTTATGCCAAATAAGATTGCAAACCAGCTTGGTCTAAAGTATGAGTCACTAGAAAAGGGGGTAGTCCAGTTAAATGGGACAACTATCGAAACTATTGGGATAATAAGGAACTTAGATTTAACTTTGCATGCTTGTCCTAGTTGTTCTATTCCTATGGATGTCTACATCATTGATTTGCCTCCCTATTTTTCTATTTGTTTATCAAGAGACTCCAGTGCTAAAATAGGAGGTTATCTATCAGGAGATTGGTCCCATATGTTATTCTATGCTAGGTATGGAAATAAATTTACTATTCTCTTAGATTCTATTACAAGGGATTGTATTGAACAACATATTAAAAATTATGAAAAAGAGACAACAACTATTTTCTTTGATCAACAGGATATCTTAGCGGTTCATGAGACCCAAACTTAGTTAGATAATGTTCCTAATATATTATTAGATGAGTGTGCAGCTAAAAATGTCACTAAAATTTAGGAAATTCAGTTGGAAGAGTCAAGTTTGGGCAACTATGTATTACATGAGACTACTAATTTTATTTCTAATATTATGAAATGCATAGAACAGGGTTTAGAACAACAAACTAATGGTATTTGGAAGTTATTTTTTGATGGTTCTCATAATAAAAATAGGTGCAGGAGGAGGTTGTATGCTAATTTCACCTTTTGATGATAGGTATTATGCATATTTTAGATTCACATTCAGCTATACTAACAATGTAGCTGAATATGAATCACTTATTCATGGTCTAAAATAGGCAATTAAGAGAGGTATCAACTATTTGCAAGTTTTTGGAGATTCTGAATTAATTGTTAATCAGTTTAGAGGTATACATGCTACAAAAAATGATTTTCTAAAAATTTATAAGCATGTAGTATGGGATTTAATAGAAGGTTTTGAAGTTTTTAATCTTCAATCTATTCTAAGAAATAAGAATAAATATGCTGACAGACTTGCAACAATTGGTGCACAATATGATATTCCTATTGAAATCGACAAATGTAAAGGGCATAATTATGTAAAAGTGATTTTTATAATATATGTACCGAATAATGTAGAAAGCTGGTAGGTATATAAATCAAACTAGCACATTGTAAATTTCTTAAGAGAGGAGGCTGAGTTTGTACATTCAAACCAACAAAAGTTAGGTGACCAGTATGAAGATCAAATCATTCAACTAAAGTCTAATAAGCTTCCTACAGGTCTTGTGACCTTAGAATCAATATTTAACACTAATGATCAGCTTTAAAAAGATAAATCTACCTTGTAGGTCAAAGAAGAACATTATGAAGATGTTGAAATTTATAAGGACAAAGTACTGAAGCTTGGCAAGGTATGTACCCTTGAAGAATGTGATACTTTTGTTAATGTATGCCAAGAATTTTAGATATTATTTCTTGGAAATATTCATATTTAAAAGGGTTTGATCTTGATATTTCTCAACATACTATTGAGCTTTAACCTGGAGCAAAACTAGTTAGACAAAAGAAAAGACCAAAAAATCATAAGTAAGATCCTCTCATGATAAAAGAGCTCAATAAGTTAATTGAGAGCAACATTATATATCCTATAAAACATACTTCATGGGTGTCAAATCTGGTACTAGTTAGGAAAAATAATGGATAAATTTGTTTGTGTTGATTTATGTGATTTAAATAGAGCCTCATTGAAGGATAGATATCATTTACCTTCAATGGAGAAAATTTTACTAGTTGTTTCAGGTTTAGAATGATTTTCATTACTGGATGGTTTCTTTGGTTATAACCAGATTTTAGTGAAGGAAGAAGATAGTATAAAACAACATTTACCACCAAATGGGGAACTATGGCTTATCAGAAAATGCCATTTGGGTTATCAAATGTAGGTGCAATATTTCAAAAAGAAATGGACATGGTCTTTAGAGGTTTAATGTGTAACTTTATATTTGTCTATCTTGATGACATTACTATTTTTCAAAAAATTCAACAGATCATTTCAAGCACCTTAGAATCATATTTAAAAGATGTAGGGAATTCGCTATTTCTTTGAATCCAAAGATGTGCATGTTTTCTATTCATTAAGGGAAATTTATTGGATTTATTGTATCTAAACAAGGAATTGCAATTGAAATAAAAAGAGTAAGTGTTATTCTTGTTAATCCATTACCTGCCCATAAAAAGGAACTTCAAAGTTTTTAGGAAGGATTAACTTTGTGAGGAGATTTATACCAAATATTGCAAAATTATTGATGTCATTCACATCAATCCTTAAGAAAAATATGATATTCAGTTGGATAAAGGAATGAGAATGTAGTTTTGAAGTGATTAAAGAAGCATTAGCTTCTACTCCCACATTGTTAAATCCATATTTTTCAAAAGGCTTCATCTTATATGCTTATGGAAACATTGATAGTATTGCTGCCATGTTAGTTCAAAAAAATGATAAAGGATTAGAACAACCATTATCTTTCTTCACTCAAGGTCTTAAGGATTATGAGTTGCATTATTAATTTGTAGAGAACCATGTGCTTGCACTTATTAGAAGTCTAAATAAATTCAGACATATTCTTTCAAATAACAAAATCAAATTGATGGTTACACATTCTTCTATTAAAAATTTGTTGTTGAATAAGGAATTAAATACTAAAAGGGCTAGTTGGATCACTAAAGAAATGGAATATGATATCGAGATCAAAGTTAATAAGCTGCTAATGGGAAAAGGTTTATGTGAACAACTTGCTAGAAATGAAGATAACATTTTTGAAGCTAATTCTAATGTTGTTTTAGCCTTACTAGATAATGATCAACTTGATGTTCTGAATGACCAAATAGATTGGGTGGATGATATGACTGCTTTCTTACAAACAAGATGATGTCCTAAAGGTTTGGAAAGACCAAAAAAAAAATTATAGATTGTAGTTCATTCCCTGCTATTTGTTAAATGACATATTCTTCAAAAAATATTTGCAAAGTGTATTGTTAAGATGTATAAGACCAAATTGGGTTGATCACATTTTGCATAAATTTCATGAAGGACCAATTGGAGGCCATTTATCACCAAGGGCTACAACTCTTAAAGTGATGAAAGTTGGATATTATTGGCCAAGTGTGTTTAAGGATGCACATTCTTGGTTAAGAAAGTGTAAATAATGTGCAATATTTGTAGGTAAAGAAAAGTTAGCAGTGTTTCCATTGCAAATTGTTCAGGTGGACCAACCATTTGTTAAATGGGGTCTAGAATTTATTGGAATCATTAACTGACCAACAAGTGTAGGACATTAGTGGGTATTGACTGCCACTAATTATTTTACAAAATGGACTGAGGCAGTTTCTCTCAAAGATGCCAATGAGTCTATTGTTTTGAATTTTTATGATGATCTTACGTGCAGATTTGGTGTACCAGATTTTATTATTTTAGATAATGCACTTGCAATTACAGGAAACAAGATTGTAGAATGATCTATTAAGAAAGGTGTGATTTTAAATACTTTGTCAAATTATTACCCACAAGGTAATGGACATGTGACGCAATGCAGGCAAGGAGGGTCTAATTAAGGACAGTCCCCACAAGAACCCAAACACCACAATGCAGAATAACACAACACAACAATTGTTTAAACTAAATTTTCATTAACATGCCTGGCTATAAAGCCTTCTAGGTTAGGGAAAATTTACAATCAGAAATAGTTCTACAAGATCACCAAAGATCCAAGCCAACTCCAGCTAGTCTAGTTCTGAAAACAATTTAGCAACTGATGGAAACTCTAAGGTAGATCTGAACTTGAGCTCGCAAGCCTCCAAGCAATATCCTTGTCTCCAAGTAAACAACCACTAACTCTACTATTACAACTATCAAAAGTCTATCTGATCTTCAAGATCTCACAAGATCCAAGTCTCGCTTCCAATCGATCCCCTAAAAAACTACCCAAACACTCCTTAAATACTAATCTTCGGCCACAAGTCAACTGGAAGAAACAATTAATTCCTAAGCCAAGTCAACTTCTACTACAAAAAAATATTAAATAAAATACCAATTGGCTCTCAAATAGCCTTACAATTATTTAATTCTCCATGTTGGCCTCTAGATCTACATAGGAGAATGCAACAAAAGCTACCAACAATAAATGCACCAAGTCGGCCAACCAAACCACCAAGAACTCCAGTCGGTAAACTAGAATAATTGAGCACTAGAGAAACAACCAAGCACTAGTGAAACAATCGAGAAAGCCAAACATCACCGAGAAAGCATTTCGACTGAGCAACACAGGCATCACCGAGCACAAGTTCCACCAAGCACATGAGGTTTCACCGAGTTCCTTCAGCGACTGAGCTTCCTTCAATAATCAAGACCATCAGTTAAAGCTACAACCGAGTAACACAGAACCAAAATGACACACCTCCATGCAGATTCACCGAGTACCCTAGAATGCCCCTACATTAGACACCCCAAGTTCAAAAATATGTTCTCATATGCTAGAAGAATGTCTTCAGGAATTCAGCACATAAACCCCGAACTGGTTCTTAACATATAAGTCCTCCAACTTTTCACCTTGCATACTCTTCCACTTTTGTTTCCTTTGTATTTTCAAATCTTTCCTTGAAAACACACGGGCTTGTTCTCCATAATAATCATACATACCTTCAAGGTCCACCAACTCAACTTGGCTACCAATATTCAAGTTTCTCTTACCGAGTGTTGTATCCAACAAAGGCATCAGGGAAAACTTATTGTCATCCTTCTCAATAGTAAACACATTCTTCACACAATCATATTTCCTAGGTCTATCGAGAAATATATGACAACTATTCATCTCCACAATATCACACAAAAGAAGATCCTTATAGTGGCCAATCTGAACATCAACAAAGAACTGGTCTCTTACTTCCAGAGTATGATCATCTTGTAACCAGCCAATCCTATAAGGATAAGGATGCTTCATTCTTTTCAAACCAAGTTTTTGAACCATGTCCTCAGCAACAAGATTATCAGTACTACCACTATCAACAATAACATCACAAAGTTTACCTCTAGACTTACACCATGTCCTGAACAAGTTACTCCTCTAACAAGGTTCCACCTTTGTATCGAGCAATGTTCTCCAAACTAGCAAGTTCTCATATTCAAGTTCATTCTAAATGTTCTCATTTACCACAGCAGTTCATCGATCACCAAGCTTCTTCTTTGTGCACTCAAAAGAACACTATCCTTCTTCACCATAATTATAGCAAGTAACCCTTAAAGATAACTCTACATGTCTTCTTCTTCGGTTCCACAGGTTTTTGTTCCTCTTCGGAAGTCAATTTATCCTTCATTAAGTGATCAATCTTTTCCTTCCCTTGGGGATTACTATGTTGTCTCCTTTTTAAATTATCTTCTACCTTCAGAGCATACTAATAAGCATCTTCAATAGAATCAATCTTCAGCATACCAAGCTCATCCTAAATATTGAATCTTAAACCATTCACATACCAAGCTACCTTTTCCTTACAAAGTTCTTTGTGTCCAGACCGAATAGTAAGTTTGTAGAACTCCTCAATATAATCCTCAACAGTCAAATCTTTTTGCTTCAAATTCTGCAACTTCTTAAACAAATCAACCTCATAGTCGGCAGGTATGAACTTAGCTTTCAATTTAGTGACCATCAACCTCCACCAATTGATCTTCATTTCACCTTCATCTTCTCTATCTCTTTATAATTCTTTCCACCAAAGAGCAACATGTCCTTTCAACTTAGTCTATGTCAATCTCACTCAAATAGGATCTTCAATTTCTTCTAGCTCAAAGAAGTCTTCTAATTCACCAATCTAATCAATCAAATTCTCGGGTTTCAAAGTACTAGAGAAAGTAGAAACTTCCATTCAGTAACTATTACTTATCTGAGCTCCAAATCTATGTAACCGACCAGTTCTATCTTCACCAAATCCATCTCTTTGGTCATCACCACTAGATCCATTAGCTTCAAAGTCTTCAATAGCTTCCTCATAACCATCTTCAGTACCAACATTCCAAGGTAAACTAGTCATAGCCCTCATGATCTCAGCAATCATGTCATTCTTCATCAATTCCATCTCAAACCTAAAATCAAATTTCACCTTCTCTGTAATCTTTGATTCTACAACATCACAAAGATCTACAATCACTCTAGGGTCCAATCTTCTTGGAGGCATCCTTCCATATTTTTGAGAGAAAAAAAACCAAAGCAACAATTTGTTAGGATTAACAATGCAGAAATAACAATTACATGCAAATATAACCAATATAAGAAAACAATAAACCACATAGAAGAGAACACAAGACACAAAGATTTAACATGGTTCACCCAATCCCTGGGCTACATCCACCAATAGTGAGTCAAATATTATTATTATCTAGTGATTACAACCTGATTACAATCTGTAATCCCTTACAGCTCAATTTCACTGCAAGTATTAAAATAATACATTATGAAATCCCTAACCCTAAGCCATATTATACAATATTTTTCCACTTTAGGGTTAGAATGAGTTACAATCATGTCAACCCAAAAATAGCTGAAAATATGTCAGCATTGCCCCTGAACCCCCGCTCTTGGGGGTTTCCACCCCCAAACACCCGCTTGGGGCCCAGCCCGGCCCCGAACCTCGATGAGGTTGGGAGGAAAAGTGTATAGTACTTTCCTGGATAGTACTTTCTTGATCAGTCACCACAAGCTAACAATCTCCCACTTGGTGACTGATCAGTATCCACACTAAAAGACCTCCCACTTGGAGATTGATCCTATAGCAATACAGCTACCATATGAGGCTCCCACTGGATCGAACCACCCTGGACTCAGCTATTCCTTTATTCTATTTAGTTTAGAAGACCAACTGAAGCTGAACATGAGTTCAACTTCTCCCTTGTTACTACCTTTGTAAACATATCTACTGGATTACCATCTGTATGAATATTTTCCAGCTTTAACTTCCCATCATCCAAAACTGACCGAATGAAATGGTACCGCAACTATATGTGTTTTATCTTTGAGTGCAAAGCAAAATTCTTCACAAGATGAATGGCACTTTGGCTATCTATATGTAAACAATTATCCATTTGTAGATGTCCCAATTCTTCCATGAAGAATTGAAGCCATATCATCTCCTTGGCTGCCTTTGTAGCAGCAACATACTCTGCCTCTGTAGTGGATAAAGAAACCACCTTTTGTAGTCAAGAAATCCAACTCACTGTTGTCCCACCAACAGTAAATACATAACATGTAGTACCCCACCTTCTATCTATATCTCCTACCAAATCTGAGTCAGCATAGCCTTGTACAGTAGTAGTAGAACCCCCAAAGTGTAAACACTTACTAGATGTACCTCTCAAATATCTGAGAATCTATTTGGCTGCATTCCAATGCTCAATACCAGGGTTACTCATATATCGGCTAACGACTCCCACTGCATCTTCAATATCTAGCCTAGTACATACCATGGCATACATTAAGCTCCCTACAGCTGAAGCATAAGGTACCTTAGACATTTTTTCCTCTTCTTCTAATGTCTTAGGACACATCTCCTTAGTCAATTTCAAATGACCAGGCAAAGGTGTGGTGATAGCTTTGGCATTCTCCATAGAGAAACATTGCAACACCTTCTCAATATAATCAGCTTGAGATAGAGACAACTTCCTATTTTTCCTATCTCTACAAATTTTCATACCAAGGATTTGTTTTTCTACCCCCAAATCCTTCATAGAAAATGAATGTGCTAATTGTTGTTTCAACCCCTTAATGTGATCCATGTTAGACCCAGCTACAAGCATATCATCAACATATAAACATAAAATAATGTAGCTATCATCATCCAACCTCTCAAAATAAACACAATGGTCAGAATGACACTGACTGTATCCATGCTCTTTCATAAAAGTGTCAAATTTAATATACCAATACCAAGGTGTTTGCTTCAAGCCATATAAACTTTTCTGCAATCTGCACACCAAATTCTCCTTACCCTTGACCTCAAATCCTTGTGGCTGGACCATATATATTTCTTCATCCAAATCACCATGAAAAAAAGTTGTTTTAATATCAAGCTACTCTAAATGCAAATCTTTAGTAGCCACAATACTTAAAACAATACAAATAGAAGTTATTTTAACAACTAGAGAAAATATCTCATCAAAATCAATACCCTTTTTCTATGAAAATCCTTTTACAACTAACCTGGCCTTAAATCTTTTCTTACCTCCATCCTCTTCATTCAGCCTGTAAACCCATTTATTTTGTAAAGCCCTTTTACCTATAGGTAACTTTCATAAATCCCAAGTGTGATTTTTCAGCAAGGAGTCCATTTCCTCTGTCATTGCAGACTCCCATTGAATCTTTGTATCCACCTACACAGCTTCATTATAACATTCAGGTTCACCAGCATCTGTTAACAAAATAGAATACAAAGATGGAGAAAATCATTCTGGAGGTATACTTAGCCTTGTTGACTGTCTAACATTCACTGGGGTGTGTGGTATTTTTTGTGGCTATTGTTGTGGAGCATAAGGAACTACCTGAACATCATCTTTTGGAGTATCATCCATTACTACATAGTCATTTTCTTTCTTCTCATGCCGCTACAATAGAACTTTGTACAATACTTTCTCATTGAATATGACATCCCTCCTTACAATTTTATGATTTTCAAAATCCCAAAACCTATAACCAAATTCATCAATTCCATATCCAACAAATACACATTTCTTTAACTTAGCTTCTAGTTTGGTTCTATTTTTTAGAATCTATATGTGCAAAAGCTTCACAACCAAAGGTTTTGAGAAAAGAATAACTCGCCTTCTTACCACTCCATGCTTCCTCTAGAATACCATAGTCCAAAGGAGTAGAGGGGCCTCTATTGATTAAATAAATAGTAGTGTTCATAGCCTCTACCCACATGTTTTTGGGCAGACTAGCATGCAACCTCATACTCCTTGCATGCTCCATTATTGTCCTATTCATGTGTTTAGCCACTCCATTTTCTTGTGGAGTCCTTGGTATAGTTTTTTGCCTACGAATATCATTAGAGGAACAATAATCTTCAAATTTTGTGCTGAAATACTCACCACCATTATCAGATCTAAGACATTTTAACCTTTTACCAATCTCATTCTCAACCAAGCATTTCCATTTCTTAAAAGTTTGAAATACATTAGATTTATGTCTAAGGAAATAAATCCATACTTTTCTTGTTTCATCATCTATAAATGTAACATAATACAGAGAGCCACCAAGGGAAGATACCTGAGCTGTTCCCCATACATCTATATGCACAATCTCTAATCTTTCATTTTTCTTTTCCTTCCCACTCTTTACAAAACTAACTCTCTTTTGTTTTCTATAAACACAACTTTCACAAAAATCCATATTGACACATTTCAAACCAGGAAAAACTTTCTTTGAATGAAGTAATTTCATACCTTTTTCACTCATGTGGCTAAGTCTATTGTGCCACAGTGCTGTGTCAAAATCTATAGTAACGGTTTGATGTTCCTCCTACTCAACTGCAGCCACTATTCCTAAACATTCATTATCTTCTGAAACAATTAAAGTAGAAGGAACAGTATGACCTGTACAAAGATATAAGGTGCCTACTTTCACACCTTTTGCTAGTACTAAGGAACCTTTTGAAACCTTCCAATTTCTATCATTAAAAGTAACTGTGCAACCCTCATCACCTAGTTGCTCTGCTGAAATTAAATTCCTACTCAGCCTTGGAACATGTCTTACCTCTTGTAGTAGCCAATGATTCCCGTTCTGCAACTTAATCTTAATTTTTCCATTTCCAACTATCTGAAAAGGTTCATTATCTCCCAAATAAACTAGCCCAAAATCCCCTTGGACATAATCAAGAAAGTAACCTCTTGGGGTGTAGCATGAAATAAAGCCCCAGAATCTAAAACCCATGAATCATTAATACTTTCTAAAGAAAGAATCAAAGCATCCTCTTCAAATTTATTACTTACCACATTTACCTCCTTGTTACCTTCTTGTTTGTCTCCTTTATTCTTCCAAGACCAAAAATCTTTCTTCTTATGACCTAGTTTTCCACAGTACCAGCAATCATTTGGCCCTTTGGATTCAAACCTCTTTCCCTTTGATTTTCCTCTTGATTTCTCATGATTTCTAGAGTTGTTTCCTCTCTCATTGGTTCTACCCTTGCTTTGTGCATTTAAGACACTACCTGATGTGGATCCACCTGAGCTTTTCCTATGAATTTCCTCACTTAGAATAACACCAATAACATCATCATATTTTAGGGTATTAGAACCAGAAACAGAATTACTAACAGCCATTACTAGGCCATTCCATCTTTTAGGCAAAGAACACAAAATCAAGAGAGCCCTGACTTCTTCATCAAAAATAATATTGATAGAAGTTAATTGACTGGTAACTGTATTAAACTCATTTAAATGATCATAAATGACCCACCTTCCACCATTTTCATATTAAACAAATGCTTCATGAGAAATACCTTATTTGAAGCGGAGGGCTTTTCATACAACTTCGCTAGGGTTTTCATCAAATCTTCAATCGTCGTTGCTTGTGTAATATTGAATGCCACTGATTATGCCAGGCATAATTGAATACTACCAAGAGCCTTTCTATCAAGAATTACCTAGTCCTCATCAGAAATGCTTGCCGGTTTATTGGATTTTCTTTCCAATGGCCACCATAGATCCTTCTGATAGAAATAGTTCTCCATTTGCATTTTCCATAACTGAAAGTTCTACCCATTAAACTTGTCAAACTTCATCCTACCCTCTTCTGCCATTGCTCCCACTAAACCGTGAGACTCCCACTAAACTGTGAGATCTTCCTACAGAGGATAGTTAAAAAACCTCACTCTGATACCACTTGTTAGGATTAACAAGGTAGAAATAACAATTACATGCAAATATAACCATTATCAAAAAATAATAAACCACACAGAAGAGAACACAAGACACAAAGATTTAACATGGTTCTCCCAATCCCTGGGCTATGTCCACCAATAGCAAGTCCAATATTATTATTATCCAGTGATTACAACCTGATTACAATCTGTAATCCCTTACAGCTCAATTCTACTACAAGTACTAAAATCATACATTATGAAATCCCTAACCCTAAGCCATATTATACAATACTTTGTCACTTTAGGGTTAGAATGAGTTACAATCATGTCAGCCCAAAAATAGCCAAAAATATGTTGGCCTTGCCCCCGAACCCCGGCAAGGTCGAGAGGAAAAGTGTACAGTACTTTCCTGGATAGTACTTTCTTGATCAGTCACCACAAGCTAACAATCTCCCACTTGGTGACTGATCAGTATCCACACTAAAAAATCTCCCACTTGGAGATTGATCCTGTAGCGATACTGCTACCATATGAGGGTCCCACTGATATGAACCACCCTAGATGAAGCCACAAAATATTTGTTGTAGGAGGAAACATTTATGTGTTCATAAAATTTTAATCATATTTCAGCAATTGGAGAAGAAAATTTCTTCATTGGCATAAGCACAACCAATGAAGTAAGGGATCCTAATTCATACCAACTGCTGGTGAATCCATTAGGAAAACACAAAATGATGAACACCTCAGATGGCTCATCGACATGGATCTCCCCAATGGAATCATCAGCATATATAAAGCCATTAACACAAACAAAGTTGACATATACCATTTGTCGATAGGGATAAAGGAAAGACCTAGTTTTACATAGAAACCCTCACTGGAAATTGGGTTGTAGGTGACAGAAATAAAGTTTTAGTGAAATGATAAAAGTCCATTTTTTTGTTAGAGAGAAAATAAAAATCACAAGGGGTTTGTGTGGGCGAGAACATGCTAGAATAAAAAATACTGCCATTAGTTTTTTTTTAGATCTTAGCATACACTTGTTTCATTTTCAGAGTGAAGGAATAGTGATATAGAAAAAGGCACATCAACCCTTGTGCTACAGTAATAAATGTAATAGAGAGGTCGCGGTCTTTAAAAAGAACCCAAAACTCAAGACATGGTAATCTACTTAATATTGTAAGTTTTGATATGAAAGAATGATACCCAAAATACAATGAAGAAGAGGCTTGACATCTTCAAAAGATGGTCATTCATAGTATCACACTCACAACCATTTAAAAGGTAATTCAATAATGTTAGTGAAAACTTCATAATAGGGTTTTATTTTCAAAGGTCACAACTCAGAGGTGATAGAAGGAATAACAACAATGTAGTTTTTGTTTGCTACAGAAAACCCTCATATTTTATGTTTCCCCATGAAATTTATTTAACATGCAAAAGAAACCCTTATGTAAATAGAGAAATATCCAGATCAGAACCAAAAGATCAAAGGTACATGTGTAATGACAAAGATTATCACAGACTTTTGCAGCTTCAACCACACCAAACCCTCATTCACCCCAACATGGTAGCGCCACTGGGAGACATAAAATTGCCAAATGAAATGTTTGTTAGGGGTTTCCCTCCTTTTCAAAGCCGAAGCCCTTTTTTCTTTGAATTTGATTGATAAATGATTTTGGTCCCGATTAGATGAAAGGTAAATTCTTTTCATGTTGTAATACAAACTTTATTATTATTATTTATATATGTTAAATATTTTAGTAACATTTATCATTTAAAATATATAAATAATAATAATAAAACCTTATTATTATTTTGTTTATTCAAATATTACTTTTATTTAATGTTTATTAAATAGTAGTATTTAATAAATAATAAATATTATAATAAATAAAATAATAATATCTTGCATGCACATTATATTGTAAAGTCAATATTCTAAGGCGTTGAAATTATAAAACACTTAGAATAATTGATTAATTTAATGCAAGAATTAGGGGATAACATGATGATTGGGAGTCTTTCATTTTTTACTTGAAGTTGCAATATTTGGATGGAGCTTTATTGTTTGTATCATCAGTTATGGGCTATTTTAAGGATATTTTCGTGCAATTGAGGCTAGTTTTTTGGTTCCAAATTAGTTGGGCATGGACTTAAGGGCGGTTTTGATTGGTTTCTTCATAGTTTGGAGTTGTTTCAATATGTATTTTCATGCATTATTTTCTAGATCTGAGTTAGGGTTTTGATCCCTACATATTTTATATTTACCTCTTTTAGAGGGGTTATTCATTATTTCTAGAGATTGGCAGGTTCTTCTTTCTTTCCAGAGATTGACACATTGCAAATTTTTGAGAAGATTGTATGGGCACTTTGTAGATGAGGTTTTTCAGCATTGATTATATAGATACATTGACTCCTTATTGATTACTATTGTAGTATTCTAAATTTATTGCCTTTTTGTTGTGTTTATCTTACATTTAAGCTCAATTCCTTATTGCACATTTGAATCTCCATACTTGTAATTAGAGGTCTATGTTTGTGATATTTATCTTTTTTGCATAAAATTGGTAAAACTAAGATTTTCCTTTCAAAGAAAATAATTTCAGATCCTTGCATTGGAATCACTTTTGTAACTGCATGTTTGTCTGGGTATTGTGAATCTATATTATTTTGGATAGTTGGTGTTGGGTTACTGAAGCTGCAATAAATTCATTGGAATATCACCTCATTTAAATTTTAGTAACTCGTTTATTTTTATCCCTTTCCCTGTATACAATTTAGTTTTAGGTGAGCACTATCTAGGAACTGATTGCATCTAGAGATTCTTATCTCATTTTTAGAAAACCCACCACTTGAGAGAGTTTCCATGTTTCAACAAGATAGCTAGATTTCGCATCAAGCTATAGATGTAATCCTGATTGACAATAGTATCAAATCCAAGTCCTTTTGAAGAATCTTAATCTCTTGAAGTAGATTCGACATATCTTCAAAGAAACTAAAATTATCTTCTCTGAACTGACTAAACAAACTATCTACAAAAACAATTTTATGTTGACATCAATAAAAAAAACTAATATCAACACACATAAAAAAGGTCTAATCAACAATCTCTAACATGCTCAATAATCTCAAAAGAAGAATGCTTTCAGAGACAAAGGTCTAGGAATATTTTTTTGAGGTAAGGGGATAGAAATTCAAAATATTTTTTCATGACCACGGTGAAACACAGAATGGGAAATAAAATCTCCAGACTTAAGATTAATGAAGACATTAGTGAAAAAGAGGATGATTTTAGGGGAGAAGCTAATAAGTTTTTTGGGGATCTCTTGAAGAAAGCTAAAAACATACATTCCCTGACAATGTCCAAAAAAGAAGGCTTTTTGTTGAAGTTAGACTTGTCTAAAGCCTATGATAGGGTTGACTGGGATTTTTTGAAGGCTACTTTAGAGGCTTTTGGTTTCACTAAGAGAAGTAGAGATCTTATTCACTATTTGGTTTCCTCAGCTACTTTCTTGGTGCTTGTGAATGGATCTCCTACTCCGTTCTTCAATTCTTCCAAAGGTATTAGACAGGGGGATCCTTTATCTCCAATCCTGTTCATTATTATGGCGGAGTGTTTGGGTAGATACATTGGTTGACTAGTTAACAAAGGTGAGTTTATAGGATTGAAGCCTTCTTCAAAAGAGATGATTTTTTCTCATCAGCAGTTCATGGATGACTCCATTATTATGGGGGAAGCCTCTATAAAAAATGATAAAACTATAAAAAAAATCTCTTGATAAGTATGGTGTTGCTACTGGTCAGATTATAAATTGGAACAAGAGTTCTATTTTCTTCATTAATGTTCCTGAAAGAAGACAAGAAAGGATCAAAAGAGTGATGGGATACGAGGTGGGATGCCTCCCTAGATCCTACTTAGGTTTTCCTTTGTGCCTTGATCCCCCTAATTCTTTTTGGAGAGCTATGATTGATAAATTTCATAGGAGTTTAGTAGGATGGAAGGGTGCTCTTTTGAGCCAGGCTGGTAAGATTTTGGTGCTTAAATATACTCTCCAAAGCATCCCTCTCTATACTTTAAGTATTTTTAAAATCCGTAGGAAGTTTTCTGAAAATATTGAGAAAATCCAAAAGAACTTCCTTTGGTCTGGAGTGGAACATAAAAATAGAATGGCTCTCATTGCTTGGGAGAAGGTTTGTAAAAATGTTAGGAAAGGGGGCCTTGGTCTTCGAAGTATAAGAAGTATGAATGATTTTCTTATGGCCAAAATTATTTGGAGATTATTCAAGACCCCAGGAGAATGGAGTACCATCTGGTGCAATAAATATAATAGGGACAGGAGTGACCTCAAAAATTTTCTAAATCAGGAAACTACTCAAGGAGGTTCTAGCATTTGGAATAATGCTTTGAGAAGGAAGAATATGATCAAGAAGGGTGTCAAATGGAAGGTGGGAAATGGTAAGACTATTCTATTTTGCGATGATGTTTGGATTTTAGATCACCCTCTTAATTTTGATTCAAACTAGAAAGAAAAGATGCTGCAATGCAAATAGGTTTTTGGATCACATGTGGCAAACTATTGGGATGGGGATAGTTGGACTGACTTGGCTAGGGTGGATCCCTCTTTTAGAAGTCTGAATAAAATTTTGAATGCTATCTTTCTCATTGATGAAGAGGATACTTTAATCTAGAAATACAATTCTAATGGCTCTTTCTTGGTCTCTTCTTTGTACATGCAGAATTTTGAGAATAGCCCTAAACTATGTTGAGTGAAATCTTGGTTCAAAGGGTTAAATCCTAAAATTAATGTGTTTTTTTGGATCTTATTGCAGGGTAAAATCTTAATTATTGACAATCTTAGGAAAAGGGGTTTATACATAACTAACCAATGTTGTCTTTGCAAGAATGATGAGGAGAACATTAATCATATGACTATCCATTGTTCCTTTGCTAGAAAAATTTGGGAGAAATTTTTGGATTTGATGAATATGGATTGGGTCTTTCCACAGGGTATTCAGGAGCTTTTTACTTCTTGGAGACCTCCTACTAATAATAACCTTTTACTTTCCATCTGGAGCTTCTCTTTACCCTACATCTGCTGGGGGCTTTGGAAAGAGAGGAATGATAAGATTTTTAGAAACAAGGAATCTAGTTGGGTTGTGATTTTCAACAAGATTAAGAGAACCCTGCTGGAGAACATTGGGTTGATTAATAAATATCAGGATCTGAAAGATGATTGGGAGGTGAAAGTCTACAAAAATTGGAAGCTAGATGGTAGGAAGGCCCATGATATCAAGAGAAGTCTAAGGATTGAGGCCCATTGGTATTTCCCCCCTAATGGCTGGATGAAAATCAATTTTGATGGTGCCTCTAAGGGCAACCCGGGGATTGCTGGTTGTGGCATAGTTATCCAAGATGAATATGGGAATTAAAAAGGTGAAAAGGCTATTCATATTGGCTTCAATACTAACCATGTTGTTGAGGCTAACGTTTCTCTTTATCATCTTATGTTGGCTAAAAGTAAAAACTATAGAAAAATTTGGGTTGAAGGGGATTCTCTAAATATTATTAAATGTCTTAATAATATCATGACCCCTTCATGGACTATTGTTAATGCCATTAACAAATACAAAAATGTTATAGATTCCTTTGATGAGTGTGTTATCACTCACAATTTTAGAGAGGCTAATTTTGCAACTGACTGGGTTGCGAATGTGGCTTGCCAGAGCCAGGTGGACATTGAATGGGATAACGGGATTGTCCTTCCTCCTGAATAGGTATGATTAATCGATATGGATCAATTGCATAGAAGGCAACACATTCTTAATGAAGATCACATTAATGGATAATAAGTGCATAATTTCATGTGAGGATGACGAAGGACATTGGGGTGATTTTGAGATGATTATTGCCTTCAACTCACATGATTTATGGGTCTTTTGAGGCTTTAGAGGGCACTATGATGACTTCAAGCCTAATCTATAGAGTGTTGTGAGAAATTTTGGGAAGGGTTTTCTTAATAGTTACAGAGCCATGGGAGGTCGAAAGAAAAGGTGTGAGATGGGGAATTGTAATGAATGGAATTAGAACCTGGAGGTTTGGAACATCATTAAAGATGGGGGTCTAGCGGTTTATTTGGAAAAGTTGCATCGAGGGAAGATTGTTGTGACCAAGAATTTTATCAAGACCTGGAATAAAGGGAAAGTTATGGTGGGAATGCAGAGCATGGAGGTGACTGAGGAGATCATCATTGAGGTGATGCGTCTTAAGATAGAAGGAATCAACTTCTATAGGGATAGGAAGGTGTAGGATAAATCTCTGGAGGTTTTTGTGCCAGCGGACTAGGAAAGGAAGTGAATGGTAAAGGTTGATAATTCCTACTTTAACCCTAAATGCATTTCTAGGCCATAGAGATTGGTTCTCTTTGTGATCATTAGTTACATTACTTTGGATGGTAGATATACCAAAATTTACAACCATCATCTAATTCTGCTAAATCATTTTAGACATGGGGTTAAAGTTAATTTCCCATTTTATCTTTTCAGCTCTTTGAATGCTACTATTCTCATTTGGTAGAGGGACCCTAATGCTGACCATGCCTATCATGATGGGCTGATGGCCCTCATTTATGAGGTTCTTAAGTCTAAAAAGGTTGAGAGGTCTTGGTTGAATTGGAAGGCCTTTGAAAACTATGATACTAATGGCAAAGATTCGGAGGAACCCTTTATGGAGGATACCGAAGATGATGAGGGTGACTCTGAGAAAACTGGAAAACGCCTCAAGTATCAAGAATCCTTGTCCAAAAGAAAAAAGAAAAAAAAAGGAAAATCAAGATGAAGGATCCAGTTACTGATATGGACATGGAGGAAGAGGAGAGTGGGGAGGACAATGTGAAGAGGAAGGGTAAAAACAAAATGGAGCCTATAGGGAAGCATACCAAAGCCAAAAATATGAGTAAGAAGAGGGATAAGAGGGTTGTCATTTCCTCTGATGATGGCTCTACCTCATAGGAGAATAACCAAGATAAATAGGAAAAGCGGGTGGAAAAGGACCCTATCATGGAGGAAAGTGTTGGGGTAGAGCAAAATGTTCTAGTTGAGGGTAATATTTTGCAAGATGTAGCCCAAGATGTGGCTAATATTGAGAAGGATGGTCAGGTTGATAATAGGAATAGGGTGGAGAGCTCCAAGGAGGAGATGGAGGGGGCGAATAAGGATTTTGAAAATATGGGGTGTCTTGTGTTCCTCATTAATCTTAGCACCATGAAAAATGACATCACTGCTATGAAATCCCATATCCATCAGCTTCAAAAGGAGACTGGGATTCTTGGAAAAATGAATCTGGGAGAAAAGACCATGGGTCAGTGTATTTATGAGCTAAAGGAGACTGTTAGCAGGGCTGAGGGGATTTTGGCCTTTAATGATAAAATCACTGCTATGGAGGAGAAAATTGAAGATGAAGAGGTGGTTAAAAACAGAATTGACATATTGGAAAATAGAGTTGAGAAGCTGGAGAAGACGGTTGGGAATATTGCAGAGAAAATTTTTTCCATTCTTAAGGCTTCAACTGAGCATGTCAAGATTGTGGTGGACAATATGGAATAGGGGAAAGGGGGCAGGCGCTCATTGAGGTCAAGGAGGATCATGGACCCAGCAAGAGAACTAGATCAAGTTTCAAAAAGCTAGAGGACAATAAGAACAAAGATATCGAGGAACTCAAAGTTTCCTCTGATAACATGCAGATGCTGGCTAAACAGGTAGTTGATCTTATGAAGTATATTTAGCTAGCTGGTTGTTGTCTTGTTGTCTTTCTGCTGTCCTTTTTTCTCTATCTTTCTGTTAAGAACTTGTTCATTTTTTGATGTCTCTTTTTGGTGTTGATGCACTATTTCTATTGGTACTTTAATACTTATTTTGTAATCTTGATGTAAAAGGTTTCGGGTCCTTTCAAAACCTATTTTTACGTAATAAAAAAATGCTCAATAATCTCCCAATACTCATGACTAATACCCTTAAATTTTGTTACACCTTTAGGATTCATGTCTATAACAATCTCAAATAGTGTCTTCCATGTACTTCAGTTTACTAAATTTTTATATGCAAACTCAACTTGTGCACGTATCAAATCCCAATTTCCAAATTTTTATCCAACCAAACATCTCAACAAGTTTCCTATACTTCTATTCACTACCTCTATTTGTTCGTTTATTTGTGGGTGAAATGTGGAACTAAAATTCAAGTCTTTATTCATTTTCTTTCATGGTGTCCTCCAAAAATAACCATCAAACTTAGCATCTATGTCTGAAACAATACTTCTAGGTAACCCATGAAATCTCACATCCTCCTTAAAAAATAAGTATGCTACATGAATTGAATATGATATCTTCTTACAAGTTATTAAATGTGCCATCTTAGAAAATATAACCACTACCACAAATATGGAATCATTCCCTCTTTGTGTCTTAGGAAATCTGAGTATGAAATCCATTCTTATGTCTTCCCAAGGTTTATCAAGTACTATCAGAGGTTTTTACAATCCAACATTCTAACTATATCCTTTTGCAACTTGACAAATTCTATAACTCTGAACAAATTTCCTTACATCCTTATGAATCTAAGGCCAAAAGTAATTCTCACTTACCAAAGCCACTATCTTATCAATACCAAAATGTCCTCCTTATCTTCAATTGTATTTTTATTTTATCGGATTGTATCTCATTGAAATTATATGCACACACAACTAATTTCCCTTAAATAACATCTCACCTTGAAGGAAATAATCCAGCCATTGTTTTACTCCACCACAATAGGTTCTTTACAAAATTTTCAAGGTTCAAAAAAATCAGGGTCTTCTTCATACAAGGTCTTCAACTCATCAAATCCTAACACTTCATCTCTCATCTCTGTCAAAAACTTTATTCTCCTACTTAAAGCATCAACAACTTTGTTTGACTTCCCACTCCTATGCTTTACAAAAAAAGTGTAACTCTGCAAGATTCTACCCATCTTGTGTGTCTTTGATTCAACTTACCTTGACTATTCAAATACTATAATGCTTGATGATCTATATACAACAAAAAATCCTTAGGAAATAAGTAATGTCTACACTTCTTCAAGGATTGAACTATGACATAGAAATCTTGATCATACACAGAATGTCTCTTCTTTACATCATTCAACTTCTCACTAAAATAGAAAATAGGTCCTCCTTCTTGACTCAATACTGGTACAATTTCATTTCCACTTGCATCACAATCAACTTGAAATGCCTTACTAAAATCAAGTGGGATAAAATAGGATTTTTAGTCACCTTTTGTTTTAGAAACTCAAAAAATTTATTCTCTATCTAGATGTCCACTTGAAATCCTTCTTGACTCCCCTCATTATCTCAGTCATAGGGTTGCAAACTAAACTGAAATCCCTAATGAACTTTTTGTAGAAACTAGCCAATCCATGAAATGATGTTACCTCTCCCATGCTTTCAAGTGTAGGCCATTAAAAAATTTCTTTCACCTTCTCGGATTCCATCTTCAATCCATCCGTAGATATCTAAAAGCCCAAATACACTAGTTATTTCTTCATGAAACTACACTTCTTAATGTTTATCATCAACTTCTCTTCTCTCAACATCTGCAATACTTGTCTCAAATACAAAAAATATTCCTCTATTGTCTTAATGAAAACCAAAATTTCATCCAAATACACAATCAAAAAATTACCCAAAAATTTCTTCAATACCTCATTCATCAATCCCATTAAAGTACTCGATGTTGGATTAAATGGCTCTTTTCCATTTTACTTTTGAATTAATTTTACTTAGGTGAAACATATTTATTAGGTGGCTATTATTTAGGTGGATACTGTTGAATCCCACGTGGACTCTAAATCCTCCTATGATATGGTTGATTCCAATTTGGACTTTAACTCTTCTAAAGGATATTGTTGAATTGTATTAGGACTCTTCTTCCTCTAGGTTGAGACACTTGTCCCAACCTTGTCCATGCTTCCTATTAGCTCTAGCCTATATAAACAGGTTACCTTACTTGTATTTTATATATTATAAATATTGGAAATATTGGTATATTGGAGATTGGAGATTTATCTTGATGATATTATGCCTCTAAGCATTTAGATCAAGTTTATCTAGTATTGTTATTTTGTCTATTTTATTTCTAGGTGTTTGATCTAACTCTTTCATTTAATTCTAGTTTAAATGTATTTTCTCATATTCTAACATGGTATCAGAGCCTATTTTGGAATATTAGATTATTTAGAGATCTTGTATAAGCTTTATATGTTTTCTCTTGCATTTTGCATGATTTGGAGAACCAACAAAGGTTTATGAAGATCCACTAATGCTTGTTTAGCATATATGTTTTTTTTTATGGAAGATTAAAACATTCTAGAAGTATTTCTAGTTGTTCCTGTGTTTGGAAGGCTAAAAAATCTCCATTTCTATATAAGAATCATGTAGATCTGGCACTGGAGGCTTTGCATGCTATTTTTCCTTGTTGGAGACATTTTTTACACTATGGCTGACTTTTCTACAAGTGATAAAGAATAATACTTCTGGGTTATCTTTGTCCCATCAAAAAACTATCTAGATATCAGTTAGGTTTTGCATGCAGCCAATAAATTATGAGAATATTGTGTTGGAATGCTTCAGTTGGGCCCCTCACCATTGTAGTTTTTATTTTTGCACTTGATCTTCAAATGACTCATTCTGAGTCATACAAAGGTATTTTTCAGTGCTTTTTTTAAAAAAAGGGGTAGAATTTCTTGTTCTTTGCAGTGGTGTAGTCATTTTCTTCTAAAAAAATTCTATTTTTACATAAAATTAGTTTTTTTGTGTAAATCTAAAGGGTAATCCTTATTTTTTAAACTTCAAACCTCTATAACTTTCCCATATGATCTTGGATCTAGGTCATTCTTTTTTTGAAAATGGATATTGTTTTGAGAAAAATACATTGGTATTGATTTGATGTTCTTATTTTGATATTTGATTTTTAACTTTAGCATTTGGGTCAATTTCTTGGATGTTTTAAAATTATGGAAAATAACTCCATCATTTTAAATGCACTAATTATACAGTTCCAACTTGTAATATCTAGGGGCTGATTGTTGATCTAGTAAAAATGGGGGGTGGTCTCATGTGGTCTCTCTGTGTGTGATTTTTATTTCTTATTTCTCACACAAAAATCTTACATTCTACATTAAAATAGATCAAACAATAAAACCATTACTCACACCCTATAACTACTATGAGTGGGAGTCAAAAAATACAATCTATCTTAAGAAGTTAGGGTTGTTCAGAGTAACTATGGGACTTGAAATTTAACCATCACTTCTTGTAGAAAATCCAAATTGGTTTAACAAATGTGATGAAACATATGGTACTCTATGCATGTTTGTATCTCTTGATCTTATTTTTCATGTTGAATTTGTGTAACACCCCTCCAACCCTAACATGTTTTGATATTCCTTTAGAAGTTAGGGAAATGTTGTAGAGACTTTTATGCTTGGATAAGAATATGATTCTACTTGAGGTGTTCATGTTATCCATTCTATTCCAACTATTATAACTTCACATTCTAATTTTGGCAATGTTAAATGGTTTTTGGTACATTCATGTGTATTCATCCCTTCTTATGTGTCTGTGATATTTTAGGGCCTTGTTGTTATGAGGTCACCTAATAGATCTAAATCTTTACTAGGTGAAGTGCACCTTATTAATTATTATGATTACCTTAGGAAAATTAGTTATAATGACTAAATATTAATTATGATACTTGGACACTTATGCCCTAATTGATAAACAAATGCTATGGTTTCAAGATCTTTAATGGTTAGTTTCCTTAAACGGTTATGATTTAAATTGTCATGATTATCATTCTATGATTGCATGCATGATCATGATTATCTCTTATGTCTGCTATGTGACTATGAGATTGACCTTATTTATGTGATTAGATTATGATCTTGTTCTTATAATACTCTCCCTGATGGTCCTACTGGTTACATTTGATATTGGATAGGATTGTCACATTCTATCATTTATGGACTTTATATTTCATTCTTACCTTACTAGATTTAGATGATAAGATGTTTCAGACTGGAAAATTATTCTTCTCCTTTAAATATTATATTCAGCACCATTATCTATTATGCTTATGTATATATAATTTGGATTATCCCTTTGGTTGATTATGATATTTACCTTTCCAAGTAATGATTCAAAAAATTTCTTATATCCTTTATTATATATGGGTGCACACATATATACATATATGTATATATACGTATGTGTTTGTATGTGTGTGACACAAGATAGGTAAGGAGGATCCAATTAAGGATAGTCCACACAAGTAGCCAAACACCACAATGCAGAATAAAACAAGACAATTGTTTTCAACTAAATTTTCATTAACATGCCCGGCTATAAGGCCTTCCAAGTTATGGCCAATTACAATCAAGAAATAGTTTTGTAAGATCAACAAAGATTCAAGCCCCAACCCTAGCTAGTCCAGTTCTAAAAATAATCAGCAACTAATGGAAACCCTAAGGAAGATCTGAACTTGAGCTCGTGAGCCTCCAAGCAATCTCCTTATCTCCAAGCATGCAAACCACTAGCTCTGCTATTACAAACTATCAGATAATAATTTGATCTTCAAGACCTCGCAGGATCTAGATCTAATCACTCCCCAAATGTGATGCCTTAAACAACTACCCAAACACTCCTTAAATACTAATCTCCAGCCACAAGTCAACTGGATGAAACAATTAACTCCTAAGCTAAGTCACCTCCCATTACAAACAAATATTAAATGCAACAATAGTCGGCTCTCAAATATCCTTACAAACATTTAATTATCCATGTCAACCTCTAGATCTACATAGGAGAATACAACAAAAGCTACCAACAATAAATGCACCAAGTCAGCCAACCAAATTCTCAAGAACTTCAATCAGTAAACTAGAACTACCGAGCACCAAACAAACAACCAAGCACTAGTGAAACAACCAACCAATCCAAGCAACACCAAGCAACACAGGCATCACTGAGAACAAGAGGTTTCACCGAGTTCCTTTAGTGACTGAGCATCCTTCAATAACTGAGACCGTCGGTTAAAGCTGCAACTGAGTAACACAAAACCAAAACAACACACCACCATGCAGATTCACTAAGTACCCTAGAATGCCCCTACATCAGACACCCCAGATTTGAAAAGATGTTCTCATAGGCTGGAACAGCATCTTTCGAGATTCAGCACATAAACCCCGAACTGGTTCTTCACATACATGTCCTCCAACTTTTCACATTGCATACTCTTCCACTTCATCTTCATCTATATTTTCAAGTCTTTCCTTGATAACACATAGGCTTTCTCTCTATACTGATCATCATTCCTCTCAAGATCCACCAACTCAACTCGGCTACCAATACTCAGACTTCTCTTATTGAGTGTTGTATCTAGCAAAGGCACTAGGGAAAACCTCTTGTCATCCTTCTTAATAGTAAACACATTCTTGACATAATCATACATATCTCTGCAATCATATTATCGAGGTCTACCGAGCAATATATGACAAATTCATCTCCACAATATCACACAACACTAGATCCTTATATTGGCCAATCTAAAAAATCAACAAAGCATTGCTCCCTCACTTTTAAAGCATGAACATTTTGTAACTTGCCAATCCTATAAGGATGAGGATGTTTCATTCTATTCAAACCAAGTTTCTGAACCATGTCCTTAGCAACAAGGTTATCAGTAATACCACTGTCAACAATTACATCACAAAGTTTACCTCCAAACTTGCTCTAAGTCCTGAACAAGTTACTCCTTTGACAAGGTTCCTCCTTTGCACCGAGAAATGTTCTCTGAACCAACAAGTTCTCAGATTCAGGTTCATTCTGAATGTTTTCATTTACCTTAGCATTATGTCGGTCACCAAGCTTCTTCTATGTACACTCAAAAGAATGGTGCCCTTCTTCATTACAATAATAAAAAGTACCTTTAAAGATAACTCTACCTATCTTCTTCTTCAATTCTACAAGTTTCAGTTCATCTTCAGCAGTCAGTTTATCCTTCACCAAGTGATCAATTTTCTCCTTCCCTCAGGGATTACTATGTTGTCTCCTTTTCAACTTATCTTTTGCCTTCAGAGCATACTGATAAGCATCTTCAACATAATCAATCTTCAGCATACCAAGCTCATCCTAAATATTAAATCTCAAACCATTCACATACTAAGACACTTTTTCTTTACCAAGTTCTCTATGTCTAGACCGAATAGTCAATTTATAGAACTCCTCGGTATATTTTTCCACAGTCAAATCTTTTTGCTTCATATTCTAAAACTTCTTAAATAAGTCAAGCTCATAGTCAGAAAGTATGAACTTAGCTTTCAATTTAGTCACCATCAACCTCCAGTGATTGATCTTCATTTCACCTTCATCTTCTCTATCTCTTTGTAATTCTTTCCACCAAAGAGCAGCATGTCCTTTCAACTTAGTCTATGCCACTCTTACTCGAAGAGTATCTTCAATTTCTTCTAGCTCAAAGAAGTCTTCTAATTCACCAATCCAATCAATTAAGTCCTTGGGTTTCAAAGTACCAGAGCAAGTAGAAACTTCCATTCGGTAACTATTACCTAACTGAGCACCAGATCTATGTAACCGGCCAGTTCTATCTTCACCAAATCTATCTCTTCAGTCATCACCACTAGATCCAGTAGCTTCCTCATAACCATCATTAGTACCAAGGTTCCTGGGCATACCAACAACAACTCTCATGACCTTAGCGATCATGTCATTCTTCATCAATTCCATCTTAGATCTAAAATCAGATTTCACCTTCTTTGTAATCTTTGATTCCACAGCATCATAGAGATCTGCAATCGCTCTAGGGTCCAATCTTCTTGGAGGAATCCTTCAAGATTTTTGAAAACCCAAATAAATAAATCACCAACAAGGTCCTAGTGAAAATAGCCTCAATCAGTTTACACACTCAAGATCTTCAAGCTCTGATACCACCTGACACAAGACAGGTAAGGAGGATCCAATTAAGGACAGTCCCCACAAGCAGCCAAACACCACAATGCAGAATAACACAAGAAGAAAATTGTTTTCAACTAAATTTTCATTAACATGCCCAACTATAAGGCCTTATGGGTTATGGCCAATTACAATCAAGAAATAGTTTTGCAAGATCAACAAAGATCCAAGCCCCAACCCCAGCTAGTCCAATTTTGAAAACAATCAAAAATTGATGGAAACCTTAAGGTAGATCTAAACTTGAGCTTGCGAGCCTCTAAGAAATCTCCTTGTCTCCAAGCATGCAAACCACTAGCTCTACTATTACAAACTATTAGATAATAATCTAATCTTCAAGATCTCGTAGGATCCAGATCTAATCACTCCCCAAATCTGATGCCTTAAACAACTAACCAAATAGTCCTTAAATACTAATCTTCAGCCACAAATCGGCTGGATGAAATAATTAACTCCTAAGCCAAGTCATCTCCCATTACAAACAAATATTTAATACAACAATAGTCAGCTCTCAAATAGCATTACAAACATTTAATTCTCCATGTCAGCCTCTAGATCTACATAGGAGAATACAACAAAAGCTACCAACAATAAATGCACCAAGTCAACCAACCAAATCCTCAAGAACTCCAGTCAGTAAACTAAAACTACCAAGCACTAGAGAAATAACCAAGCACCGGTGAAACAACAGACCAAGCCAAGAAACACAGGCATCATCAAGCACAAGTTCCACCAAGCACAAGAGGTTTCACTAAGTTCCTTCAGTGATTGAGTTTCCTTCAATAACTGAGACCATCGGTTAAAGTTGCAACTGAGTAACATAGAACCAAATTAATGACCTATTATGTACATTTTGTTAGACTAAATCTGTCCATTCCAAGTTTTGATTTTTTAGTCAAGTTTATATGAATGGTACAGATTTTAAAAGCCATGTATAGATCTAAAAATGAAATCAGAGATGGTCCTCTATCTTATTTTTCATTTTCAACTAGTTTGATATATTTTTGTTATGTTTTGTGAAAGTTACAACCATTTTAGTGAAGACAAGTCTGAACCCTAACTATGGTTTTCTATTTTAGAAGAGAAGCCATAACTTTATTTTCCACTATTGGATCTTCATAAAAATTCGATATAATATCTATAATTATGTTTTCTTGATTCCCATTGAATAGATTGTCTTAATTAGTTTTTTGTGGAAGTTATGAATTACTGTTTATTGATGACTATTCTTGGCATTTAACCATTGTTTGAAATAAATGAAATTTAGAAGTTGTCAATTTTTAGAGGCTGGTAGGTTACCAGAGGCTTTTAGGGTCTTATTTTTTATTCATTCGGAGCTTTATTATACTGAATATAGTTATGATATCATGTTGGTTCATTCTGATGCCTTCTTATGCACTTTGAATCAATTTGGATGATAGATTATAATTTAGGGTTGTCCAGTGGATTAGGACAACTAGTGATCACCAAAATCCTAATAAAATGGTAATATGATTTTATAATAGAATTTTTTACAATTTGATGTAATTATTTGGTGCATTTATGATTTTTCATTTATGGGTAAGAAACTAGGTACACTAGGTGAATGGCCCATAGTAGGTGTTGGAGCACAAAGTGGCTGCTAGGAGGATCACATTGGTGAGTTTCTTAATCAAGTGAAAGCATTAATAAAATTAACTGGGAAGGGGGGATAAACACACTAAAAAAAAAAATTGTGGTTGGTCTGCATATGCATGTTGGAGTACCAGGGTCCATGTGACTACTAGGAGTGATCTGAATGAGGGGGGGTCCATGAATACATGACTGCTAGGAATGATCCTAGTGAGGGGGTACCAGGGTCTGTGACCTCTAGGAATTATCCCAACGAGAAAGGATATATAATTACACTCACCTAGCTTGTACTATAAAGATCCTTCTTGATTTTTTATGCCTGTGGTAGTCTTGTTTGACTTTTTGTCTTTGTGATTCATATTTGTTTTCTAGGAAGTGTTTGACACCTTAGGTATGCCTTAGTTGTTACCTCTTGCATGGGCCTTGGTTTCTATCTCCTATCTTGGGGGACTGGGCCTATTGGTTCCACATAATTAGGTGGTTAATCTATATTATATTGAAGTATTGTTTGTGGTCTCTTGGATGATCATTGCACATGTTCCTTTCCAGATCTACAATTAAAGATTTCATATCGTATATTGTATCATGTTGAGATGTATTGATCTATATGTATTCATGTATCGTAAAGACTCATATGTATGTGGCATAATGATGTAATTATATTTCAAGAAATGTATTAGAGAATGGGTAGTTCTAAGTGAAAGAAAGGGGGAAATATTATATTATGTGTTGAGAATATTGTCAACATTAAAAGGAAGTTGTTTATAATACTTGCTCATATATTTGATATTAGTTTATGATGTTCATCTATTACAGAAATGATTTTAGATATATCTATGTATTGATGTACCTAGTAAAGTATTTATTATCTCTTAATGAAATATTTAAAAGTAATTGTTGTGAAATGATAGATTAGTAATTGAAATTATAAATAATGAATAGTTATGAATCAATAAAATAAGTTAGTAAATAAATTTTAATATTCAATAGTTGGTTTATGGTTACTTAGTGCATACAGTGAGTATGGTTTAATGAAGTACGTAAGATAATTCTTACCTTAATGAATATGGACCTTTTCCATAAATTATTAGAGAAAGGTGATATGGAGGATAGTAGATGTTTATAAAATTAATATGGATTTAATGATATGAGGAATAATTTTTTTAGATGGTTAACTTATGTTTAATGAAAGAAATGAGTTACAAACATTTACCTTGGTGCATTAAAATTAGCATAGACCAATAAATATTTTATTTGAATGAACAACTCATGAATGTAAATAGGCTGATTTAGTAGCAACGTTAGGGAACCTATGAGGACCTGGGATGATTATATCTTGCATTAAAGTTTATAAACAAGTGCATAATTATGTTCTATAAATATGAAGTAATGATGATTATTGTTCTAGCTAACAAAGAAAAAAAAATTCTTGCATCTTTAGAGGTTTTATGTCATGTCTTCATGGGTTCCCTAGTGGGGCATTGCATCTGGTATAGAGCCCTAGGTTTCCATACTAGGAACTATGGGACTTGTATCTTTTCTATATATAACATTTAGTGTTTTATGTTGCCTCTTTTTTTTATGTTATCCTTATATTAGTAATTTTGAATCCTAGACATGAAAACTATATTTTCTATAATCATGCTATATTGTTTTACAAGACTAACCTTGTTCTTAAATGATTAAGTTATCTTATGTCAATTAATTTTGTTTTTGCATTCTAGAATCCTATTGTTCAAATAGATTTTTTTGAAATGGTAATGAATTCTTGATACTTATGTTTCATCTTCTTGTTGTTAAAAGTACTCATATTCTTGGGAAAACTCAATTTAGTATAAGAGTAATTTGTTTTGTATACTAATTGTGGTAATAGTTAACTTTATCTCTTTATCCTATCACATTATCAAGAATGCTTGTTAAAATAGTTACCAAATTCATTTTAAAGTTTATGCACTCTATCTTCCCTATAAATGGTAAGTTGATTTCATGATTTTTTATTCTTGATTGTTTATACCTATTAATATTCTCTTACAAGTTTGATTGAATTGTTATTTCCTTTCTCACATGAAGTAGGATATGACCATAGCAGTACTCTCTTTTAGAAAACTAAAAATGGTGAGGGTGTTGCATGGTTAAAAATATGTTTAGTTGTTAGAATCAGATACCTCTCTTACCTTCTTCCTTGACTCTTCACAAATGAATTAAATGAATTTATACAATGAATTATTATGTAAATTTAGGAAGTTTGTTGCAAATAATGTATCATATTTTGAGATTTATATTCTAATTGATAATAAGGGTATAAAATATCTCTTATTCTCTTGCTCTGCTTCCATCTAAAAGTAGGAAATTAGAAAAGGATCAAATCTATTTTTTGAACAAATGTATCTCTATCTCTTCCCTATTTCTCTATTTCTTGACAAATGGACAAAATGAATTGGGCATTATGAAAAAGAAGTACTTAGGAACTTATGTGTAAATAAAGTTATTATGAATGGTATAGCATGTTTAAAATTAGGAAATCCTTGAGATTTATGAAGTAGATTTGATTGATGATAAGAGTTTGAAATCTCTCTCTCTCTTCTTGAATTAGGAAATTGAAAAGAAAAGAAAAAATTATTTTTTCTGATCAAATGCATCTCCCCCTTCCCTTATTTAGGAAATCCAAGATAGCTATGAAATTTATGTGCCTTAGGTTAATATTATCAATTTGATTAAAAAAATTTATTAAAATATTTTCTTGAAAATGTAGTAGTAAGACTCATAGGTTTTCCCTCTCTTAATGGATCTATGATTATTATTTTAAAAATAAAAAATAATCAGTAAAGTATTGAGAACTTTTCTTCTTATCTATTCTATTGGAGTTTTTGCAATAAAAGAATCAAGATGTAACCATGGTAATGTCCTAACTTTAGAAAGTCTTGTTGGAAAGCTTACTTCTTTTGAGCTATCCAACTATGATAACTTCACTGTTCATAACATTGAATCTACATTCAAGTCTCAAATGGTTCTTCATAAACCTAATAAGGGAAAAGAAAGATGTGAGAGCAGTAAAAAAAACAACGATAGTGATAGTGACACTTCTGATGATGATCTATATGATCTTGAGGCACTTATGGCTAGAAGGATACTGAGATGAAAAGGGAAATATAAAGGTAAACTTCCTATTATCTATTTTTCATGTAACAAAGTTGGCCATATTTCAGCAAGATGCCTTGACAGTACTGACAAAGATAAGAGAAGGGAAAGAAAGTACAAAGATAAGAGAAATGACATAGATCACTGAAGGTACAGAGACTGCAAAGACAAAGGTAAGAAATCTTGCTATATTGTTGAAGAGGAAATTGACAGTGAAACTAGTGAATATGATGAATGTGATATAGAAGTTATTTATGTTGCTATGAAAGATGATTATAATGAAGATGAGAAAAATGCACTTATTTCTTCTATGAGTAAAGGTGATAAATGGATTATTGATAGTGGTTCTTCACATCACATGATTGGTGATAAAAGTAAGTTTGAAATCCTTAATCATTACAAAGGTAGAAGTGTTAAGTTTGGTAATGATGCACCATGTCCTGTGAAAGGAAAAGGATCAATAAGATTGATTGATAAGATCAGATGTGACAATACTTATTGGGTTGAAGTTCTAAACTATAATTTTTTGAGTGTTGCATAGTTGAATAGTACTGGTTACCAAGATGAATTTCATCACAGAAAGGCTAAAATATTTGATGCCACTGGTGAACTAATTAGAAGTGGAGAACAAACTAGAGGTAATTTGTTCTATCTAGACCTAGCTAAAGAAACATGTTTGTTTGCACAAATTGATGATGTATGGTTATGACATAAGAGGTTGTGTAATGTGAAATTTGACAATTTGGTAAATATCCATAAGTTGAAGAAAGTTAGAGCTTTACCAAAATTGAATAAACCTGATAATGTGAGATGCAAATAGTGTCAATTGGAAAAAATGACAAAGTCTAGTTTTAAAAGCAAGACATATACTTTTCACAATATTTTGGAATTGGTTCATACTGACCTTTGTGGACCTATGGGTGTACAAAGTTATTGTGGCAATAATTATTTCATTCTTTTTGTTGGTGACTATTCTAGAATGATGACTGTAATGTTTTTAAAAGAGAAATCTGATGCATTTCAGTTGTTTAAGTGGTATTTGGAAAAATTTGAAAAAGAAACAGGAAACAGATTGAAATGTTTGAGATTTGACAGAGGAGGAGATTTTATATCAAATGAGTTCAATCTGTTCTGCAATGATAGAGGAATAAAGAGACAAATGTCTGCACCTAGGACAACTCCGTAGAATGGTATAGCAAAAAGAAGAAATAGATTAATTATGGATTGTGTCAGAAAACTGATGATTGAGAAGAATATTGCACAAAAATAGTGGAGAGAAGTTGTAAGTATAGTTTTTTATACCTTGAACCGAGTAAAAATAAAGAAAGGTACAAATGCTACATCTTTTGAGTTATGGTATGGATATGCACCTAATGTGAAATATTTTAAATTCTTTGGGAGTAAATTTTATATACTAAAAGACAATAGGAATGGAAACATTAATGCTAAAAGTGATGAGGGCATATTCCTAGGACATTCCACTAAAAGCAAAGCTTACAAGTGTTTGAATTCTAACACTAACAAGATTGTGGAAAGTGCAAATGTTAGAATTGATGAATATGCAGAAAAGAATGAAGTTGAGTGCAAGAAAGAGCCTGAAGATTATAGATCTTTTATATATGTAGAAGAAGGAGAGGCTACTAATGCACCTAAACTAGATGTTGAGGAACTGCATGAGCTTGCCGAGCCACAACAAGATATTGTCAAGCATCAAGAGGATGCTGTTAAGAAATTAGAAGAAGAGGTGAATAATTTACAAGATGAACTTGAAGATCAAGACCAATGAGAAAGGAAATATAAACCTACATTAGTAGAGTATGTGAGAAGACATCATAATCCTAAACAAATCATTGGAGATAAGGAATCTGGAGTTGTGACAAGAAGTAAGTTGAAACATCATACTTTCTTAATATGTGAGTTTGAGCATGAGACAATGAAAGATGCTTTAGAAAATGAAGATTGGATACAAGCCATGAATGAAGAAATAGAGAAGATAGAAAATAACAAAACCTGGACACTAGCGCCGAGACTAGAAGACAAGAATGTTATTGGAACGAAATGGGTATTTAGAAATAAATGAAATGAACATGGAGAAGTCACTAGAAACAATGGTAGATTGTTATGCAAGGGGTATGAACAAGAAGAAGGCATTGACTATGGGGAGACATTTTCCCCAGTTGCAAGATTGGAAGGAGTGAGGACTCTACTTGTATATGCATCTTATAAAGGATTCAAAGTGTATCAAATGGATGTTAAATCTACATTTTTGAATGGGATATTGGAAGAAGAAGAATACATTGAACAGTCAAAAGGATTTGTTGACCCAAGCAAGAAGAATATGGTTTGCAAGCTACACAAGGCACTGTATGGATTAAAGCAAGCCCCCAGAGAATGGTATGAGAGACTGCATAACTATCTAATAAAGATCAAGGATTTATAAGGACAAATGACAACAACAATCTATATTTGAAGACTGAAAAGGGTAAAGGGATTTTGTTAGCTGAAATATTTGTTGATGATATCATATTTGGAGGACAAGATGCCCTAGGTAAAACCTTTTCAAATGAGATGAAAACTAAATTTGAAATGTCTATGTTTGGTGAGATCAAATTCTTTGTTGGTTTTCAAGTTTATTAGATGAATAAAGGTATCTATATTACTCAATCTAAATATGTCAAGGAGATATTGAATTTTTTTTGTATGGAAGATTCCATTCCAGTAAGTACAGTTGTGGTTACTAGATGAAATTTATCTAAAACTGATGACATAGCTGAAGTGAATCAAACCCTGTATAGATCCATGATTGGAAAGCTACAATATGTTGTCCATAGAAAACTAGATATTTCCCTAGTAGTTGGGATTGTTACAAGATTTTTTGTAAATCCTAAAGAGAGTCACATGATGGCAATGAAAAGGATATTGAGATATCTAAAAGGAACAAAGGACTATAGATTGTATTACAAGAAGAATGATAAGTTTGAACTGAAAGTGATGCAAGAGAGGATAGGAGGGGATAGAAATGGCACACCCTAACCAAATCCACCTTGCTCAACAACATGCGGAAGCAACAACACATAATAGTGAGAGAGAGAATACAAGGAACTTTCATATATTATCTTCAAATTGATTCATACATGACGGGTTGTAAGGCCTTCCTAGTTTTGGCCAGATATTACAATCAAGTATAGAAGTCCTCAAATGTACAAGGATCTGCCAGTAATCTCTAAACTTCCATCTAAACTTACTCCCCAAAACTGCCCCTAAAACTCTACCCAACAACTACATTTATACAAGAAGCTACCGAACCAAGTCAGCCTTCAAATCCACAATCAATGGAAGGGATGACCAAATCTAGGTCCACATGCTTCCCAATAATGGATACCAGCATTAAATCTATGACCCATAATAAATGCACAAGTCAACCTCAACAAAATTCCAAAATAAACAACTCAGAAAACTAAGGAAACCGAGTGCTAGAACAAGCATCATCGAGCGCCAGGGAAATTATCAAGTTCTAGAGAGATAACTAACCAACTCAGTTAACAAAGGAAACTGAGAAACTCGGTCAAAGAAGGAATTGAGCAACACAAAAAACTACAAATATGTTTTTGGTGACACAGGATTGCCAAAGACCCGAGATGCTCCTGCATCAATCACTTGGGGTTATTTGGAAATGATTCTCTGAATCATTCAGTAGGTATGATCTGAGCTACATCCAAATCAGACTATGAAATCCATGAACTGTCTTCAATCGGTCTATTCTTCCACTTTACCAGATATTCCATCTACTGTCTCCCTCTTGTACTTCTACCAATTCATTGTTCCAAAATCTTTTCAACTTCTTATGTCTGCTTCTTAGGATAATCATTATACACTATCATTTCTTCATCTGACACATGATACTCATATAAATCAGAAATGTTGAAAATAGGTGATATATCCATATCATCAGGTAACTCGATCTCATATGTGTTTCCACTATCGAATTTCCTCAAAATCTTGCAAGGGCCAAACTTCTTCATTTTCAGCTTCCCATATGTTCCAACAGGAAATTTACCTTTCTTCAAATGAACCATCACTTCATTGCCAACATCAAAAGTCTTGCGTCTCCTTGATCTATCAGCTCTATCTTTGTATTTTTTATTACTCTTTTCTAGCTTGATTTTCACATCTTCATGCAATGTCTTCATGTACTCAGCAAATTTTACTCCTTCAACTCTTCTCTTTCTCTCATCATCAATGTCTCTCAAATCATATATACCTCTCAGTTGTATGCCATTTACAATCTCAAAAGGTGTTTTTCCAGTACTCCTATTCACTGAATTATTGTATGTAAACTCTGCTTGTGCCAACACAGAATCCCAATTACTTGGTGTGTCTCCAACTAAACATCTCAAATTATTTCCCAAACTTCTATTCACAACTTCTATCTATCCATCGATTTGTGGATGAAATGTAGAATTATATTTCAACTCGGTACCAAACTTCTTCCAAAGAGTCTTCCAAAAGTATCCAACAAATTTATTGTCTTGGTCAAAGATAATACTCCTCGGTAATCCATGCAATCTAAAAATTCCCTTAAAGAAATTATCTACTACATGTATTGCATCTAATGTCTTTCTACAAGGTATAAAATGTGCCATCTTATAAAATCTATCCACAACAAAATATATAGAATCATTACCTCTTACTATCTTTGGTAAGTAGAAAAAAAAATCCATACTGATGTCAATCCAAGGTTTCTCAAGTACAAAAATTGGTGTATACAATCTAGTATTCTGCCTTACTCCTTTTGCAACTTGACAAATTCCACAACTTTTTACAAATTTATGAACATCTTTATACAACTGTGGCCAAAAGTATTTCTCTTTAAGAAAATTCAATGTCTTATCAATACCAAAATGTCCATCCAAACCAGTACTGTGTTTCTCCTTTATCAAATTAGTTCTCATTTTTCCTCTCAGTATACACAACTGAATACCTTTAAACAACATACCTTCTTCAATAAAATATTCTTCCCATTTTGTACTCGATTGATCTTGAATGTGTGCTCTACACTTTCTCCACGGCTCAGAAAAATTAGGATCAGTCTCATACAAATCTCTCATCTCATCAAAACCAAGAACTTCTATTTTCATCTTGGTCATCAAAGATCTTCTTCTACTCAATGCATCAGCAACTCAATTAGTGACTCCACTCTTATTCTTTATCACAAATGTATAACTCTACAAATACTCAACCCATTTCATGTCTCTAATTCAACTTATTTTGACTACCCAAGTATTGTAAATCCTTATGATCAGTATACAACACAAATTCACTCAGCATCAAATAATGTCTCCATTTCTTCAGTGCTTGAACAATAGCATAGAATTCTTGATCATACATAGAATATTTTCTTCTTGCATAATTTAACTTTTCACTAAAGAAAGAAACAGGTTTACCTTCTTGACTCAACACAGCTCCAATTGCACTTCCACTTGCATCACATTCCACTTGAAATACCTTATTAAAATCGGGCAATTTAGCAACCTTCTACTTCAATATCTCAAAACTTTTATCAGCTCCATGTGTCCACTTGAATTCTCTTTTGTCTCAGTCATAGCATTACAAATTGAACTGAAATTTCTTATGAACTTTCAGTAAAAACTTTCCAAACCATGAAATGATCTTACCTCACTAGCATTCAAAGGTGTAGGCCAATTTAAAATAGCTTCAACCTTTTTAGGATCCATCTTCAAACCATCAGTTGAAATCACAAATCCCAAATACACAATCTCTTCTTTCATGAATGAACACTTCTTTAGATTTATCAACAACTTTTCTTCTTTCAATCTCTGCAAACCTTGTCTAACAAACAAATATTCTTCTCTGGTCTTACTGAATATCAGAATATCATCAAGATATATAATCACAAACTTACCCAAAAAATTGTTTAAGACTTCATTCATCAACCTCATAAAAGTACTTGGTGCATTAGTTAAACCAAAAGGCATAACCAACCATTCATACAAACCTTCTTTTGTCTTGAAAGTAGTTTTCCATTCATGGCCTTCTTTGATTCTGATCTGATGATACCCACTTTTCAAATCAATTTTGGTAAAATACTTTGCTCCAATTAGACTATCCATTATATCATCCATTCTCGGTATAGGAAACCTATACTTCACTATTATCTTATTGATTGCTCTGGAATCGGTACACATTATTCATTCTTCTTAGGTGCCAATACAATGGGTACTACATAAGGACTAAAACTTTCTCTGATCAAACCTTTCTCCAAAAACTCATAAATCTATCGGTTCAGTTCCTGAATCTTGGTAGGTGTCAACCGATGAGGTGCCTTATTCGGTAAACTAGCTCCAGGGATAAGATCCATGCAATGATCAATGCATCTCTTTGATAGAAAACCATTAGGTACATTATCAGAAATGATATCATTATACTCAGTGAGTAACTTAACAATCTCCTTGGGAACATTATCCTTTGTTTTCTTACTCGGTTTGTTAGGAATCACAACAAAACATACATCATTCTTCTTCAAATCCTTAACAAAATTTCTTCTTTCCATCAAGCAAACTTTCACAAATGTGCAAACATTACTAATAGGTTCTTCAATCAAAGGTAACAAAATTTGTCTTCTCCCATTAGCCCAAATAGTGTACTTATGCAATCTCTCATCATATATAGCATGTCTATCATATTGCCAAGGTCTACCCAACAAAATATGACAGCAATCCATAGGCATGATATCACATAACACCTTATCATAGTACTTTCCAATTTTCAAATTCATATAACATTGTTCACTTACCAAGAGTGTATGCTCATCCTTGATCCATGAAATCTGACAGGGCTTCAGATGTTCCAACCTTTTCAACTATAACTTTGTGACCATCTCCTCAGATGCCAGATTCTCCAAGCTACCACTGTCAATGATTACCTTCCAAAATTTGTTAGAAACTCTACATCTAGTCTTGAACAAACTTTTCCTTACCAGAACTTCCTTTTTACCTTCATTCCACAGTGCTCTCCTTACCATCAAGTTATTTTCTTTCTCGGGTTCATTCGGTGACTCTTCTTGCACCAAAGCATTTCTAATGCTACTAGTCTTCTTACTAGCATGTGTACACTCAAATGATATATGTCCTTCTTCTCCACATTTGTAACAAGTTCCTCAGAGACCACCTCTGTTATAACCACCTCAGTAGTTACTGCCTCTACCTCTAGATGAACTTTCACCTTTCCACTCGGTCTTGCCTTTATCCAGATTTATCTTTTCAGGTTTAGATCTATTGTTTTCACCATGGGATCTACCTCTTCCTCTAGGAAATCTACCACCTCTACCTCTTTGTCTTTTCTCATGTCTCTTATTCAATTTCTCCTCAACCTTCAATGCAAATTGCTAAGCCTCTTCAATGTTCTCTAATTTGACCAAACTGATTTCTTCTTGGATGGAAACTCTCAAAGCATTCAGGTATCTAGAAATTATTTCCACATCATCTTCATCATGTCCAGATCTGATATCTAATCTATAGAATTCCTCAGTATATTCTTTACTGAGCTATCTTTTTGCCTCAAACTTTGCATTCGCCTAACTAGGTTAATCTGATAATTACAAGGTAAAAAGTTTCCTTTCAACTTATTCACCATTTTACCCCATACCTTGATTTTGTCTTTTCCTTTCCTCTTTTTGTCCAGCTATAGATGTTCCCACCACAAGGATGTATGACTTTTCAACTTTGTGCTTGCAATTTTCACCTTCTTTTCCTCAGGTACATTTTCATACTCAAAATACTTTTCCATCTCTATGATCCAATCCACCAATTCATCAGAATCCAATTTTCCACCATACTCAAGAGGATTAAAGTGTGGTGTAGACTTCAGACTTGTCAAATCCTTCAAGAATCTTTCCTCACCCTAATCCATCATAGGTGCAGGTTCTACATCACCTTGTTCTACCTCAATTTCATCATCACTAACATCTTCAAGATGTCTACCTCTTCTCTGAGCTATTTCAACAGCTCCAAGTCTAGCAGAAAGTTGTCTCAACATGTCTTCCAATCATAGATCTAGATCTCACCTCCCACAAACCATCTTGAAAACCCTCTGCAATTGTAGGTCAGATCACAATCTTCCACCCTATAAAAATTCAACTAGGGCTTCACAAGAAAGAACCTTCAAACCTAGATTTGCAAACCTAGATCCAGATCTCACCTTGCTCTGATACCACTTGATGGAAGAGAGGATAGGAGGGGCCAGAAATGGCATACCCTAACTAGATCCACCTTGCTCAACAACACGTGAAAGCAAAAACACACAACAGTGATAGAGAGAATGTAGGAAACTTTCAAATATTATCTTCAAATTGATTCATACATGTCAGGATGTAAGGCCTTCCTGGTTTCGGCCAGATATTACAATCAAGTATAGAATTCCTCAAACATGTGAGGATCTTCCAACAATCTCTAAAGTTCCATCTAAACTTACTCCCCAAAACTGCCCCTAAAACTCTACCCAACAACTACATTTATACAAGAAGCTACCAAGCCAATTTAGCCTTCAAATCCACAATCAATAGAAGGGATGACCAGATTAGGTCCACATGCTTCCCAATAATGGATATTAGCATTATATATGTGACCCATAATAAATGCACAAGTCGGCCTCAATAGAATTCTAAAATAAACAACTTGGAAAACAAAGGAAACCAAGCACCAGAATAAGCATTGTCGAGCGTCAGGGAAATTACTGAGTGCCAGAGAGATAACCAACCAAATCAGTCAACAAAGGAAACTGAGCAACTTGGTCAAAGAAGGAACCGAGCAACACAGAAAATTACAAATATGTTTTTGGTGACACAAGATTGCCAAGGACCTAAGATGCTCCTGCATCATAAATTATACACTGATGCAGATTGGGCTGGAAATGTTGATGATAGAAAGAGTACAAGTGGTGGCACATTCTTTATAGGAAAGAGATTAGTCTCTTGGATAAGGAAGAAGTAGAATTGCATTTCTCAATCTACAACAGAAGTTAAGTATGTAGCAGCAGTAGTGAATTGTTCAATTTTAGTGTGGATCAAGAAATTGTTAAAAGGTATGAAGGAGGAAATCATTGAGCTAGTTGTTATTTTCTATGATAACACAAGTGATATTAACATATCAAAGAATCATGTTATGCACACTAAGACTAAGCATATTTCTATCAAGTATCATTACTTGAGAGAGTTAGTTAAAGACAAAGAAGTGAGATTGGAATATGTGAATAGAAAGGAACAATTAGAAGATATATTTAGAAAAACATTACCTAAAGATTCTCATGAATACCTTAGAGGTAAATTAGGGGTGATTCCCCTAACTGAGGCTACCTAGAAACATATAGGAGAACTGCATCAAATGTGCTAATCAGATTATTTGAAAAATTAATGTAGAAGAGGTTACACTTTAGGAGTTTCCTAGAGTTGTGAGAAGTAAAGAAAAGATGTTAATCATTCATTAAAAAGATGATAGAGGGAGTATACAACATAAAGAACTGACATGAAGACATCTACATGTTAAAGATGTAAGTGATAGATACAAGTTTTTTTGGCATTATTGTCAAAGAGGGAGAGATTCAATGAACCAAAGATATACAACATTAAGGGAGAGATTCAGAAAAGATTCAGAGGGAGAGATTCGGTGAACAAGAAAAGCTAAATTTATCCAAGAGGGAGCTAGTATTTGGATGTGTTGGTTGTGAATCAGAATGAAGCTAAGGATATTAATAAAGATCTGATATATAAAGATTTTGGATTGTATGGTGAATCATGTGGTATTGATGTTCATGTGGTATTTCCATCAATGCCAAAGAGGGATATTGTTGGAAACAACAATTGAAATAATTGTTATATTTCCATTGATGTCAAACCTTAACTGGTAAGATAGTTGCTATCTAGGAGAGTACCATATCTTTTGATTGATGAAGGGGATTTTAAAATCGGAGATAACAAGAGGACCTAAGGAAAGGTTGAGTTATGTGATACTTCAATGGGTACTTGATTAGTTGGCACATTGGCAAGGTAATGTGTTGTTTATCTAGTGAAAAAGAAAGACTGGAAACATAGGCTTAACCCAAAAAAAGTGAAGAAATCTAGTTTAAGCCGAGTGATGTTAGTGTCGACCAAGCACTAGTATATGTCAAGTAAATCCAGTGTCGACCGAACATCAGTAATTGTCAAGCGACAGATAATTACCAAGAAAAGATAGTGTTTTTCGAGAAGGAAAGTGTTAGCGATGACTAAGATATCCAGTAATGACTGAGGAGATGAACACATTATTGACCGAGTGTAGTAATTTTTATTTTGAGAAAGAATTGAGAATCCCAGCTGACATAGTTGAATTCTTGGGATATGTAAAATGTGTTGACATTATTAATGAATGGTATGAAGCATTTAATGCACCATGTAAATCATTTTCTTATGATTTCAAAGATAATTTTGAATATGTATCTAGAAGGAAAGGAAGGAGAACATTATGATGGAAAGATTAGATGAATCTGACCTAAACCTAAGGTCTATGGAAGAGATTAAGCGGTAAAAGATTAATCTACCCGATCAAGGAGGTATAAGGTGTTGGCATGTGATGTTTTGGAGTGCTGGAAATCATCTAAGGGTTGTCATTCATGGAAAAACTTATGATAGTGTGATCGCATGTTGTGGAGATTGCCATTGGATTCACAGTCATGAAAATGACTAAGTCCAGAATCAGGAAAACAGGGTACAGTGCCATAGTTTTGGATAGTGATGAAGAAATACAAGGTATTATGGCTTGTGAAGTTAACTAGAGGTATTTTGGGATATTTACATGCTTCAATTAAGATCGCATGAGTTTTGGATAGCTGGTGTGTGAGATACAGTGTTCAGAAAGTATGTGAAGATAGTAAAACTGTATATCAGGGTACATGAACAGCTGTGAAGATTAAGGAAAGCATAATGGATATGGTAACATGATAAGACAAGAAAATAAAGTATAGTGCTGACTCTTTGGTGATATAAGAGTGTTGATTCCATATATATCATTTGCACAAGTTTCTATTGTGTTTTGGATAACAATTGTGAAGTCGACTGGAAGGCTAATTTTGTATAAATATAGATTATTTTTGTGAAAGGAGGATGTGATAAAATGATAAGATAAGTTTTCAAATACAAGATCAGAGATTAGATGCAAGATCATTAAGAGGCTGAGCTACAACTGGAACCATCTAAGCAAGATAAGTGCTTGTGTTGTTCCCCTTTTGATAACTATTTTGAGACAGTGTTGATTGTAAGAGCAGTGTGCTCGCCACCTTTAACCAGGTGTTTTGTATGCCCCTAACAGGGTTTTTGTAATCCTCTAAGAAGGAAATGTACTATGTAATAATCAGCTCCTAACAGGGCTAGGACTCCTAATAGGGACATTATATTTTAGTACATATTTGTGGGTACCATCCCCACTAGGGTTTTCCCTTTAACCAAGGTTTCCTCGAGAACAAATCATGGTATCATGAGTAATGTGTTATGCTTATCTATTCTTTTCATTTTTGCATTACTTTAGATTGTTTATAATTATTTGAAGTTAAAATCAAAGTTCTGTAATACTGATTCACCCCCCCTCTTAGTATTACCTAATCCTAACAATTGGTATTAGAGCTTGGTCACAGGTTCGAATCCCCTCAGGTAACGTTGAGGGGGAGATTGTTGGAAAAATGGTCACGCTCCCCTTGGGAATCATGACAAGGCTTAACCACCTCCTGTGTCTTCTATAAGTCTAGTGGTTGTATCAGGAATTAACAGGTCAATCTTTTGGTGCAACGACAACCACTACTTGTAACAAGTGGTATCGGAGAAAGTCTTGACAGTATAATGGATAGTTGTGAATCATCTTCACAAACTATGGGTGAGATAGATAAGGAAACATCCAGGCTACTGGAGAAAATAAGAGTACTGGAATTACAGAAACAGAGAGCTACAGACCGGTTTGGGTCATTAAGAAACCTATTGATTCCCAAGCTCTCAAATTGGGAGATTCATCTCTCTGAGATGATAAAGGTTGAAAGTTCAATGACAGTACCCACTCTCACTAAACTTAAGGCAGCAGAGATAGCATCATATGCACTGAATGGATTAATCCATGTCAGTGAGCTACTGATAAGTTCATGGATTGAGGAGATTAAGACCTTGGAAACATCTTTCCAAGATGTCTTAAATCTGGTAAGTAAGCACTAAACCACTTGTGCTTCAGTTTTGATATTTTGAGAATACCTTTTCCATTAACATCAAAGGGAGAGGAAGAAAAAGGAAAATGAGGAAGAGATACAAATATGTAAAGAGAAGAAAATAATAATAAAAAAGAGAAGGAGAAGAAGAGAGTTTCTTTGTAACACTTAGTCATTTTTCTAAGTGTTTCCATCAATGCCAAAGGGAGAGAATGTTGGCATGTGATGTTTTGGAGTACTGGAAATCATCTAAGGGTTGTCATTCATGGAAATACTTATGATAGTGTGATCGCATGTTGTGGAGATTGCCACTAGATTACTAAGTCCAGAATTAGGAAAATAGGGTACAGTGCCACAGTTTTGGATAGCGATGAAGAAATACAAGGTATTATGGCTTGCAAAGTTAACTGGAGGTATTTTAGGATATGTACATGCTTTAGTTAAGATTGCATGAGCTTTGGATTACTGGTGTGTGAGATACAGTGTTCAGAAAGTATGCGAAGACATTAAAACAATATATCAGGGTACATGAACTGTTGTGAAGATTAAGGAAAGCATAATGGATATGGTAACGTGCTAAGAAAAGAAAATAAATTATAGTGCCAACTCTTTGGTGATATAAGAGCGCTAACTTCATATATATCATTTGCACAAGTTTCTATTGTGTTTTGGATAATAATTGTGAAGCCAACTGGAAGGCTAATTTTGTATAAATATAGATTGTTTTTGTGAAAGAAGGTGAATGTGATAAAATGATAAGATAAGTTTGTGAATACAAGAGAAGAGATCAGATGCGAGATCAGTAAGAGGTTGAGCTACAACTAGAACCATCTAAGAAAGATAATTGCTTTTGTTGTTCCCCTTTTGAGAACTATTTTGGGACAATATTGATTGTAAGAGCAGTGTGCTCACCACCTTTAACCAGGTGTTTTGTATGCCCCTAATAGGGTTTTGTAATCCTCTAACAAGGAAATGTACTATGTAATAATCAGCTCCTAACAGGGCTAGGACTCCTAATAGGGACATTATATTTTAGTACATATTTGTGGGTACCATCCCCACTGGGGTTTTACCTTTAATCAGGGTTTCCTCGAGAACAAATCATGGTGTCATGAGTAATGTGTTATGCTTATATGTTCTTTTCATTTTTGCATTACTTTGGATTGTTTATAATTGTTTGAAGTTAAAATCAAAGTTCTATAATACTGATTCACACCCCCCCCTTCCCCCTCTCAGTATTACCTAATCGTAACATAAGGATAACCTAATCTTGAGGTTACAGTATGAGGAGATGAGAAGAATAAGGTTGATGTTATTGACTGATGAATCTAAGCAGAAGGCTGAAGGTGAAACTGTGAAGAGATGAACAAAGTTGTGGTCATTGCTTGAAGAGAATTCCAAGCAGATCATAGATGGAGATAGAAATGAAGGTCAGTCAGTAAATCAGAATATGTGCGAAGTGGATGTGTATTTGCAAAGTGAGTTGTATGTTTTTAAATCAGAACCTACTATTACTTTCTAACCATTGTATCAATATAAATCCTTTAATCAAGGTTGACCCAAAAATCATTGTATAAACCCTTTAATCAAGGTTGACCTAACAGTCATTTTGATGGAATGTTGTTAAGCCCTCTAACCAGGCCACTCTTAACAGGGTGATTAAATCCTTTAATCAGGTCACACCTAACAGTGTGTATTGTAAACCTTTAATCGGGTTGGCTTCTCACAGAGCTCACTTTAGAAGAGTGAAAATTAGTAGCATGTTACAAGTGGTGTTTCCCAAATTGGGTTTCCACTATAAATTCTGGTGTTATACGTGTGTGAATGTTATTTGATGTGAATGATGTTGAAAATTTTATATTCTGCAAGTTAATTACTTTTGAACAGTGGACTACAAGTTTTATGTTATTGATATATGCTATAGAGACCAAGTTGAAAACTGATTAGATCTGAGTTTGTTGAAGATCTAGAAAGTTGAATTGGTACATCTAGACCTAAGGATAACCAACTCACCCCCCTCTGAGTTATTCTGAAATCATTCTAACAATAAATCCATGACAACCATTGAAAAATGAGATGGAACCTCAGAGAATAAGGTAGAAGAATTATCGACAACCAAACATTACCAATAATAGCTTTGATTGCATCTTTGACATATGCCTCAATTTTTTTAAAAATAGAATTTAAATTATTCTCTTAAATTTATAATAACCTAAATCTAAACAGTTTCAAAATTTAGAAAAATTATGGTTAGAATGCATCCATATTTCATTAAATTATATTATTTAAAATTTAAAACATATGTATCACTTTTAAGTACTTCAAGCTAGAAAATTACATTTGTGTTTGTCATTTTCTTTATAAAAGTAAGATTCAATTCTAAACATTAACCTAATATTATGATGTCATTAATTTTTAAACGTGACTCTAACTTGATGGTTGATGAATTTATATTGTAATTTTATTAACAAATTAAAACGATTTGTAGATGAGAATGTCTAATTATCAAATATTTTCTTTTTATTTTTAGGTTTTATTTAATTAGTTATGTTATTTAACTCTTTTTTCATTTTTGTTCTCTTTCTTGTACTTATTTAAGTTTGTTAGATAATTTAGGGATTTGATTGTGTAAGTTTTTTTATCATCAACGTTTTAGATCACATTACATGATCCATCATCAGGACGCAAGAGAGCAAGAAGGAGAAACATGGTCCCCGGTGTATCTTTAGTGTGGATCCCCTGGGTTGAGGGTACAACAAATCGAGATGGCATTCAATACGGTTCTTCCTTTATAGGGGTCGAAGATGGATGGGTAGACCTAGAAAATTCTCCTTCTTTCTCTCTTGCATCCTGATGATGGATCATGTAGTGTGATCTGAAACGTTGATGATAAAAAAAACTTACATAATCAAATCTAGAAATTATCTAACAAATTCAGATGGATTGTGGAAACTTGATAGCTTTGAGTTATTTAAGTTTTAATTTGCACATTTAGTGCTTGTCATTTAGTTATTTTTCATTATCTAGTAAGTTTGTGTGCGCGTGTGCGTGCGCGTGCCTTGGCTTTTCCTTCCTTCTTAATTTTCTGCTCTCTTCTTTTGTTTAGTGATTTGTATTCATTTCAATTATTTCATTTTTATTTTTCTCCTCTTTGTTTTGGTTCTTGCCTCCTTTGTTTTATTATTCTTGTGTATTTTCACTCTAATTTTTTGCTATTGACTTTGAATTCCTATTTTGTTCTATGTTGCATTTTTTTGTAATTTGCTCCTTCTTGTTCTATCTTCGTTGTCTATTTTTTTCCTTTTTGGATTCTCCATACTTTGGATCTTGCTTCACCTCTCTTCCTCACTACTCTTTTTAACTGGGAGTCTAATCTGTAACTAGTCATCTTATGTCTCCCATCTCTCTACCATCATGATGATGGATCATGGAGTGTGATCTAAAATGTTGATACAAAAAGTTTCACACAATCTAATCCAAAAATGCAGCACTTTTTCAAATTATGGATTGTGGAAAATTTGATATCATTAATAAATATTTAATTTTTATCTTAAATTAATTTTTAAATTATTAATGATTATAAATTTGAAAGGATTTTTTATTTTGTTTCTTCAAAGATTACTTTTTTGAATTATGTAGGTCCATGTATGACACCATGTTCTATGTATTAAAAGTTTATTTTACCAATATTTTATGTCATGTTAAGGTGACTATACATGAGGTGTTCAAAAATCTTTTTTTATCCTATTGTATAATTTATTATAAAATAATTGTTAAATTTTATTGACAAATTCCACCTTAAGACATAAGATTGATTGCATTTGTCCACAAAAGAATTTTGAAATATAATTTCATTTAATCCTTACTTGTTCATACGCATGCATGTTTTTGCCTCTATTAATGTTCAAAAAAATGTCACTTTCATAAAGCATCATTTATTTAACCAAGGCAACCATCCACATTAGCATAATTTACATATTTGAAAATCAAAAATAAAATCTTGCATTTTTTTTGTATTAATATTCTATCTTGAAGTGCTTCTAATCCCCACCTCATATAAAACTAACTCTATTTTACAACTAAAAAGTTATCCTTTTCTTGTCATTTTACTCTCAAAAATTTTCATTCACAAGGACAAGGGAAGCTTAAGGATTGAAGTGAATAAAATTCAATAAACTTCAAAGCAATAGAATTTTTTGCTATTTTGAAAGCTTACTATAATCAGGATAAATAAGTGAAATAGAGATATGATACAAGTGTGATTGATTTTAAATATTTCAAGAGAACATGGAGGGTGATCTTCCCATGATAGTCATTAATGGTAGATGATGAAATGATCTAGAGATGATTTCTTTTACAGATGTTCTAAGTATATAATTTAACCTGTTTGACATAAGAATTAATAAGTAACAAATATTTAAAGTTGATTTGATATAAGATAATAATCAATTTTAAAATTAAATAAAGATTATTAAAACTGTACTTGAAATCCCAAACTAGATTGTGATTATAAATATATTTTAGAATCTTATACAAAATACTAATTTAAAATTTCAAATTGATCTAAATACAAAATCAATAGATACATAAAACTAAACAAAATCTACACTTGAAACACCTGCATAATATAAAACCAAAATGATACAATTTCCACCTTTACACCTATCAATACTTTAAGAGGGTTCTTTTTCTCACAAAACCAAAGCTTTGAATGAGCCCAATGTTTGGATGGATAAAGTTACAATATATTGCCACTTTATCTCAATCATAACTGATTGAATACATCTGGATAGAGCTGACTTTTAGATCCCCTATTTAATGAAAACAAATGTATTGTAGACATGTGCTTGTTTTTCACCATAAAGCACCTTAGCTTGAAATAGATATGCCTCGAATCACTATACAATAGAACATTAAAAAAACCCAATCAAAAAGACAAATGGAGAATGGTAACAAAAAGCCCAAAGTGAAGGGCTAAGATCCTTAGTTCTTATTAAAAACCATTTCTTACCCAACTGAAATCTTGAACAACTCCCTAGACCTTTCTTTGCCCTAGTGGGCATGAGGTCACATAATTAAAACTTGTCACTCCATGAGAATACTTTCACTATTTTAAGTCACATATTTGCATGCAATAAGGGCCTGCACATCACCAAAATGGTGGATTTCTTATTATAGTAAGAAGAAAGTCAATGAGACTATTAAATGAATTTGGTTGAGAATCTTGTAAGCTACTTTTCCTTCTACAAATAACATTTTTTCCCCCAATATATCATAATCAAACCATCTCATTCATATGATCTTATCTAGTTTATAATGGGCCTTTAAAAACTTATATTTATCATCAATTTCCTCAAGAAGCATCTGCAATTACATAAACTAATAATAAACAAATATTTCTATTCAAAATTTGTTTGAGGAAGTTTATCCTTAAGGTGATGGATGATTGTTTCATACCGTGAGTTTGGGCTTATTGAAAAATAATAAAACATTTTATTTATGAGGTGTTCTTCATGACTAATCTTCGTTCATTTGTTATTAGAAAAAAATGGGCCATTTTGCTTTGAATTCAATTGTCACGTTCATTGCCTTTTGTTTAAAGAGATTCCTCTTCTAGTTTAATATATGCGTGGAAGTGCTAACAGGCAGACTCAAATAAAATATTGATTTTCGTTGTCAAAGAGATGGAACACGTTGTTTCAAGTGGAAGCTTCTTAGACAAACTAATGTTTTTATATTCCTACAACATGATTGGCTCCTTGCACGACCTAAGCTAGCTTCAAACTTCCAGTAAATATCTCCTCAACATGTGCATCAATGAGTTGCCTAAATTCTCCATGTGCAATCTACCCTTTCGGTATTATTATAATTATAATTATTAGGAAAATATTTTACTTTTTATTGGATCGTTACGAGATTCGTATATGGGGAGAAAGATGAAAAAATAAGAGAGTTCGACATCGCACAAAAAATTGAACTAAATCAATTATCTCTTAGACTATCTTTAATCTCGCAAACGTTAAAAAGCCTTGTACTCTATTATATTCTATTAGTTTACTTTATTATAAACAAACAACCCTCTCAAGAATAAGATGGATAACTAACTTCTATGTGTAGACCCCTCTTCATATGAGTTTATAATTATGTATGTCAACACATAAACCTAATTTACAAATGTACAAGTCTAGGTAAATAGTGAGGAAGTGAACACGTTATCACTAATGCAACTTCTTTGTATCATTAATGTTAGTTAAAGTGTGATTTCACAATGATAGAGGTGTCTATTGAATTCATATCCACAACTGCTCCTATGGGTCCACTCTCTAGTATATAAACAATTCCATGCCACATTTGTTTATGTTTAAATATGCCCCTTGTTTCTTCAGTGGGAGGCTAAGTATCAAGTTGATTGCCTCAGGGGATTACCTCATTCTTAGGTATGCTTCCTTTAAATAATCCTTGAAAATGAGAGCAATGAAATATTAATGTTTTGGAGAAAGTAGTTAGCATTCCCATTTGCTTGATGGGAGAAAGTCGTCCACATCTTTTTTCTTTGATGGTTACATTTGATAGCTCCCATACTTTCTTGTGGACATTGGAGTTAAATTTTTTTATCTACATATGTTAATACTTATCAATCACTTTTTAGATACGGTGAAGGGTGAAGGGATAGAAATACCTCCTTATGTGTCATGTAAAGAGAATGTCAATGATATAAATGGAGATAGTGGTTACTTTCTAGTTTGCCTCTTATCTAGGGCACATCAACTTATCTAGGAACTATTTTTTTCTTCCTTTCCCTTTTACCATATGCATCATGTGGGAGATTTAGTGGGGCTCATCTATTATACATTTTTTGGGGGTTTGGAAATGTAGTTATTTGATGTGTTTTTGGGTGATTCATTAAGAATGAAGAAATTTGATTTAGTTGTGGTCAAGGGTTTTAATGAAGAATATCTTTAAATAATTTAGTCTTATGAAATATATAATGATTAAGAGAGGTTGTGTCTATTTCTTGGTTAATTTTTTAGTTAATATGGTTAGATAAGTTATTAATTTGTTATATATAAATTGTAGTTAGTTATAATTTTAGGATATTAAATTATTTCATTTGATTTTTCATTTTTAAATATAAAATAAATTTAAATGAGTATAAGTAGTCTTGGTATTAGAAGTTTAATACAATTTTAATGTGAGATAATATTCTAAGTGAAAGTTGTTACAAATATTACTATTAGCTAGAAATTAATGTTAATTTTTTTTACTTTTTTGTATTGAACAAAGCAAATAGACAAAGAATTTAATCTACCAATAGGTAGCTAAAGAGAAGTAAATAACAAATCATATAAGTTTCATGACTCAACACAAATTATAAGTTATTACAATAGAACTGAGACTATTTACATACATTGACTGAGACATCAAATGGAATGGGATTACTTAGCTGAAGCACTATACAAAAGTTCATATTGTAGTTGTTCTAAATCTGATTAGAAACATCATTTAAAGAGAGAAACTAATTTTAACGTCAACAATGTAATTTTATTAAAGTCAAAGTTCATTTTCATATTAATTTACTCTACCATCTCACAATAGAAAATGCCTTTTATGATTTACATACGATAATACCCATGCCATTCAATGTTGAACACACCACAATATTAACATGAGGGTGAATCAATATTTACTTAATCTCAAACAATTACTTTTGCAATTTAAACATCAAATCAATTTTTTCAAAAGGAAGAATAGAAAGCAAAGCATACACCACATCATTGCATGCAAGGATGCCAGATTTTACAAGGAAAACCCAATAAGAGAAAAACCATGATGAGAAATCTCACAATATATTAACAAGTATTACAACATTATTTTGGGTTACAACCCAAGGAAGAAATAACTTACTAAAGAAATATTTTATGGTAGTGCCAAAGGAAGATCACTTCTCCCTATGTACAAAATGTCATTACAATGATTGAAAACATGGACTTAAACTATTGTATTGATTCATTTGTCATATGAAGACATTGTAGTTCCATTTTTTGCAATATTTCAAACTAATAAAAAATGATTTAATCTTCTATACATATTCTTTGCAACATCTTAAAACTCCAACTTGGTCAACTCCAAGATAGCTTTTGGTTAAAAGTATATATCACATTACCAGTTGGCCTCAAATACATATATCATGAAATATAATGAGTTGTGGATCCACCCAAGACATAATTGGGCCCAAAAACATTACAACACATCTTCCAAAGAAATTTTAATTTATCAACATCATACTGCAAGTGAAGGAAACAAGTTCATTAGCCCAACAATAACAACTTCATCAAATTGTCAACTCTAACTCTTTGTTCTACTAAGGAGAAACAAATATCACCATGGGAATCAAGATATGAGAATTTTACACCTTTCAATGTGTGACCCCTACAATCTTCATCTATAGTATTTGACAGCCATGTGTTGGTGAAAATAGAAAAACAACTTGTACTGATGAAAATAGAGCATGCCAAACTAATTATGGAACAATAGCACTTTAGATATTGCATTGCAATACACCAAAAAATGTGAAACTTGCATGGATTATACCTTATACCTTATTGAACATTTTTTTGAATCTCCGCAATCATATCTATCAATCTAAAAGAATGCAAAGACTTCTAGCTAGCTTCTAAGAACTTTTACTCTTCCTTGGTGCAATTTGAAGAACAATGAACTCTAACCTTTTTTTAGAAGATGTTACTGCATCAAAATTAAGACATATCCTCATTGATGATTGACAATCTTAACTCCAAAAATTTAAGACAAGATCTTGCAATGTAGAGGAATGTAGACCAAAATATTGAGACTCATCTTAGAAAGATGTATTATTTTATGTCTTAGACAATGTTCCTTCAAACACAAGTGAGAAATAAGACTCAAGTGATTCACTAAGTTTACTTAGCTCCTCTAAACATACAAGACCAAATCTACTTTTCATTTATCAAGATATGGAATAATTTCATAATGAACTTCAAAAGATATGGTACAACTAGTACATATTATGCTTCCAGACTATATTATTTCATGATCACATCTTCTTGGGCCTTTGAACTATCTTACTATCATCAAACATTCTTATTTGGACATCTAGACTACTTCTTGACCATGCTAACCCATTTGGAAAAATTTGTTGTCATCATCATATTGTATTGGTCTTCCAAACCACTTCAGTCATACTAATCCATTAAAATTGTCTTACTTTTCCTCAAACATGTTGATCCCATACCTATATCTATATCAAACCATCTATCTCAAATATGTTGATCCCATATCTACATCTATGTTAAACCGTCTCTCTGCCTCTTCAACTACACCAATCTATCTCCATAAAAATATACCATGGGTTGACATTGATGATAACATATTGCACATATTACAATAATATGCTCATTTATCATTGATGGTAACACTTATTTAAAAGTCTTCTCTCCTCCTTTGACATCAAGTAAAAAGGGTAAGGGGACAACATATGAAATTTTCTTACAAAATATGCTCCCTCTAAATATATTAATTTATTATAAATTCCCCCTAAAATATAGCACTAGGTTCCTCAAAACTTGACATAGAAAAACTTGTTCCTTTAATTTATATGTACATTGTGCATTGACAAATAACCAAAAAGGTGTTGTTGACTCCACTCTTATCTTCTGTTGAATATAAATTATCAAAAAATTATCCTTTCAACAACTATCTACAACTCACTCAAAGAGAAAAATGTTCTTATAGATTACCTTAAGATAAGCTTGAGTTGTATCCCATTGTGCTTTTGTTGAAAAAATGATGTGCTTTAACATCTAGATTGAAATTATATGTCTTTTTCCCCATCTGCAATGGTTGACACCTTCATCTTCTGATAAATCTTCTCTACTTCAGATAAATACCCAATTAATGATGCAAGTATGAATTTAACCACTTCCCTTAACTAACTAAATGACCTCTTAATCTTCTCTCTTTGGTCTTGAGGTTAGGAAAATTGTGAATATAGATTTCAATTTTGTCTCTTGTTGCCCCATTTATATCCTTTATTGGATCGTATACATTGGCTATATGAGTAACCTATGACTCGGTAGAGTTAATATGGTCCTTTATACTCTTAGCTAATATTGTCTATTTCAAACAACATTAGTATAATGTTGTAGCTTCTTACAATCATTTATGAATAAGATTCATGTTTACTTGCAATATGTTGTGATTTGTGCACCTATCAAAATATTCTACCATTATTTTTTCATCTATCTTCCCCATTGATTCTTGTTCTACCTTTTCTGCAATGTGTGATGAATGAGCCTTAGATAAGTCCAATAGAAGTTTCAACTATAATACTAGAGGAAACATGAGTCAATGTTCACTTTTGGAAAACATTCTTGAATAGTCTTAACAACCTCATCCAATGATTATGTCTTTTCCAAATGTTGTTGAAGAATCTTCTTCATTCTTAAAGTATGTATAATGTTTCCAATTTGCATTTTATGGAGATGATACATGTTGAACACATCTATTTGTCCATCACCAGTTGGTAGTTGAATTATTGTGTCGCCATTGGTTGAAAATGTATTTATAGGGCTAATAGGTCCTTCAAATCATTTACAGAGGGAGATGAGGATCCCTAAAAAACTTCCTCTAGAGGCACCCTCTTGCTTATCAACTATGTTCTCTACGGAGTCTTGACCTTTTTAAGGATTTTCTTTAGGGCTGTCATCTTCCTTTTCTCATGTCCAATTAATTTCTCTATATTCTTGCTTATCAACTATTTGTTTAATTATTATTTCCTAATCTTATCATTCTAAAATTTGAATCATTTATTCTTGGGTAGTAGAGGATCCAACCTTAGCAAGTGCCTATTGCCTCATTGTGCATCCTCTTTTATTGTATTTTCTCTCTCATTAGTAAGTGAATTAGCAAGTCTTTCCAGTAGTTGATCTATGATCTCATTGAGTGAAACATTGTATTTCATCATGTAAATGACAGTAGCCTTTTAAGTTGTTACCTTGTCTACAAGAATCATCTCATTATGAAGGTATGTTGTTGTAGACACCTTAAATTGTCCTCATAAAATTGAATAAATGTTTATTTAATTATTTAATGATTTTATCAAAATTCCTCCATTAATTAAATAAATATTTATTATTTATTTAATTGATTCGTTAGCCTATTCCTCTATTATTGAAATGAGTTATTTTATTTATTTATCTAATTCATTATCTTTTTCTATCATGTGATTAAATCAATATTTAAATATTCATTTCTACCACCTTTTTATCTATTAATTAAATAAATACTTTTATTTATTCAATTAATTCATGATCCTTGTTTTCTAATCTCAATATATTATATCTACTCACATGGATCAACTCTAAATTTTGGCACATGGTAAATGCCACTTGTCTTTTCATTTGACCTTTTCGATTTCATGTCTCTCAACATGTCTAGATTCAATGAATTTTGTGATGCATTATAAAAATTCAACTAAATCATACATACCACTCAATCCCATCCCTTTGTTTCCATTAACCTCTTAATATCCTTTATTCTTCATATTTTACACTTTATTCTTACCTACCCTCTTATCCTAGCCATCCATTCTTCCACCTCTTAATCTCTAACATTGATTTTTATGATGATATCTATAAAAAATTATGTTTCTGAGCTTATTTGAATCCTATTGACCGGTCCTATTTAAACTATGCATGCTAGGCCACTTGTGATTTGGAGAACTCTTGCATCCTAACTATCATCTTTCTATCATTGGATCATTATATTTATATTTTCAAGTATCTTTGCATCAATCGACCACACTCCATTGTTTCAATGCTATCTTATGCACGTGCTTAAAATTTTGAGAGAAAACACTATAAGGACTATCAATTTTTACCATCTCTTGGTTAGGGTTGAAAGTCAAGTTGTCCAAGTAGTATTGTCAAGTTGAAAAATGGCTAACTGTAAAATCTTTTAAACCTTAGTACACCATGTTTTTTTTTTATGTTGACTTTCCTAACTGGTTGAAAAATAGCTAATTTAAGGGTATGTTTGTCATTAGGAAATTGGCCCCCCTATCTGACCCCTTTATATTTTATCAGCTAAGAAAGTATCTTGTCTTTTTTCTCTAGATTTATTTCACCCTAGATCCTAGTGTAGCTTTTATTTTACTAGCCAATCATGTGCAATTGAGTGGTGGTGGAGTTAGTTCTCATTGTACTTTCTCTCCTCACATCCCTGCAATTGTGTTTACAAAACAAAAGTCATTTGTAGGTGCGAAGGGTTTTATCATAAATTGTGAATATGAAGAAAGGGGTTGAAACTCACATCCTATAGGGGATATTCAAAAGGGATCAGATGTAGCACAGGTGTGTGGGGTGATATCAAATCAATAAGGTGACATGTAAACATTTAACCTTGCATCCCCACAAGGTTCAATCCAAGTCTAAGACATACAAGGAGGGTGTGTGGGGGTTAAGTAAACCAAATGGTCATCATAAAAGATATGTATACCATGCCTCTCTACAGGGTAATACCATGTTGAAGTGATTATAGAACAGGTGTATGGGGTACTTCTAAATCATAAGACCAATTATACGAATCAGTAGTCCTACATCCTCATGATGGTCAAGCGCTTAATGGAAAATGTGTAGTGGGTGTTTGGGGGATAAATTAGTAGATACAAATTATGGCACATTAAGAACTCCACACCCCTATGAGGGTAAACAAGATGAAGTTAAATGTAATGCAGGCCTGTGGGGAGTAATTTGTTGTATCTTTTGTGGTCTATCGTGAGAGCAAAACTTAGCCACATTGTTTGATAGTTACAACATGGATGAACTAAATAACCATTTTCCAAATCACACATGACTATTTTATCAATTCCAAGGGTGTTTCCATTAATGTTGAATTTGTAGGAGAAAAATCATAAACACATGCAACATAAATCCTATCTTGGGAGCTATTTTTTGCACTTTGCTAGTTGAAATTTGAAGTATTTATTGTTGAAAGCATAAATCAAGGAATTGGAGTCTATAGAGTGAGGGCCTTTGAATAATTTTAGTGATTTTAGGCATGCAAAACCAATTATTGTATTTTCTCTTCCTCGGTGCATTCCCATGAAGAAGAATTTATGTTTACATAGCTATGGGTTTGCATATCTATTATGTGTTAATTGGAAAAGCATGGAAGCCCTAGGTCATATTATATTGGATAGAAAATTTACCCATAATGCCAAAGAAGGGTGAGGATGAGGGTTATTCTAGGAAAGGGAAGGAAAAGATAACCAAAAAGGTAAAACAATCCATATCCCAGCCTCTGATGATCATAGTTGAATAACAGCCTGCACAACCCCCATAACCCTTGCGGCTAGTTCAATAATAGGTTCAACAAGTGGAAGAAGTTATTGTTACTCAACCTATGAAACCAAAATCCTAGAGGAAGAGAAAGGTTGATTCTAGGGAATAATCAACATCCAAAGAAAAGAAAACTAGGGACCCTACTTGAAGAAGAAAGAGGTAAAAGTAGTATGAGGGTAGAGTGTAGATCCTCTTTGTGCTCAACATCAAGTTCCATTTGAAAGGATAGAGGAACACGCCCAAGTTACAGATGTCAATGTTGAGACCCCTTCTGTTATTAGTGCAAACAGAATTTTTCAAGAAGACCTCCTTGAAATTTTCCCTACATCTACCATGACTACTAGGGAAAGAGAACAATTCATGGATGGATGTGCTTAGCAGGGAAAACTTTAAGAAACCCCCTCCCTAGAAAAAGTGTAAAATCCTAGCGAATCCTACATTATTTTGGTTGGAAAAAAATAATATTGTTGGTGATTTTTTTAATTTGAAAGGAAAAAATATTAATTTAACTAGCAATTTTTTTTCAATTATAAGAAAATTCTATAAAATCCTGGCGAATATTTCATTGTTCAAGAAAATCCAGAATAGAAGTACACATACCTAGAAACCATCATTTCATCATTATTGTTATATGGATCCTAATTAATTATCATACTTGAAGGTTAAATTTAATACTTTTAAATTACCTCTGAAAGCTCAAATGACTTTTAATATTTTAGTAAGGTGTCCTAAGTTAATTTTATATCATCTGACATATAGTAAACCTATTTTTTATAACTATTGGATGATCCTAAATCAATGACATAAATCCTATTTCGGGCCAAACTTTTAAAGGACACCAAGTTCCAGAGAAAGTCTCTGAAATAAAGACATGTGTCCATAATCAAATTTATTTCAGGCCAAAGTTTGAAAGGATAAAAAGTTCCATGAAAAGTCTCTGGAATAGAGACATGTGTCAAATCTATGTACTTAACTGTACCCTAACTTAAATTTTGACCACATATTGGCGAATATGACCATCAATTAAGACAAGCTTTGGAAATTGTAGGCAAAAATATTTAATTTATTGTGTGGAAAAATTATATTCTATTGGTGAATTCATTGCTGAAATACAAATAATTCCATATCACTACTGGTGATTGACCTATGCATGGGACCCAATTTTTATAAAGCGTGGGTGACATGGCCACCCTGAAAGTCCAATTTTTTTCACCAAATTATGGGTCCCCGACGAGTGAAATTCACCAATTGGTGAATATTCACCACTAAAGTTATCCCTAGACTGCTTAGTGTGGATATGTTGTACCGCTAGAGAGGGGTTGGAGCTTATTTTCATGTTTTTATCAAAGGAGGGAGGAGCATGTTCCCAAGTGCAACCCCTAGCCTTGGGATATGGAAAATTTGATTGTGCATGATGAATGTATTCATTGAAGTAGACATACTAAAACATCTTGCAATCATGTATGACCCTTGATTCAAGACAGTAAGGATAGCAAGAAACCATGTTCTAGTAGATGTTAGTGCTATTGCAATCACATAATGCTTTGGTCTCGTGAGGCTTGCACTTGTGGAGATTGATAAGGAGAAAATAGAAGAAGAATATATGAAGAAGATAAATACCTATATGAATTGTAATTTAGTCCTATCCCTATCCCCTCATTTGAAACTGCACCATTTTTGTTTCAAAGTTTAAGAAGTATTTTATCAAGACCTATTATTCTTTGTGCCATATCCTTATAATAGATGCACAAGAAAAGGTTCCAGTTTGGATAATGTTGGTAGAAATGAGGATATATCACAATTTTTTTTATTAGGAGTATGATTTAATTCTTTCATTTTGAAGAAAATTCATGAGGACTTGCAAGAAATCAAGAGGAAAACCATAGACATTAAGTTGAAGTATTCTTCTTTATTGTACCACCTAATTATTTTTTAGCATAGATTTGAATGGGGCAATGGTCTCAAGTCGAAGTTTCATGACAATTAGGGAAGAAATTTTCTAGTGAAAAGGTGGTATTACTTATGGGATAGGACCTGTGACAAGGCTGATTACTTGGCATTCGATCAACACTTTGTAATGAAGATCTATGAATGGATGGGGGTTTCTATGGAGAGGCTTCCAATGAAAGTCATGAAGATGATGTGGTTCAAAGAAATTAAGATGGATGGAAATGAAAAATTCAATTTTGCATATAGGTTCTTCTTCTCCATTTATACACTCATCAAGGTATATGGATGCCCCCAAGCTCCACACCAATTTCCATATTATGTCTCTCCAAGATTAGAATTCATTGAGTTCATGTAGCGATTTAAATGGATGCAAAAAGTTTTTATGAAAGGTCAGAAGAAAGTTATTTCCTTCTGAGATTCACTAGGCATTAGGATTTTGATGTTAGGGACAAGACTTTGGATAATATCCAAAATTATAACACTACTAGATACTTGTTGGGTTTTGGGCGGAAGATGAACTATGACCATGAAGGATTATGGAGTGGCTAAAGAATATTCATTTGAATAAGGGTCCTTATGCCCATGAGGTGGACTATAACGAGGATTTGGTTATAAATTGCATTGATTCTACCTAAATCACCCAAATAAGGATGATATGGGATAATTGTAGTAATAATTACAGATGAAATGAGAATGATATATGTTGGGTTTGCAATATTTCATTACAAGTAGACTAATGAGATGAAAATAATTGAATGGATGATGGATCATTTTGAGGATATCTACTAGGGTAGGATAGGGATTGAGGTAGATGGAAAATAACAAGAGGCATAAGGGCAGAAGGTTGATTAATTCAAAGAGAATATGCCTCCACATGAACCTAAAGAAAGTGTTGTCCTTGGTCCCCATTTAGTTCCATATGATGTTTCCACAGTTGGATAAGAAATAGAGGAAGTTGAAAATGTTTTGGCAAAATTCAATATTAGTTAAGAAGAGGTGGAACAACCTCTAGCATCTCCTCCTAGGGAATCACCATCTAATGATGAGCCACAAGATAGAGTGAATATGGATAATCAAATACCCTTGGAGAATGAAGTTGATTAAAGAGCCTAAGCTACTTAGGTTTTCATTTTAGATGATAATTTCATCAATAATCTAAAATTTAAGGTATTGTGGTTGAAAGTAAGGGGTCTATTAGATGACCTTTCATAGAGTAAAACATTGAATGATATAGATCTGACTCACCTTAACATTGATGAGACAAGGAAAATTGTTAAATAAAGTGGAATGCTACTGATCCCTGACTATAATTTAGAGGAATTCTTTTTATTGGATCAGATTAGATAACAATAGGATCCATTATTTTCCTGAGAATTTGAGAAATATGGTGGATTCACATGATTTGGGTACTATTAACCTTTTTTGTCACCATTAATCCTCTTGGTTAATTTCTTCACAAAGTTCTAGTTGAACAAACTTGGAGAGCTAAAACAAGGAAGATAATCTAGATCAAGGATTTTGGTGGAACATTCCTCATGTTCCACTAATATGGACATGCAGTTTTTCAATAGGGACCAAAGACTGGATTTTAGTGAGACTTGTCTACTATTTCCATGAAACCCCAAATATATTGTTCATTAGAATGAGGATGAAGATTTTGGGGTAATTAGTTTCATGTTCCATCGATGAAGTTATTGGAAAACATAGCATGAAATACAAATGCATATTAAACATGATTAATGTTAAACATAGTCACATTCACAAGACTAAATTATGTATGATTGTCATCAAGATGTAGAATGAAATTTTTTTTAATTTTAATTTTTTAATAGCATGATGCAATAATTCAATAGGAGACAATGCAAAAGGCGATGACCATGGAAAAAAAGAAATGTATTGACAAGACTATTGACCACATGGTCTGTCATCAAGATGTAGAATGCAAGTAGAGAAGACAAAAAGAAAAACAAATAACAAATAATAATAATTTATTTATGTGAAAAAAATGTGAAAGCAAAAATACAACAATGTAATAATCCAAGGTAAAGAGTGCAAAAAGTGGTAACCGGATGTATCTATAATAAATTGTTAGTTTGGTATCTTGGATTGTTGTTTGTCCATTTGTTACGAATTAGTAAATAATTGTTTTCTAAAACAAATTTGTTAGTGTAGAGACAATTATTTATTAATTGTTGATTTCCTTTAGTGACACTTTGCAACCAATTTTTTTATTGGTTGTTAAGTTGTTTTTAATCTCATTCGTCGATTGTGAATCAATCCTGGCCATTGGTTTTCCAATGAGGGTAGTATAAAAGGGGGTCTAGGGGCATTTGGAAAACACAAGCACAAGTTGGAGAATATTTGCAATGTTTGCAAATGAGTTTACAGTGACAGAAAACAATCTTGCAATGTTAGCAAGGGCACATTAATAGAATTGGGGATAGTAGTGGAGGAATATCAGCAATAGGAATTGGGAGATTGTCAGAGTTCTACTAGTGAGAGGCAAGGAATTTTGTATCTCTTAATTTTTTGAAGTTTAATATATTTCTCATCTGCAGTACTGGTTTTCCCTTCAAGGTTTTTCTAAGGATAATTGTCTGAAAATATCGTGTCATTGTGTTGCATATTTCTTTTCATGTTTTTTATTGGTGAAGTTGCAGTTGTGTTATTTTTCAATATTAGCTGTGAATTAATATTTTGGTAGTTAAATAATCTTTATAAGATAGGAGATTAATAACCAGTGACTACAATAGAATTTTCACATGGTATCAGAGCTAATTTAAGGGTAGAAAATGTTTACCCTATGCAAAGGAAAGAAATCGAGGGTTTATATAACCTTGTTTGACCTTTTTCAAGTTATTATTTCTCTCATTTCTTTGAGATGGCCTCAACTAGTTTGAGAGATTAGGAAAGATTGGATGGTGCCTCAAATTTTGGTGTTTGGAAAGCCATAATTTCTTTATTGCTAGAAGAGAATGGTATGAAGGAATTTATGTTACCAGTGTTGTAGCTATACCTACATATCCGGCATAACTTGTAGCATATAAGAAGGATGATACCAAGGTGAGGAGGATAATACTTGATGGTGTCAAAGACCATATTGTTCCACATATCGCAGACTTAGATACTATGAAGAAGATGTGGGACACCATTCTGAATCTATAGCATAATGCTACCACCAATCAGAAGTTGATTCTCAGAGAAAATTTGAAGAATACCTAGATGAACAAGTGAGAAGATGTCACAAGTTAGCTCACCAAGCTTAGAATTGTCAAGGATGAGTTAGCAGCTATTAGAGATAGCCCCAGTGATGATGAGCTAGTTAGAATAACCTTAAATGGGTTTACTAAGCAGTGGGATGTCTTTGTTCAAGTTATCATTGGATGAGACACCTTACTGAGTTGGGATCAAATATGGAGTGATTTCACTTAGGAGGAGATTAGACTAAGTCTTGTCAATGGAGCTAACAAAAAGAGTTAGAAAAGTGAGGTGGAACATGAAACGTTACCCTAGAAGGAAAGGGGAAAGCAAAGAAGGGGTCTAGCAAAGGATCAAATTCAAAAAGTGAGAAGAAGAAGAAGAAGAAGAAGAAGAAGAAGAAGAAGAAGAAGAAGGATCTATCTAAGGTTAAGTGCTTTGGTTGTCATGAGTTTGGACACTATGTCATTGATTTCCCACAAAGGAAGAAGAATGAACATAAGGGTAAGTAGCAGGTGACAACTTCAACAAGTGCAGATGAGCTCTCTAGTAGAATGGAGGATGAGTCCACACTCATAGCTTGTATGGTTAGCTCAACCTCATAGAGTGTTTGGTACATAGATAGTGGGGTGTCATTTCATATGACACGAGTTAGAGAGTACTTTTCTAGTTATAGGGAGGAGGACACCAGTATCCAAATTTCTATGGGGAACTTGTCCAGGCTTAACCTAGTTGGAAAAGGGACTGTTCAATTTAAGAGGGAGAATGGAAAGATTATTTCGCTTCATGATGTGTTGCATGTGCCAGGCTTAGGTATGAATCTGATTTTTGTATTTTTTCTTCAAGATAAAGGGTATAATGTACCTTTTAGAGGGACGTAGCTATTGATCAAGTACAAGGATTGGAAATCACCCGTATCTATTGGATTTAGGAGTGGTCACCTTTATAGGCTGCAATTTGATACTCCTAAGGCACTGATGAGAAATAATAATCCTAGAGATCTTGAAGAGCTATAGCATAGGAGGATGGGCTATATACATCATGGAGTACTTATATTTCTTCATGAGATAGTGACAGGTGTTCCTGAGGTGAGCATAGATGATGCAAGAGCATCTCGGGTCCTTGGCAATCCTATGTCACCAAAAATATGTTTGTGTTTTTCCTCTGTTGATCGGTTGCTTCTTTGATCGAGGTGGTTGGTAGTTTCTTAGTTTCATTTGTTTACTAGGATTGGTCGGTTATCTCTCTAGCGCTCAATGAAATTTCCTAGCGCTCGGTGATGCTTATCTGGCGCTAAGTTATCCTTGCTTATCGAGTTGTTTCTATTGGTTTCCTGTTGAGGCTGACTTGTGCAATTAATTATAGTCACAGATTTAATGTTGGTATCTATCATTAGGAAGCGTGTGGACCTAGATCTGGTCATTCCTTCCATTGATAGTGGATCTCAAGGCCGACTTGTTCGGTAGGCTCTTGTATATAATATAATCTTTGTTAGTAGTTTTGGGTAGCGAATTTAGGACATAAGAGATAGAAGCTAGGAGATAGAAGATTGATTTAGATCCTCGCATGGTGGAGGACTTCTGTACTTGATTGTAATATCTGGCCTAAACCGGGAAGGCCTTACAACCTGACATGGGTGAATCAATTGAAATAAATGTATGAAAGTTTCTACATTCTCTCTCTCTCTCTCTCACTTTTATGTTGTTGCTTCCATGTGTGATATTTGCAAGGTGGATCTGGTTTGGGTGTTCCTTTGGCCCCTCTCCCTATCTACCCTTGCATCAAGTGGTATCAGAGTGAGGTGAGATCTAGATCTAGGCTTATGAATTTAGGTTTGAGGGTTCCTTCTTGTCAAACCCTAGTTGATTTGTTGTGGGGTAGTAGATTGTGATCTGACCTACAATTGTAGAGGGTTTCAAGATGGTTCGTGAGAGGTGAGATGCAGATCCAAGATTGGCAGACATGTTGAGACAATTTACTGCTAGATTAGAAGCTGTTGAAATAGCCTAGAGAAGAGGAAGACATCTTGAAGATGTTAGTGATGATGAAATTGAGGAAGAACAAGTTTATGTAGAACTTGCACTTGTGATGGATCAAGGTGAGGAAAGATTGTTGAAGGCTTTGATGAAACTCAAGTCTACACCACATTTCAATCCTCTTGAGTATAGTAGAAAATTGGATTCTGATGAATTGATGGACTAGATCACCGAGATGGAAAAGTACTTTGAGTATGAAAATGTACCTAAGGAAAAGAAGGTGAAAATTGCAAGAACAAAGTTGAAAAGTCATGCATCCTTATGGTGGGAACATTTGTAGTTGGACATAAAGAGGAAAGGCAAAGACATAATTAAGGTATGGAATAAAATGATAAATAAGTTGAAAGGAAATTTTTTACCTTGTGATTATCAGATTAACCTAGTTAGGCGAATGCAAAGTTTGAGACAAGAAGATAGCTCGATAAAGGATTATACTGAGGAATTCTATAGATTAGATATCAGATCTGGACATGATGAAGATGATGTGGAAAGAATTTCTAGGTACCTAAATGGTTTGAGAGTTTCCATCCAAGAAGAAATTAGTTTGGTCAAATTGGAGAACATTGAAGAAGGCTTATCAATTTACATTGAAAGCCAAGGAGAAATTGAACAAAAGACATGAGCAAAGACAAAGAGGTAGAGGTGGTATATTACCTAGAGGAAGAGGTAGATCTCATGGTAAAAATATTAGATCTGAACCTCAAAAGAAAAATTTGGATAAAGGCAAGACCGAGTGGAAAGGTGAAAGTTCATCTAGAGGTAGAGGCAGTAACTACTGAGGTGGTTATAACATAGGTGGTTTCCAAGGATCTTGTTTACAATTGTGGAGAAGAAGGACATAGATCATTTGAGTGTACACATGAAAGTAACAAGGTCAATAGCAGTAGAAATGCTTTGGTGCAAGAAGAGTCACCGAATGAACCTGAGAAGGAAAATAACTTGATGGTAAGAAGAGAACTTTGGAGTGAAAGAAATAAGGAAGATCCGATAAGGAAAAGTTTGTTTAAAATCAGATGTAGAGTTTTTGATGAATTTTGGAAATTTATCATTGATAGTGGTAGCTTGGAGAATTTGGCATTTGAGGAAATGGTTACAAAGTTGCAGTTGAAAAGGTTGGAACATCTGAAGCCCTATCAAATTTCATGGATCAAGGATGGGCATACACTCTTGGTAAGTGAACAATGTTATGTGAATTTGAAAATTGGAAAGTACTATGATAAGGTGTTATGTGATATCATGCCTATGGATTGTTGTCAAATTTTGTTGGGTAGACCTTGGCAATATGATAGACATGCTATATATGATGGGAGATTGCATAAATATACTATTTGGGCTGATGGGAGAAAACAAATCTTGTTACCTTTTGTTGAAGAACCTTTTAGTAGTGTTTTTACATCTTTGAAAGTTTTTCTAATGGGAGGAAGAAAGTTTGTTAAGGATTTGAAAAAGAATGATGTATATTTTGTTGTGATTCCTAACAAATCGAGTAAGAAAAATGAGGATACCATACCTGAAGAAATTGATAATTTACTCACTGAGTACAATGAAATCATTTCTAATAATGTACCCAATGGTTTGCCACCGAAGAGAAGCATTGATCATTGTATGGATCTAATCCCTGGAGCTAGTTTACTGCATAAGGCACCACATTGGTTGACACCTATCGAGAATCAGGAATTGAATCGACAGATTCAAGAATTGTTGCAGAAAAGTTTGATTTGAGAAAGTTTGAGTCCTTGTGTAGTACCTACTGTATTGGCACCTAAGAAGAATGGAGAATGGAAAATGTGTACGGATACCAGAGAAATCAACAAGATAATAGTGAAATATAGGTTTCCTATATCGAGAATGGATGACATAATGGATAGTTTGACTGGAGCAAAGTATTTTACCAAAATTGATTTGAAAAGTGGGTATCATAAGATCAAAATCAGAGAAGGTGATGAGTGGAAGACTGCTTTTAAGACAAAAGAAGGTTTGTATGAGTGGTTGGTTATGCATTTTGGTTTAACTAACGCACTGAGTACTTTTATGAGCTTGATGAATGAATTTTTGAAGAAATTCTTAGGTAAATTTGTGATTGTGTACCTTGATGATATTCTGATATTCAGTAAGACCAGAGAAGAACATTTGTTGCATGTTAGACAAGTGTTGCAGAGGTTGAAAGAAGAAAAGTTGTTGATTAATTTGAAAAAGAGTTCTTTCATGTAAGAGGAGATTGTGTATTTGGGATTTGTGATTTTAGCCGATGGTTTGAAAATGGATCTTGAAAAGGTTGAAGCTATTTTGAATTGGCCTACACCTGAGAATGCTAGTGAGGTAAGATCATTTCATGGTTTGGCAAGTTTTTACTGAAAGTTCATTAGGAATTTCAGTTCAATTTGTAATGCTATGACTAAGACTATGAGAGGAGATAAAAGAGAATTCAAGTGGACACATGGAGCTGATAAAAGTTTTGAGACTCTAAATCAGAAGGTTGTTGAATTTCCTATGTTAGCATTGCTTGATTTCAGTAAGGTATTTCAAGTGGAATGTGATGCAAGTGGAAGTGCAATAGGAGCTATGTTGAGTCAAGAAGGTAAACCTATTGCTTTCTTTAGTAAAAAGTTGAATGATGCAAGAAGAAAATATTATGTGTATGATCAAGAATTTTATGCTATTGTTCAAGCCCTGAAGAAATGGAGACATTATTTGATATTGAGTGAATTTGTGTTGTATACCGATCATAAAGCTTTACAATATTTGGGTAGTCAAAATAAGTTGAATCAGAGACATATGAAATGGGTTGAGTATTTGCAGAGTTATACATTTGTGATAAAGCATAAGAGTGGAGTCACTAACTAAGTTGTTGATACATTGAGTAGAAGGAGATCTTTGATGATCAAGATGAGAATTGAAGTTATTGGTTTTGATGACATGAAAGATTTGTATGAAACTGATCTTAATTTTTCTAAGCCATGGAGAAAGTGCATAGCACCTACTCAAGATCAAATGAGTACAAAATGCGAAGACTATTTTATTCAAGAAGGTATGTTGTTTAAAGGTATTCAGTTGTGTATACCGAGAGGAGCAATGAGAACTAATTTGATAAAGGAGAAACATAGTGATGGTTTAGCTAGACATTTTAGTATTGATAAGACATTGAATTTTCTTAAGGAGAAATACTTTTAGCCATAGTTGCATAAAGATGTTCAAAAATTTGTGAAAAGTTGTGGAATTTGTCAAGTTGCAAGATGAGTAAGTCAAAATACTAGATTGTATACACCGATTTCTGTTCCTAATAAACCTTGGATTAATATCAGTATGGATTTTGTTCTTGGCTTATCGAAGACAGTAAGAGGTAATGATTCTATATTTGTTGTTGTGGATAGATTTTCTAAGATGGCACATTTTATACCTTGTAGAAAGACATCAGATGCAATACATATAGAAGATCTTTTCTTTAAGGAAATTGTCAGATTGCATGGGTTATCAAGGAGTATTATCTCTGACCGAGACAGTAAATTTGTTAGATAATTTTGGAAGACTCTTTGGAGAAATTTTGGCACCGAGTTGAAATATAGTTCTACATTTCACCCACAGACCAATGGATAGACAGAAGCTGTGAATAGAAGTTTGGGTAATCTTTTGAGATGTTTAGTTGGAGATACACCGAGTAATTTGGATTCTGTGTTGGCACAAGCAGAGTTTTCATTTAATAATTCAGTGAATAGGAGTACTGGAAAGTCACCTTTTGAGATCATAAATGGCATACAACCGAGAGGTATATCATATTTGAGGGATATTGCTGATGAAGGAAAGAGAAGTGTTGAAGGAGTAAAGTTTGCTGAGTACATGAAGACATTGCATGAAGATGTGAAACATAAGTTGGAGAAAAGTAATCAGAAATACAAAGATAGAGATGATAGATCAAGAATACATAAGACTTTTTTGGTCGGTGATGAACTAATGGTTCATTTGAAGAAAGGCAAATTTCTTGTTGGAACATATGGGAAGCTGAAAATGAAGAAGTTTGGTCCTTGCAAGATTTTGAAAAGAATTGACACTGGAAATGCATATGAGATTGAGTTACCTAATGACATGGATATATCACCTATTTTCAACATTGTTGATTTATATGAGTATCATGAGTCGGATGAAGAAATGACAATACCGAATGATTATCCTAAGAAATAGGTTGAAGAAGTTGAGCAGATTTTGGAGCAAAGAATTGGTAGAAGTACACGAGGAAAATAATATATGGAATATTTGGTTAAGTGGAAGAATAGACTGATTGAAGATAGTTCATGGATTTCACAATCTGAGTTGGATTCATCTCAGGTTGTACCTACTTCATGATTTGGAGAATCATTTTCAAATAACCCCAGGTGTCTGATGCAGGAGTATCTTGGGTCCTTGGCAATCCTGTGTCACCAAAAATATGTTTTTGTTTTTCCTATGTTGCTTGATTCCTTCTTTGACTGAGTTGGTCGGTATTTGCTTGGTTTCCTTTTTTTTACTGGGGTTGGTCGGTTATCTCTCTAGCGCTCGGTGAACTTCCCTAGTGCTCGGTGATGCTTATCTAGTGCTCTATTATCCTTGCTTACCGAGTTGTTTCTTTTGGTTTCCTGTTGAGGCTGACTTGTGCAATTAATTATGGTCACAGATTTAATGCTGGTATCTATCATTGGGAAGCGTGTGGACCTAGATCTGGTCATTCCTTCCATTGATGGTGGATCTAAAGGCTGACTTGTTTGGTAACCTCTTAGATATAATGTAACCTTTGTTAGTAGTTTTGGGTAGTGAATTTAGGACATAAGAGATAGAAGCTAGGAAATACAAGATTGTTTCAGATCCTCGCATGTTGGAGGACTTCTATGCTTGATTGTAATATATGGCCTAAACTAGGAAGGCCTTATAGCCTGACATGTGTGAATCAATTGAAATAAATATATGAAAGTTTTTGCATTCTCTCTCTCACTTGTGTGTTGTTGCTTCCACATGTGATCTCTGTAAGGTGGATCTGGTTAGGGTGTGCCTTTGGCCCCTCTCCCTATTTGTCCTTGCATCAATAGAGCATGATGATGTATGTAAGGGATGTGTGTTGAGGAAGTTTGTGAAAGCATCTTTTCCATGGAGTGACACCAGATTTGAGGGTGTTCTTGATCTAGTACATTCAGATTTAGGTGGACCAATGTTGATGAAGTCTCTCAGAGGATATGAATACTATGTTACTTTAATTGATGATTTCTCTAGGAAGACTTAGATATAATTATTGAAGACCAAGGATGAGGTTTTCAATCGCTTCCAAAAGTTCAAAGCTCTTGTGGAGAACTTGACAGGAAGGAAGATAAAGGTTCTTCGATCATATAATGGAGGTGAGTATAAAGGAAATGAATTCCAAGAGTTCTATATCAGGGAAGGAATCAAGAGAGAGTAGACTGTTCCTTACAATCCACACCAAAATAGAGTTGTTGAGAGAAAGAATTGTTCTATATAGGAGGTATCTAGGGCTATGCTACATGACCAGGATATGCCCCACTACTTATGGGTAGAGGAATGTAGTACAACTATATATATACAAAATAGGGTTCCACATAAGGTACTAGGGAAGATGACACTAGAGGAAGCTTTCACAGGGAAAAATCCAGATGTCAGTCACTTTAGGATATTTGGAAGTTTGGCATATTGTCATATTCCAGGTGATACATGTACCAAGTTAGATCAGACTACAGAGAGGGGGTACTTTATTGGGTATAGTGAAACCTCAATGGCATATCAGATATTTATTCTAGGGACCATGAGGATTATAGTCAGACTTGATGTTAAGTTCATGGAGGACAAGGAATTCAGGAGGTCCAAAGATTTGCCAGAAGAAGATCAGAATGAGTATCCAATAGAAGCTCCAAGAGTAGCTCAACCAAGTCAAGGGAAGCAAAGCTCAAGTATAGTTACTAGTACAAGCATAGGCTCAAGTGGTGAGAGTTCGTAGAGTATGGAGCAACTAGTGCAACGGGAAATGCATCAAGAAGATATGGAAGTTGATATCTCATCCTCTATAGCTGGTAGTAAAAATTGTGTGCTATAAATGTGTCACACTTCTATGGATCATTACATGCAAGGAAACTCAAGAATGAGCCCTCACAAATCGATCCATAGCTCCCTAGGCATGGAGTGCAAGGGTTTTTAAGAATGCTCTCAGCTAGAGCTATTTAGCCTATAACCTTGCTAGTAAACCATGCAATGGGAGATTCAATGAAGACAAGAGCAAGAATGCTAATATCCTCAAGAATCAAGAATGAAAATGCAATGAAACTATACTAGAAATGAGAATGCAAGCTAAGCTATGAAAGGAAATATGCAAGTATTACAACCCAAGCTAATTAATCTATGTGAGCTAATCTAGAGCATAGAAATGAAGTTAATCTAAGAAAGCATAAATATGAAGCTAAGCTAAGAATGCAAGAATGAGATGTAGAATGCAAGAATGCTCCAAATCTTCAAAAGCTCCAAAGTGACCTAAAAATCCTGTAGCATAAAGTTAGCATAAAAAGTTGGGGATCTAGAATGAAGAAGAGAGCTCTCCTTTTATAAGAAATGGGAAGGAATGGACCATGGAGATTAAGAGGCAAAAGATTTAATCAAGGGTGGATCTTGAAAGAGGAGCAATCCATGTGCACAAATATCCTCCAATGAGAAAATAAGAGTTGACTTTTGTGTCCATATGAGATAAAAAGTGCTTTTCCCTTTTTATAAAATAAGAATAATTTTTTATTTGTGCAACTTAGGATAAGAGGAAAAGCGGAGGCTTTTTATTTATTAAAAGGGGAGGAAATATTCCTTTTAAATAAATAAAGACTTAGGATAAGATGGTTAGCCCATAGAAAATAATCAAATAAATGATAGAACTAGGATTTGATCAAGGATAAGAAATTAGTGATTTAGAAAAAGGGGCTAATAGTCTAGATGACCATTTTTAGGTGTATACATTTGCCCCTCTTTGACTAATGTGTGATCAATCTGGGAACACATGCAGTCAAAGAATGAAGTTGAAATGTGAGATCGATCTGGGATCACAAAGCAACTCAATCAGCCAAGAAGGAAAGTAGATAGCGATCTGACTCCAAAGAATGAAGTGCAGAGAGATAACAAATCTTGCATGGTCAGCCTGGTAGCGATAGTACTGAACACTTAGGAAAGAGATAGCCAATAAGATATGATGTGTCTGCCCCCTCGGGATTGAAAGTGAAATCAGGTAGAGGGAATGTAGAAGCAAGAGCAACATGATCAAATCACTAGAAATCATAATTGAAGAAAGAGAACAGAATAACCATCAAGCAGTGAAGATATGCCCCACACATGGGACACGGGGCACAAACCAAGCGGTCCCTCAACCCGAAAACAACACAGAGGAGAGGAATTTGAACATGGGATTTGAAAGTGAATGAAAGACTAGAAGTTTGAAAGAGATGGAGATGAAGAGGTGAAGAATGCCCCAACGAAGATCAAAGGATCAAGCCTCAAAAGGGTAACCAACTACGTGAAAGAAGAAGAAAGGTGAATGCGGATTTCGATTTCGATCCCGAAATGAAGAGAAAATGATGGGATATGAAAGACAAGAAGTGAAAGCCATGATTGGGAAGAAGCGAAAGGTGAGTGCAGTTGATTAACAAGTCCACGTAAGATGAAAAGGAGAGCTCTCTCCATATGCAAGATGCAAAACTAACTAACATGAACTTAAGAATGCAAGCTACATGAAAAGTGGTTTACGTGCAAGGTCACAAAGCCAATAGACATCTAATATTCATCATTGAGTGTTATTGGTAGCATCGCAAGATCATACAATACACACTAGCATAACTATGTGGATCTGAATATGATCTATATCAGATAGAAATGTGGAAATCCCACCTAGGCATCAAAGACATGCAGGTCAAGATGACTAGTGCAGTGAGATTACCTAAGTTTGATATAGCAAGATTATGCTCACATCAAGACACAAGAAAGTCAAGATGACTATAAGCATGCACTTGCGAAATAGTCAAGGATAATACCTTGTAGATCCCAATGTCAAGTGGAACAAGCATAAATGCTAATGACAAGTAGGACCAACAAAATATATCCACAAGCAGAAAAAGCAATAAAACATGTTCTCATTCCCTCAGTCTTCTAGCTATGCATCATCGAAAATGATCATAGGGGGAGAACACTCAGCAAAGAAATCATCATAGACAACACACCAAGAAATAAAGTCAAGCAAATCTCAGCAAGTGTTTAAGTGCGTGTGTGTAGGTCATAGAGTCAAACTTTGAGTATCACATCTGCAAATGAGAAATATCGCATCATCTAGACTGCAAGTAGGATATCTGATAAGTGTTGAGAAACACTCGACGCTAGGGTAGTGTTGAAAAACACAGTTGGGGTGGTGTTGAAAAACACCATTTGTGAGGTGCCTAAGAAACCTAGATGCACAAAGAGACCCAAGATAAGCTTGAACAACATATGCCCCCTAGACTAAGACAATAATCAATTCCAAGCTAGGAGAGGCAACGTGAGAAGTGGAGCAAAGGAGCGCCACACAAGACTGATAGACATAGGTGCAGAGGGTCTCAAGCAGTGCCTGTTTCCAGGTTTTCACCACTTGATAGATTTATTACAATTTTTTTTTTTCATGACTTTTTATAATTTTTTTGTATTTTTGCTACCAAGGCACCTGTTTCCAGGTTTTCACAAAGGCACTTTTTCAAATTTTTATTTTATTTTTTGAATGTTTTAATTTTTTTGTATTTTTTCAGGACATTTTATGCTTTTTATGATTTTTTCAGGATCATAAAATATGTACAAAGGATGCCCCAGACAGAAACGGGCATCAAGAATCTGCTTCCTCTGATGTAGAGAACTGATAGGCCCCACGCCCAAATGCTGCAGCTGTGACGATAGGAGGTCTCAACCAGTTTGACCAATAATAACCAGCCCTAAGCAATGTCTGAGCTAGCGGAGGATTGTTAGAAGGTGATCCACATACGCCATCGTGGATTTCAGCTAGCACTTTTTCTGACTCCTCTATTTCTAGACACTTAAGGAGAGTTCCATCTAGACCCTTCCTATACAAGTCACTAGAGACAAAGGCAAAGTGTAAGGGATGGCGGAAGGAATGGCGTGGTGGATTTGCAGGAGGAATATGAGGTGGAAGATATGAAAAGATGGTAGGATTGTAAGATTTGTGAGTAGGATAGCGTAATTCATCCACCAGGAACTTGAAGTGAAATTTATGATTTTTCATTTGTAAAATGGATGCCGAAGTAACCAAGGCATTAGCAACTTTGTTCTTAGCTCTAGGAATGGGCGGAAGTATAACAGATATGAGATAATGCTTGAAGTAGTGCACCATTTTTTTGTAGAGAATCAACTTGTCATCTTTTATTTGAGAATCATTATTTTTGAGTAGATTTTTATCTTTACTTTTCTTAGGTTTGGATACCGCTACAATGTGGTTTTTTCCATCCGACCATTGCTCTTTTCTTTTGACTTGATGACTGTGATACTTGATTGCTGATTCAATCTTTTTAGTTGCTAGTTCACTGGTGGAAGAAGTAACAGGTGTTGATGCAAGATGAAATGAAGTGACTGGTTCAATAGCATTTATGCGAGGGGTATCATCTCTGGTGACAAGAGAGGTTAAGCCTATAGGGTAAGCTCCAAAAGTGTTAAGATCTAGACTTGTCATAGAAGGACCAGCGTGATCCACTAAAGCAATACGTGGAACAAACTCATCAGACCCGACATAAGACTCATCAACTATGTCAGGTGGGTTACGAGAGGTATGAACCACATCAACATCCATATCTATCATGGGAGGATCTTCTGGAAGAGGCTTAAGATGCTGAGAAGTAGAGATACTCATTTCATTATGTGAGAGATCACCTCTTTATAGCAGTCGTGCAATGTTGCGACATTGTCTATCATAGTGCAATGATTCTTTAGGCACATAGATTCTAGACATAGAGGCCTCAGCCATATCATCAGTAGATATACATTCTTCTCCCCAAAGAAGTGAAGTAGAAGGAAGATCATCTCCCATGTGAGCCATAGTGTGTAGTGGTGACTCATCTGTATCTGTGTCTAAGTTACTAAGCATGGGAGTATTTCTAGAATCCTCTCTATAGATCCACTCTTGAACAACTTGTTCTTCATTTTCTACCTCTAAAGAAATGGATGAAGGAACAAAAGTATTAAAGATCGTCATAGCAGAAGTGGAAGGCTTCATCTGATCAGAAGGTCTCCCATATGACCTAGGAGAAACAGGTATAGAAGCAAAGGAATCCAGTGTATATTCACCCATACCAAGGCTCATCATCTTAAGTCTTTTCTCAACAGTAACTAGAGATGTACTAGGATCAACAGAAGGTTCATTGTGAGGAACAAATTTTTCAGCAGCAGCAAGAGCATTAATAGCAATAGTATGGTCTCCAGGAATCACAACTTCATTGCCATTATATGGAAATTTGACACACTGATGATAAGTGGAAGGAACAGCCTGCATGTCATGGATCCAAGGATGACCCAAAAGAATGTTATATGCAAGTGGGATGTCCAATACTTGGAAGCTAATATCTTTTGTGATAGGGCCCACTCGGATAGGTAGCGTGACAAGACCTTTGGAAGATCTTTCCACTTCATCGTAAGCTTTTATAGTAATCTTCTTTTTAGAATCCACAGAAAATTCTGACAAACCCAATTGTTGTATGACATTGAAAGAAACAATATTTAACCCTGCACCATTGTCTATCAAGACTCGGCGGACGCGGGTATGGTAGACTAGGACTTCAATGTGTAAAGCTAGATTATGAGGGTGAGCAATAGATATGTCATCTTCTGCAGAAAAGGAGAGAGATAGCGGAGATGAAATGTGGTTGACCATAGCCTGAAATTGATTTGGATTAATGTCATTGGGAACACATGTTGTACGTAAAGCCTCATCAAGAATCTCTCTATGCGAAGGGGATAACCAAAGCAACTCAAGGATAGATATTTGAGTTGGTGTCTTTTGCAAATGTTGGACAAGATCATAGTTAGGGGTGGCTGAAGGAGCCACTTGTTTGGAAGGAAAAGCTTGCTTGGGATCTTGCATAGTTTTAAGGACAATCTTCGCTTGCCCCCTAGTAATAGCATTCAGTGTCTCACTTCAGGAAGATGAACTACCACGTGTTTGCAAGACTAACTTTGGCTTACCATGATTGGTGTTATTATCATCTTGAGACCTCATCATTAGAACACTCTCAACGGGCTCTACCATGTTAATCACAAGTGTATTAGAAGGATACGTGTAATTGATCTTTGCATCATGATTCTTCTTATGTGTTTGAGAGGTTTCCCCCTTATCATGCTTAGGTAGAGGATCTTTGAAAGCTGTGTGATCAGAATTTTTAGTTAAGCCATCAGTGGATATTGTGTTGTTATCAATGAGGTCTTAAATATCATCCTTAAGCCTAAAACAATTATCTATCGGATGTCCCTTATTTCTATGATAATGGTAGTAATGATCCTCTCTCCACCAATTCGGCTTATTTATTGGATCCTAGTTACCAGGTTTATCAGGAAGTGTAAGATATCCATTGTCAACCAAAGTCTTAAGGATCACATCGTAAGGTTCTTCCAACTTGGTATAGACTCACTTTCGAAATGACTTCTTAGGCTTATCTGCATATTGAGGTTTAGGAGCATTGTGAGTGTTTCCAGCTTCTTGTTGTTTTGCTGCATAGATAGCGTTGGAGAGATTGAAAGCGGGCTCTTTAACTTTAGGAGCATCAACAACCCCATCATTAACAACATACTTGTCCTTATTCCAAGGTTTGTTCTTGTCTTTGCCATTGCCTTGAGCATCTTTATTAATAACAATATCCCCTTTTCTTATAGCTACATCCTCAATTCGATATGCACTTTCAACCATGTCATTGAAAGAGGAGAACAGTTGCTTCCTTAGATCATAAAATAGCTCAGGCACAAGTGTGTTGATGAAAATGTCAATCTTTTCTCTTTCAGGTAGCGGATGAGGATATCTAGAATACAATGACCTCCAACGTTGTAAGTTGCAAATGGCTCACCTTGATGTTGTCTTAAATTACTGAGATCTATCATGGTGACAGGTTGTTGGATGTTGTAAGAATAATGTTGTGTGAAGCACATAGCCAACTCATCAAAAGTCTTCAAAGGAGGTGTCAACTTTGCAAACCATTCTAAAGCTTGTCCTCTTAAGCTTTGAGGGAATAATCATAGCAAAAATGTGTCTTCATGAAGAAAGTCCATGCTAAGAGCGTAAAAGTGACGCACATGGTCATGCGGGTCACCATTTCCATCATACTTGTCATATTTGGGAACCTCAATATCCCTAGGAAACGGGGCCATGTATAGACTTTTATCAAAAGGAAGAGCACAAATTGATTCTACAAAAGAGACCTTTGGAGGCTCTCTTTCTAATGCCATTTGGGTAAGGCGTTGATTTGTTCGACGCAGTTCTTCCTGAAGGACTTCCAATTCAGTTGGTACTCTTTGTTGGACAATTTGTCTGACATCATAGCCGGGAGGAAGCTTGTATCCTCTTGAAGTCATATATTGAAAATATTGATCACCATTACACTCTAAAAGCTTATGCATCATGCATTGGGAGACCACATCTTGTTCAAATCTCATAAGATCCTCACTAGAAATCTCATCATCAGCCTCTACCTCATGTTGAGAGGGAGGAGGTCTAGGAGGTGAAGAAGGCATACCAAAAGTGGTTCTTGGAGGAGATCTTGGTGGTGTGTTGTTGCCATTGTTGCCATTAAAAAGAGGTCTATGCTCATAGTTACTAGTCTCGGGTTGCTCATAAGACATTCCTTTATAAGTCATACGTCTAGCAGCATCCATCCTTTGTTGATTATGTTCTTTGTCTAAGCGCGCTTGATTATCTTTATGCTCAAAATGTTCTTGCAAGTGTTGAAATTTTTCTTGTTCAGTCAAAGTGAGTGAGACAATGTCTATGTTGTTGGGGGTCTTGAATGCGAAAAAGAGGAAACCTCCTTTGTACCACGGGGTAGCCTTAGAATCCTCAGATTGGTTAGAACTAGAAATGTTGTTGCTAATGGGTGCTCGTGAGCATCTAGTTGGAGAAGGTAACTGTGTATAATTGAACGGAGGATGACTCTCCTGTTCAAATTGAGACCGAGTTGTAACCGGCATGAAAAGAGATGTTGGTTGACTAATAGAATGAGACAAAGTGTCTTAGATTTGAGATAAGCAAAGCTAATAAAGATCACTTGTCAAAGTAGAACAATAGAGAGATGGCTCGTCAAAAGTGTTCAAGCACTTACAACAATCAATTGACTAAAGCCGAGCAGCGAGCAAGAAGCTCAATAAGCAAGTAGCTAGAGAGGTAACCGTGATGCGACAAGTGATCAAGAGTAGTATTTGTTAAGCTCAAATCCAATAGTTTTAGCCCATTTTTTTCAGTCTAGAACAAATCTAAGCATGTAGGCAACAAGCCAACTTTAGGTAAGAACAGAAAAAGACAATCTACGATAGGTTAAAGTGCAAGTTTAGCAACTCCAGATTGCAACAACAACAAGATAGAAAAAAGATTCCGGGCGACACTTTCCAGGCAGACAGGGCGATATTTCTCAGTCGGGCGATACTTCACCTTAAACCAGGTGATAGACCTCAATATACTAGAGCGACAGACTTTAGACAAAGCAAGTGATAGATAGTAGGCGCAAACTATTGCGTGATATTTCTCAGTAAGGCACGCGATACTATTACAGATTTGTATGACTTTTTTACCAGTGAACATAAAAGTCTCAGTTTTGAAGCATTTTGATCAAGTTCAAAGGTTGGATAGTGCAATTTCTTAGTTTGACAAGTAGTAACAGCAGATAAGAGATAGGTTTGCAAACAGTATAAGATCAAACATGTCATAGAACACTTGAAACAAGGGCAAAAGCAACCTTGCCAAGACAAGCACTTGTGATATCAAAATAGAGAGCCTTATGAATGCTACCATTTGTTTGAATGTTGAGGACGTTTACACTGGTATAGCACAATCGAAGATAATTCAAGCAATTACTACCTAGAAGGACAAGGCTCATTACTTAGCAACGTGGCCCACAACTTGATGCTCCCTTGCCTCACACCAAGTGGTTGCCCACAAGAGATATTGGCGTTGTCATGGAAGTGTCAAAAACACAACCAAAGGAACACATATGGTGAGTGTCTTGGGGTGATCCAGGTAAGTCCACTTGGATCAATCCTTGCACCAAGAAGCTAAGCGGCTAAAAGAAGGTGGCCTCTATCTAATGGTTTGTAGTAAGGGCTTCCATTCATAACACCCCTCTTGCTCCTCATAAAGGACTAGGACCTCGCGGCCTCAAGAGTACCTTAACCATTCTTGCTCAATGCTTTCCCCATGGTCACAATCCCATGAGCTACTAACATCAAGCGAAGACAAGTGTTATGTCTACCAAGGTTTTGTGTCCTCGATAGCCTTGAGATTATAGTGAGTTGGAATCACTCGCCACCAAGGAAAATGATGACAAAGTTGTCCCCACTTGGGTCGTTCCTCTTGATTGCTCAAGAGCAGGCCCGCTAAAGGATCCTTATACTAAACAAAAAGTAGATTAACTCTTGAGGTTCAAGGTTTTTGGTTCACCACAAGGGTGAAGAGCATACTCCCCTATCTCAAGAATCTCTCCCAAACACACCAAGCAAAGATTCAATTACCCCCTTGCTTTCAAAATCCCAAGATGGGTCAAGATTTCTGTTTCACCACAAGGGTGAAGAGCATACTCTCCTACCACCTCAAAATTTCTACAACAAGGTATTAAGTGCCTATGAAAGGAAACAACTAGTATATGCCGCACTTAATAAAGAAAATAATTAAACAAGCACTTGATTTGGTTTGTATGCTTAGGGCAGCCCTACAAAAACTATTAGTAGCCCTCTTTGACATGCGATTTTAGCAAATTTCAAGCAAGAAGCACCTACAACCACAACTTGTTAGACCAACAAGAGTTAGGAGAATCAAAATCCAAAATCTAATAATGATTAGTACATAAAAATCAGATAATCTGTAAAAATAATTGATAAAATGATAAAATCTGAAAATGAAACCATCATGGTTGGATTAGGCTCAGAAAGACCTTTCCAACGATATATCACACTTAAACTTTTGATACCATTTGCAAAATTTCAAAAAAAAATTATTAAAAGGGGAGGAAATATTCCTTTTAAATAAATAAAGACTTAGGATAAGATGGTTAGCCCATAGAAAATAATCAAATAAATGATAGAACTAGGATTTGATCAAGGATAAGCAATTAGTGATTTAGCAAAAGGGGCTAATAGTCTAGATGACCATTTTAGGTGTATACAAGAACTTGGTGGATATTGCTAATGCATTGGGTAGATTGTTGGAAATATTTCATATGTTTAATCGCTACATTGAGTGATGTTGGAATTACTGTTGTTTTCATTCGTATTTTGTCATTGATGTCAACATATGTTTCTATGAAGAGAATAGGTTGGTTATTGTAGTGTCTGGATACTGTACCGATGTTTCAAAATGTGTGAAGTCAGTTGTGTGTACAGGAAGGTGTTTTGATCTTATATCTAAGATCGCATGATATAATATTGCATATTGGTTGAGTTACAGAAGATTTAGTGAAGACTGGTTACTGGACAGTGATAGTGGAAGCTGACAGAGTAAGTCTCTGAGTTTTGGGTATATATTACAAGCGACGAGGATTCAATGTATGCAAGCTTAAGGGATGACAAAAAGTGTACTGAAGAATGTTCGTTGATCTTAGCAAGGTACAGAAAGTAGGATGACATTAGCTATGGCGTGTGTTCTGGAGATGACCTATTTAGAAGCTAACTTCAGAGTTGTAGCGTGTATCATGAATAGGGTGACCCCATAGTAGTGGGTTACACTTTTTTAGACATGCTGATTTTTGTTGAAATAACAGATTTTTAATAAAATATGATTATTTAAGCCTTGAGAGGTTCCATTTGAAAGAATTAATTACAAATGGTTAGCTCAAAGCCTCTTAGATAAGAAAAACATTGATATAACATCTATACTCCTCATTCATACCTATAATGGAGTCTCCTTCGCACCTATTAAAATGCTGACAAAAAATCACTTTGACTTTATCTTTTGGCAGATTAGATGAATCCATTTGAAAAACTTATCTATGTAGTAGGGTACTACTAAGAAAAATCTTTCCAATGATTAGAATATTAATATATATTAAGTTTATTATCTCTTTGTTTTGTTAGTTTTACTAAACATAGATATTTCACCGTATGTGTACCTCTATGTTTAATGCTTGTGGAAAAATAGTAAACGAAAAGAAAAATTTCTAAAAAATATCTATGGCCTAGGTATTTAAGTTATCTTTCTATTAAAAAAAATAAAAATAAAATTGGACAAATACACAAAAAGTTATAAGCTATGTAGTCAAGGTATGTCAAAATTACGGTTTAGTCAACTTCAAATGTTAATAAAATATGAATTAATCATGATAATGTCATGAAACCAATTACATGCCCTCCATATAGATGTTACAAAACCAATTTCAAAAGAATCACATTGATATCTATTTTAGAAAAAAAATTATGCTCTATGAAAATAATGTAACTCTTTGAAAATGATGTTTTCAACAACATACCAATTTTCGTGGGAGAAAGAAAAAATCATTCAAATAAATTCAAAAATAAAAATAAAAAATATATTTAGAATGTAGATAGAAAATCCTAAAAGATTCTAATTTACTTCATCTTCTGATTTCAAATGGTTTAACGACAATATGCATATGAATCTAAAATTTTTTCTCAAAATGTAGACTTGAGTGTCCGTTCAGGCAAAAAAGTGTAACCCACAATAGTGAGCATGATTTATGGATGTTGGTCCTTAGTTATTGAATTGTAGTTCTTGTATACTTTTTTTAGATACCGTGTGTATATTAGCAAGGAGTTATGAAATCATTTGTATATTAGGAAAGCCTAATTGGCTGACCTGATCATTTATTTTGTAATAAGATATATATGTAAGATATTTTCTTTTGAAAAGATATGGTAGAATGGATGTGATGTAAAAGAGGATTGTGGAAGCTATGAGCTTGTATTTGCTAGATGTAGAGCAAAGGATAAATTATATACTTCATTGGAACTGATCAGGCAAAGACAATTTTTATCAGACAGTTCAAGATTGTGTATTTCTTTACATACACTTATGTTGCGACCAATGAGTTATGAAGGTGGACATAACCTTCTTTGGGTAGTGAGCCTACTTCTTTTTCTTGATTCCTAACATGGTTTGTCCTCTAACAAGGACTATGCACTATAATGTTTTAATCAGCTCCTAACAGGGCTAGATCTTCTAACATGGATACTATACTCTCAATACATCATTAGTGGGTGTTAATTTCCACCAGGATTTTACCTTTAATAGGGTTTCCTGGACAACAAATATTGTGTTATTGTGTTGGCATTCATTGTGTTCATTTGATTTGATATTTCTACTATTCAAAGTTCAAAGTTTAATAATTTGTCATACAACTGATTCACCCACCCCCCCCCCCCCCCCCTCTCAGTTGTATTGGTGGACTGTTATTCCTAACAATTGGTATCAGAGCAACTAGTCCTTAGAGAGAAATCTTAGCAGCTTGAGGTGATCTTGGAGATGGCATTCTATAGAAAGGATAGTCTAAAATTTGATCTTGAAAACTTTGACAGTTGGAAGAACAAGATGCGAACTCATTTGCTATATTTGGGCATCGATTACTAGATGATTACAAAGAATGACAAAACCATAAAAGCTAAGGATGAACTAGATAAAGTTACTGATGATGAAAATAAGATATTTTCATATAACATGGTCGCAAGGGAAGCATTGATCAACACACTCTCTGAAGGAGAATTTACTGAAGTTAAAGATTTGAATTGACACACAAGATTTGGATAAGATTAGAAGCATTGTATGAAGGAGACTAGTTTACCAAATAAGTAAAGTTACAGAACTGGAAAACAAGGATGGAGAAGCTACAAATGAAGGATGATGAAAATATTAGGGCTTATGTACAAAGAGTTACAGAGGTTGTGATTGGAATCGGAAATTCTAGAGGCACCTGTAAAGAGGAAGAAGTCATTGGAAAGATCCTTATATCATTGACACTAGTCTACAATACCAAAGTTCAGGCTATAGAAGAAATCATACCTTTGACTCCAAACTTTAGCAAAGAAATGTTGATTGCAAAGCTAACTACCTTTGAAGTTGTATAAATGGGAGATTTTGTACCTAAAGTTGAAACAACATTAAAGGCATCTACACACAAGAAGATAATATCTGAAATTTTGAGCACCAGCAGTGAGAACATAAAAAAAGAGCTTGGTGAATATGTTGATGAATGGGAACATATACACGAAGAAGAAAGAAAGCTAGATGAACTTGTTGCACTAATCGCTATAAGAGAAAAGAGAGGTAAGGGTAAATTTGAAGGAAAGTTACCTTTGAAATGTTTTTCATGCAATAAGATAGGTCACTTTGCATCTAGATGTCCTACAAGAGTTCCTAAGCACAAACCTAAGTTTTTCAAGCCTAAGTACTCAAAACAAAAGGAATGTTATTATGCCAGTGAAGGTATCTCTGATGATGATGATTCTGATTATGAAGAGATTGGATTTATTGCTATTAAAGATGAAAAACTAGTACATGAGGAAAAAACTTTAGTATCACATATTGATAAGAAATATGAATGGGTTATAGACAGTGGTTGCTGACATCATATGACTAGAGACAAAAATAAGTTTGTTAAACTAGTGAAGTATGATGGTGGTGTTGTAAGATTCGGAGACAATGTTCCTAAACCTATCATAGGAGTAGGATCTATTTCTTTGGATGGAAGGACTAATAATGACAATGTATTGCTTGTTGATGGACTTAAGCATAACTTATTGAGTGTTGGATAGTTGATGGATAAGGGATATCAATCAAAATTCATTGATGGGAAATGTTTTATCAGAGGTAAGACATAAAACTTGATTTCAACTAGTACTAAATCTAGAGGTAATATATTTGAGTTAAATACATCTGAAGCTTTTTGTTTTGTTGCGAACATAAATGACAGTTGGTTATGGCACATAAGATTTTGTCATGTTAATTTTGATAATATTGTGAAGACAAGCCTGACTAATGCAGTGAGAGACCTAGCAAAGATTGTAAAACCATCTAACACCATATGTAGAGAATGTGTTATGGGAAAACAGACTAGAAGCAGCTATGAAAGTAAATCATATATAGCAAAAGGAAAGTTGGATATGGTACATACAGACCTATGTAGACCTACAAGGACAAGATCATACTATGGTAAAAGGTATTTTATACTTTTTGTTGATGACTTTTCTAGAATGATGTGGATCACTTACTTGAAAGAAAAATTAGAAGCATTTAACAAATTCAAGATATTCAAAGAAAAAGTAGAGAATGAATAAGGTCTAAAGATAAAATGTTTGAGATCAGATTGAGGTGGAGAGTTTACTTCATATCTATTCAATTGATATTGCGAAGAGCATGGAATACAAAGGCAGACTTCTGCTCCTAGGACCCCACAACAAAATGGGATAGCAGAGTGAAGAAATAGAACAATACTGGATGCTACTAGGACAATGTTTCTTGAAGGAAATATATCCCATGTGCATTAGAGAAAAGATGTTGGGACAATAGTATCCACATTAAACATAATTCAAATCGGATAAGGTACAAGTAAGACTCCTTATGAATTGTGGTTTAATCATTCTCCTACTGTAAAGTATGTCAAAATATTTGGTAGTAAATGTTACATCAAAAGAGATGATGAGATAAGGAAATTTGATGCTAGAAGTGATGAAGGAATTTTCCTTGGTTATTCTACTAAAAGCAAGGCTTACAAATGTTTTAATTTGAGATTAAGGAAGATGATTGAAAGTAACAATGTGAAGATAGATGAAAAGTTTCAGATACAAGAGAGAATGTATGATTGTAATTAGAATACAGAAATCAAGGAGATTGCTACTATAGAAGAAGGAGAACTTATTGAGATTGAATGTGAAAATGAGACTTGTGATTATGACAAAAAATGAGGCTAATGAGATTCCTAAGACTCCGAGGTATATAAAGAAAAATCATCCTAAAAATCAAATTATTGGTAATACAAGTCAAGGAGTAATGACTAGATCAAAGACAAGGGAAGAAATTTGTTTGATTTCTCAAGTTGAACCAAAGACTACTGATGAAGCTTGTAGAGATGAATCTTGGATCAAAGCTATGAACAAAGAGTTAGATTAGATAAAGAAAAATAACACTTGGGAATTGGTTCCTAGACCTAAAGATAAAAATGTAATAGGAACTAAGTGGATTTTCAGAAATAAAATAAATGAAGAAGGAATTGTTGTAAGAAACAAAGCAAGATTGGTATGTAAAGGTTATTCAAAACAAGAAGGCATAGATTTTGAAGAGACATTTGATACTATTTCTAGGATAGAAGCTGTGAGATTATTTTTGGCTTATGCTGCACATAAAGAGTTCAAGGTATATTAGATGAATGTGAAATCTACATTAATGGGGATCTTGAAGAAGTTTACATAGAACAACTTGATGGATTTCCTCTATTTGAAGATGAAGACATGGTATGCAAGTTGAAGAAGGCACTGTATGGATTGAAGCAAGCTCCAAGGGCTTGGTATGAAAGGTTAGAAAAATACTCACTTTACCTTGGGTTCAGAAAAGGTAATGCTGATAGTAACTTGTATTTAAGAGCTAGTGAAGATGGGATTCTAATAATAGTCTAAGTTTTTGTTGATGATATTATCTTTGGAGGGAATGATGAAATGTGTAAGAAATTTTCTAAAGAGATGGAAAATGAATTTGAGATGTCCATGATAGGCGAAATTAAATTCTTTTTAGGACTGCAAATAAATTAGAGCAAGAATGAGATTTTTATTTCTCAGACTAAGTATCTTAAAGAAATGTTGATTTTTTTTGGAATGGAAGACTGTAAACTAGTTTGTACACCCATGGTGTCTGGTCACAAACTATCAAATAATGATGAGACAAAGAATGTTTTTTAGACCAGGTAAAGATCAATGGTTGGTGGACTACAATATTTGACTCACACCATACTAGATATTGCTAATTCTATTGGAATTATGGCTAGATATTAGGCAGAACCTAAAGAGACACACCTAGCTGTTGTAAAAAGGATATTTAGATATCTGAAAGGAACAATGGAATATGGCTTATGGTATGATAAAAATGATGACTTTGAACTACATGCTTATACTGATGCTAATTGGGCAGGGAATATTGATGACATAAAAAGTACTAGTGGTGGTGCATTTTTCCTTGAGAAAAAGTTGGTTTCATAGCTAAGTAAAAAGAAAGATTGTATAGCTCAATCTACTACCAAATCTGAGTATGTTGTTGATGCTATTAACTGCACTCAAATTGTTTGGATGAAACACATGATGAAAGATATTGGAATAACTTTTGTTAAACCAGTGGTTATCCATTGTGATAACACCAATATGTAGTAAACATGTCAAAGAATCTTGTGATGCACTCTAAAACTAAGCATATTTTTATTAAGTATCACTTCTTGAGAGGTAAGGTAGCAGAGAAGGAAATAAGGTTGGAATACATTAGCACAAAGGAACAAATAGCAGACATCTTTATAAAGTCATTGCCAAAAGATGCCTTTGAGTATCTCAGAGGTATGCTTGGGGTTTAGGCCCCTCCTAGTGAGAATTAAATGATGTAGGGATGCATCAGTCTAGAGGTTTTCAAAGCCTTATCATATTCTGGACTTGATGTATGGATCTACTCCTCAGAGGGAGTGATCGTTGAAGACAATTGATGACTTATGTCACCCTTTGCCATTATTGTCAAAGGGGGAAAGAGACTATGTGAAAATCCTACGGGAAAGAGACTATGTGGTAAAGGTACTAAGAGAATACTTTTGGGTTGATGGATTTTCCCATATGTTGCCATCAATGCCAAAGGGGGAGATTGTTGGATATTGTTAATGCATTGGGGAGATTGTTGGAAACATTTAGTATGTTTAATCACTACGTTGAGTGATGTTGGAATTACTGCTGTTGTCATTCATGTTTTGTCACTGATCTCAACATATGTTTCTATGAAGAGAACTATCTAGTTATTACATTGTACGGATACTATATGGATGTTTTAGAATGTGCGAAGTCATTGTGTGTACAGGAAGGTGTTTTGATCTTATATCTAAGATTTCATGATATAATATTGCATATTGGTTGAGTTACAAAAGATTTAGTGAAGATTGGTTACTGGACAATGACAGTGGAAGCTGACAGAGTAAGTCTTTGAATTTTGGGTATATCTTATAAGTGATGAGGATTCAGTGTATGCGAGCTTAAGGGATGATAGGTAGTGCACTGAAGAATATTCACTAATCTTAGCAAGGTACATAAAGCAGTTTGACATCAGCTATGGCGTATGTTCTGGAGATGACCTATTTGGAAGCGGACTTCAGAGTTGTAGCGTGTATCATGAATAGCGAGCATGATTTATGGATGTTAGTCCTTAGTTATTGAATTGTAATTGTTGTATACTTATTTTAGATACCGTGTGTATCTTAGCAAGGAGTTATGAAATCATTTATATATTAGGAAAGCCTAATTGGCCAACTTGATCATTTATTTTGTAATAGGGTATATATGTAAGATGTTTTCTTTTGAAAAGATATAGTAGAATGGATGTGATGTAAAAGAGGATTGTGGAAGCTGCAAGCTTGTGTTTACTGGATGTAGAGTAGAGGATAAATTATATACTTCATTGGAACTGATCAGGCAAAGACAGTTGCTATCGGATAGTTCAAGATTGTGTATTTATTTACATACACTTGTGTTGTGAACAGTGAGTTCTGAAGGTGGACATAACCTTCTTTGGGCAGCGAGCCTAGGCAGTGAGCCTACTTCTTTTTCTTGACTCCTAACAGGGTCTATCCTCTAACAAGGACTATGTACTGTAATATTTTAATCAGCTCCTAACAGGGCTAGATATTCTAACAAGGATACTATACTCTCAGTACATCATTAGTGGGTGTTAATTACCACCGGGGTTTTACCTTTAACAAGGTTTCCTCGACAAAAAATATTGTGTTATTGTGTTGGCATTCATTATGTTCATTTGATTTGATATTGCTGCTATTCAAAGTTTAAAGTTTAATAATCTATCATACAATTGATTCACCCCCCCCCCTCTCAGTTGTATTGGTGGACTATTATTCCTAACAGAACCATGAGGTTCAACAAAGGGATACTCAAGGGTTTGTGGGAACTCCTAGGAGGAGTACAAGACTAAGGAGACAACCAGCCAAGTTTAATGACTATGTGGCTTTAGTTAGTTAGTTCGTAGATAGCGAGCCTTCTAGTTATTAGGAGGCTGCACAACATCTAGTGTGGCGAGATGCGATGGTTGAGGAATATACCTAAATAATGCAAAATGATATGTGGGAGGTAGTTCCTAGACCAACAGATACATCAGTGGTTGGATCATGTTGGATTTATAAGATCAAGCATGGTGCAGATGGTAGCATCGAGAAACACAAGGCAAGGTTCATGGCAAAGGGGTTCTCTTAGAAGGAGGGAATAGACTATGAGGAGACATTTTCTCCAGTGGCCAAGTATACTTCTATATGAGCTATGGTCTCATTTGCAACACAGATTAGATGGAAGATCCATCAAATGGATGTCAAGACAACATTCCTTAATGACGAGTTGAAAGAGGAGGTATACATAGAGCAACCGTAAGGCTTTGTAGCACACAAAAAAGAGACCCACACATGCAGATTAATGAGAGCTTTGTACAAACTCAAGCAAGCTCCCAGAGTGTGGTATGAGAAAATTGTTACATACTCGCAAGAGATGGGCTTCATAAAGAGTGAGGCAAATGATACTCTCTACTATTTGGTAGTTGGAGGTGATATTATCATTCTTGTTCTATACGTGGATGACTTGTTTCTAATAGGTTCACTAGGGCTCATAGAGGAGTGCAAGAGGGACCTTGCAACAAAGTTCGAGATGAAGGATTTGGGACTTATGTACTACTATCTAGGCATGGAGGTGTGCCAGAAAGATTGAGAGATTTTCCTTGGGCAAGGGAAATATTTCATTGAAATCTTGAAGAGATTCTAGATGGAGGATTGTAAAGCCATGTCTACACCTATGATCATGAATTAGAGAAAGGTAGATACATCTAAGGAGAATGATGTGGATCCCATCTTATATAGACAGTTGATTGATTCACTCATATATTTGGTCAACACCGTGCTAGATATAGCATTTGCAACAAACTCTCTTAGTCGGTTCATGGTTGAGCCAAAGAGAGTGCATTGGATAGAAAAAAATCATGTGTTGCGTTATTTGCATGGTATAGTTGAGTACGAGATCAGATATATTCAAGGTGAATGTATGAAGTTGATAGGCTATACTGATGCAAATTGGGAAGGCAATACAACATAAAGATAAGTACTTTAGGGTGTTGTTTTAGTTTGGGATCAGGGGTTGTCTCTTGGTCCAACAGGAAGTAGAAGTTCATAGCTTTGAGTTTTGCAGAAGCAGAATACATAGCAGCTAGTATGGCAACATGTGAAGCTATATGGCTTTAGAAGTTGCTAGTAGCCTTATTTGGTTAAAGGGTTGAGACTACTATGATACACTGTGACAATCATAGTTGCATCAAGTTTTCTAAGAATCCAATGTTTCATGATAGGTCTAAACATATAGACATCAGGTATCACTTCATCAGGGATTGTGTACAACAGGAGATTGTTTAGCTACAGTACATACCTATAGAGCAATAGGTAGTAGACATTTTGACAAAGGCATTGGGGAAGGTGAAATTCATCTTCTTCAAAGATAAGTTAGGTGTCATACAAGACAAATTCCTCGCTAAGAGGGAGTGTTAGTCTGGTAGCTTGGACAACTATTTACAGTCCATTTGCTAGGAATTAGTAAATAATTATTTTCTAAACAAATTTGTTAGTGTAGAGATAATTATTTATTAATTATTGATTTCCTTTAGTGACACCTTGCAACCAATTTTGTTATTGGTTGTTAAGTTATTTTTAATCTCAGTTGTCGATTGTGAATCGATCTTGACCGTTGGTTTTCCAAGGAGGGTAGTATAAAAGGGGGTCTAGGGGCATTTGAAAAGCACAAGCACAAGTTGGAGAGCATATGTAGTGTTAGCAAATGAGTTTGTAGTGATAGCAAACAATCTTGCAGTATTAGCAAGGGTGCAGTGATAGCATTGGGGATAGCAGTGGAGGAATATCAGTAGGAGGAATTGAGAGATTGTCGGAGTTCTACTAGTGAGAGACAATACATTTTGTATCTCTTAATTTGCTGAAGTTTAATATATTCTCATCTGCTCAGGGTTTTCTAGGGACAATTGTCTGAAAATATCATGTCATTGTGTTGCATATTTCTTTTCATGTTTTCTATTGGTGAAGTTGCAGTTGTGTTATTTTTCAATATTAGTTGTGAATTAATTTTTTGATAATTAAATAATCTTTATAAGATAGGAGATTAATAATCAGTGACTGCAATAGAATTTTCACATAAATGTAATTAATGTCAACCATAATCATATTCATAAGACTAAATACCCCACGATCTGTCATGATATGTAGAATATGTCAATGGGCCCTTGGCTTGCTGGTTAAGTTGAATGGTTCCAATTGAGTCCAATAGGGATCAAGACATGCTTAGTGCAAGACTCTGATGTGTGTGTGAAAATTGTACCTGATCTGTAGACACAACACTCAGTAAAACATTAGAGGTTAGTGATAATCAAAATCGTGCAAAATTGAAAGCTATCTAACCAAGCGATTTACTGCCTTCTAATAGGTGCGAGATTAATGTTCTCAGATTATTATCGAGATCAGTGACCTAGACGATACCTAAATGAAGGATTTGAATGCAATTCTAGATATGGAATAAATGCAATTAATCTATATTTTTGATATTTTATGATGCAATAAGAATGATAAATTGATATGATATGAATGCTATTGAAAACTAATATGCTATGCTAATCTAACAATGATATGAAATATGAATGCAAAAATAAGATTGATCTCACAAAAATGCCGATTCGCAAGAGCTTTGATTTTTCAATTCCAATTCTCCAGCGTGATTGTGCAAAATATGAGATGATTTGTGAAGAGCTGAAGCCTTTAATTTATAGAAATCCAGGGCTTTGGAGGTGCATGGATAAAAGCCATAAATCACTCAAATAAACTCAGCTTGATTTTTGAGTTATCTGATCATGAAAGATAGTTAATTCTCAAAATCATGCAAAAACATGCAAAAACAGCTTTTTAACTCAAATTAGAGTTTAGATCAGCTTTTTGAACTCCAAAAGGATGTTGAGTTCCAAAAAGTCAATAACTTGCATTGATTTTCTGATTTGGAGTTTAACTGTTTCTTTTGAATATGCATAATAATTAAGAATTAAATAAATAAATAAAGTGATTTATCCTCAACTCAACTGATTTTTGAAATAAAACAATTAATTTATGGGTTAATTAACTATTTTACCAAACTTTTATTAAAAATTATATTATTAAATAATGACAACATGTTTTAATTAATTAAATAAGAATTTAATCAATTAAAGATAGGAATTTTGATCTATTGTCAAAATTAAATAATACAATTAATAATAGATAGAATTAAATTTAATTAAACAATTAAGTGGCAAATATTAAATCTAATTAATTAAATATGAAAATATTCAATTAATCAAACTTAGGATAAATGTGATTTATTGCCAAATAATCATTAAATTAAAGATAATTAAGATGATTAGGAATATTATTAGGAATATTCTCCGATGCAGAATTTAAGATAATCAATTATGATTCGATGATGTTAGATGTGCCTTAGGTTAGGACTTTGATGTCAATTTTGTTCGATTTGTCGATGTAGGAGGTTAATGAACTTATAGCCCATTTTTGGGGTATTACATCTGACACCACAAGAGATAAGGTAGGGATTTATTCAACTAGTGTACTCATGAGTGCCTATGTTGAATTGCCACACTCACTACCTAAACCTCCATCAAAAGAAATGTAGAATACAAAATTTACATTAAAAAAAAATAAAAACAAACTTATTTACGTATAAAAAAATGTGGGTTCCAATTGAGTCCAACAAGGATCAAACCATGCTTCGTGCAAGCCTATGACATTATAAGAGACGAGGTCGGGATTTGTTCGACTAGAATTGCCACGCTCGCCACTTATAGATTCTTTTAATACAAGATTTAGACAATAATACAAAAACAAACCTATTTACCTATAAATAAATATGAAAGCAAGGAAAACAGCAGGACGTAATCCAAAGCATAGAGAATGGAAAAAGATGCCCATGCATATTGAAAATGAGTAATGTCAAAGAAGGCGGGGCAAATGTATTCCCAAGACTAAAACTAAATACTAAATACGGTGATGATCTCCATACGCGGATAATGTGGCCCCAACCATGGGCAAGAATTATTTGATTAAACCGATGGTCCCTCCCTCCCATGGTGTGAAGAGTTCCATTTATGAGCGTCATTAGCCGCCTCTATCACGAGCAGGAAAAACTTGCAAGCGCACCGTGTAGAAAGGGAAGCCCGATTGAGATGGAAACGGGGTAGGTGCTGAAGATCTGAATATCCATGCCCAAATATTTTACTTTTTCCCTGCGGGTGGTTCGAATCTGCGCCTTTTCCCGTGAGGGGAGTTTATAATCCAATACGCGTAGGATGAATTTTTGAAAAACATTTGTCAATATCAGGCGGTGAAGCTTCATAACAAATTAATTGGCCTGGCCTGGCCTGAAGAAAGAGCATGGTTGAACAGGGATGCAATGAGAAGATATTTATGGCCAAATCTGTGTATTATGAAGGATTCAGTACTCATCCAATAAGGTCCTGTTCTCCTTCTTCGGTTCTGGAGTGTAATTCTTCCATGGCTTTTCCTGATGTTTCTCCTGTGGGTTTGATGAGTTTCGATCTGGGATCTGATAGTTGTACCAGTTTTTATCCTGTTTCGGGTTCTGCGGGCTTTGGTTTGGAGAATAAGGTGAAGATGGAGCCGGTTGATTGTCATGATCATGGGGAGGAGCAGGAGGAATTGTTAGGGAATGTTTGTAAGCAGGAAGTCGAGGATCAGCATGAAATAGAAACGATTCAGCCCGAGGAAACAAGTAAATTGGCAGAATCTTCTGTTAAACGTGAGCCGGCTGAGGACAGCACTGGGGATGACTGTGATGCCAAGGCTCAGTGCTCCAAAAGAAGGTATGGATGAACTTTGCTTGAGATGTTTTGTGTGTTTTTCATAAAACCCAACAATTTAAAGGGCTCTCGGGCTTAAAGATTCATGTTTTAGAATCAAATTTTGTTAGCTTAAAGTTTCATATTTTAGAACCAATTTTTGTTAGCTTAAAGTTTCATGCTTTAGAACCAATTTTTGTTGGCTTAAAGTTTCATGTTTTGGAACCAATTTTTGTTGGTTTCTTTTGAATAACCTGCACAGAGAAGATCATTTCATTTCATGGCTCCTTTCTTCTTTGGGTCGGCTTATCATATATCTTATATAGACTAGTGAGGGATATCTATCATAGAGGAGCCAAAGATTGAGAAGTGCTTATAAATCATATTAAAGATTTTTCTCAGAAGATCATTGATCTTAAGTTCTTTCAACTGGCCAAGGATTGAACGGCGTTCATTTCATCCCAATTTCTAGACATGTCAAATCATACTCATGGTTTGTTCTAAGGAGTTAAAGATTTGAGTTTTCTGAATGCAAACAAGACTGGAGTCTGGAACACAGTAAAACCAGTTTCACGAATCTTCTGTGCCTGACAGCAATAAACGAGTTGGGAAGTTTTAGTACATCATTCATGGCGGTCGAGGATCACAAGATACATCTTTTATCTTTCTCAATCAATTTCCCGCTCCGTTAAGCTTCCCTACACTGGATCAAAATCCATTTTTGGAAACCAATTTTCAGATTGAAGCTTCTAACACAATTTCATTTGGTTCATGTCTAATTGGTTTGCTTTGTTCCATAGATTCCCTGCCCATTCAAAAACGCCCTCCCACAAAAGCTCTTCGTAATTAATCCATAAAACTTCATACCCCAACTATGTTTTTAGAATTTGGCCACTCCTCCATTATAGCCTTTGATCTCGTGAGGATCTACTGCAATTCCTTGTACTGCCCTAAATCCTCTCCACCTGGCTGTACTAGCCGAGCCATTAATGGTTTTTTCAAGAAAAGCAGCCCAGAATCCCCGTGTCAATTATTTCGTTACCATATTATAATTTGGATTTGTGGCTGAGTTAAGGACACGAGTCTTCCGTTGTAACAGTGTGCTTTTGGGGGCATTTAAAAAAATGGGCGTTAGTCCTTCCGAGTTTGCAGCAGCGGCAGGCTCTATTATTTTGTTCCCATAAATACATTTCCGCCATCATTAATTCCTGCACCTACTTTCTCGTGTGGTTATTCGGTGCCATTATTTGAGGCTTTCCTTTTTCTTTATAGGCTGCTGTTTGCTTTTAATTCTATCCATGTTCAGTACCCTGGGCCGCTGAGGATTCATGTGGAAGTACACCAGGTGGGCTCTCGGCAATCTTATTCCCCTCGTTTTGCCAGAGAGATTGGCTCAGGAATTTAAGAAAAAGTTACAACTTTTTCAATTGTATTTATCTTTGTGCATCAGTAAAATAAATGTCTCTCTTACGTACGCTGTGTGTCCAGGAAGACCGTTCAGAAGAGGATTGTCTGCGTCCCGGTAGGCCCGGTGGACGGACGGCAGAAGAGCGATGGACCCCCTTCTGATATGTGGGCTTGGCGAAAATACGGCCAGAAGCCAATCAAAGGCTCTCCCTACCCAAGGTCTGTTTTTTTTTCCAAGTTCTTCTTTTTCTCAACTCATCAAAATCTTTCAGTTTTCCAATGTGTGATCCCAAATCTATAAAAACATATATAATTGATTACAGAAACAATCTCTTAAGAATGTTACATGAATTGTTCATAATTTATATGTTACTAGTATCAGGAAAATCTGAAAAGATTAATCAGTTGCATATGTATTTGTATTGGGTCTGATTATATTGAGCGATCTATCATTAGGAGTGTGATCTAATATGTCGAACTAAAAATATACACAATTGATTCCAGAAATAATAATTTAAAAATACTAAATGAACTGTGAAAACTCTTGACAATGATGTAAAGAAAATTTCAGAAGGTTTCTTTTAGATCGCACTCAGCCATCCTTCAATTGAAAGAAAAGATTGGTCCAAAACGTCAATACAAAAGTATACACAACTGATTTTAAGAACAATCTTTTAAGAATACTACATCAAGTGTGGAAAATTCATGCAAATAGTATCAATAAATTCTTAAAAAGTTTCTTCTAGAAATAATTGTATTTGTTTTTGTATTGATGTTTTGGATTATACTCAGCAATCTACCAATAGAAAGACAAGATTGGTCGTAAACATGGATAAAAAACATACATAATTGATTCTAGAAACAATTTTTTAAGAATACAACACTCCATCAATAAAAATCTTGTAAGAATACTACATGACTGTTGAAACCATGCATCAAAGATATCAAGAAAATTGAAGTTCGATTGTGAATGGTTGGTAGAAATTTCATCTTGTTCAGTTTTATGTGAATTCATAACTGATCCATGTTTGTCTCACGTTGACGAAAACATATACAGAGGCTACTACAGGTGCAGCAGTTCAAAGGGTTGCTGTGCAAGAAAGCAAGTGGAAAGAAGCTGCACAGATCCCTCAATGCTGATAATCACATACACCTCTGATCACAATCATCCATGGCCAGCAAACCGCAACAACAATTCCAATTCCAACTCTGCAGCAAAACACTCACAAGAACTCCCAACCGTTTCTGCTGCTCCAACTGTTTCTACCGCTCCAGCTGTTTCAGAGAAAAGCTCTACAGATCACCATTTGGGTGCTTCATCAGAAGATCAGACATGCATTTCTTCTTCCGAGAACTTGTTCTCATTGATCATAAACTCTCCAGACAGACTAGAACAGTTCCATGCAGCCGAGCCCCTGTCAACCTTCATGCAAGACGTAGAGCTCTGCATTTCCAGATCCAACCACAACTTAGGCCAAGAAGATGATGATTTGTATGCAGATCTTGGCGAATTGCCCGAATCCTCTGCAATCTTTAGCACTTCCAGAGGATTCTTCGAAGATGACGAGAACAGAAACAATGGCGGAATCGATCGGTGTAGTTGGCTTTCCTGGTCTGGAAATTGCTTGAACAATGCAGTTATCTGATGACAACGATCCACTAGATTTCAAGATTTCCAGATTTCATCATAATGTGGTGAGTTGCAGGTTGGTTATATTCGTTTATTAATTAAGTTTTCATGATGAATTCCATTCCTTGGAGAGTTCATCATTGTATTTCCAGCAGATTCGAGCCAAGCCCAAGAACAAATAGGGGAAATCTCCCACCTCAATAATCATTTTTTCTCCGTTTGTAAAATATTGTAAAAGTTTTCTTCCACACTTTTATTAATTTCTTAATTATCTGTCTGTACTACGAACCAATCCTGCAATTTTCTCAATTCCAGAGGCTGATGATGAGAGCATTTGCTGCAGTTGTAACTAACGCCACTAAATTTGTCTCTTTTGCTCATAATCCCAACAAAATCAAAATCATAATCATAATCAAAATCTTACCAGAATTCCAAGAAACGGCAACCAAATTTTCTGGATTTTTATTAAGTCGAAGGATAACTAATAATATATATGCCCATGAAGTCATTTTTACCAATGGAGTTGTAGACAAAGGACTGATAACTACAATTAGGAATAAGATTGCGTAGAAACTGAAAAGAGATCCATTAACTGTGTACCAGACAAACACCAAGTATAAAAGAGATGTAGGCAACAAAAACTACAAGTATAGACGTAAAAGACAAGAAGATTATTAAAATAGAAAATGGGCGAAAATTTGAACGTTATTTCCTCGAATGCCTCCACTGTCATGACAATCATATAAATCATATTTAAATTGCAATTATTGTGATTGTATAACATGCATGTATATTTTAAGAGGAATTCATTTATGATGGAGATAATGCCAACAATAACGGCTAAATGCAATGCATTTATTTATGCCAGTAAAGTTAAAAGAGATGAACACAAAACATATTTGTACAATATATTTATGGCCCTGACAACGATAATAATCGTATTTCTTTGCACGTTGTATGCCCTCGGGGGTTCTGAGGTTGCTTCTTCCATCAATATTTATGTATAAATTCAAACACATTGTTTTCAAAATACAATTATAAAAATGGAGTAAGACTTCCATTATTTATTCATAATGTCAGCAGAAATAATGCTTCTCCATGAACGTGGTTTTAGCTTTCCCATTGGAGTTTCTATGGTTTTATTTTTTTTAAAAATTATTGAAGAGTAATTACGGTTGGAGATAAATTGGATTGAATTTGTTTTATTATATTATAAAAATAAATATAAAAATAAAAGCTATATGTTTTCTATAATTCATATGAATGCAACGTTTCAGATTATACTATATGATCTATCAATATTCATATATAATTCATATGAATGTTCATGGAAGCTTTTGAATTAGAATGTGTACAATTTTTTTGAATTAGATCATGTAGTGTGATTTGAAACTTTGATGACAAAAAAATTATACACAACCTAATACAAAAACTTTCATGAACGAATGTGTAAATAATATTTTGAATTAGAAATGGATAAAATAAAATGATAATTTTTAATGTTTCATTTTGAATTAGAAATGGATTGTGAGGGAAATAATGATAGCAATGTATGGGAAAAGCATAGATCCAAATTTGAGTAAGAGAAGTCCCAAATTTGTCAAAGGTAATTTCATTAGGATAAAGTAATATATTTTCTCACTTTTCCTTTGAACTCTTGTCATTTTGATAATGATTCGAAATGTTGATGAATACAAAATTCACACACAATCTTATTGAGAAGACAATCAAACAAATTTTAGCATAGATTGTGGAAATTTGATAGTATTAATAAGTTGATGTAGTTTTTAATTTTTTTGGATCTAAGATAATAAGTTTAGAAGTATATTATTTATCATAACTAACAAACAATATAATATTAAGAAAGATATTTAGTCGTAATAATGTTTTATCAAATTTTCATATTTTTGGATATTTATGTATAGTTCATTCTTAAACTATTAGATTAGGATGATACAATTTGTTACAAGTAGTGGTTGCCGTTGCACCAAAAGATCGATCTATTAATGCCCGATACAACCACTAGACTTATAGAAGACACAAGAGACTGTTAAACCATGTCACGAATCTTGAGGGGAGCGCTGACTATTTTGCCAACAATTTCTCCCTCAACGTTACTCGAGGGGATTCGAACCTGTGACCAAGCTCTGATACCACTTGTTACAAGTAGTGGTTGTCGTTGTACCAAAAGATCGACCTGTTAATGCTTGATACAACCACTAGACTTATAGAAGACATAGGAGGCTGTTAAACCATGTTATGAATCCCGAGGGGAGCGCTGACTATTTTTCCAACATAGGATAGTTGACACCTATGTTGAAGGTCACCCTCTTTATTATTTTGTGTTCTTGATGTAGAGTAGGATGTTGCAATGTGACTTACTTTGGGCATGTAGTGTATATGAAGCAATGACATGAATGAGGCTTTAATGATAAAAGAAACAATATGCTCTGCAGGGACTTTGTGAGTAGATTCTAACTTCAAGATTTAGCTTTGTGCATATTCCATTTGATTTTTAAGTTGTTGATCAATAATGCTCCTTTTTTTTCATTTTTCATTTATTATTGTTTCTCTTTATATAGAAATTTTATTTCGTCCACTATAATTTTTATCATAATTAAAACATAACCCTTTGGCTTCCTTTCTTTGTTTTGGTTAAGGCATCAATCTCAGGCCAAAATAATGATAATGCCAAGGATGGACAATCTTTGTTGCTAGGCAATTCCACCTATTTGGAAATAAATAGGTTCAATACCAAAGATTGTGAAGATAACGCTCTATACAATAAATAAATCAAAGGATGAGATACAAGGGTTGAATAAATATAACATGAAAATCTAAAACTTATATGCAAATGTGAAAATTAAGTTGTCTTATTGTGGAAAACCATGCTTAGATCAATTCCTTTTTAATGATGCTAAAAATATCCTACGTATCATGCTTCGTAATCTTATCTTATGTGAACTTATAACAAAAATAAATAAAGAATACCATCACCATAATATAGCTACAAATAGGCACAAATCAATGACTTAAGAACATCACATAACATAGGATTTATGTGGAGAAACCCTTGTGGGAAACAATCTCCACCAATAAGAGAGGCCAATTATGCATTATTAACAATACATATGATTACGATCTTCTCTTTGCCTCCAACATGACAAAAACTATGTATCTATGAAAAATCTCCTTATACCTCCCACATGTCCTTGTTCCTATAGAGTAACTCTACAGTTTTTTTTTCATTTCATACATTCCACATCCAACATGTTAAATTGATAGAATGCCAACAAATCCAAAACCAATGAAGATGTACAATGAAGATTATTCATTTTAAATAATCACAACCCTTGGATTACCTCCACGAAGCTGGAAGGACATTGGTTTTAGCTCCAATACTTTCCCTCCAACTTGGATGCCTAATCTTGCAAGATAATGTTACATTAAATATAATAAATGGAGGAATATTGAAAGACATGGCCTCTTCCAAGCCCCCACTTGGAGAATCCCAAAGATCACTAGTTTTCCTATCCTAAGTCATCAATTATCTTATTTTAGGCACCAACATGTAGGAAAAAATTATTAAATAATTGTGTTCACAACCCACCTTTATTTCTACTTGTGGAGCCCATCACCCCTTATGACTGTGCTACAAACAATAGTGAAAATAAGTATTACAAAAGTTTTTCCCAATACACTCTTTTATGATACTTTCCAAGGATGTTTGAACCATGTCATAGGATTTACAAGGTAGATGACATCTTAATCCTAACACCACCCATATTTAGCAATTTTTTTCTCTACTTATCTTTTAAAAATAATTAATTAGATGACAAAACTTGGATTGGACATGCACGCCTCAATTTCAATGTGGTATTTTAGATTCCATAATATGGTTTATTCAAAATATCCTCTATTATATGGCTCACTCTCAAAGAGAAGATATAGAACTAATAATTATAGGCCGCTAATGAAGAATGCAGATAACATAGTTTTCTTTGAATGATACAAAATGTTAATACATTGGCTTACAAAGCTTCTTCTTTCCTATCTAAAATAAACCACCCTATGTATGAGAACTAACTTCCTACCAAAAGAACTTTGTTTTTTAAACTTATTTACTAACATAATATTTAAATATTTATTATAAATATTCTAAACTTATCTATAAAAATATGTAAAACTTAACACTCACACTTGCTACATCAATTTGAACAAAGGGTGGAACATTCTAAGAGTTGAACATAACTCTTTTAGAGACCTTGATGAAACATCTTCAACATCCTCCTCACTCAACTAAGAGACACAATATTAAATCCATCAACATATCTCTTGATTGTAGAACGTTTTATGAAATGGAAGAACATACAGTGTCTCCATGTCCTACATGCACAATTAGAGAAACACTTTCCTTTTAAAGTCTGCAATCTCCTTCTAGCACATTAAAATCCCTCCTCATTGCTAAAAATGAGAAAATCCCTCCTCTGAGAGTCCACAACTCCTTTTAGGGTGTCAATATCCCCCATCTAGTGTTGTAAAAATATTCCCTCCTCTATTCTACAAAATAACCTCAATCACTATAAGTGTAAAATAACTACACCCATAAGGAAAATCCTAGCAAAAAAATGTTCCTTGAAGGGACATAAATAGAAGAAAGTACCTTCATGCAATAAATCACCACCAAGCGGGGTGAACTATTTAGAGCAATGGTTAAAAAACTCCATTAGTGAGGTTGTTTCCAAGGTTCAAATCCCCATTGGGTTGTTGTGATCGCATGCTTGTGCCTAAGTTGGGCCGCTATGCCTATAGATTTGAATGAGTGGAGTGTTTGGTAGCCTTGAATATGGCTGCCTCTTACCAACCAAAATAATAATAATAATAATAAATCATCATTGAGAAAGACAATAACTTGAGATTTAATTAAAGTATATCTTGCCTTTGATTACCCCAATCCTCCAATATGATTTGGTTTTATTTATAAAGCACACATGATTCCTCCTCACTATGATGGTGGTCTGTCTTACTTATGCACTACAAAACCATAATTTTTTTCTATCACTTTTATGTAGAACAAGATATTTCTATTTCTTCAATTTTTCAATGGTTAGATACTTAGCTTGTTGAATAAATTTCATTTGAGCATTGTCCATTTTTTTTGGCAAAAATAACATTTTAATTCTTTATTATTTGAGGTATTAGAATCCTTCTTAACAAGAAAAGAAGTTTCCTCAATAATTGAGTATTTTTATGGACTCTACTTTCATCATCAATCAAAGAAGGAATCATTGTTTCCAATTTGGGATTAATTTTACTTAATTTAAAAACAATATTAAATTTTTAAGACATACTATGCTAGTAAGATCACTTTAGCATCATTAGATCACTAACTATATTTTTAACACTTGCAAGTTGCTTAAAAAGAGAACAAAATATACTAAGATGTTCAACAATACTATCATCTTCTTTCATCTTCAAATCAATTTTTTTTTCTTAATGGGCATATTTTCACTTGAAGTTTGTGAACCAAACAAATAATCAAGTCCCTCCCATGTTTTCTTTATTTATCATTTTATATCAATATGATGTAGATATTCATAAGACATAATACTAATCAATGTTTTGGTCCTAAGATCTTTAGCCATTTATTTTAGTGCTTCATCTACATCTCATGGATTTTCAATAGTTTCAGCTATAATGTTCCATAAATATTTTTCAACTAGAAGTAATTGTGTCTTTATCTATTGTGTATGAAAAGCACACCCTTCATATTTAGCTCAATAGTAATTAACTTTTCCATCTTAATTATCTTACTACTCCAAAGGATCAAAACAACTTCAAATATTTTCACTCATTATTTGCATTAGAAAATCTCAATAACTCCTTATACCTCCCCAATGAATGCATAAAATATCACATACACCAATATGTATGGATGTGCATGCGTGTGTGTGTGAGAGAGTATTTGTATGTATGTATGTATGTATATGTATGTGTGTTCAAACATATGTATATGTATAAATATATTTCTATACATATACATGTACATATGTATGTCTATAAATATACATATATCTATATATACACGTACATACACATATAAATATATACATGTGTGTGTATATGTGTGTATACACATGTATATATATGTGCATGTGCACTGAAATACATACATACATATATACATATACATGCATACATAAATATATGCATACATTCATATAAAACTGTATGAGGTTGGGTTTGTACCTCTCTGTTGGTGTGTATTCTTGTTTTCTAGAGTGGATGGGAGGTTACCCATACTTGTGTAGGATATTCATGACTATTTGATGTATCTATTTATACTAGGCGAGGATTTGGGTTTGGTTCCTTATTCAATTTTCTTCTTTTAAAAGTAAGGTGGTTGAGAGGATTCTGATGAGCCCCAATTATGCTTGTTTTATTAGATACTTTTATGTTGGTTGGACTCTGTTTTTCTATTATAAGCCTTTGGGGCTATGAGGTTTTGTATTATTTTGCTAAGACTTTTGTTGTGACTTGATGATAACCAATCCTATTATGATAACATCCTTTGTGATAGTATTGCGTCCTTATAAGTGCAATATAGATATATATTTTTATAAAATAATTTGATGATTATTGTGTTTGATATATTAATGCATGCACAAGAATATGCTTTATATTAATCTTTTGGGTGCAGCTATTGAATAAGTCAAAGAACATCAAGTTTCAACAGGTCATTTGAAGTAGTCAAAACATGGCAAGAAAGGAAGTAGTTAGCAAGGTCATAAACATCAATCCAACTATCTTTATCATAGAAGACTTCTTCAAATCACTTGGAAAAATATTTACCTTCCTAACTATTTCACATGCTTGATCATAGAGTATATTTAGGAGAATATTTGGTTTAAATTATGGTTGGATAGAGTCCACTCTGTTCCACTCTGAGATACCCCTAGTTTCTAGTTTTTAATAAAGGAACTCTCCCTATACACAAGTGATTGAGGTGCTAAGTTAGTTAGTTCATTCTAGTCTTTGTTTTCTGTAAAGTTTCCCACATTTTTCCTTCAAGGAGGTTGGTTGAGAAATATAATAAAATCTTCTACGTACTGTATTTTATGAGTAATAAATAGTTTCATCATTTATGTGTTATTGATATGGTGGAATGATAATGTTTTGGATGTTTACCTTTTGAAGTCATAGTTTTTAATCAGGAGTACTCATCCAAGGCGACCCACTTGGTGAGAAAACCTTCATTTTTTTCTATAGTTTAATTTAGTTTAGATGTTCAAGTTATGTTTTTGTTAATTTAGTAGTAAAATGCTCTTGCAGCCATGGAAACTCATCATTCTGACTGTTCCTACAATCATAGAAGAGAAGTAGAGTTTGTTTGATTAGTTGAATAATCCCCATTTCAACATGAGTTTAGGTTGATTTTTTCCATTGGAAGTTATAGACAATGTCATTTATGCACTTTCCTTACAAGAATTTAGTTCATAATCTCTTTGGTTAAAGTCTGTTTAGCATGGCTTCAAAGCTTCTTAGTGCACATACTATGCTATACCATTTCAAGTACACATCCCCTGTCTAACAAGTAAACGAGTCTTGATAATAGAATTTAGTAGCTACCAATTAGGACACCTTGTCCTTGAGGTGATTTATTACTCCCATCTATTCATTCATTGTTAGGAACCAGTATTTTTGGCATTTTTGCTAGGGATGGTGTCAAACTAAGAAGTTCTCTAGAGTCATTAGTTTCTTTTCAGTTTTCAGTAGTTAAAAAAGTTTTTTTTCGCTTCTTTCTAGTATGCCTTAGTTTTAGTTACTAATGAAACACCATTATTTCACCAATTCTTGTGTAGGTTCACTAGTATTGAGTTAAAGTCGTATGCATAGGGCTAGGAGAAGAGATTATCTTGGTAGATTCCTTCCCAATGACCCTCATCCTGAAAATCAACTAATTGAGTTTTAAAATTTACCAAAAGAAGAAGACAAGATAAAACCATTTGTTGATGCATTTTTCAATTTGAGTATCTCTGAAGCCTCCTCTGAAGATCCTCCTGCTCAAACATTTACTGAAAATCCATTTTCTTTAATACTTTATTAATCAAGATTGGTTGGCTAGAACCCACCTAATCATCCTACCTATTAATTTATCATTACCAACCAAAATAAAGTTGACAACCTCAAGAATATTCCTACCTCAATCCTTCCTACATTCTATGGGCTAGTAATAGAGGACCTAAACACCTTCTTGTTTGATTTTGATATCCTTTGTAGGAGCTATGATTATACTACTTATGCTCATAGGCTCAACTTGTTTCCTACCACATTGAAAGAATCTACACTAAGATGGTTTATGATCCTAGGTAGGAACACTATTTATAGTTGGGATGAGATGAAAGAAAATTTCTTTGAGAAGTACAAGGAATATTGTAGAGCCAGTGACATGCGAGGTGATGATATTTTTAGAATGCAAAAAAAAGAGGATGATGGTTGGGTAAAGCTGTGACTTGAATTAACTCTTATTTTAACTCAATTTGGGTTTATATAGATATTCTTAGTTTTTATCTAGATTTGTCAATCTAGGGTTGTAAACTGATGAATGATATCAAGGAAATTTTCCAAAGGGGTGAGGATAGAAAGTTAAGTGGAATGAAATGCAACTATTCAGACTATTATACAACACATTCCCTAAACTAATTCACACTTCTTAAACTATTCACACTTCTTAAAACTAATCCACTTTGAAATAAATGTTGCAAGATACTTCACTCTTATTCCTTAAACAACTCTTAATCTAAGAATCTTTATGGAATAACAAATATAATTAGAATAGAAAACACCAAATACTAATTGAAGAGTCTTAACATTAGTTATATATCAGACAATTCCTATAAATTATAACATTTTTATCTAACATACTTCTAATGACAAGAGTTGTTTCTTGGGGGGAAACAGTTGTGATCTATGCATGATAGGATCTATGTACATAAATTATCTCATAGAAAACAAAATTGCAAATCTAACATGAAATCATATTATGTTCAATTTAAAAGATAAATCATTGGATAAAAATATATATAATAGAGCATCAATTAATATTTACTCAACAAACATTAAACAAATCAAAACACACACACACACACACACACACACACACACATGTAATCACCTGAAAATGGATAAGATTAAATCAAGTGAGCAACCAAGGAAAAATCAAAGCAATCAAATCAAATCAAGCTAAAATCAAAGCTAAATTGCAATTAAGCCAATAATCCAATTTAATTGAAAATCAAAAGCCATTAAATCAATTTAATTCTAATAAATCATGAGAAATCAATAAATTGTGCAATTAATCTAATTAATTGCATAGTTCAATTTAAATCAAATCAACCCATTTAAGGGGTACACATGGCTAAACAAATTAAATAAATTCAATTATTAAATCCCTATTTTCCCTCAACCACCAAATGGGAGAAAATGCATCAACCAATAGGATTTAAGGATCAAGCTCAAAACGAATCTCAATCACACATAAGGTGAGAGCATCTTGGCCACCTATTTTGTCTCTTTGTCCCAATCTTTGAGGTCAATCCATTTAAATTGTCTCCAAAGGTGGAACCATGGACTTAACCCTAATCAAACCATGATCAACTCAACTCTACCCCATACCCTTGCCAAAATCTATAAAAGCAAGGGATCATTCAATTAATTATCATTCACAAATATGAGAATAGCATCAAACCTCTTGCATTTTCGAGCTAGAAAGGCAAATTTAGAACTAATTAAGGCTTATTTCTTTTGGAATTGAACTTTTTAGTTTCTTTATCATTCATTGTTGTTTTAGGGTTGTCAGTAATGGATGCTTGTTGAGAGCTTTTCATTAGAAAACCTAAATAGAGGTCCATAGAGTGCTTAATTGTCAATTATTTGCTTAAATTAGATTGCTATTTGTGGTAATTTAGTTCTTGTATTCATTTATTTGCAATACCCTATGAAGGTTCTTTTCATAGCACACAAAATGATGCCCACCATGGGGCATTAGGCCTCATTTTTATAAAATTCAGAGAAATCATTTTTTCCTTGCATGTGCTTGTATTTTTCTCTATTTTGTAGGTTAAACAACGCATCTGATAGTTTCTACAGTGCATATGAAGGTTTAAACATCGCATCCAATGCCTGTAATAGCACTTCCATGGAAAAGTGTTGTGCATTTACATAGCTAAATGACACATTTGATCTTTCTATTATCTTGTCTATCATTCTTTCAATGTGTATACCCTGACTACAGAGCACATTTGATGGATTTCACAACGCATTTAAAGTTTTCTTTTAGCACATTTTCCTGTTAAAACAACACGTTTAATTTCTATTTCTGCGCGTTTAATTTATTCTGCAACACTTTCAATTGATTTAACAACACTTTTAATAGGTTTTGATGTGCTTTTAATTAAATTGCAAATTTACAAAATCTAACTTTCAGGAAATGATTTCTCTGTGATTTCAGGATGATAGGTCACAAAAAGGTTAAAAATCCAGAGACCAGATTTAACAACGAAGGGAAAGCATTGACCAACCGAATAAAAAAGGAGAACATAGCAAACATCAAGCTAGTTTTGGATAATTCGCAACAAGAAAGTGAGGTATATGAACAATATTTGAAAGTTGTAGAATCTTACAAATCAAAGTTTGTCTTGTTAAATTGGATTTATTTTCCTTAATCGATTTGTGTCAAAATTGATAAATAAGGCTTAAATTTTAGTTTCTACTTGTTTTCTTCATTTTGTTTATTTGTGTTGACTAACTTGTTGGAGAGGAGGCAAAGAAAAGGGAACGATTGCCACTAGGTGAGTCAAAAACATGACAAAATCTATTAAAAATGCCCCTAGCCTTTGCTAGCTTCAAATCAAGGTAAGCCTAAAACTTGGTCAATTTTTGTTTAAATTGTGGCCTTGTGATTTTTGCTAAAATCTAGTAAGTAAAAATAGCATAAAGGATAAAATCAAGCATTTAATCAAACAATCCCTTATTTGTGGAGGAGAGTAGAAATACTCAATTCCCATTAGTTAGTGGGTTTGGATAAATTGAACATTGTTAATCGTGCTTGGGAGGCAAGAATAGATAGGGATATGCTCTTCACCTTTTGGTGAATCAAACTCCTAAAACCTATTTCTTAAATCCATTTAATTTCTTTACAAATGAACATGCTAGATCTTTAGTGGGCTCACCTCTTGAGATTTTCCTTAACGAGGCCAGTGAGAGGGACAACCCAAAGTGGGATACATTTGCCTTTGCCACAAAAATCCGACCCACTATAAAAGGAAATGCATGCATCCTTAATGGGGTGAGTGACAAAAGGATATTAAGCTTCGAACTTCCTCGAGTAGTCCTTTGGGATTGCGCAAAACTCTGATATACCAGTGGTGGGAAGCCTCCTAATTTTGGGGGATAAAACTTAATGTCCATTTTGAACGAAATCTTGATTAAATACCTTGTTAACTTAGAAAGCCTACCTTGTAAAGCCATGCATAAGAACCAATTTGACAACTAGGTAGATTGCTTGGAGTTACTTTTTATGCAAAAACCCGTGATAACATCCTTACATATTCAAACACTTTTTGTGTAGAGGGTTTAAAAAGAACATGTGTATTTGTTGTTGCTTTGTTTGAAGATACATAGAACAAGTGAGAGATATCCATTTTGCAAAATCATCTTATATTTTAATATCTTCATAAAAAGAACAATCACCAAGTTTGGGGAACACAATTTCGAATCAAATCCTTGTTAATGCCAGTTTCTACACGATCTCATAGACTTAAACTATCTTTACAAGAAGATGACACTTGCATAGCAAGAGAGGTCCCCAAATTTGAATCTCAAAACTCTTTCATAAATCACAACCAAGGGGATAGTCTCCCAAACCTTTTTGAAAAGAGAATTGATCTAATGGATAGAAACTCCGCATTTCATGATTACATGCATGGGGGAGACAATGAAAATCAAGGAAACATTAATCATGAAAATCAAGAGCCTAAATAAACAATCGAAGACAAAGCCAATAGGGTGGCTCAAGACATCAAATTCCTTGAAGTTATGGACATACTTATAGAGAGAAATAGGGAAATATATTTCCTTAATTTAGCCCAAGCAGGGGTAAAACTTCCTCATGGCTATGATGTTGATCAACTTAAGAAAGATAAGAAAGAGGATAATCCTATAGGTGCTATGAACAAACAATTGAAAATGTTTCAAGCACAAATCGATACAATGAAGAAAGTAGCCGAACCTAAGCCATTTTCCATCGAGGCTTTATGTCCATTTCCTTTTGATAAGAGCTTGGTTATGGCACCATTCTCAATTAATGTGGTCTTTCCAAAATATGACAAATATACGGGTAAATTAGACCCACAAGACCATCTTAGAGAATTTTGTGCTCTAAGTATCAAATTCATGCATGACACAACCTATCTGATGAGGCTTTTTCTGAGAAGTTTAGGAGGCCAAGCCATGGAATGGTTCTCAAAACTTCCACAAGAGATAAAAACATTTGAGGAATTAGCCTCAAAATTTATGACTCATTATTCCTATAACATAGAGCACAAAATCACCATGCTCAATCTATGCGATACTAAACAATGAGATGGTGAGTCTTTTCTAGGGTTTCTCCAAAGGTGGAGAACAGTCTTCACATGGTATCCATGAAGAATACCTGAAAAAGAAAAGATGGAAATATTTATGAATCTAAAATATGGAGATGAACTATAGGCTCCAACTTCAATGTCCCCCTACTTTTAAAAATATCATCGAAAATGGGATCAAAATTGAAGCAGCATTGGTTAAAAGAGGGGAAATCAAGTTATTCAAAGATAATAAGCCCTATACCAACACCAATAACAATCATAACTTATCTAATATAAAAATAATAAAGGATCCAACAATCACAATGATAAACCAAGACTATGGTTGAAAAACACCAATAAAAATCTTGTGAATGATGGAGTTGTGGAAGCACACAACTTGAAGGCTACCCCCTTTAACTTATCAAGCGGGTCAAATCCAATGTATAATGTCAAGAAAATGACTAAGGTTCCTTATAATAATAACACCAACAAAAATGCAAACAACAAAAACAAAAATCCCTTCAATTATTCCAATGTTAATAAGCCTAAACCATTCTTTTCCACCTATCAGAAAAGAAAATTCACATTTCTAGGTGAGCCTTTGGAAAATGCATTAATAACTTTAGTGGCCAACAAAATCATCATTTTACCTGAATCGAGGCCATATGAACCGAAAATCAAGCCCACATGGTGGAATGATTCTCATCATTGTGAATATCATCGCAACAAAGGACATAAAATGAATGAATGTATAAAATTAAAACACCTTGTCCAAGATTTAATTGATGATGGAACCATAAAAGTGGAAGGGCCTCAAAATAATGAGGATCATACATCTTTCAAAAAACCTTTCCTAAACCATGAAAAGGGAGAATTGTCAAATAACAATCATAACAACAAAAGGGGTAATGAAAAGGTTAAATTTATCCATACTTATGATAACACCATTAATGCCTTAAGTGGTGATGAAAACATAAAAAATGTGATTGTGGTAAAAGAAAAGCCAAGGGAGGCAACATCTAATGTTGTAAAAAGGGGAAAGCATCAAAGATCACTTTATCAGGAGGTGGCCCAAGAATTATGCTCCCTAATCTAACATCTTCATCTGCAAAGAAATATAATTTGGTGGACCAATTGCAAAGAACCGCTGCTCAAATTTTTATCCTAGAATTGCTAAAACTCTCACCAACTCATAAGGAGATTTTGGAAAAGGACCTTGTAGAGACTAATGTGCCTTTGAATTTAGATGCGGATAAGTTCCAAAACATGGTAGGTCATCTTATTGCACCCCATTGTATATCCTTTTCAGAACAAGATGATATGTCTTTAAACCATCCGCAAAATTTTCCTTTACATATAGAGGTTTTGATCCACAAGCATAGAGTGAAGAGAGTCCTAATTGATGGAGGAGCAGGCCTAAATATTTGTACCCGAAACTTGGTTCAAGCCTTAGGATTTTCTGAGGAAGCTATTGACCCAAAGAAGAAAATAACTATTAAGGCTTATGATGATGAAGAAAGAGCCTCCAAAGGTGTCATAACACTCCCCATTAGGGTTGGCCCAATGCAAAAAGAGACCATTTTCCAAGTCCTAGACCTCAAATTAACCTATAATATCTTATTAGGAAGGCCGTGGATCCATGAAATGCAGGTTGTACTTTCAAACTATCATCAATGCCTCAAATTTCCCTACATAGGACAAGAAGTCATGGTAAGTGGGGATTAGAACCCTTTCCAATATTGCAATAACATGAAGCCTATAAATGACTCCTTAGTCCTACATAATGTAGAAGGATCTATCTCCAAAAGAATAGAACAAGGGTAAAGCTCAAAAGATCTTCCATCTTTGAAAGGAAAGGAAAAGGTAGAAAAAGAAAGTGTTGTTGAAAACCATCAAGTTCCCACTAACTTAACTACATAAACTAAAGAAAAAGATAAAGTTAGTGAGGAAAGTACCCATGACGAGCGAAAAAAAGACCAAGCTAGATCTATTCAAATCTACACCAAGGATTCCCATTATTTAAAGATGGATCACATAATGAATAATTTTGAGAAGCAATGCCAAATTAAATAGAAAGGTGTAGGTGAATACTCATTATCTATGATGGATCTACCCTTATCTCCCAAAACCCATGGAAGACCATCTAGCTTACCTCATAAATACAATGACTACTTTGTGAGGGCAAGTACTTCATCCATGGATGAAGAAGATAATGAAATCTTAAACTGGCTATATAAGGATGAAGAATCAAGTGCCAATGAAAAGTGCAATCAAAACATAAGCATTCCCACTCATCAATATGGAAAAGGATTCCAAATAATGTAGAAGATGGGATATAAAGGACAAGGGAATTTAGGTACAAGAAACAAAGGACTAATTGAGCCCATTGAAATGTCATGGAGAGATATTAAGGAAAATAATGGATTAGGGTACCTTGAACAAGGGTACACTCAAAAGAAGCACCCAAGGGTTTATGACCAAATCTTGCAGCTAGGTTCCCAAAGCGATAAGGATTCAAACAATTGGGAATGGGATTCATTGTCAAGTGTATCATGCCAAGGTAAAGAGGTGGATATCATACATACTTATACTTATAGAAAAGGAAAAGAACAAGCCTCATAATCAATTTAGAATCAAAATTCAAGTTCTAATCATGAAGTGTTATAAACTATGCCAAATCCAGAAGCTGAAGAAACTCAATGGGTAAGAGAACCTTATGTTCCATCATGGAGGCCTACTATAGAAGAATATAACCCTAGGTTTAACCCAAGATATTTTTACCCAATAGAGACCTAAGAGGTTTTGAGTGAGGAAGATTTTGACCCTAGTTCTCTAGAACACCTAGAAGAGGCACATATCATAGATTTGAGTGATACAATGTTTGAACCTTCCAATGAGGTCATGTCCTTAAACTCTATCGAACCAACCCAAAACATCAATCCCTTATCCCTTATCTATCCAGACCTAATTGAATGGGATTCCATCGAACCTACCATCCTCCCCACATTCTTGATTGATAACTTGGTGTCCCAATACCTTAATGTGGTTGAACCTTCTTCTACCTTGAAATATCAAGAAGAAGTGACGAAGGGAAGTATCCAACCTTTTAGTTCAGTTAGAAGTGAAAAAAAAATTAAAAAAATGGAAAGAATCTAATGTTGAAAACTACATTGTGGCAACATTAGATAAAAAAGAGAAAGAAATAAAGAGTGTTTCCAAAGGTGAAAACCCAACAGAGGCACCTAAGGAAGAAGGGTTGGATGCTTTTCCTAAGCACTATGAGGAAAGATCACCTATCCTAATTGAACCAACATAGAAAGTGAACATTGGGTTAAAATTAGAACCAAGGATCATACATCTAGCAACATCTTTATCTAGTGAAGAAAGGAAGGAATTAGTAAAATTATTCAAGGAGAAACAAATCAATTTTGCATGGTCCTACAATGATATACCAGGGCTAGATCCTAATCTAATAATGTATCATCTAAACATTAAAGAAGGAGTGAGACCTGCCAAGCAGAAATTGAGAAAGATGCATCCACAATAGCACTGCTTGTGAAAGTGGAGTTTGATAAATTACTAAAAGTGGGGTTCATAAGAGCCATTGATTATGTTGAGTGGATTTCAAACATTGCCTGTTTCCAAAGTAGACAAATCTGTCAGAATTTTCACAAACTTCAGGGATCTTAATCTTGCATGTCCAAAAGATGATTTTCCTCTACCAAGCATATACGTCATTGAAGATCTAACAACAAGACATTCAATGTTCTCACTTATGGATGGGTTTAGTGGCTATAATCAAATTAAATAGCACCTGAGGATCAAGATAAAATGACATTTACCTGCGCACGAGGGACATTCTATTGGAATGTTATGCCCTTTGGTCTCAAGAATGCTGGAGCGACATATTAGAGAGTCATGAAGACCATATTTCATGACATAATGCACAAGTTTCTAGAAGACTATGTAGATGATATAATTGCTAAATCCCATTCAAGGGAGGAACATCTACCCATCCTAGAAAGGATATTTACAAGATTGGAGCAATTCAAAGTAAGGTTAAATCCAAAGAAATGTGCATTCAGTGTACAATCAGGAAAACTATTAGGGTACATAGTTTTAGCCAAAGGAATAGAGGCAAACCCGACCAAAGTAAAGGCAATCATGGAAATGGGGGCACCTCAAAATATCAGTCAAATGAGATCCCTTCAAGACATGATTCAATCCATCAGAAGGTTCATCTCCCAATTAGCAGAAAAGTGCCACAATTTTACTTAACTCCTTCACAAGGACACAATATTTAGGTGGGATGAGAAATGTGCAGAAGCATTCACACTATTGAAAAAGTACCTAATGAATCCACCTACTTTGATGCCACCAATAAGAGGCAAGCCCTTAATTTTATACATCTCAACAACATAATATACATTAGGGGCATTCTTGGCTCAAGAGGATGAAGCTGGAAAAGAAAAGGCCATATACTACATAAGCAGAACATTGGTGAAGTATGATTTGAACTAAACATTTATTGAAAGAGCATGTTTGGCCATAGTGTTTTCTTCCCAAAAATTATGCCATTATATGTTATCTCACAAAATCCAACTCATAGAAAAAATTGACCCTTTGAAATATCTTCTCAGCAAAACAACACTAAATGGAAGATTGGCCAAATGGGTCATGGTTCTAAGTGAGTTTGACATAGAGTATGTGGATCAAAAATCTATCAAAGGCCAAGTAATAGCTGATCAACTAGCAAAGTCACCTTTACAAGATGAACATCCAATCCAAGTAGAATTTCCAGATTCTGAAATCATTAATGTTGAAGCAAAGACATGGAAATTGTATTTTGATGGTTCCTATACACAACATGGATCAAGAGCAGGGATAGTATTGATTACTCCTCAAGGGTCCACAATTATAAAGTCTTACAAGCTATTATTTCCATGCACCAATAATATAGCTGAGTATGAAGCATTGGTCATCGACATAAAGTTGGCATTAGAATGGAAAGTAACAAAGCTACAAATCTGTGGAGATTCCCAACTAGTTATTAATCAAATCAATCACGAGTATCAAACTAAAGATGATAAGTTGATACCCTATAAGAACATGATTGAGAATATCAAGAAATACTTCACTCTAATCACATTTGAGCAAGTGCTGAGGGATAAGAATAAAGAAGCAGATGCAATGGCTACTTTGGCATCACTTCTCCAAATACCAGATCAAATCGCTACATATGAATTCCTGGTAGAAGAAGTTGAGCAACCCACATTCGACCCTTCCCATCCTCACACCATTTTCTTACTAAAAGGACATGATTCACCCTGGTATGGATCCATTTACACATACTTAAAAGACCAAATCCTATCCATGGACCAAACTAGAAATCAAAAGAAAAGTTTTATACGACAAGCCTCTCGCTATACCTTGGTATTTGACACGTTGTATCACAAGAGTCTAGATGGAATGATTTTAAGGTGTCTAGAGAAAGAGGAATCAACCATAGCCTTACAAGAAATCCATGAGGCAATTTGTGGGTCACATTCGAATGGTTTAACCCTAGCTAAGAAACTTCTTAGGATAGGATATTTTTGGCCTTCTATGGAAAAAGACACTAGTCACTTTGCAAAAACCTTTCATAAATGTCAGTACCATGGGAACTTGATCCATGTGTTAGCACAAGAAATTCATCCTATGAATACACCTTGGCCCTTTTATCAACGAGGTTTGGATTTGATAGGTATGATTTATCCACCATCTTCAAATGGTCATAAATTCATCATTATTGCAACAAAATATTTTACCAAATGGGTGGAAGTTATACCCTTATCCACTGCCACAGGAAAGAAAATATCCTTGTTCATACTAAATCATATAATCTATAGATATGGTGTTCCTTATGCCATCATAACGGATAATGCAAAATGTTTCAAGAACAAGGACTTGAAAGAACTATGTACACAATTTCATGTGGTACACCAGTCATCTTCAATATACTACCCATAAGGTAATGGACAAGAAAAAGAAATAAACAAGAAAATCTTCAAAATATTGAAGAGGACCATGGATAATTCAGGTAGAGATTGGCACATTTAAATAAACCCTACTCTATGGGCTTATAGGACAAGCATCAGAACGCCAACAGGTGCTACACCATTCTCACTAGTCTATGGAGCAGAAGTAGTTTTACCTTTAGAGGTAGAAATTCCATCTTTAAGAGTCTCATTGCATGGGTTACTAAGTGAAGAAGACTATAGGGTGGCTAGGTTTCATGAATTGGAGCTATTAGATGAAAGACAACAACAAGCTTTTGATCAATTAAAAGTGTATCAGAATCGAATGTCAAGGAACTATAACAAACACATTAAACCAAGGACATTCCTAATAGGTGATCTAGTGTTGCAAGAAAACCCCAAAAATAAAGCATAAAGAGAGAAGAAAGGAAAATGGGAAGCAAAATGGTTAGGACCTTTTTTAATCACTTCATCTTTTGGGATATGTACCTATAAACTAACTGATTGTGAAGGAGAAGAGTTGCAAGAACCTATCAATAGTATACACCTAAAAAGGTTCTACACATGAAGCAGATGAAATGGGATAAAGAGAAAGAGTATTAGAGAAATTAGATGAAAGAGAATCCTATTTATTGTACATAATCAAAATAGATCTTGAAAATATCAAAAACATTGAAAAATAGAAAAGAGAAAATAAATTAGAAATGCAGAAAAGATAAAAAATAGTGGAAAATTGAGCATGAAGAAAGTCAAAAACATTTAGAAATGATCTTGAAAAGGATATTGTCTTGGTGAAAACCTAGCAAATAAGCACCTTGATGATATGAAAATACAAAAAAAATGAAAAAAGAGAAAATACAAAAAAATTAAAAAAAGAGAAAAAGTGCCTCGGTGAAAACCTAGCAAATAGGCACCTTGGTAGAAAAAAGGGAAAAATCTTAAAACATAGAAAAAGAGAGAAAATCCATTCAATCAGTGAAAACCTAGTAAACAGGCACCATTGAAAGTCCAAGCCAGTCTCATGCCTAGTAGTCAGCCTTGTAAATATTGCATTCGCCAGCATTTTTATATATTTGCATAATAAAACCCCACAGTTGCATTTGCAAGTACCTAAAGATTTCGTCACTAATATGAAAAATGTCCCAACTCCAACAATTGCAATCACATCAAACTGGGGGTAAATCAATTCTAGATGAGGAAGGATTCATCAAAGAAAACATCACTCTAACACCAAATCAATTCATCAAATCATAAATAAAAACACGTAGACACATGATCCTATATCCTAACTTCAATTAAACAAACACAAAATTTTGATCCAAGATCTCACAAATACGTTACATTTATCAGGATTAAAAGTATGAAAAGGATGGAACTATACTTGAAATGTGGATTTGAAAAACAACACAAAATTTTTAAGTGATTACTTGATTGGTGAAGTCATGTCTTTCTAGAAAATTGATGAAAGTTTAAACTAGACAAGCTATGATGAAAACATGATATTTTATTGGTTTTTGAATGGCTGTCTTAAGATCAAAGTTTTAAAATATGTATTATTTGTCTAAGGACATGATCATCAAAGAATCATCGAGGACATCTACATATGGAAAAACCGAGATCTTTGTTTGTTTACGCAACATGATACCTTGGATATTTTGATGTTAAATATCATAATACCAAAATCCACTTGCAACATAGAATTTGACAAAATCAGTATTCATACTCTCATGATTGATTTCAATCAGTGATAGTTGTACCAAGGATGGAAGGCAACATGGAAAGGAAATAGGTATTCATATCATCATGGTTGAACCAATGATGGTTGTACTAATTTTGGGTTTCAAAACCGCTCAATGATAAATATAAGATCCTAAATTTGTGAATAGTGATAGCTAGCTGCATACATCCTAGATTAAATGCATTTAAGGTATTTTCCTTTCTTAGTTTGAAAATAGATTTGAAAAAGAGAAAAAGAAAAGGGGGTAGAGTAAAATAAAAAATAAAAAATCAAATGTTCATAAAAAACTATATGTGATAGAGTGTGTTGGAATTTTTTTTTTTAAAAAAGGTGCCTTGCATTAAATCAATTGCATTTTTAAATCATGTTGCACTTAGATTCATCTCATTCCTTGTAATCTTGCAATCATTTAGGGCATTAACCTTAGTTCATTTAGATTCATGGCATTAGGTTGCATTCATTTTAAATCAAATCATTGAATTATCATTAAGTTCATTTTAAAATTTATTTGCATTAGTTTGCATTCATGTAGTTTTATCCATTCATTATGATTCATCATATCATTAAGTTCATTTAAGATTGGATTGCATTAGTTTGCATTCATTTTAAATTCTCATCATTTAGTTGCATTAATTACATCATTTCAAATTACTTCATTAGGACATTATTAATTGCATTACATTAAATTCATTTTAAAAGCATTGCATTTAAAATCATCTCATTGATACATTGCATTTTTCATATAGGTGCATTCATTAAAGTTAATTACATTTAAACATTGAATTATACTAAAAAATTAAGTGTATTAGGTCATTGCATTTACATCTAGATCATCATATCATTTATATCATCTATCATTGCATCAATCAGTGGTCATTAAAACATCAAAATTCATATATCATATAAGTTGCATCCATTGCATTTACATCACATTTGCATCTCATTTGCATCCATCGCATTACATTGCATTATCCATTATGTTATATAAAATGCATCCATATGTACCATCACATAGCATTAATCATTAAAAACCATTAGATATTCATCATTATACATCATCATATATCACATAAGTTCATTAAATCATGAATCACATGCATCCCTGTATTCTATGTCATAAATAAGACAATCATTTGCATCAATAAGAGAATAAACATGTGCATTCATATCATAAACTGCATTTGAAAAGCATAGAAACAAGCATGTAAAGATAGAATCATATAGATCTGCATATCATATAGAGAACCTAAAAAAATGAGTCCAACACATAATGAAATCATATAAAGTAAATCTATCAATGAGTATTAGAGTCCATCAGAACATGTAAATAAAAAATCCATCAAAGCATAACAAGTATCAATCATAAATAAACATCATCTGATAAAAGAATATGAGTCCAATGTCTCGATATCAAAAATAATCATCATGTACAAAAGAATGGATCAATCATATAGGCATCAACTACCAAAACCATCGACATCATTAGAACTAGGATATGTATTTGGAGCTCTACTTGAGCTAGCCTGTAGCCCGTGCTCACTCATAGTAGTCATGAATGCCTACATCATGCTGCCTAGCTGACTAACCTACTGCTGGATCTCTGACACATCAGATTGTAAAACCTAAACATTAGCAACTGACGCTAAAGCCTCTATAGGAGGAGCCTGAGTAGGTGGAGCCTGTGGTGGAGCCATGGAAGAGGAAGGAATGGAAGAAGAAGGAATAGAAGAAGATGGAATCAATGGAGGAATATGACCCTATGGAGGAGTAGGTGCTTGAGGACCCTGTGCCTGATCGAACAAAATATGTGTTTCCTATGCATCCACATTAGCCATGACCTATGCACCCACCTATTTGAATACCCACACTCGATGCTGGCCCCATCTGACCAATCTGTCAACCCCAACTTGATGGAGTGCTCTGAATGGACCACCCCTCACTCTCACCCGACCACCTCTCATCCACACACCACCTTTGGGAGGAATAGGAGCAACAACAATAATAAGAATAACAGCCTTGCCTCCTCTATCACCATGTCACCCTCATCATCCTCAATGACCCCATCTCCACCCACCATCATCATCCCCACCGTCATCATCTGACTCCTCCTCAATATAGGGCACTGGCTCAGCTGGATCTATAAATCTCAAAAAAGGGTTCCGAACAAACCACTCGGCATAATCATCGATCATGCCGACATCAACAATGTGATTTCTCATATCTCATGCATGATGGGGCAACTATAGAAAGGCATCTCATGATGTCCTATAATCAATTTGAGGGCCCTAGAGGGACCTCTCCACTTGTACATGAGCGTATAGAACTAACCCCTGTGGCATCCGCTGTATACGGCCATACTACCATAAAACTCGTGAGAAGAAAAAATGTTCTATAATCAAGGGCGTCTTCCCTATCATCCATCGAGACATGCACATGTTGGTAACTCCATTGCATCCTCTAGCCATGCCTCACAAATGATATATGGTCGCCAAACTACCTAATCGATATCATCTATAATGTGGCACTAGTAATCCACCTTGCCCAGGTGGGCCTGCACAACCATCCCCTCGTATAACCAGGTGAAAGGCCAACCTACATCTCAATGGTGGATTGATATAGGATGAGTGACATGGATATGCTCCCATGTCCAAAACTGAAGAAGGACCACCCCAGCAGAAAGAGTGGCCCCGTGATGATAAACCACATCATGTAGCTCATGGTATAACTAAGTTAAGACACAAGATCCCCAATCAAATCTGCAAGGATGCACAATCAGATCCTCCAAAATCCTGCCCCAACCAAGGACAAACCCATGAACACACTTATCAAGAACCAGGAAGCCACCAACAAGTGCACCAAGAACTGTAGGAAGCACATGAAAAGATAGAAACTGAACCCATTGAATACTCTCATCTCTGATAGTGGGGTCTGCAAATAAGCGTCTGCATACGGTCCCATCATAGACCTGATCATAGTAAATGAGCTCCCCATGTGTAGGGATGTGAAGCAACCGATATACATACTTAGTAGTGATGATCATCTCTCCCATCATCAAATGAAAACTATTGTGGTTAGAGTGCCAACGCTCTACCACAATGGTAAGTAAACCTTGATTCATGCGAAATCGAGGGAGAGAAAGAAGGAAATAGAAACCAAATCTGTCTATCATCCGGTGCTCTGGACCACTCAGGTCATTGATCATATCAAAAGGCAAAGGATAAAGGCCTCCGACTCCAAGATTCCAAAGTTGAGCCTGCAAAAGCAAGTTTCAACATATTAGAAATCAAAATAATTACATATTGGATCATCTTAAGTCAATCAAACATTTAAACCTATCAAACCACAATCAATTTTCTTGATTCTACTCAGAGAGGATAGAAAATTTATCATCATCCATCATCTAAATCTAGATTGACCATCCTATTTTCAATATCAAATGATGCGAACTGACATCACACAGCTTGCTAGAAGCATAAATAAAAAAGCTAAGCCAATCGACTGATTGACGACATCAAATTGATCAGAAAATTAACTCAAAGACACACAAATTTGATCAAATAGGGTGTACGCACTATTTAATTACTTAAAAGTGCTGAAAATAAAAAGTGCAGTTTAAAATATCAAATGTGCAGTGAAAATAATTATACGTGCTACAAAAAAGTGTATGCGCTATAGGAAACCCCTGTACGCACTACTCAAAATCTTAAAAGTGCAAACAAATTTGTAAGCGCTGCAAGAAAGGGCGAATGCAAAACATGCCCTAGTTCTAGTATTTGCAAGAACTATTTAAAAGGTTGTACGTGTTGTGGTAAATTGTGGATGTGCAACAGGAGGGGTCTATGCGCTATTTAAAAAATTGTACGCGCTATTTAAATTGAAAAATAAAAAAAAATAGGTTTTTCCTAGAAAAATCCAAAATTTTCAAATTAAATTGCAAAAATCAGACAAAGCAAGTTGTTGGGGTACATATCAGAGGTTCGTATCTGGGTGGACGCTAATAATGGCAGCCTCACTTAAACCTATGCTCACGAATCGGGATCAACATTGTAAAATATCTCACAAGGGGGTCAAAGTGAAAAGTCAAAAGAGAAGGTAAAAATGAATAGTAAAAAGGCCTTTTACCCCTATATATAGCCCAGTTTGACCTAAAAGGGGCATTTTTTACCAGAAAGTGACCAGGGACCAAAATTTTTCACCCATTCAGCCAATTCAGGGGCATTTTTTATCACATCATCACAAATACATTATCAGAAATAAAATCAAAATTCTTTATTAATTGAACTCATTCAATGCTAATTAATAAAAAATGCAATATCCTTCACCATGATCAAATTTATTTTTATTTCTGAGGGGACATACACTCAGACATTCAGGACTGACATCATAGCCATTGAATTAGGAGCAGGACATCAAATCAAGGTTAAATCTTTTATTGAATTTTTTTTTTGCTTATCAATCAACTGGGGCATCAAACATTGAATCAGGCATCATATCGAGCAATCTATCATTAGATCGACCATCAAGGACATCAATTGAATCAAAACTTCATTAAATATACATCTTCCATCAAGCATCAAATTGAACATCGATCTAATCAGGACTTCGCATCAAAACGGTCAAGATATTCTTTGAATCGATACGCTTTGCATATCGATTCAAAGAGGGGCATTTGTAATCACCTGAAAATGGACAAGATTAAATCAAGTGAGAAACCAAGGCAAAATCAAAGCAATAAAATCAAATCAAGCTAAAATCAAAGTTAAATTGCAATTAAGCCAATAATCCAATTTAATTGAAAATCAAAAGCCATTAAATCAATTTAAATCCAATAAATCATGATAAATCAATAAATTGTGCAATTAATATAATTAATTACATAGTTAAATTTAAATCAAATCAACCCATTTAAGATGTACACATGGCTAAACAAATTAAATAAATTCAATTATTAAATCCCTATTTTCCCTCAACCACCAAATGGGAGAAAATGCATCAACCAATAAGATTTAAGGATCAAGCTCAAAATGAATCTCAATCTCACATAAGGTGGGAGCATTTTGGCCACCCATTTTGTCTCTTTGTCCCAAGCTTTTAGGACAATCCATTTAAATTGTCTCCAAAGGTGGAACTATGAACTTAACCCTAATCCAACCATGATCAACTCAACTCTACCCCCTACCCTTACCAAAATCTATAAAAGAAAGGCATAATTCAATCAATTATCATCCACAAATCTGAGAATAGCATCAAACCTCTTGAAATTTTGAGCTAGAAAGGAAAATTTAGAACTAATTAAGGCTTATTTCTTTTGGAATTGAACTTTTTAGTTGTTTTATCATTCATTCTCATTTTAGGGCTGTCACTAATGGAAGCTTGTTGAGAGCTTTGCATTACCAAACCTAAATAGAGGTCCATAGAGTGCTTAATTGTCAATTATTTTCTTAAATTAGATTTCTATTTGTGGTAATTTAGTTCTTATATTCATTTATTTGCAATACTAACCCTATGAAGGTGTTTTCCATAACACACAATATATACATATACACATACATACATACACACACATACACACACACACACACGTGTGTGTGTGTGTCTATATATATATATATATGCACAAATATTAAATTGACAAACATATACATATGCTCACAAACCAAAGCTGAAGAAAAGATTCAATTGGTTGACTAAAGAGGGGGCCTTTCCCTCCTAGTTAGTTGACTAAAAAGATAATTCACACCCTTGAACAAGCTTTGACTGATATTTCTTTAGATCAAAATAACAATATAATAGCAGTTGATATCTTGCAGATAAACGTATGGGCATATTTATAGTCTCACCCCAAATAACTATATATAGTAAAGATTACATATAGTTCAATGTCTAACAATAGTGATTAAATACATTGGTTAAAGAAAGAATGTGTGGCCTACAACCACACTTTCTTGAAACTAATCTTAATAAGTTTATGCTATAAAAACACAAGACCATTTTAAGATGATTAACAATTCTTCACAACTAATCCTTGTCTTTTTCTTGACGTCTATAATATTCTTGCTCAAGGTCATTAGGACTCTATATTGAATATAAAACCATCAACATTAGTATTGAATAACAAATATTTCTCAATGATATATTATAACCTTTAATTATGTTAATTTCTACATTCTTATCAATTTATCATAGAAACTTTGAGGAAACTTGTGGGAATATAAGCTAAGGCTTACACAATAAAATATGACATGTATTGAACCCATCATTTCCCCCTGCTAAATACTTTGCATGTCCTCATGAAAACATTACATTTGGGGCTTGGTTATTAGTCAAATTTTATACCGTTATGATGATTTCCTCCTTCCATTTGTCCTTCAGAGTTTGGATATCTTGGCGATGTTTACTAATAGCTATGTAGTTATATTTAAGACTCAATTCCATAGAAACTTTCAAATTATCAACAATATTTTGATGTTTAGCTATATGCATATAATCAGACTCAATCTTTTGTTCCCACATATCATTGTAAGAATTGATGACATGTTTATTCTCTATAAATGTTACATAATACCTTATATCGGGCTCCTTTTTCTAACTCAAAGTTTCCAATTGTTGCTTCAGTCTTTTGGTCCATTGCTTATTCTATTCACACACTATTTGTAGCTGCTCCCTAAGAGTTTGAATTTCCATTTCCAATTGTTTAACCTTGAGTTGTAATTCCTAGAGTATTTTTTGTTGCTTATTGACTATCTCTTCTAAGTAAAACTCTTCATGTCTAGGAGAAATGTTAGATGGAATTTTCTCTTCTTCATTTTGTATACTAACATTAAGTGGAGAGGGATGGGATAAAACCACATGACTTTGGGATTGTTCAAGATGAACATAAAGTGTATGTTCTTGCACAGGGACAAAAACATGGGGTGTAGATGACACCTCGATGTTTCCCTCTTCCTATAGGGTATGATTACCTAAATCACCTATTTCATCTTCCCTATTAAAAAATGGA